>OX463236.1:117026363-118226363 GCA_949820135.1 Sylvilagus floridanus | reverse complement strand
TTCATCACAGGCCAAAACTCGATCTAGAATAAAGGGACGGCAGTATTGGTTTTTATGAAGTCAAGACATAGCCTTTGTTTATAGCAATGAATAGAGATTGTAAGAAGTTACGATGAAGGATAAAAAGATAAAATGACAAAGTAAAAATCGATTTCTTTAATCACACTGATGCACAGGCAAGATATAATGAGGACAACTGGTTAGAATTCCAAAGCTCTGTGCTGTGTGTGTTATCTTTAATTCGTGTTCACAGGGATCTCTGTAATTCATGGGTCGCAACCCTAGAAGGTGACTGGTGAATATCCATCCCTTCATCTCAAGCTGAACACATGCATCACTAGTACCTTTTTAAATAGTCTCTTTTAACTTGTAGGAAAAGAAAATTAATCTTTGATTCCTGTCTCAACTGAACTTTCACTAGGATTTCACTTGACTGTCCATGTCAGCCTAGTGGGACACACCAGGTTGACTATTGTTTACTTCATTGCTGAATTAATCAGCAATTCTTCCTTCAAATCTTTGGTTGCTGTTAGGTATAGTATTGAGTACCCAGAAGTTCACTCTTGCTGTCTTCTTTCCCTTGACCCAAACTTGGTTTCCTAGATGCCCTTATGACAGAGAACAACTTGAACGATAGGCAACCAATCCGTCCGGCGTCCTAGCAAAGGTCATCGATGGGTTTCAGAAAATGTAATTCCAAAACACGGTACCTTGGCATTTGAGAAAACAGCAAAAGCAGGAAGATCTCTTTGACTTTCTCCCCTGAAGCGGGGCATGACCCTCACTGTACGGAGAAGAAAAGAATGTCCTCGACCATGAAGGCACAAGGCCAGAGCAGAACAAACGGGCTTTGCTGTTTTCACCAGTGTTTTACTACTAGGTCATGCCCTCTTTGTTCAATCGCACTTCAGCCATAAAATGCACAAGTTTGGGGCTGGTGCTGTGGCGCAGTGGGTTAAGCCACCTTCTGCCGTGCTGGCATCCCATATGGGCGCTGGTTTGGGTCCCAGCTGCTCCACTTCTGATCCAGCTCCCTGCTAATGTGCCTGGGAAAGCAGCAGCAGAAGGCTCAAGTGCTTAGGCCCCTGCACTCATGTGGGAGACCCAGAGAAAACTCCTGGCTCCTGGCTTCAGCTTGGCTCACCCTGGCCATTGCAGATATTTGGGGAGTAAACCAGTGGATGGAAAAAAACTCTCTCTCTCTCTAACTCTGCCTTTCAAATAAATAAATAAATCTTTTTTTTAAAGCACAGGTTTCCCTGTTTCTCCAGGTCTTCCTTTCCTAAGGCTCTCACATCAGGTCAAACTTATATTAAATACATTTGCATGCTTTCCTCTTGTTCATCTGTCTGCTATTAAAGACACAATGGCTGTGAAACTTGTGATGAGTGAGGAAAAGATGCTACTTTTTTATGTCTGTGCCACCATTGTCTAATTCATAGCTCGTACCACATAGAATGGACCTTCCATTTTTTCCTTCTCCTGCTAAGTTAAGGTGTGATCATCCAAGGGTGCATTGAAAAACCAGCCAAGGGAGACTCTGATTTCACCAACAGCTTCCTAGTTCAACTTTGCTTCAAATCACTGGGAAATAATGACTACAATCATGAAATCAGGGCCATATTTTGGAAAGAAGAGAGGAAAACGATCAGACCTCATACTTAAATAATGCTCACCAGATGCCAGGAACTACTCTAAGTACAGATATCAACTCAGTTAATTCTCACAGAAAAATGAAATAATTATCACACCAAGAGATCAGGTAGCTCACCTATGTCACACAGTTGGTGGAGCTGGCACTGTGACCCCAGGCCATCTGACTTCAGATTCTATGTTCCTACCCTCTATTCCATAGCATTCAAGAAAATATCACTGTGACGTAACTGGTTAAGCCGCTGCCTATGTTGCCAGCATCCCATATGGGTACCAGTTTGAGTCCCGGCTGCTCCACTTCTGATCCAGCTCCCTGCTAATGTACCTGGGAAAGCAGCAGAGGATGGCCCAAATGCTTGGGCCCCTGCACCCACATGGGAGACCAGTGAAGCTCCTGGCTTCAGCCTGGCCCAGCACCAGCCTTTGCAGCCATTTGGGGAGTGAACCAACAGATGGAAGATCTCTCTTTTTATATCAGGATCTCCATCACTACATCTATCTCTCTGTAACTCTACCTTTCAAATAAAACCTTAAACCATGTATATCACTTATTGGGCATCTACTTTGAGTCAGGCTCATGCAAAATGTTATTTCTCTTTGCATAACTCTGCAAAAGTAGGTTTTACAGATGGAGAAGTTGAAGCTCAATGAAGGGCATTGAAACTGCCCAAAGCCACACAGTACATAGTAGCACCCAGAGTCAAATCGAGTTCAATCAGACCTGGACAACTCATGTGAGTTCGCCCCTTGTCAGGGTAAGAAGTGCTTGTTAGATGAACGGAAAGGAAAAGGACACACGAGGAAGAGATCGCATGTAGGGGCTATATTACTTCTCTCCTCGCCAGTGGAGAAGAAATTGGCTCTAAGAAAAAGAGAAAATTAGGCAGAGTTTGGAAATTTTCTCAAAGGGTAAGGATGGTTATTCAATGGGATTAGAATATTAAAGGCTGGATTTTCATTAATTTTTCTTTATATTTTATTTGAAAGGCTGAGTGGAGAGAATCCATTGGTTCACTCCCCAAAGGACTGCAACATTTGGAGTTGGACTGGGCCTAGATCTGCATTCCTTACATGGGTGACAGGAACCCAGCTACTTGACCCATCACCTGCTGCCTCCTAAGGTGCATATTAGCTGGAATTGGAACCGTAGCCAGGACTCAAACCCAGGCACTCTAATATGGAACATGGTTACCCTATGTGGTGTCTCAGCCCTGCACCAAGTGCCCACCTTGCATAAGGTGAAGAGAACACTTTTTAAATGGAGAGCTGTTATTTTTGTAGGAAGAGCTAGGATGGAGAAGGGCAGAGGGCACGTGTATGACATAAAAGTTTACATGGAGATGTCCCTAAGAGCATGAAGGATTGGCGTCAACTCTGCCAGAGCTTGTGATTCCTTCATTCTCCTTATCAAGGATGCATGTGAGAGTTGTGATGCCAATTGGTGAAACAGAGGCCTTCCTACCTGATCAGGAAAACAAGTTAAAATGACAAGGAGAAAGCAGGTTTGGGAGACAATGTGGTGAGACAAAGTGAGAAAAATCAACATCTGGTTCATCACTGTATGACCACAATTCTTTGCATAACAATTATTGGGTTGTAATAAAAGTGTGTGGACCAAATAATGGACTTCTTCCCTTCTACTCGACTCCTATCCTAGGAAATAGCAACCGCAGCGTCGCCTAAAACAACAGGCCCAGGAGCTGTTTTCAATCTACCTGTAGCTACAGTCTCCCATCTTTTGCACCTGCATCATTGGCTTTTTCCTGCTTTTCACGCCTGTCATTCTTAGAAGTTGTCCATTTTCCCCCTCATGTATTCAACAGTTCAGGATGGGCCACAACTCCATCTAGTTCATCAAAATGTAAATTACAAATATTACAGTAGCAACCACGTCTTCTTCCCCATTACTGAGCAGGAATGATTACAACCCAGACAGCAATCAAAAACATCAACAGAAGTGATGCCAATTTGTGAAAAATGCTTAGTGTTTTGTTCATGCCTATAGACAAAGCAGGCTTGTGCCCAGGACCAGTAAATTTAATCACTTAATCTCATCCATTGAATATAAATGGTAGTCATAGCTGAAGATCAAACAATGTTTCAAATCTTAACTGCTATGTAAAAATAATTGTGGGCCCCCAAGTGTTATTCAATTCCACATTTTGAGATGATTGGAAATGAACATGATTGAAATCTGAAAGTCTCATTTTTTAAAAATTTCATTTAGCAAAAGATTAATTGACAGGCAGTTTGAGCAAAGGGAATGAGCTTCAAGTCAGTTTCCAATTATGAGAAGGGGAACACAGACTTGGGAGAATGTATAAAATATATAAATCTTAAAATGCTAATAGGACTTTCATTTACTAGGTTGAAGAGGGAACAGAATAGATTTGAAGACATCATGACTCACTTCATAAAGCTATAACTATCTAGGTAAAGATAAAATAAATATCTTGAGTTTATTTCAGAAAAAAAAATCTTTAAAATTTTTTTGTAGGAACCATCAATGACTAACGAAATGAAACCCCTCTTCTGTTCATAGGGAAACTACGAGACTAGCATGGTTGATCAAATCTCCATATTCACATAGAGACGCATATATGTAAATTCGCTGCCAAACAGATTAGCAAAACGCAAGTAGTAGAGCAATCTAAGGGAGTCTATCTTGCAGCAATTTTTAAATTTCTCAATCCAGGGCACAGACTCATATTTCCTTGTCAAATAAATTATGTCTTACATCAAAGACCACACAGACTCCTACTTAACAAAACAGGAGAATGTCTGAATAGACCATAAATGTGAAATATGCAAGAGAGCAAAATGAGACAGCCAATAAAATAAAAGATTTGTTAGTCAGCTAAAAACTATCTACAAAATGGTACTACTGACAATCAGAACTGGTGATTAAAGAAATATTCTTTTAAACTGATGCTAATTTTTTTCCATGAGAAATGAGCTCTGGTGATAATGCAAAATGGTGACCAACTGCTATGCATAAAAAGTTTTTAATTAGACAACAAAGACTGAAATGGGACATACATCTTTTTCTTGTTTGACTATTAAAACATCATGTACATATGAGAAAAGGATGAGAAATGTGCTAGATCTTTAAGAAATAAACCAGGTACCAAATTATTACATAGCTGTAAATCTGCGGATCAATGATATTTGTTATATCAACTTGACGTTTCTCATTTTCCAAGTAATTTATAGCAATTAGTTCTCATTTATAAATATGTTTTCTTCCCTGCTTTTCCCCCAAAGATAGCATTGAACGATACAACTGTCCCTGTCTAGAAGCCACTATTAAAGATGTTGTTTGGTTTAATGATTTTGGTAAATTAAATTATTAGCAGTCTGTTGATTAGTACAGTCTTAATATATAATAGAATACAACAAAGTACAAGATAAAGAAAATCACGTTCAATTTCTCTTTGCATCTGCTTTGCTGCAGCATTGAATTTCCTAGATAAATCTGGCTTCCAACATAGAGGATTCAGCTTCTTGGTTAAATAAGATAATGCAGGGAAAGTGTTGTCAAAGAATTTAGCACAAGGTAAGCACTCAGAAAGAATGAGTTCAATATCACTGGGATGGCCTCAAGAAGTACTCCCAAGTGCTTATACCCCTTTGTTGTCCAGGGCTCTATTGCACTGGCATCGTGTGTTAGGGCCACCATCACAAAAAGTCCCGGACCAGGTAATTTAATCAACAGACACTTCTTTTCTCACAGTTCTTGAGGCTAGAAGTCCAGGATCAAGATTCTTGCAGGGCTGATTTCTTGTGAGGCCCTTTCTTGGGTTTGCAGCTGCAGGCCTTCTAGCTCTGTTCCCACATGGTCCTTCCTCTCTGAGCAGTATCAGATGTTCTCTCCTGATAAGCACACCAATGCGATTGGCTGAGGGCCCAGTCAGTGGCCTCATGCTGACATAAGCGTCTCTCTAGAGGCCCTGTCTCCAAATAAGTAGACATTTGCCAAGGACACACAGTCCAGCCCATAGCAGCGTAATCAGAGCATAAAGCTGATGCCTCTTGACATTCCAGGAGGATGTTGAGACCCAAAGTTCACAGCAGGGCGAGAGCGATGGTGAGCAGGTCTAGAGCAGGGGTGGCGGGGAGCAGGGGTGGCGGGGAGCAGAGGCGCTGCACCCTCTCCTGCGCTTTCCTCCTGCTCGCCTCCTCTCCTGCACCCGCAGCATAGTGTCAGGGGGTTGACTGGTTCACAGGAATCCCTGGTGACAGTGAGGAGGCTTAGCGTTCTAAAGAGGTACTCTGGATCCCCCAGAGAGCCTGGTTATCCAAAAAGAGCCCCGGGATGAGAGCCCGGGGTAGGGAAATGTTGCAGCCAGGATGCCACATTCATTCTGTGCTGTGGCTCTCCACACCTCCGCCTGGCTTGTCAAGGAGTGCTTTCGAGCTTAGTGCTTGTGAGCCACAGTGGAGCGAAGGAAAACCCAGTCCCAGCGGTGGCGGGGAGGCGGAGGAGGTGGAGGAGGAGAGGGCGGGCCTTGCTCTGTATTTAAAGACTGGTAAGACCTGGGAAAACCTCAGCCTAAGCCAAGTGCCATTGATCCTGCAGTAGAACAGTAACTTGGAAACTCTATCAACGTGCTGAGCAGGCAAGAGTCCTCTCTCCTTCAGAGGGCAGGTGCGTTGAGCAAGCCTGGCATCCCAGGGAGTCCTTTCCGGAGAAGGGGTAATTAGTCATAACATGAGCTTCCAGGAACAGAAGGAAACCAGCCCCGCTTCCTGCTCGCCTTCTCTCCGAGTTAGCCGGAAGGAGGGGCGTGCATCTCAGTGTGTCTGTGTCATTTAAGCCCTGGCAAAATGCCTAGAACAGTGCTCTATGTTGGGTTCAATAAATAGATGTTGTCAAGTGACAACACTGGCGGAGAGAAACATTTGTTTCTTTAGCCAAATTCCTCACATCTGCATAGTACCATTGTTCTTTGGGGCTCTCTCCTCCTTAAAATGATGGATTGCCAAGTAATAAAAATGCTTTCACCTTTATCGCCACCTATCTCACCCCCTTTAGTTCTTCCTTTATTGCCAGGCTCCGTGTCAGGTGATCCATCCACCCTTCTCTCATTGGCTTCCTGGGAGCCAGCAGCCCAGAGCCATTCTGATTGTAAAATATTGGAAGGGCTTTCATTATAATTGTTGAGGCTTGTCAATTACAGGTCACGTGGACTAGGCTGTAACTGTTCAGAAACAGCAGCATCCTGCCTGGCATGAGCCAAGAAACTCTCCCCTGAGCCAAGGTGACCCAGCTGGGGAAAATTAAACAGGCAGAGTCAGCAATAAAATCCGGACGGTTAGCATCATCTTTGGCTAACGCTGAGATAAATCTCCAAGAGCAGAGACCCAAGATGGAAAAAGAGTTATTTATTTTTTTAAAAAATTACTAGAAAATTGATGGTTTGGCAAATGAGATTTTTATTTGTTTAAAAAAGGGAGATGAGCGGTGTCTCTTGTGTATCTCTGTGCCATCTGTTTATTGTGGAGCTTCTTGTGACACACATTCCCCTCCATCTACAAGTCAGAACCAGAAATTCACATGACCCACCAGGCAGAAAGGCCCTGGACAATAACAGGCCCATGTTTTCTTCTCTGTGTAATCCCAGAGCAGTGCGAATGGACCAGGAAGATATTAGGCCCAAAGTGCCCTGAAGGACGTTGCAGCTCAGAAGCAAAGCGAATCGATGAGATGTGACCTGAGCAAATTCAATTTTCAAAGGGCACCTGTGAAGTTTAGGATTCTAAATTAGAAATCGGAGCTCCATGATTGTGTAACTTTCTCTTGTATTTTATAACAATTACGATTTGTGTCGTTCATTTTTTAAATTAGTTAATATGGACTTTGTCCTTTTGGCTGTCTGATGGAATACATTGGGTGATTCGGTTACTAGCACACGCTTTGAGTAAGAAATGGCACAATTGCTTTCACTATCTTTTTATGAACCATAAAGATCTAAGTCAAGTCTGTTTGGGCCATCACCTCGCCCCACCCCCAGCCCACAGATACACAAATCACTAGTCCCTACAAAGAGAGAATAGAAAGAGATCCAGGAGAAGATCTAAAAGACAGGTGTTTTTGTGTGTGTGTGTTTTTTTTTTTAGAGGCAGAGTGGACAGTGAGAGAGAAAGAGACAGAGAGAAAGGTCTTCCTTTGCTGTTAGTTCACCCTCCAATGGCCACCGCGGCTGGCGCACCGCGCTGATCCGATGGCACGAGGCAGGTGCTTCTCCTGATCTCCCATGCGGGTGCAGGGCCCAAGCACTTGGGCCATCCTCCACTGCCTTCCCGGGCCACAGCAGAGAGCTGGCCTGGAAGAGGGGCAACCGGGACAGAATCCAGTGCCCCGACCGGGACTAGAACCCGGTGTGCCGGCGCCACAAGGCAGAGGATTAGCCTAGTAAGCCGCGGCGCCGGCCAAAGACAGGTGTTCTAATGCCTCCCCCTTCATTGGCTGAGTGAGACCACATCTTGGATTGCCACAGCGGTGCCACCACTGGGGACACTGAGCATACTGTAAACAAAATCCCCCACCAGGAAACTGAATGAAGCCTACCCCACTCCCTCCTTCAACTCAAATTGAATGTGAACACTCGGTTTTCCAGGCTTTGTGATCATCATTCTACTGCTCAATTCTATGTTAAACAAATGGTGATTGAATTACTAGTCATCAAGGTGTCCTAAAGCCTAAACTTGAAAGGTCCTGAGATATACAATGTCTCAGAGTCAATAGGCTCTGGAGATTTAGCATTACTTAGTAGTCTAACCTTCAAAGTTTTCTTTACTAATGAGAAGGGTTTTATAATTTTAATTTAAAAAGTGAGGTTATACATGATCTCTTTGTAGAATTGAGGAGCAGGTAAATATGTATACTTTTTTTCTCTGACGAAGTATTCAAGTGAGCTAAGCTACTCTTCATGTCGCTTTGTTAAATCCCTCAATAATCACATGATTTTTCTCTAACGTGAAGTCAGTGCCATTGGGAAGGATGGGAAGAGGCCCAGCATCTCTAAGTCTTGAGCTTCAGAGCTAGAAGTGGTGGAAGGAGGCGTGGTTCCTTTCTCTGGTCTCCAACGAGGGTGTACTCTCCCTTTTGTCAAATCACACAGGTCCCTGAAGGCCAGCAGTCCTTATCCGGCTACAAAGAAGGCACCTGAAGCCAAGATTGTGCCTTATTTCTTTTGTTTTCTGAGTGTCTAACGTGTCTTTTCAAGCCTGTTCAATAAATTGTAGGTGAATAAATAGCTCATCCCTAATCCCCTCCAGTTACAGACTATAAAAGAGAAACAGAAGCAGCACAATGGCTCATATTAAGTCACACAGTTAGTTAGAAAAAAAGGATTTAAAAAAATGGCGGGGTGAGGGGAATCTTGATATTTATGCAATGGAAGTCCCAGCCAGCAAGCTGAACCAAGGTACCAAACTGTTGAAAACGGGTAGAATATAGTTTGTGGTTCACAGTGACTGATTTATTCATCTTTTTTATGAAGATGTTGCCCTAAAAACTATAAATGTGATGAATTATTATCCTGGTCCGGGGAGCTATCTAGCATGAATGCCCAGTGATTCCGATTTGAATTCCAGGTGGATTTGAATTCCAGGTTCGCCACCAGCTGTGTAGTCTTGATATATTCCATGGTGTAATCCTTAGCTCCTCCTCTCTATGGCCGGTGTCACAGAAGCTACCTCACAGGAGTTATAAGAACCAGACAAGACAATACACATGGAACACAGGCCTCAGGGACTGCCACATGGTGATCAGCAGGGCAATCATTTAAAGTGCTTTGTAGGAACTGCTTGACTGAATGAGAAAAACAGATCCGACTAAAATTACAGTTTATACACATATGTGTTTTTAAACATATAATGTAATATGCATGACATTTCTGTTTTAATAGTTATTATAAATAGTGCATATATATATATATACACACACACATACAGATGGAAAAATTTTTGAAGAAAGTATGCCAAAATATTAATATGATTGTCTCTGGGTAGTAAAATTTTGTTTTAATCTGTATTTGCACATATTTTCTATAAGTATGAATAATTTTCATCATGTATTTGTGTTGAAGCACAAATATTGAATTGTCAATTTGGTTTAAATCTCATTTATTTTGGGTAAATCCTAAAATCACTTTCACTCATAAGCTATTGATAATACCAAAATTATCAGATTTTTTCCCCAAAATATTGCTGGATATTTTATTCTTTATGTAATTTAATCAGTTTTTCACTCATTCAATTACTTGTTTGTTTATTCTAATTAACATATACCAGGCATCAGGCACTATTCCCAAACTTTATAAATATAACCCCAACTAAGAAACGACAATAATACTCTCTTTAGAGAGAAAAATGGGTTAATATGGGGGTAGGGCATACCTACCCCCATAAGTTAAAAAACAGTCTAACTTTTGTCTGTGGGAAATATAAAATTCCTAAAATTGGTTTTATTCATATACTCATAGTAGCCACCAAAATTATCTACCTTATGTATATTCTGATAGGAAATTAATCCTTTCTTAATAATTAGAAGTTGCAGAAGCACAGTTTTGCAAGGAAAGCGGACAGCTATGTAAAGTGTGTAGCACACTCCTAGCCTGCTATATTATTTTTCCATCTAACACAAGCTGCCAAATTCTGTTATGTAAGCACCATCCAAGTAGATAATTACAAACATAAGAATAAGATGTGTCCACTTTTCTCATTATCTCTCCATCCAAGATACCCACAAGGCCAGCAGGCAGCATCTCTGTAGCTGTGGAGGTCACAGACGGGGCACAGCCGTGGGTTGGACTTGAGCTGGTAGTCAATATGATATACCTCTAGAATCAGTATAATCACCCCGAATAACACAGGAACATCATGGTAATATATGACGGACTATCATTTTTCCTTGCTGTTCCTTATGTGGCTGTGATAACCATAACTCAACAACAAATTTGCCACAGAACCTTCAAAGAAGGGACGAAAATATCAGAGGGCTTGCATACATCTGTTCAGAAGCATATGGTTTTTTTCTAATAAAAATCCAAATAGATGCACAACCATATTTGCTTCATGTGTGAAAATGGCTACTCCTAAAATCAGAACTCCAAAGGCTAACCACACCAAACTTGCCACTTCCATCACTTAACTGTTGAGGCCTTGGTAAATTAAAGAAGAAACACAGTAGAAAACAATGAAAATTCACTACTAGTGTCCCTGAGCTGGGTGCTGCAGGAAGACCGCTGTGACAAAGGTTGGTGGCCAGGGCCTACCCTGGGAGAGCGAAATTGGCTTCAGACCTGCCCTAATGTTCATTTAGCACCAGAAGATGAGCTCGTGTTTGACATTTTAAGCTCTAAGCAAGTCTGATTAATGAAGCAACCGAGTTAGCTTCAATTGAGCCGATTCTCCTTGTGACACACCTGGGCTGACTTCAGAAAGAGCTAAGTGTACGCGATAGCAAATGACACACAGGTAACGATTCTCACAGCAAGGACAAAGAGAACAGAAAAGTATCCAATCATCTCCTTCTGGGGGATAACTCAAAGGAGTTTTCTGGCTCCAAAGAAAAAAAATTGAAGTACGTGGAAATGTTTTCTTAAGTTTCTTTAGAAATCTCCTATACACATGCTAGCAGATATCCCAAAGTTGGACACACCGTAAGTCTGAAGAAAGGAAGGTCCCTAAACATAGAACAATGGGGCTAGGCATTTAGCCTAGCAGGTAAGACACCTGGGTTCCATATTGGGCTTACCCAGGTTCAATCCCAGCTCCGGCTGCTGACTCCAGCTTCCTGCCAATGCAGACCCCGGGAGGCAGCAGTGATGCCCCGAGTAATGGAGTTCCTGCCACCCCTGAAGACCTAGATTGCACTCCTGGTCCCCCACCCCTCTTCCCCCCCGGCCCTAGCCACGGTGGACATTTGGGGAGGAGCCAGTAGATGGAAACATCTTCTTTTTCTCCCTCACAAGTAAATGCAAATAAATTAAAATAGAATATCACTAATAAATAGAAACCAGAGGCTGCACCATACCCACTTCCTCCACTCACCGCCCTCTTATTAATAAGGAAAATAAGATCCAGTAAATTGTCCCAGGTCACAGTGGGTTTCAGGCAGAGCTGGATTTAGAAACCTGCTTGGTTCCCACTGCAAACCCACAGTTCTTGGACTGTGGACCAAGAGTTCCCAGTGCGATGGACTGCTGTGTGGTAGGGAACGAGGAGCAACTGAAAATGGCTGAGTGTCTCCATATGTCCAGATGATCAGTGCTGGCACAACCTGGCATCAGCCCAGGACCCCGGAAAGGAATCAAGGGAACAGAATGGAAAGGGCTCGATGCATGAGCTATTTCAGACTTGCTTATCGGTAGGCTTCGCGAAGGCAAAGCCATTTGTGTCCCCTTGTGTCCCCAGTTCCTAACCCAGTGCTGGGTGTGTACAAGTGACAGTCACTGCTTGTTAAGTCAGCAAATGGATTAAAAATAGAAAGGATAATCATCAACGTCTAGAAAGGAGTCAAAAAAGAAAAAAGGAGTCAAACTTACCTCCAAGTTTGTGAGTTTCATGACTCAGAGAATGTTGGAGAACTTGCAAGAGAGCTTGGTGGCCTGCACCCAGGAAGAAATGGAGAACTGGGGGTGATCTTGGTTGGGCCCCAAGAGGCCTCCTGGAATCCTTGACATGGTGGTGACTGCCGAAGCCCTAGAATAGATGAGAATGCAATTGGATTGTGGAAATGCAAAAAGGGCTGGACGTGGTGGGAGTTAATCTGTGCATCTGCGGCGTGTACCTGGGAATGACTTTCTCAACTTGAGAGTCTCTCCACCTGGCTGGCCGATAGAACCAGGGAGTTGCCTTCAGGTTGCGGCTGCTCATTCCCCTAAAAGAGAGATTTCTTCAATGCTCATGGTGTTAGAGTTGACCCTACCAATGGTGGAGAAAGGAGTTTTGGAGTAAAGTGGAAAATACCATAAAATTACAAGTATTACCTTAGCATGCTGGACCTTTGTGTTTGCTATAAATAGCAGTATTAATTTTCCAGAAAGATAATGGAATCAATAAAGTTGTTCCCGACATGTATTGAAGTATCCAGCTCTCTTTTGCTTCTTTTCTCTATTTGCTCACAGACCGCTCAAACCAACATCTTTTAAAAAACAGTTATGCATTCATCTGTTCACCATTCTCTCAGAAAATATGTATGGATTGCCTAATATGTGTTTGACATCAGGTATACGAGGGTTCACAGAATTACACGGCGCCTTTGAAGAGTAATTTTAGTTCACTACGAACAGGAATCCAACTCAGTTAGGCATGTATTCTTTCTTTTCCTGAGAATTATTCTGGAAGTCATTTTCCCCTTAATCTGAGTCTATCTCTTTTTGGATAAAGGAGAGAAAATTTAAAATATCTCTGTCACGGTATCACTGGCATTTCAGATCCATTCATCCTCAAAGTAAGCAAGAATGTTTAACGCATCCCTTAGGAATAGTCAAAAACAATTTGAAAATCACCCCCTAGCTTATGTTCACTTCTGACGGGAGTTTGTTTGTAATATAGTTTTATTTGCTGTGTTCGGTTTGCCTTGGATTTCAACATTATGCAGTGCTTCTCCCCTTCAGAGTGTCCTCCCAGCCTCTATCCATGCTAACTTCCTTCAACACTTAACGAGTCTGTGGACAGTGAAGTTCAATTATTCAATTAAAGTATTCTGAACTGTGTATTTGATATGGTCAGCAGGTAGTATTTTCTGCAAAAGACATTTACCTCTCACTGAAAGGAGAAGAAAGCTAACTCCAGCTTCCTGTGGGCCAAATCCCTTGTGAATTCCAAGAAGGAGAAAAAGGTTAATTGTGAACAGTTCCGTGCATGTGTCACTTACAACTCACCACTGGATTCTTTCAGTCTAACACCCTTTCAGCAGTAGCATTTAGCACATTGAGACCAGACTGAGTTTTATTGCTTACTTCAATAAGATACAGGGTGAGTTTAAAGGAGGCGATCTTTAAGATTTATCTATGTGTTCTGGAATAAGAGTTCAATAATTCCTTTAATCCATGCTGTCATCTCCCTCGGCCTTTTGCTGTACTTTAAGTCTTTTAACATCACACCTTATTTTAATAGCAATGATCAGAATCCATATACTAAGGCGACCTAACAAGAACCCTACCATGAGCTTCACAGAAGCAAGGGACTGAACAAGGCATTCATACTAAACTTCATAGTGATACCAAATTTCTCAGGCAAGTCAACCCTTCTCCATAACCATGATTTATCTATAATTTATCTTTGAAAGATCTCTGACGATAAATCAAAGGGGCTAATTGGATAAATTTCCCAGGGAATTACTGTCTTAAAACAGCCCTTCATAGTAGTTAAATCAGTGCACATAAACTTACAAGTATGCCAAAGAAATAACTTAAATTTCATGAACATGGCTAATATAAGTGAAAATCAAGCTGTAAGTAGAATTCATGGATCCCAAATTTCTCCTAAGTAGTTTAAAACGAGGTGCATCAATCAATCAATAGATTTATGTCTGCATCAACACACACATATGTATCTGTTTATTTTTCCTTGATTTACATCTGCCCCTTCCTATATGTATGTGTATGTGTGTCTATATATGTATCTGTTTATTTTTCCTTAAATACACAATGCTTTGTAAAGTTGGTGGAAAATAAAATTGAAAGTTGAGTTTATTTTGGTGCAAAGACTTTTTGAAATCCATGCATAGTTTTTCATACTGCACACTTTTCCATAAACTTTTTGAAGACTCCTCAGATGCATGGAGACGGCATAACATAAATAGTGTTTTCAATATGAGAAATTCAGTGTCATTTGTTCAAAATTATTTTCAAATCCTTAAAGAGAAAATATGACAATTTAAGAGGTTATTATGAAGTCCCTCAAGTCTTGAAATCACTTGATCTTTGTCTCAAACTCTGAGATTAAAGCAAATAATTCATTTTGAAACAAAGGAAAACCAGCCTCATTTTTTTTTTGTTTATTTTTTCTCAGATCTTTCCTCCTAAACTACAGTTTATCTTCCATTTTCTACTTGCCTTATCATATTTTCAAAAGAATTTGTTAAGATACATGCTTTTAAAATAGGATTGTTTTCTATAAATAGATATTTATATTTGTTTTATATATTTGCATATATTAGATATATTTGTAGATTTTTATATACATAAACAAATATATAAAATACAAATTTGATTTTGTTTGTGAAAGATGATGCTATTTCCTTAGGTTCAAAGATGAGAATATAAATTTGCTTGTCATTATCCTTTGAAAGCCATTATCCTTTGTGGCAGAGACGCCCCTGTGAGCACTCTGAAACGCATTTGCCGTATAAATCCCAAGTGCTTCGATGACTGGCGTCCACTGATCTCAGACAAGGCCTTTAATCTCTTACAACCTTTATTTCCTTATTCACAAAAAAGAAAAGGATAAAAACCATTTATATTCCATGGGGTCATTGGTCTCAAATACAGAGATTTTGAGAACTGATCACGAAGTTTGTGAACTTTATCCTGGATCTTGGCCTCTTTACATGGTGACTCTCACCAAAAACTCATGAATCAAAGAACTGGGTTTTAGGAATGAACATTTGGCTCAGCTGATGAAATGCTAATTGGAATGCCCATATCCCAAATAGGAGAGCCTGGGTTCGAGTCTGGACCTACTTCTGATTCCAATTTCATGCTAATACAACCCTGGAAGGCAACAGATATGACTCAAATGCTTATGTCCCTGTCACCCATGTGGGAGATCCAAATTGAGTTCCTGGCTCCTGGTTTGACCTGGCCCAGCTGTCTGTTGTGGGCATTTGGGAAAGAGCCAGCAGATGAAAAATCTGTCTCTTTCTCTCCCCATCTTTCCCTCTCTCCCTCTCTCTTTGAAATAAAAGGTTTTTTTTTTTAATTTTAATTATTTATTTGAAAGGCAGAGTTACAGAGAGAGGGAAAGACACAGACACACACACACAGAGAGAGAGAGAGAGAGAGAGAGAGAGAGAGAATGAATCTTGATCCACTGTTTCACTCTCCAAATGGCTGCAACAGCCCAGGCTGGGCCAGGCCAAAGCTGGTAGCCTAGAACTCCATCTGGTTTTCTCACATGAGTGACAGGAGCCTAAGGACTTGAGGCTACTTTCTTCTGCTTTCCTAGGCGCATTACCAGGGAGCTGGATCAGAAGTGGAGCAGCCAGAACCGGGACCACTGTGCCACATCACCAGCCCCTCAAATTTTTGAAAAGTCTAGGGTTAAAATTTGTTTTCCCATTATAGGCTGAAACTGTTCAGATTCTCCTAGTGTTGCATTAGAAACAGATACCACGGGTTGACAACAGTGGGTAGTTGATACCTTGTAAATAAAAGAATGGATTTGAGTTGCCACTATAATTCCTTAATGAGTAACATCAATAAAAGCGTAGTCTTGAAAACAAAGACCATATAAAATTCAGTAAGCCACAGACACAAGATGAAAAGAAAAGATGTTTAAAGAAAAGTAGAAGGAATTAGAGGGAGAATGGAGCTCCCTGCTGGCTAGGACACGTCCCGGGGCCTTCTCTGTGACTCTGCATACGCCAAGCAGTATTCTTCTGTGACACTTTCCCCAGAATGATGTGTTTCTGGTTTTGCAGAAATTCTAATGACATTTGGTAAAATTTCAGTTTTTTAACTTGAAATGTCCCTCCACCTCCAAGTTTCTCTGTGGCTGCAAAGTGATTGGTTTCTCTGATAATGCATTTACATCACTCAAGTCCCTGATCCTTACCTCGGCTCTGCAGGAAAATCCCGAACAAACGGGCAACTGTAGGTACAAATGAGTCTCCCTAGGCTTGGCGCCCTGTGATACATATTCATTGCTCCAGCAAAGTCCATCCAGATAAGCTCATTTCGACAAGTAGCTTGTCAGTACAATTATTTGATGAGAGATTTTGGTGAAAATTGCAAAAACGATGTTATGTGAAGAAGTAAAAATGAAAGTAATGTTTAAACAGGACTGTACTGTCCAATATTTTCCCCTGTGTTGTTTAATTTAATCCCTACAATAACCCTCAAAAAAGTGTTCCCTTCAATAACCCCCACAAGGCATGTTATACCATTTTATGGATAAAGAAGGTGAGGTTTTAAAAATTTGACTTATCTAGATCAGTGGAAACCTGTAAGAGAAGAATTTGGGATTCAGATAGCAAATTCTGTGCACCTTCCACCACTCCACATTAACTTTTTGAAATGAACTTGACTCCTACTTGTTCCTACTGTGCAACCAGTTACTGCTGCCAGCCAGTCCCCTAATCCTGGGGAACCAGCAGAGGTCAAGCAAATGCACCGTCTCTGCACATTTGCAAAGGGGCCTTGACATTCAAAATCAGCTGTGGTAATGCACTTGGCAGTCGGCGCTCCCCATATAACAGATAGTGCGGGAGGCAAGTCCTGGTCCCCGTGCTTGCTTGAACAAGTCACCCAACATTTCAGAATCTCAGTTTCCTCCTCTGTATCAAGGGGACAATGGTAACACTTACCTTACAGTGTCCTAAGGACTAAATGGAGTTAAACAAAAGGCCCAACTTGTAAGAAGTAATCAATAAATGTGAGTACTTAGATTTGCGTAGTTACATGGTCTCCTGCGTTGACTAAAGAATCAGACTTAAAACTGCCCATCCAGCTGAGATAACAAGTTAAATGTGTGTGAAAATCCCAAAGTCACCACCATTCCTGACACCAGAAACACTATCGATAAATAGTATTATGGAAAACCATACAGTATAGATTACATGAAAATAAAAATCTGGAGAGAGTTCAGTCCATGAGATTTTAATGTAAATATCTGCCCTTTAAGACTCCAGTCCAAAACTTCAGTGACCCTAGAGTAACTGGGTCCTGGTTATTGGTGATAAGGAGTTTGCACAGACAGTTATGACTCCACTTAGTTATCCTGTCTTCTCATCTCTTAATATTTACGTCGTCTAAAATTTAAATTTCTGTCTTCATCTCCAACCACTCTCAGATTGCTCACACGGGGCCCATCACTGGGGGCCTCCCCAAGCTAAAGGCCACCCCCGGCCACCAACTTAATTACATCCAGGATGTGCCTCAGAGGTGAAAAGCCTCCTAGAACTGTTTTTCAATCATCATCTCTCCAACGGAGCCGGACTAGTGACACTAAAGCCAGCAATTAAGAGCCTCGGGTTTAGAAATATATTCAGCTTCCCAAGTCCCCAAATGGCAAAGGTTAAGTGAATTATGTGGAGATAATTCTCCAAAGTCTCAAGGGACGGTCCTGCTAACTCCAGATCACAGCCGGGCCTTCCTTGCTCCCTTCTCAACCGAGGTGCTGCTCCAGCAGCCGCGCCGCCCACGGGCACAAACTCGGGCAAAGCAAGACCTGGTGTAGACGGGCAGGGCAGACGCCTTCAGTGAGTTTTCCAGGGGGAAGCCAGGCGATCGGCGCTTTCCTCGAGCTCTTTTCAAGAATAATTGTGGGTAAATTTACACTCGCCTCACATTAAAAAAAATCTTTGAGATCTTTACTGTGTTGGCTTCCTACTTAAATTGGACGGCGTGGCCCTGCGTGAGACCCTAATGGGAGCCGGAGCTGTCCTCCAGGCTGAATTGGAACCACCCATTACACCTCGAGTTGTGTGGTAACACCTTCACAGTGTTTCCAATTAACTTTGTAAGTTTTTAATCAGTGACAAATGCATCTTTGTAAATTCAATTTACCTTTTATTGCTGTGCTGTAAACTGTCTTGCAGCATTCCGGTACGTTGGGAACATTTCACTTGCTACTGACATAAGACAGCTGTTGGACCTACAACAAAGGCTAAGCTTTATGAGTTACCTGAATTAGGATGTAGGTGAAGTAATTAAACCCCAAAGAGAGGGGGAAGGAGATGGCCCTGCCCGATCCACACACACCATAGGTAGACAGGAACTCCCAAGCTGAAACAGTCAAGATGAAAACCCCCAACATTCCCTCCTGGTTTAAACTCACAATACGTTGAAAGAGGTAGATAAGTGAAAAGGTCAGGCACATTTTATTAATAAATCCATACGGCTATTTGTTTTTCTTTTTAATCAGATTCAAATGCATCCTGTTAAGGAGCCATGGGTGATTAGGTCATAAATCTGAATGACCTTGAAGATGATGAAGGAAATGCTTTCTCTATAAAGCGATCATCATGCTGCCAGTCCCATCATTTGCACATTTTTACAGGTGCAAGGAAAAGGTTTAATTTCAATCACTTGCAAGAATCACTCAGAATAAAATATTATTTTATAAGACCTCCAGATAGTAGCATACATATAATAAGGCTAATCGTAGTACTTGAAACCATATTTTTATTTTTGTGTCTGTCTTTCCCCCTAAAGTAAGAAAAAGGCAGAAATTGAGGGGAAAGATTAATGTAAGAGTTTGACCTCACTCTACTTACTCTAGGATTCTAGCTTAGATTTTCTTTTGTTTGTGTATTGCTACTGACACATTGTTAACTCACTGCCGCTTGGAGCAAATTATTAACTAATTGTAAGTAATGTGGTCACAACACATATTTTCATTACATATTTAATCAAAAGTCTGCACTTTTATATAGGCAGTAAAGTTATGGATGACAGTGGGGACTTTTTTCTACAAGTATTAAAGAATTCTTTTGTCTTATTTTTTAGATGTATCACTTAACACTAAGACATTTGACATTCAATATGTATAATAGCAATAGTCTTGCTATTATCACATTGAAGATATTGTAAATGTTGTAATTTGTCAAGAGTTTTTAGACCTTGACATTATTCTAATTCATTCATTCATTCATTAATTCATCAAGCCTACTAAAGGACTCATATCTGCGAGGGATAAACAGTGAATAAAGATGTGGCCCCTCTCCTGAAGATCAAAAGTTATCAACACAAGAGAAAGTTGAGATGTGCATTTACTTCTTATTTATTCTAGACATTTAGACTTTATGTGTTTTAAAAACTCAGTCATGACCTAAAACTTTTCTTTGAATCTGTACATCGTTATCTTTTCCAGAGAGAGTAAGACATTCCAGTATCTGAGAGACAATATGGTTAGTGGCTAAGGGGGCAGATTCGGAGCTGGCCAATACAAGTTAGACATTTTTAGAAGGCCAAACTCTTGGAATAGTGTTTTGATTCTTCTGTATGTATAAGAGATGCTTTTGGTGGCTTCTGAATTCTTTGTAATAGTTATACAAACTGGTCAAAATGCAGCTCTGATTTCAGTACCCTATTTTTCTTTATTCTTTATTACATGTGTTAAAGAAATGAGAAAACTAGACATGAGTAGCACCCTTTTAAGTTGCTGTCAACTGCTCCTCAGTTTCTCACCATTTCTTCTGGTGCTCAGAAAACTATGAGTGGATGAAGGGGAGGAGTTTTCCCAAGCAGTACTGGGTCTGTGTCCTTCATCCCAGGGTGATCTTCACCCAGTAGAGAGGACACTGATGATAGCCTTGTGACTTAGAGAGCAAAAGGACTCCGAGCTCTACCACAGCCCAGAAATGAGGTAGGCAGGCCCACAAGGTTTCAAAGCCTTTTCTACCTCTGTTCTCAACCTAACCCTTACAAAACCACAAAACCAACCAGAGGACATTCCCCAAGGGGTAGAGAGACAAGTGGCCTTCCAGAACTCAGGTTTTCTTGATATTCCCTCAAGATCTCATGCGACAGCCCCATGTGACCAGAGCATGCTTTCCAGATGAAGAAAATCAGAAGTCAGAATCAGCAGCTTTGGAGCAGTGCCCTGGCTTAGTGAGTGAGCTGCACAAGGCTACTACTTACTAACAACTTGAAACATCAGACATCAAGTTCATCACCAGCAGCTCACATGAAAGCTGAGGCTCAGTGGCTTGCCTGGAATTACAGAACCAGAGCCTGAACTTGTGTTGGCCAGCTCAAGCCTACCCCCGTAGCCACTAACCGTGTTACCTCTCAGATACCGGAATGTCTTACTCTCTCTGAAAACTAAGTTCTTAATCTTTGGAAAAATAAAATAGAACTCTTGTGATTTATCTCTTGAGTAACACAGTTCACACCTCTCAGAAACCCAGACTTGGGTGACAATTAAATAATGGTTGTCGTAGTGCAATGCTGTTACTTGTTACTCTATGCAGCCTATTGTTGATATGGACTATTCTCACCATTGGAAGTACACATTAGAATTGAAGAGTCCCTCTAAAATACAAAAAAAAAAAAAAAAAAAAAAAAAAAACCTTTATTTTAGAAAAGTAGATTAATTGAACTGCACTGGGTTTCTTCCATTTAAGCTATCTTACAACCAAAGCCATTTTACCATAATAACTCTTGCTCAAGAATTTTATGGTATTATACATGATACACAAATTATTTCCATTACAACAAACCTAAAATAAAGTTTGCATATTTTCCATATGGTTTAGTGATGTAAGAGTCTAACTTTTGAAGTAATTAATTAGGGATTATTGAGAATTATCATTTCAGATCCTGATCAGGGAACAGTTTAAAAATTCATGAACATTAGAGACTTCAATTTCTTTATACTCCCAATAAAAAAATTCCAAGCACATTCCTCAGGTATTGTCAGGCATTCTGGGCACACTTATATCTGGAATCGTCTGCAACAGCTCAATCAATAGAGAAGAGTAATGTAATAATTACTGCAACATTCTCTGTAATTCCTCATTGTGGTCACAACAGCATTTCAACAACATTCAGAGAGACTATTTATGGTGCTTAAGGCAATAAGTTTCTACCATGTGCAGAATCACACAATTCTGCAAATATTTAACCCTTGAGAGAGAAAAAAATTCTTAGTGAGAGTAAAGAAGCAGTTGAGCATTTAGCTTAAACTAAGGTCATCAAATATTCTCTGTGCCAGAAACTAATACCAGATATTAAGCAACAGGGCAATTAAACAAACAAAATAGTACTTGATGGTTTTAATGAAGAAGAATCCAGTTGAATAACATATGGTATACTCATACTATGAAAGATTATGTAGTTGTTAAAACAAACAAAAGGCCGGCGCCGGGGCTCAATAGGCTCATCCTAGACCTGAGGCCCTGGCACACCAGGTTCTAGTCCCGGTCGGGGCGCCCAATTCTGTCCCTGTTGCCCCTCTTCCAGGCCAGCTCTCTGCGGTGGCCTGGGAGTGCAGCGGAGGATAGCCCAAGTGCTTGGGCCCTGCACCCGCATGGGAGATCAGGAGGAAGCACCTGGCTCCTGCCTTCGGATCAGCGCAGTGCGCTGGCTGAAGTGGCCATTGGAGGGTGAACCAACGGCAAAGGAAGACCTTTCTCTCTGTCTCTCCCTCTCACTGTCCACTCTGCCTGTCAAAAAAAAAAAAAAAAAAAGTGAGTCAGCTCTCTATGAGATAAAAAAAATCCAAGATATTTTGCTGAGTGATCAAAGCAAAACACAGGATAGTATGTATGGTAGACTATCTTTTCTGTATAAGGAAGGGGTGGGGGAATTAAGTATATGTCTGCATTTATTTCTGTATGCATTAGGAAATTCTCAAGGTTATATCTAGAACTATAACTACCATTTTATCAGGATACATGTATGGTGATGGGTGGGGGCACTAGGATGAGTAAAGGCATGGATGAATGCAAATGTCTATATATGTCTATGAGCATGTAATTTTTGAACAATGTGAATGTACTATTCAAGAAATGAAATTAGGCCGGCGCCGTGGCTCAACAGGCTAATCCTCCGCCTTGCGGCGCCGGCACACCGGGTTCTAGTCCCGGTTGGGGCACCGGATTCTGTCCCGGTTGCCCCTCTTCCAGGCCAGCTCTCTGCTGTGGCCCAGGAGTGCAGTGGAGGATGGCCCAGGTGCTTGGGCCCTGCACCCCATGGGAGACCAGGAAAAGCACCTGGCACCTGGCTCCTGCCATCGGATGAGCGCGGTGCGCCGGCCGTAGTGCGCCGACCGCGGCGGCCATTGGAGGGTGAACCAACGGCAAAGGAAGACCTTTCTCTCTGTCTCTCTCTCTCACTGTCCACTCTGCCTGTAAAAAAAAAAAAAAAAAAAAAAAAAAAAAAAATGAAATTAAAACTTGTTTATGTACCTACAATCAACTGGAACTCATTAAATAATATTTTATTAGAGTCAAATACTACGTGGCCTTAGAAAAGGACACTCTTCATGTAGTGATACAAAAAGATCTTGCAAATATGTTCCTTTGTTTAAAAGAAAATCCACACACGTAATCATATTCTTACTATGCCACTATTTTAGTGGAAAGAGGAATATCAATTTGTGTGTTCCCTTGGCTGTGACTTATCTCTTGAGCAACAAAGTTTCCACTTCCAGAAGGCCTGCCTGATATGAAAATTGAATACAGGTTGTTATATTTCAATGCTGTTACTTTCGCTTTATGCTGGCAGCGTATTGTTTATATACCTGCATATGATGCATTATCTCTGAGAGGATTTATAGGAAAGGAATACAAGTGGTTGATTGGGTTGAGGGGTACAATGACTTGGTATGGCTTTGAGCAGGAAGGGGGACTTTTCAGCACAGGGCCTTTAATGCTTTTTTCTTACTTCAGAGATTATATTTTTATAAAAATAAAGTTCAAACATTTAAATGGTTTTTAAAAACTATTTAATTCTAACTACTGCATTTTTCCTAAATAAAGAAAAGAGTGCATCAATAAGTTGATCTCTGAACTGAAGAAGAAAACTAAACCCTCTTGAAATTTACCCTGTATGAGTCAATTGAACAAGATCTGATTTTTCAAACTACTGATCCTACTACAACCAAACTGCAAATACTTCTTTTTACTTTTTGTTATACTAGTTTGCGGTGTATTGCCATTGATTCAAACTTAGCTTAATACAATTAACTGGATTCTTTTCTTCCCAGATATGTAAGTAAATGACAGGTCGCGTCTCACCAACCCCACTCCCACTGCCTCCTCCCCCACTCCAGAAAGGGAAGACTAAATGGATCGGAACTTAAACGATTTAAGCTTTACCTGGTTCATTATCACTTTCAAGTAATTTATGCACTTTAAGCATCTGCTTTTCTTCTCCTTCTGTGTCAATCATGCAAATTAGCAAGACCTCAAAGAAACTAGCCTATAGTAAATCAAATTTTATACTGTTTCGCAGGTTACCTTCCCCTGTGTGGATTTTAACAGCTATCAAAGCCCCTGGCATCTGCATTGTTGTAGTAAGATTAAACATGTTTAGGGTTTAATCTTGACTCTGTCTCTTCCAAGGCACATGTCCTCGGACAAATTAGTTAACTCCATTGAGCCTCAGTTTTACTTATCAGCAAAATGGGAGGGAGAATGGTTCATCACATGGCTGTCATGTTAATTAAATAAGGTAGATTGTGCTTCTTAGGATGCAAGGGGAAGCGGTAGTCCTGCTTTGCCTGAGACGGTCAGTTTTTTGTTTTTTAATAAACTTATCTTTTAACTCCATTTTCCATGAGCATCTTTTTTAAAAAAAGATTTATTTATTTGAAAAGCAGAGTTACACAGAGAGAGGGAGAGACAGAGGGAGAGATCTTCCATCTGCTGGCTCACTCCCCAGATAGCCAAAATGGCCAGAGCTGGGCTGACCCAAAGCCAGGAATCAAGAGCTTCCTCCGGATCTCCTACATGGATGCAGGGGCACGAGTACTTGAGCCGTCCCCTGCTGCTTTCCCAGGCCAGTATTGGCTTTACCAACTATGCCACAGTTCTGGCCCCCAAGAGACTGTCTGCTTTAGCACCGCCAAGTTCTATATTGCTGGAAACCCTAGGTCTTAGGCATATTGGGAAGCCCTATCTAGTGCCCAAGGGAACTTCACTGTCACGTTCAATGAAATGATGTCAACAGAGGACCTTCAGTGCGTAGACTAAGGAGGCCAGTGGTGTCCGCAGTGCATTGCTTTCACGTTCTTGAAGGGCTTCAGGGAGAAGCTATCCACCAAAGTCTGTTTTGAGGACTTTAGGCAACGGGAGCATGAGATAGGCAGAGAGAGGTCCGTGGGACACGGGAGTCAGGTGGCCTGAGTTTTAGTTCTGATTCTGTTGGATGACCAACTGTGTGGCTGGCATCAAGGCCACTTGGTCTTGATTACATCATCCAAAAATGAGGACTTTAGACCTGCCGTTTCCTACCTCTACATTCTATTTTAGGGACAATCCGAGATCCCCAAACAGCGTGAGAAGTTCTTGGGCATCACCAAAAGGAAATGGAAAAGCTTAGCCTCCCTTGCCTTGTGAGCCCCTCCCATGTGGTAAGCAAGTTTGGAACAGTATTTCCCCATGGAAAACTTTGCGATAACTAGGAACAAGGCAATGAGACCCACCCAGACCCTCCATGCTCCCAGAGCAGAGTGAGAGTTATTCTGCCTGTCAGAATCTGAGAAAGCTCTAGCAAGAAAGGGGTTACCAGTTGGATCTGACAGGTGTGTAAAATTTTACTAGGCAACTGAGTCACAGGGCAGGGGCGCCAGCCCGAATGGAGGGGAGCTGGCTGCTTGTCACCCAGGGACCGAGTGCAGACAGACTGCAAAGACGGGTCACTGGGCTCGGTGAGAGCGGATGATGAATATTCTGCAGTGCTATTTTACTGGGGTCATGGCAACACCACCCAGATCGCAGGAGCCCGGGCTGGGGGCAGGGCACAGAGGCCTTGGCAGTGAAGAGGAAAGACAAGAAGGTGAGAGCCTGAGTGGAAGAAAGCTTCTTTAGAAAGTGGGGGTTAGGGTCAGATTTAGTTGTGTCTGTGAGTGTGTGGCAAAGAGCAGCAGACAGGGAGCCTAGGTAGGAAGGTGCACTTCGAAAAGGAGAAAGGACGTGGCTTCTTTTGACTTCAGGTGCAAGAAGGAAAGAAAACTTCAGAGAATATGAAAATAGTTGGTGAACTTTGGGTTTGGTGTTCTCAATCACTGAAGTAGCAGCCCTTGACACTCTGCCTTCTTTTCTGCCTAATCTAATTATCAGCTCAGTTTGGTGAATTATCTTCATGTTTATGCACTAAAGACAGTGCCGCTCAGCTAACTGGATGGGATAATTAATGCTATGTTAACTGAAAGCTTATTGAAAACACAAATTCTGCCTTGATACAAAGCTGATCTTGAATTTTATAAAAATATAATCATTTGCTTTCCTTGATTGGCAACTATAACAACTGACTCTAAAGACAGGATGCATTGGGTTTTTAATAGAACATTTTAATAATAACTGTTTAAAGAGAATGTAGAAAATAAAACTACAAAAATAAAAATTCTCATGTAACCAACAATGCAAACATTGATATTTTCTTCTAAGATTATTCATGGTATTATGCAAATAATATACATTACAGTTGTTTTTTAATGAACCACATAAAAATTTTTTCATATTACTCTAAATTCTTATATGATTCCCATACATTATAATTCTCATGTCTGTATTGCATGATGAGACTAGACTATACATTATTTAGCAACATCTCTGGCCAATTGTGTTGTCTTTTTAATTTTCTACTATTATACATAATGCAGCAAAGTGCAACTTGGTGCGCAAAAGAGTGTTTCTAATTTATTTAGGGTAATTTTCTTACCTTTGCTTTCCCAGAAATATAACTTTTTTTAATAGCTTTGTTGAGTATAGTTCACAGACTGTGTAAAGAGTATAATTTGACATCTTTGAGTTTATGCATAGTCACGTGCAACCATTGTTATTGTCAATTTTGGAACATTTTCATTACCTCCCCCACCCCCAACAAAAGAAGAGCAGTACCCAGGAGCCCTCATCCCCAGTCCCTTACCCAGCATCCCTTTCCTCCCAGCCTAGGCATCTAATACTTTACTTTCTGTCCTGTAGATTTCCCTATTCTGGAAATTAGATATGAGAAGAATCAAATAATGTTGGTCTTTGGTAACTGGCTTCTTTCACTTAGCATAATGTTTTCAAGACTCATCCATGTTGAAGCATGGATCTATATTTCAATCTTGTTAAAGCCAAATAATATTGTATGGATATACCACATTTTGTTTATCCATTCATCAGTTGGTGGACATTTGGGTTGTTTTCAAACTTTGACTACTGTGAATAATGCTGCTATAAACATTAGTGTGCAAGCTTGTATGTGAATGTTTTCATTTCCCTCTTTTTTTAAGATATTATTTATTTGACAGATACAGTTACAGACAAAGAGAGGGAAGAGACAGAGAGAAAGGTCTTCCATCCTCTGGTTCACTCCCCAAATGGCCACAATGGCCAGAGCTGCACCAATCCGAAGCCAGGAGCCAGGGGCTTCTTCTGGGTCTCCGATGTGGGTGCAGGGGTCCAAGCAGTTGGACCATCTTCGACTGCTGTCCCAGACCATAGCAGAGAGCTGGACTGGAAGATGAGCAGCCGGGACTGGTGCCCATATGGGATGCCAGCACTGCAGGCAGAGGTTTAGCCTACTAATCCCCAGCACTGACCCTATGTTTTCATTTCTCTAGGGTATACACCTGGAAATGGAATTGCTGTGTCACGAGACTGGAAATGTAATTCTCCCTACAAAGAGCTTCGATATTTTAAGTCTCCTGACATGTATTTCCAAATTGCTTTTCAAAGTGTTCCTTGAGTTTTAATTCCAGCTGAGGATCTTGCTGTTACTAGTGGTCATCTGGTTCTCAAAAAGCAATAATGTCTAAAGTAAAAGCCTAGGATAGTGCTATCCAATAGAAATAGAATGAGAGTTGGACATATAATTTTAAATTTTCCAGAAGCTACATTTTTAGAAAGTAACAAGAGGCATATAAAACTAATTTTAAAAATATTTTATTGAATTTAATATATCCAACAATCATTAACTGATAATTTAATATGAAATATTTTAATTATATATATTTATATAAAGCATTATAGTTCAAAATATGTATACAGTGTGTAATGCCCAAATCAGGTTAGTTGACCTCTACATGTCCTTGAACTTTTTATTACATTTTTTGATTAACACCTACAAATTATGCGTATTTAGGGACTATGGTGGGATATTCAACAAATGTGTTAAATGTACACTGATCAAGTCAGAGTAATGAATATTCTCATCTCTTTATCATTACGTTATGTTTGTAGACTTCAAGCTCTTCTAATCATTCATAAGATATACAAATAGGTTATTGGAAACCATCATCCCACTATGTTGAAAACCACTAAACTTCTCTGTGGTTTGTAGTTAATACAAAAAACTGACAGAGTATTTTACATTCTTTTTTGTTCACATTCTGCTTCTGCAGTCTAGTATGTATTTTGTACTTCAGTTTGAACTAGTTGCCTTCCTAGTGCTTAGTAGCCACATGTAACTAGAGGTTACCTTATTGGAGAGTGTGGTCGAGGAGTTTAAATGACTACAACTTCTTTGGAAGGTTGTAGAAAGTTAGTTTTTAAAACAAACTTCACATTTTTCCTCTTTATTTTCTTCCTCCCTTTTAATAAAAAATAAAACAGGTAGAGAGAGAGACAGGCAGGCAGGCAAGCAGGCAGAGGTCTCCAATTTGCTGGTTCACTTTCCAAATGCTCCCAACAGCCAGGGCTGGGCCAAAACAAAGCTAGGAGCCCAGAACTCAATCTGCATCTCTCACGTGGGTAGCAGGGACCCAAGGACTTGAGCCATCACCTGCTTTCTCCCAGGGTGCAGCATTCAGAAGCCAAGCTGGGACTCAGACCCAGGCGCTCCTATATGACATACACATGTCTCAAGCAACATCTGAACTACTACACTAAATGCCCACTGTAACAAAGCCAAGTTTTAAATGTCCATTCTTTTATTTGAATTAACCTGGGCAGAACCTGGAGCTACTTTTCTTTCTTGGTTCTACTTGATTGTGCTGAATTCTAAACACCAAGGCTAACATCCCCAGATTGGGGCATAATTTCCTTTATTGGGTTTTTAATGGTGAAGTAGAAAAAAAGAAAAGGCAAGAAATAGATTTCATTGTGCTGTGCTGGTGAAAATCACATTTTCCAATTTATTCTTCACACAATAAAATGTATTTGATCTGAGATCCTACATAATCCCAGGACGCAACAAACCTTCTCTGTTGGAGGGCAACTTCCTGCCATGCATAATTGTTTTCCAAAAGCATATTGGGTCAGAGATGAAGCAGAGAAGGGGGAAAGAGTCCATGGTGACCTTAGGCCGATTTTTTTTTCACTAGTAGGAATCAGTTGGATAGTTATTACCACCTGGCGCTGCTAATGAGTCTAGTCGGGAAACATAGCTACTCAGCATTCACAGCAGACTGCACAGCCGCCCAGGACTCAAGGAGTCTTTGGGGGGACAGTTGAGCATCTGAAAACACATTTTAAGGTGTTTTGCCTGTTACAGAAATCACACTCCGTAGTTCTTTAAAGGAAACATGTTGCTTAGCAAGCATTATCAGTCATTGATTTCATTTACACGTGGATAAACTAAATGCCTTACCATGTTCAGAAAATAATTTTAAAAGCTTAAGAGTATCTTAGGCATTAAAAAGAATGTAATGTTCTTGGAGGAAGTAGACCATCTCTTCTGAGAAAGTACTTCCTTCACTCATTCAGAAGATCTGTCAGCAAGCTAAGGCGGTCATTCAGAGCAGGAAGGCTGATGATAGAGAATCCCAGATTCAAACGTGGGTTCTACAAATTCAAATTCAGGTGTGGGTCCAGCCCTCTGACCTGAATCATGTCATTTTTTCTGTGCATAAAATATCTCTTGAAAATAGGAATAATGAGAATTATTTTAAGAATCCAATGAACTGATAGATGTATGAGGATGAGCAGAATGCCTGTTAATACAGTTTTATTATCTGTTTGTTACTATTATTACTTACATCTCATGTATTCCAAGCTTTAACAGCATAGAGACTAGCAGGTAGAAAGTCCAGCACATAGCAGACCATCAAGCACCACTTATTATATTATCCGACTGCCACGTTGTATAAGAGGAAAGCAGAGCTACCCACACGCTGTGAGAATCAGGGAGGAGCAGAGTGGAGTGATGGGAAGAGGAAGTAGTAGGAAACTAACTTATTTATCAAGAAGATGTACTCATGCATCTACATATTGTTAATTAATTCAATACCTACTTCTTGAGCACTAACTATGTGCAAAACACTGTGCTGAGTAACAGGGCTACAAAAAGGAGACACGTCACCTGCCCTCAACAATCTTAACCCAACACTGTTGCTTTTATTATATTTGTACCACCTTGTCCTGTAGTCACTGGCTCACTGATCATTAGTCTTGCGACTATGAGCAGTTCTGCTGTCTTATTCATGTTTGTGCCTCTGCACTTAGAACAGCGCCTGGTTCCTCGTGGCAGAATGTTTGTAAAGTAAATTGCTAACTAAGAAAGAAGGAGGGGCCGACACTGTGGTGTAGTGGGTTAAATCCCTGGCCTGCAGTGCAGGCATTCAAGTTCAAGTCCTGGCTGCTCTACTTCCAATCCAGCTCCCTGCTAATGCACCTGGGAAAGCAGTGGAGGTTGGCCCAAATCCTTGGGCCCCTGCACCCACATGGGAGACCCAAAAGAAGCTCCTGGCTCCTGGCTTCAGATCAGCTTGGCTCCAGCTGTTGCAGCCATTTGGGGAGTGAACCAGTGGAAGGAAGATCTTTCTCTCTCTGTCTCTACCTCTTTCTGTAACTGTCTTTTAAATAAATAAAATAAATCTTAAAAAAAAAAAAAAAAAGAAGGGCCGGCGCCACGGCTCAATAGGCTAATCCTCCGCCTTGCAGCGCCGGCACACCGGGTTCTAGTCCTGGTCAGGGAGCCGGATTCTGTCCCGGTTGCCCCTCTTCCAGGCCAGCCCTCTGCTGTGGCCCAGGAGTGCAGTGGAGGATGGCCCAAGTGCTTGGGCCCTGCACCCCATGGGAGACCAGGAAAAAGCACCTAGCACCTGGCTCCTGCCATCGGATGAGTGCAGTGTGCCGGACGCAGCGCGCCGACCGCAGCAGCCATTGGAGGGTGAACCAACGGCAAAGGAAGACCTTTCTCTCTGTCTCTCTCTCTCACTGTCCACTCTGCCTGTCAAAAAAAAAAAAAAAAAAAAAAGGAAGCCATCATTATTGGATTCTGAAAAGTAAAGACACATGATTGCAAGTTTCAGGATATCAAGAGAGGGACTTTTTGAATATTAGGTTAGGATTATGCCAATAATAAAATATTGTTAAAATGAGGATTGCTACATAATATCAAAATGCAGTTATTGTGGTCTTAATATTCAACAGGTCTCATTAGTCACAGGTGCAAAAAATACACAAACATTGCCTTGCTTTACTGTGTGTAAGGAAAATAAAGCTATGGAGATATGCCCTCTGTAAAACAAGTAGCTTATTTTACTTCAAGTTTAGAATGTCTTCTATTTTTCGATGAAATACTATGAGCAAGCTTTTCATTGAGTCATACATGGTGGGATTTCATGACTAATTTTCCCTTCCTATTGCTTTAGTCTATTTTATTAAAAGAAATTATAAAATTTAGATAATAATGTTTAAATTAGGGAAAATCAATTCCACAACATGTGTTATGTTTCCCAATTCTCATGTGGGTGTCATATAGTCGACAGGAAGCAATTCATATTACAGTTGCAGTGCATTTTATAGAATTATGTTTTGAGGAATATACCCTTTCATATGTCCTGTTGCCTGCATTGTGCATTATATGTGATTACTGAACTTTGCTAGTGGAAGCTTGCAGCTGGTGTTTTGATGGGGCAGGTAGAGGCAAGATAAAGAGAATTCTGCTCTTTTGGAGCTGACTGTAATTGGTAGGCTGGAATAAAATGTTAACAGACAGCCTAATACAAGCATGATGGCATTCCATTAATCTGTGATGGGTTTTCTTTCTTTATAATGTGCTAAATGTGAGAACACAAAAGAATTAGCATTTTGTCATGATTAAATTCTCAGGGCTCCCTCTGCTGGTAGTGAACAATGACACATTTACAAAGTTTAAGAATGAGGGTAATATTGTTATTACCACAATTTTGCCATTTATATTAGAGCTAAATTTATTGTTGGACACTAATGCAATAAAACCAAATGTTTTGGTTTATAGCTAGCCAGTTTTCACACTAAAGATTAAGTGATATTTTTGTGGTTGAATTAATTAGTCTTTTCATCTCAGAAAATTGAACCATTTTGTATTTAAAATAAATATTTGCCAAAGTTATCCAGAGTAATTTATAACATCATTTATACAAATGATTACCAACAGCTTACATAAACAGAAATAGAATACTTAATAGAGATACTGGGAAGATTTAGTAGCTTCCCAAACTATTTCATCCTCCTCTATATCTGATATCCAATACAACGTAAATACATACCCACATCCCGTCTGATTGAAAAACTTACCTTCTGGGCCACAATTCCCATGTCAACATAATATGTGTATTACATAAATAATTTTAGAAAATATATATCTAGAAAGGAATCTTTTGAGACTGAGTACTCGTGTGTGTGTAGGTATGTGTGTGTGTATTTTTTATATATATATATAGGCTCAAACAGTACTCTTTTAACTTTGAAAGTAATTACACACCTATCATATTTTATCCTAAAAACCCTTGAAACAGGGAAGAGACTATCATTCCTGTTTGACAGAGATCAGAGAGGTTAAATTCTCAGCCCAAAATTACACACTGTTTAGTAGAAGAGAGCCTTGGGCTCTTCTGACAGGGCTCAAATGCCTCTGTCTCTTGGGAACTATTTAATAAAAAGGCATCAGGAAAATGATTTAAATTATATAGTCTTTTCATAGCCATGCTGTCTTTGATTGTTCTTATTTATACCCCACAATACCCTATTCATACTAGCTCTTCACAAACTCAATCTTCTGAGAGTTGTGGACCATTTGGAACCCAAGGTCCTAGCAGTTGGAAGAGAGAAAGGAAGGCATGAGAGGACTGGGTGGGTTCTGGCTTGGATCTTCAGAGTTTTCCAGTGCTAGTCCTCAGCAGCAGCCAGGCTAATGCAGGCACTTTCCTTCTTCAGACCTTCTGGATCCCGACAGAAGCCCCCACTGTGTCGACAGGTGCTCTCAGAACTCTAACTTCTAAGATCATCTGGAAGTGCTGAGAGGCATGTGGTCGCACAGAACTATAACCTGGGTTCTCACCGGGTCAGCCTAAAGATAAAAATAAATGAATACGCCAGTTCCCAGGAGTCAACCAGACCTACAAGTAGAATCTTTTGAAAATCAGATCATGAACTTAGCTTTTTTCCATGCATAAATGAGCAACCTTCGAGCAAAAATTTAATGACAGAGTTAAAACCAAAGATTCTGGTCTAACAATCTTCAGTGAATTAGATTTCATGGTTTCAGCTCAGTGTGTATTATGAAAGCACTTTGGTACAACTGAAAGGATGTTTATGAGGAGGTAATATGCAGATCCAGGGATGAAACTACTTTTCACCCTCAAGGGCTGTTTATAAGGGTCACCTATTAAGGTTACAGGGAAGAATGGTGACATGACACCAAGAACGCTCAAGTTTATGCCAGAACATAAAGATACCTGCAGTTTCATCCTTGAGAACAATTACAATGGACAACTTTTCAAGAAAAAATGTTTTGATACAGAAATCAGTTCTGAAGATTTATACCTTTTTTCAAATTGCATAAAAATTTGAAAACATATCAATTTATTTTATTATAGAAGAGATATCTATATCTTAAAACATGATACGTGAAATTCCATTAGGTTAAAAGGAGTCAATTTATTTTATTATATAGGAGATACCATTTATAATCTTAAAATAATAAAATAAAATAAAAATAAAAGACCAGAAAATTGAAAATACTGTATTCTTACTGTTATCAAGTCCATTTGATTGCAAAAATATGGGGTTTTTCAAGCTAAGAAATTTACCAAACATTTATAAACCTTTCCGTGAGATCCACTCAATTTCAACTACGTTTTAATGAAATTGTCATGTTCTACTCCAAGAATTCTATCCCAATAACCCTTAATTGCAATGAAATTTGACTCACCTGACTTTAGACTTTACAAAAAATTGGATTATTTTCTTTATCGTGTCAACAATTGAGAAAATAGACTTAACTGTGCTCTCTAAAGTACAATAGCACTTAACTTAAATCTATCTCATGACCTAAGCACTTCATTCTTCAGAAAACTCCAAAGAACCAGAAAAAAACTGAAAAGGCATCTAGGAAATAAAAATAAGTCAGACCAAAGCTCAACTAACATTATTTGTGAGAAAGTTCCTTTCTCCCTTATTTGGAGTCTGTTACTCTTATTTTTATATACATTCCAAGAAGCATGGTTATGCTGGAAGAAAAGTGTTACTAGAGGTGGGCATACTGCCATTAAGAAAGGCATTGTATATGTACCAGAGGCAAATCAAATTGCAACTCGGGCCCAGAGTGTGAAATACAAAGCCATCTCTAGTCATAACATCAGAAGCAGGATTCAGATGTGTATGTTATTTCTTGTGCCTGCTAGGTGGACAAGCCCACGCTGCCTGCGAACTCCACAAAGGAGTACTTGCCCCAATATTTGGCTGAGACCAGGTTGTCACAGGCCCAAGAGAGACCTCTGAGGTTTTCACAAGAGAGAAGAGGACAAGTTCTCTTCCCACATCTGATTGCAAACCTAGCTTTGGTAGCCAGAAGGGGCCCGGCAGGCAGAGGGAGAGGCCCGGGTCGGCAGGCAGTGTAAGCATAATTGGTACTTCCCTCTCCACGGTGGCCACTTCCGCCTGTACAGGGGAACAGGAAAGCTGCGACCCCCTACCCCAGGAACCCATACCAAACACATTCTTCCAGTCTACCTTTCAATATCAATTTGAAGTCCTATGAGGGGTCTTCAAAAGATTTCTGGAAAAACATGTATTACCTTTAAGAGAGAGAAAGAGATGTATTTATTTGCAGATTACAGACAGGTCTTCATCCACTGGTTCACTTCCTAAGTGGCCACAAGAGCTGGAGCTGGGCTGATCCAAAGCCAGGAGCCAGGAGCTTCTTCCAGGTCTCCCACATGGGTGCAGGGGCCCAAGCACTTTGGCCATTGTCGGTGCTCTCCCAGGCCATAAGCAAAGAGCTGGATCTGAAGGGGAGCAGCCAGGACAAGAAACCACGCCTATATAGGATGCCAGCGAAAAAGGCAGAGGCTTAGCCTATATGCCACAGTGCCAGCCCCAGCTTATTGCCTTTTAACTTCATTTTTCTATGAAATTTTTGAAACCCTCTTGTATGCTGTCTCCAAAAATATAAGCTCGATCTGACGAAATCATACTCCCTGTGTTTCTTTGATTCCCTTCCAAAGTATTGAAACCTATGAAAATGGGAATATTCTTCAAGGATATTATCATGAAGGAAATTTCTGATTTTGAGTGGATACCTTTCAGAATCACTTTAGGAACATTTTAAAATCTCTAGAGATTATACTTAGAGAATCTCAAAATGACCTTTGAAACTGGGTTCTCAGTCTTTGTAAGTATGAGAATCCTTTTCCTGAAAGTCCTTGAACTTTTAATGTGTGCTGATTAGGAAGCTACATAATGATGAAAAGCTACTGACAAGTTAATGACTGGTATAATTTTTAATTAACTTGCATTTAATTAATCACATCTACATACATTTGGAAAGTAGCCGTAGGTGTATTATGGAAGACATATCTCTTCATAGACCTTTTACAGGAACTCCAAGGACTCTTAGAGACCAAGATTCATAGACTGGAAACCGCTTTAGAATAACTGAACTCCTGAGAATAGTAAGTAATCGAAGCATCTGATCATTTTGAACATAGGCATGTTTTAATTTGGCATGAGCCTAAATCAGACCAAATTAGATGGCCCTGGTTTTCAGACCAAGTACATTATAAGTATGAATAGGATAAAGGAACTGAAAAATGAACACCTCTCTGGCATTGATACAAAAGAAAGTTTACCTTTTAATGCAGGAAAGGATGTCATTAAAAATGGATCCTTGTCTGAAAAAAGAAAACTGTTTGCTTCCCCCCCCCCCATTCATTCTGTAACAAAAAGAGAAAGTAGAAACACAGAAGATGATTAGGTAGTAGAATTATGTGGTAGCTAAGAGCCCAGTTTTCAGAGCCAGACAAAGTCGGGGCTGGTGCTGTGGTACAGTGGGTTAAAGCTGAGGCCTGTGCTGCCTGTATCCCATATGGGCTCCAGTTCGAGTCCCAGCTGCTCCATGTCCAATCCAGCTCTCTGCTAGTGAGCCTGGGAAAGCAGTAGAAGATGGTCCAAGTCCTTGGGCCCATGGGCGACCCTGAGGAAACTCCTGGCTCCTAGCTTCGGATCGGCCTGGCTCTGGCCATTGTGGCCATTTGGGGAGTGAACCAGCAGATGGAAGACCTCTCTCTCTAGCTCTACCTCTCTTCTATAACTCTGTCTTTCAAATAAATAGGAAGGAAGAAAGGGAGGGAGGGAGGGAGGGAGAGAGGAAAGGAGGGAGAAGGCCTAACCAACTGTAGATTGGTTTGTTTGCAGTTCTGGGTCAATTTCAAGTCTAAAACAGAAATAGTACCTTGCCCAGAGAATGGGGAATAAGTGTTGAATGAAGTCCATTGAGTAGTTGGAGCTCAAAATATGGTGGCCATCTTATTGTCTATAAATGGATATTCCAACTAGTTCATGTTTGGAAAACTATTTTGGTATACACAGAGAGGACTAATCACAAATAGAGTTAAATGCTAGAGCTAGAAAATGCAGACTACAGGTAGCTAGGCATCTGTACACCTCTTCCACCAACTCCAGAAGATAAGAGAAGGTGACAGAACTGTTGTTTATTTTATGTGTTGATTCTACTCAGGCCACAAGTACTAAATAATCTCTATATTCCTGGTATTATAGGTGCCATATACAGAAGAAATAAAGCAATTTCTAGCTAATGTCCCAAAAATTGCCTGTAAGCTTAACAGGTTGCCTAAGATAAGTGTGGATTATGACACAGACATAGCTTTTGGATATTAGTACATCTTGAGTGAAATGCATAGACTTCTTTTATGAAAGGAAGCCAGATGTCCGCATCTAAATAGATATTATAGACTCTACTGCCAAGTAGGGAGATTACTTATTTCCCAAGAGAATCAGCTAGCTCGTGGGGGCTCATATACTGACTTTGTACTTTTTCTGTAATAGAAGATTCATTCCTTTCTGCCTGCCTGTGTGAATCCATTTTCATTGTTACAACAGAATACCTGAGTACTTGATGAAGAAAAGAATTGTATCTAGCTGACAGTTGGGACGGTGAGAACCCAAGATCAGGTAGCTCCATCTGTTCAGTGTGGGTCAAGGGCGCCTCCACGACAGCACAACAGGACCAGCAAACAGAAAGGGAAGCGGCTGTGCGGGGCAGGGGCCGAGCGCATCCGGTGGCCGCGCTTTCTACTCTAGTGCTCTCCAAGGGCAGTGGCCCCAGTGACCTTTGCACCTTCTGCTAAGTTTCTGCCAAGTCCCAGCCCTGACACACTGAGGACCAAGGACCGGTCAGTGTAGGAACCCTTGGGGGACACCACAAATCATATCTAAACCACAGCAAGCCCTTCCAACAATTAAAAAGACCCACATCATAAATACATTGTGACTTCAAGTTGGAAAACCCAAATTTCCACTTCTTACTCTTTAATTCTGAATAGGATGCATTTCTTTTACATTGATAATAAGTAGATATAAAGTTCTACTTCTCAAGTTGGTGAGGGTGGGGGAGGAATTTCAAGTCAGAATTTTCTTTTTCTTGAAACTTGTTAAAATACTCAGGAGCCCAAATACTTAGCTTCACTTGAAATCAGGATTGTAACACCAAGAAAGTGTCTGGGACCCTTCAGGGATTTCCTTGAAGTCTACGGAAATCATGCTGAGAGCACCTGAAGGATCAGGAGGGGATAGTTCAATTACAGGCTGGAAGTGCTGCACAGAATATCTGCACGTAATTCTCACAGTGCTCATTACCTCTGCCTCTCTGCCTTACAACTGCCATGTACTACATCAAGCGTGTAAATGCTCTACGCAGAATGCTTCTTTTGTCACAGCCTTTGAGCCCCTAGGGCACAGACATGGCTAAGACAGAGTTAGCATAAGACAATCGAGACCCAGTTCCCTAACTTTTCAAAGTGTTGAGGTTTTAATCATAAAACTTATGATGAGTAAAAATATCTAGACGTACTACGTAACCATTAGTTGGCTGCACATTGTAGTGATGTTGTAAGGGATATAAATACTATGAGTGTCTTCATTTGGGTTTGTTTAGTTGATTTCCAGTTGAAGGTTGAGGAATTTATCCTAAATCCTCATCAAGTTCAGCCTACAGGTACTTCTCCTGGTCTCCCATGCGGGTACAGAGCCCAAGGACTTGGGCCACCCTCCACTGCCTTCCCGGGCCACAGCAGAGAGCTGGACAGGAAGAGGAGTGACCGGGACAGAATCCGACGCCCCGACCAAGACTAGAACCTGGAGTGCTGGGGCCGCAGGCGGAGGATTAGCCTAGTGAGCCGATGCGCCGGCCAGCCCATGTGTCTTAATCCCTCTTAATCTGCCATGCATCCTGAAGTCCTATCCAATTCTCAGTTTCCTGTTCAGTCTCCTATCATTCATCCCACAGGTATTAATTGAGCTCCTATTATGTACCAGGCACTAAGAAGACATCAGGATGTAATCCATGCTGTGGTATAGGATATGATCTGTGGGGGAGGCCAATGATAAACAAGTAGGCAACTCTATATTCTAATCTATGCCAAGCAGGGAATGGGTAGGGATCACTGCTGGTGAAAGGGAGAGGGTGTCTCTGAGGTGATGTTTGGGCCACAGTCTGCAAGATGAGAAGGACCCAGAGCTTTCCAGGAAGAAGGGACAGTTGGAAAATGTTCAGGGCTTCCTGGGTGTTCCTGGGACTCAGGAAAGACACTGTGGCTGAGCCAGAGCTGGTGAGAGGCAATGTGACTCTTCTTGCCTTGGAGTGAGGCCGCGGCCAGATCACTCAATGCCTTGTAGTGGCTTATTAATTTGTGTTTTCTAAAGGCAATGAGATGTCTTTGAAAGATTTTAAGCAAGGAGGCACATGTTTTTTTTTGTTTTTGTTTTTGTTTTTTTATTTTTGACAGGCAGAGTGGACAGTGAGAGAGAGAGACACAGAGAGAAAGGTCTTCCTTTTGTCGTTGGTTCACCCTCCAATGGCCGCCGCGGTTGGCGCACCACGCTCATCAGATGGCAGGAGCCAGGTGCCAGGTGCTTTTCCTAGTCTCCCATGGGGTGCAGGGCCCAAGCACTTGGGGCATCCTCCACTGCACTCCCGGGCCACAGCAGAGAGCTGGCCTGGAAGAGGGGCAACCGGGACAGAATCCGGTGCCCCAACCGGGACTAGAACCCCGTGTGCCGGCACTGCAAGGCGGAGGATTAGCCTGTTGAGCCATGACGCCGGCCTGGAGGGACATGTTTTTAAAAGACTTCCCTAATGGCTATGTGCTAAATAGGCAACAATAATATTGGAACATGGGAGATGGATTAAAGTAGCATTTGCTATGAGCCTTGTGATTGGAGTATTTGTCTTCATGTTGATTTCAAGAGAGGCTATAGGGGCCGGCGCCATGGCTCACTTGGTTAATCCTCCATCTGCATCGCCAGCATGCCATATGGGCGCCGGATTCTGTCCCAGTTTCTCCTCTTCCAGTCCAGCTCTCTGCTGTGGCCCGGGAGGGCAGTGGAGGATGGCCCAAGTGCTTGGGCTCCTGCACCCGCATAGGAGACCAAGAGGAAGCACCTGGCTCTTGGCTTCGGATTAGCACAGTGCCAGCCATGGTGGCTAGTTGGGGAGTAAACCAATGGAAGGAAGACCTTTCTGTCTCTCTCTCTCCCTCTCTCTCTCTCTCTCTCTTTCTCTCTCTCTCTTTCTCTCTCTCACTGTCTATAACTCTACCTGTCAAATAAATTTTAAAAAATTATAAAAAGAGAGGCTATAAATGCAGGTGGAAGATAAGCTCCAAGACATGTAAGCTCTGCCACTGATCAAATGTTATGTGGGATTTAGAAGTCATATCCCAGCTCCGTCATTGCACAGAACACCAGTTTCTCTGGAGAAGCTTGCCAACCTTGAAAATTTATATTAAGGATTATATGGCAAAATTTATGAATAAAAACACCAACACCATGACACATAGTATGTACTCAATAAAATCATATTGTTACCATTTTCCATGTAGCAGCACATTTCTATGACTCTTAAAAAAAATCCCCATTTTTAAGTGGTCGATATCTATGTCTATTTAGAAATGTTAGGCACATGAAGTATCTCTTTTGAATGGGTCCATTTTTGCATTTTTTAAAGATTATTTGAAAGGCACAACAACAGAGAGAGGGGAAGAGACAGAGGTGGTGAGATATCTTCCAGCTGCTGGTTCATTCTCCAATGTCCACAACAGCCAGGACCCAGCCATGCTGAAGCCAGGAGCCAGGATCTCCATTCTGGTCTCCCAGGTGGCTGCAGGGGTTCAAGTACTTGGGCCATCTTCTGTGCCTTCTCAGGCACATTAGCAGGAAGCTGGATCAGAAATGGAGGAGTAGGGACTTGACTGGGATGCAGCACAATGCCAGACCCCTCATTTTTTCTTTGATTTTCAGTAAAAGAGGATCACTTGACAAGATAATGAATTGGCTATTAAATGAGTTAAAATCAATCAAAAGCTTATAAATTAATTTTAATTCATTTTCCATAAAAATTTTGAAAGTTAAAAATTATTTTCTTTTATTTGAAAGGCAGGGAGACAGAGATCTTCCATAAACTTGTTCACTCCTCCCAAATGCCCCCCTCCCCGAATGACTGGCACAGGGTTGAGCAAAGCCAAAGCTGAGAGCCAAGAACTCATTTCAGGTCTCCCATGTAGGTGGCAGGGACCCAACCATCACCTGTTGAGCCATCACCTGTTCCCAGGGTGCCCAGTAGCAGGAAATTGGAATGGGGAGTGGAGCTGTGTCTCTAACCAAGAGATCCTGGGTCCTAACCAGCGTCTTAATTGCTAGGTCAAATACCTGTCCTCCCCCCCCCTTTTTTTTTTCTTTAATGTATTATTTTTTATTTATCAATATATAGAGAACAGATTTCATGAATTTCATAGGTACAATTCCAAGACTACAGCAATACTTTCCCCCTCTCTCTTCCTCCATCCCTCCCTCCTCCTTCCTTTCTTTTTTCTCTTTTAATTGTTTGTATTAGTCCATCTTTTTAATGTTCAGTTTTTAGCTATATGAACAGAAATGAATTTGGCTCCAGTAGAAAAATGTCAAATTCTGGATTTTGGAATACTGCATTACATATAGTTTGAAGAACATCTGGAAAGTGCCCCCGAAAGAGCCTATGATGCAAATAAGAGAGAGTCCAGAGAGGCTGAAACCATACAAGACCCCAATCTGGAAGTATCCAGTGTTGAGCATTTGTCCTGTATTTCTTCCCATCCACTGAACCACATGGAAAGCCAAAGCCTATCCATGATTGCGTAGAAATTTGGATCTGATACCAATTAGGGAATCCTTTATAAAGCTAATGCTATTAGATTGACAGAAATATAATCAGATCCCACAAATATAACAATATCCAGAAAAATCTGGATAAAATATTGTTGGTGAAGAGCCAATCAAGTAGGCTCTAGTTCTACTCCCCAACATCCCTTTTTAATGAAAAGCTGTGATTCTAAAGTTGACTTGTTTGAACTGGTGTGTTTGATTCACAAAGAATTCCCTTTAACATCTAATGCAGGCAAAGTATGGGATGCACAAACACTACAGGAAATAACCATAACATGGTTCAATCTTTCTTACAAAGTGAGTTCAGAAAATGGAGCAGAGATATTTGTGATGTATTTCCTCTTGCTGTAGCCCTGGAAGGGAACAGAAACTCTCTTTCCCTTTGTCCTTCTGTGCCAGATAGAGGAAGTTAGGGCTCACAAGAACTAAGACAGAAGCCAGAGATACCACTAAGGGCATGAGGGAACATGGTGAGAGCAAGGACAGGAGAAGGGAACGGGGAGGCAGGGAGAGGCTCTGGCAAGAAGGGGATGTAGGGAGGTTCCCCACATTGACTCTTGGACACCGTTGATCCACCCCTGGGGAATTATGGGAAGTTTCCCAGTTGTGCTCCAGGCAGAGGCAAAAGCACAATGAGGGTGAGAGTGGGGTTGGTCACAGACCAGACAAAGAGGGGAGGAGGAATGGGGAAAGAGTCAATGCGTATGTATGCCCAACAACCCAGCAATGTGTCTCCCCAGGCCCTGGGACAGGGTAGGGAGCAGGGAAAATCCATACTACAGTAGTTAACACAACACAAACCAAAGTAAGAAAACTGGTGGCTTATCACAGTTTCTAAGCTGGTCTTGAAAGAGATGCTCACTGCCCAGTTTCTGCATTTCCCCGAGGTTGGAAGCAACATGGATTGATTCTCACAGCTATATGTGACTTTCTAGATGAAAGTATCCTCGTGGATGGGGCCAGCATTGCAGCACAGTGAGTTAAGTCACTGTTTTCAATGCCAGCATCCTATATCAGAGTGCCAGTTCAAGTCCAGGCTGCACTGCTTCTGGTCCAGATTTGTGTTAATGTCCCTGGGAAGACAACAGAAGATTGCCCAAGCGCTTGGATCCTTGTAACCATGTGGGAGACTAGTGTGGAGTTCCTGGCTTCTGGCTTCAGACTGGCCCAGCCTTGGCTGCTACTGCCATTTGGGGAGTGAACCAGTGGATGGAAAATATCTCCCCCACCCCCGTATCTATCTATCTAATCTATCTATCTATATCCTTCTGCCTTGAAAAGACATGCAGGAATTTTAAATGCATGTTATTAACTGAAAGAAGCCAAACTAAAAACATACATCTATATGATTCCAATCACATAACACCTTGAAGAAGGTAAAACCATGGAGATAATGAAAAGACCAATGGTTGCCAGGGGTTAGAGAAGAGGGAGGGGTGCACAGAACACAGAGGATTTTGGGGGGAGTAAAACTACTTTGTATGATACTGTAGGATAGATACATGTCATTATATACTCACTAAACCCCTAAGAGTGTGTAATGCCAGGAGAGAACCCAAAAAAAAAACTCAGAACTTTGGGTGATAGTCATGTCTGTCTATTTCAAAAGTTGTACCACTTTGGTGGAGGATGTTGGCCACCAGGGAAGCTCTGCGTGTGTGGGAGCAGGGAGGAGGTGCACCTGTATATCCCCCCTCAGTTTTGTTGAGAAAACCTTTTTATAAGTTGTCTGCTCCCTATGCCTTATTATTTAATACTAGCTCACTTTTCTGAACTGTTAACTATGCTGGGCACGGTTACATACCCTGCCATGTTTAATCCTGAACGCAGCCCCCTAACGTAGGTACCACCCTCACCATCATCCTCATTTTACAGAGGACAAAGTGGGGCCTGGAGAGCCTGAGTACCATGCCAGAGGTCACTGCCATAGGGGACAGAGCCCCGGATGGGACCATTATGCCATGCCGTCTCAGGTCACCGAGCTGGCTACAGTCAGTGCTTTGCTAAGGGGACGTTGTAATATGTGAGCATGGTTAACAACTGTGTTGGGATAGGGAAGATTAGACACCAAAGTGCCATAGGAATCTATGTATAAATATGGTAGAAGGATCACACAGACGCCACCAAGTGAGAGATCTGAGGAATAGCTTTGCGTGATTGATTCACCTCGCAACATCGACCCAAGTGGTAGGAAAGTTTTGTGTGTGTTGAGGTAATGTTTGCCATGCTTTTCCTGTCCAAGAAGAAAAAAAATAACAAAAAACAGTTACCAGTCTTCTGATGACAAAAATTTAAACAGACTCTAATGATTTATGCTCTCCCTAAAGGAAAAATTGTTCTGTGTGGTGCCTAAAATAAAGTAATATATAATCACTTTTTAGTGATTTCTGCAGTGTAGCCACCCAGTGCCCTCACAGGGCAGGCGCCGAGGGAAGATTGAAATCATTAATAATGTAAAGGACGCCCACATCTGGTTGATCCTCCCAGGTGAATCCAGCCAAAGCCTGATTTAACAGATGGACACTGCACTGTTTCCTGATGGTAAAACTGCCAGATGTTTAGAGATTCCAGAAGTACAAAGGCAGAAGGAAATGCGTTAATGATGAGCTTTCTGGCATACCTTTAAATTATCTTACTTCTTAACACTGCATTTTCTGGCACATTGGGTATATGTGCGAGAATTGTGCCATTATTTGAATTTTAATTAAAATAGAATTTTTGCTCGAGACGATTTTGTTTTAAAATAAGAAACACAAGAAATGCCCTTACATGCCATCACCAAAGTATACCAAGCACTTTTTTTCAAAGCTTGAAAAATGCGGTTGTTTTCTTTTCCACTGATTTTCAGCTGCAAATGCCCTGGGAGTGGCCACGCCAAGTGTATCTGCTTTCTGCCAGGTCCCACCTGGCCTTCTCCCGAGCTGTATAGGAAAGACTTTGCCCCCTGCTGCAGGGGTTCACAGCAGGTGCACTCCCATACTTTCATGGGCTGTACCTGCTATTTTAAACTCTGTGACACTACAGGGAAGTCAGGTCCAATCTCATTCAAAAGAGGAGAAATATGGGGGGTCTTTATGCTGGGGAGCTGGTGTTAGGGTAATGAAGGCAGTGGACGTGCAGGAGGCAGGGGATTCCATGGTGGGTGAGAGCCTAAGAGCTTTGGCTGCACAGAGAGGAAGACCCAGGTTTGAATTCTGACATCAGCATTGACTAACCATGTGACCTTAATCTTGGCCAAGTTACTCAATCTCTCTCTATCCTGGTTCTCAGTTTCCTCCTTTGTACAATGGGATTATAATGCATACCTCATTGAATTATATAGTAGATAGAAAAACACTTTGCAACTGGTTTAGAATACTTCCCTCCAAAAGAAGAAACCACAGAAACAGAGAAAGTCTGCCTTGTTAGTCCCCATGTGAATGGTCTCAGGTAACAGATGTGTCTTGCCTCCAGACACTTCCATTCTGAGACCTGGCCTGGACTACCTATAGTTGATTCCTCCAAACCGGTCTGGATCACTCCGGTAATCAAATTTACTGCTCTGGACTTTCCCTGGATAGGAATCCTTATCCTAGAAGCGAAGCAGGTGAAGGGGCCCACAGCACAGCTGTTCTGTCATGGTTGCTCTTTCAGGTGTTAGAAAAGTTGGCCATCTGGGTTCATCTGACTACAGAAACAAGCTACAATGGCTTTCTCCAAGAATCTTCCATGTGTGCATTTAACAGAGCAAAGCTGCCCTAGGGTTAAGCACTATGCCATCAATGAGGGAGGCAGAGACGCCCCACCCCACCCCGAAAGAATATGGCTGAATGCATTCTCTCTCAAATTGCCTGCTGGGGAGAGACTGTTTAATTAGTGGAAAATGATTCCCTGAAACTCTGGAGTCTTTAGTGTTCACAAGGATATCATTCCTAATGTTTTTCCCAGCAGTATATACAACCATTTCCTACTTTTAAATAGGAGGCTAATCTGAATATTAACTACCTGCCAATTTCAACACACCTCTCCTATAAACATTTCCTTCCTGAGTAAAGAGGAAGCCCAAATGATGTGGTCCTATGTAGTTCTTTAACTTTCTTTTTTTATGATTGGTACAGAGCATCTGATTATTTCCAGGTGTTTCAGATTTTCTCATGGCCTCCTTGTTATTTCCCCCTCTTTGAGCTCCTTTGGCAATGAATGTGACCATGAAGTCCAAAGCTATAAAGGATGTGTTCACCACTTCCCTCTTATGTCTGTCTCTTTATTGAACCACAAGTTCACTGTCTTTATCCATGTTAATTCCCTGAGGTATTCACACAGCATTTGTGTTGACTGCCTTAATTTTGATCTTCTCTAATCATTCCCTGCCAGATGGTAGTTAAAGTTTAATAGCCCCTGTAAAAATAGTTCCCTTTCTTCTTTCATCAGTCATGTGTGTTTACTTAGCTAACTGCTGGATGTTCAGAATGAACACGAAGTGACCACCAACAAAATGAATTCAACAAACACATTGGCTTAGTACTTTCATGGTAGCTAAAGATGTTGCCTGCCGTTATCCTTACCTTTTATTGCCTTTCTTTTTCGGTTGTGCTATTTTTTTTTCCTTTTAGTCTCTTTTCTCAGGGCATCTGATGGAATGCCACGTGATAGGTGGGCCTGGCAGTCTTCAGCATGAAAAAGTTAAAGCATGCAGATATGTCCATCTCCAGTGGCATCTAAGGGCTAGACAGATGACATTTGGCATCTCTGTACAGCCTCCCTGGCCACACCCGTAAGATATGGGAAAGCATCATTCTTTATGAGTCAGATAAAAAAGCAGAGATAACTCACAGGAGGCCACACAAGTGGCTGGAATAGAAACTTGGCATTCTCAAAGAACAAAATAAAGAAGCAGATACATAGAACAAACTCATCCCTAAGTAGATATGATGCCCTCCATGTCTCTAGTGCACCCTACCATCATTCCTGAGCTGGTCAGCTTGGAAATAGCAAGTGAACAAGGATTATGTTTTATGCCCATTTACAGACAAGGTAACTGCAATGAGTCACATTGCACGCACTCTTGCCAGCCCACACACGTATCACTTTAGAAGTACCCTGTCACTAAGATTTACATCCAATTTATTAAAATATGTAGGGGCTATTTCAAAGAAAAATAAAACTAACCAAACAAAAGATTATCAGCATTTTTAAAACAAGCATTCTGGGTGACTTTATATACACACAGCACTTAAAGCCTATAAAATATGGGTCTCTTGGTCAAGGGTCAGCACACTACAGCCTGGAGGCCAAATCTGGTCCACTGCCTGCTTTTGTAAATAAAGCTTTATTGGAGCATAGTCAGGCTCATTCTTGTGCATATTGTTTATGGTTGCTTTTACACTGTAATGGCATTGTTGAGTAGTTTCAACTGAGATTATATGACCTGCAAAGCCTAAGATATTTACTATCAGGCCCTGTCCAGGAAAATGTACCAACCTCTGTTCTCAACTCTTGAATTATAGCATTGAATGTTATTTATTTCCCCTTAAATAATTAATTTTTCTTATGACTCAAGAATATTTATTAGGCATTATTGCTGAATATTGCTTAAAATGACATTGATTTTATATAGCATTTCAAATGCAAGAGAATTCTAAAATCATCAACAAAAATATCTCTTCAGTTGAGTTAAGAAACTGCGGGGCCAGCGCCACTGCTCAATAGGCTAATCCTCTGCCTTGCGGCGCTGGAACACCGGGTTCTAGTCCCGGTCGGGGCGCCGGATTCTATCCCGGTTGCCCCTCTTCCAGGCCAGCTCTCTGCTATGGCCAGGGAGTGCAGTGGAGGATGGCCCAAGTCCTTGGGCCCTGCACCCCATGGGAGACCAGGAGAAGCACCTGGCTCCTGCCTTCGGATCAGCGCAGTGCGCCGGCTGCAGCGCGCCCGCCGCAGCAGTCATTGAAGGGTGAACCAACGGCAAAAAGAAGACCTTTCTCTGTCTCTCTCTCTCTCACTGTCCACTCTGCCTGTTAAAAAATTTAAAAAAAGAAAGAAACTGTAAATGTTCAGCAGCTAATGGTCACTGTGCATTCTGGTGTGGGCAAGAGATAGCCGAACTGTTAATCAAGGGGGGAATGTTAATATTTGACCGATTGGTCATCTGGGGCAAGCACTGTGGCCTATGTGTGCTTCAGTTTCTTCATCTATGAAGTGATGCCAAATATTACATTCTCTCTAGCATCACTTCTAGCACTAGTGTTCTATTGCTCACATTCTACCCAAAGAGTAAGTGACCCTCCTTTTTCCACTCCCAAAACCAAAAAATGTGAGCTCTCATAGGAATAGAGTTGGTTCCACTTTTTAAACAACCCTTGAAGGAAGTTTTGAATTCTGGGCTCTTTTGACCTGATCTCAGAGGGATGAAGTAGTGCTCATTCTCTGGAACTAAGAGAGCATCAAGTAGTCTCACACTAATTAGCTAAGCTGCGACTGTAAAAATGGGGACTTGTGCTCGTGGGGACGGGAGGAAGCAGATCTAGACACAAGACGAACAAGGTATTAACTTCACTCAAAGATTTTGAAGAGAGATAAATCATTGGTTAAGAGATTTACCTGATGATTTTAAACAGATAATGAAATTTAACTATAAATTAAAGCAAAGACAGCCATGTAAAGGAGCATGAACCAAAATAAAGCCATGCATTTTCTAAGTCAAATGTAACACTTCAAAGACATTTTGTTCATGAGCAAGAAGTTTTGAAGTTTGGAGCCAGGACACCTCTCTCATCTTATGCCCACATATGTGCTGTTCACTAGTCTCGGTTTACAGGAGACATCCAGGAAAAGTTAGAGAGGCATTGCCTTGTGGGAAGTGAATTCTAGGGTTCTAATGTGAAAAATATCACTTGCACATTTGAGTCAGTGTACTGGAATTTATAGTTAGACATGGCGGTGTCTCAAAACTTCTCGCTAGCTCCGAGAAGTTTATTCCTCCGATGTGTGTGTAAGTGAATATTCAGAGTGGCCTAGATTTATGAATCCCCAGGAGTGTGTGTGTATCTTGTCCTGATGGTCAATAAATCACCCTGGGCAGAATTCAAGCATCGTACATCAACCAAATTATCTCCAAGTTCCTGTCCAAGCAAGGGAGGCAGTAGGAGGAAGTGAAAGATGGACTGGGAAACAAACCAGGGGGCTCTGCCGCTAGCTCTCAATGTGACCTGAGTTAAGTACAACAACATTAGACCGTGGTTGCTTTATCTGCGAATGAGAAGTTGGAACGAGAGGCAGCCCTACATGTGCCAAATGAGAGATGATTCATTATAAGTGCTATGAAAATGTCTCTAGTATTAGCTTTTACTCACTATCCAATGTTTTGCACTTGTAAAATCCTGTGCCCTCAATATCTCCTACATGGGAGCAAAAATTACATTATTTTATATTTAAAACTAATCTCTTCATTTACTAAAGAGAGTAATAAGCATTGTGAGTAGTGCAGTTATCAGAAAGCTAATTTTGAACACAGCAAGTGAAAAACAAATGAGAGATGAGCGTGCATGCAGCCAGAAGGGCTGCTGTACTGAGACTGAACAACAGCAGGGCTTGAGAAACAAAGATGGGACAGGTTTTGGCTTAGTGGTTAAGACACCAGTTCAGCACATTGGGAACTGGAGTTGGGAATTGAACCCACACACTCTGATGTGGGACATAAACATTGCAACCACTGTCTTAACTGCTGGGTCAATCATCCACCCTCAAAAGACTTTGAAATTCATGCACACAAGGAGTCTTCAGAAACATCATGGAGAGAGTGGGCATTTAGCATAGCAGTTGAAACATCCATGACCCACGTTAGAATTCCTGGGTTTGATTCCTGGTTGTGGCTCCTCGCTCCATTTTCGCACCAGTGCAGATGCTGTGAGGCAGTGGTAATAGCTCAAATAATGGAGTTCTGCCGCTTGTATGGAACAATGGATTATAATCCCAGCCCCAGCTCTGTCCCTGGCTCAGCCATTGCAGGCATTTTGGGGAGTCAACCAGTGGATAGGAGTGTTCTCTCTCTCTCTCTCTCTCTCTCTCTCTCTCTCTCTCTCTCTCTCTCTCTGTCTCTTCTTCTTCTCCCTCCACCCCCACCTCTCAAATAAAATAAAAACCTTTTAAGTTCATGGAAATGTATATTATAAAAAAATTACACGTGGATTTCAAAAATTTCTGCATCAAAATAAACTTATCTTTTAATTCCATTTCCATGAACTTTTCCAAGTATCCTCATATATACATAGATTTCAATTATGGTAAAACTGATTTCATATACTCACCTGAGCCTTAACCAATCTAAGAATTTATATAATTAATTATTTCAAAACCTTTCCCTCCTTGAACAGAGGGAACCACACTCTCTTGAACTCAGTGTGTTTAAAACTTAACAATGTTTAAGTCAATAAGCAATATAAAGAATTACTGTGTTTTCTTTAACTTTCTATAGTGGTACCATACCATATTATAACAGAACTTCTTTTTTCCCTGTCCCAACTGTTTCCTCCATAAAAGCAACTTACATTTCTCCTCCAAATTGTATGCTTTAGATTTACCCATGTTGATAATATAAACTCAATTTCTTCAATGATACTGCTTTATGATATTTGTATGAGTATGGATTTTTGCTATGTTTTATTATTACAAATATTGCTGTAATGAGCATCCTTGTGCACATGGAAAAGCATTTTGCTAGAACTGTATTGTTTAATAAAGTAACCCCTAGCTAAATATAACTACTTAAAGTTCATCAATGTCAGCTACAGTAATTAACTGAAATTAATAAAATTTCATTTTTAATTCCTCAATTACACTGGCTATATTTCAAGATCTGGGTAGCCACATGTGGCACAGCCATCCTCATAGAAACTTTTGTTAGACAATGCTATTCTAAAGTATATACGCAGCTGAGATGGAAGATACGCATATCCTTAATTTTAATAGAGATTGCCAAATTGCTTTCTGCAGCAGCAAGACTCAATTATAAGCAACAAAAAGCCATTATGGTTCATTTAAATAAGAAAAATAAATTTTCTAAAGGATGTTTGATAGCTGACAGAATCTTAGGGAGGGCTTGAGAACAAACTTAAAAGCAAACCAGCAGTTATTGCACCAGGGAGCTAACCCAATGAGGATAATGGTGCGCTGCTTGTTGGCACAGTTCCTGCAGCTTCTGTTTCTGGAATGGCGTGTGCTGGGTGCTGGGACAGTGGTTATTGCTTCTTCCAGAAACTGTATGTAGGGGCGTCACTGCTGCCACCTTCGCTGCAGGAGTCCTGCCTGGTTCTGACTTTTTAATACCATCTTCAAAGTTTGGAGCTGGTGCATCTGTTTGGCAGACTGGGTTACACACCTGCATGCCATCTTTACAGAAAGCTAGGAAGACAAATGTCTTGCAATTTTTCATTGCTGGGAGAAATGCAAATTTTCAGACTTACTACCTATTGCCAAAGTGGATATAAAAATTTTAAAATTCCTACCACAGCAAAACTGTTTGCATTTCTCTACGTAGTCTTTAGTACATGGTGATATCTAGCATTTTAATGTTTGCCAAACCACTCATTGTACAAAGATATTTCAGTGTGGTTTTAATTTGCATCCTCCTGATTAACAGTAAAGCTGAGCCCCTTTTATGTGCTTCATAATCACTAGGACATCTTGTGCTGTAAACTGCCTATTCCTGTCCTTTGTTCTATCTTTAATTTGGGTTCTTGGGCCTTTTTCTTATTTTTTTAAAGATTTATTTATTTTACTTGAAAGAGTTACAGAGAGAGGAGAGACAGAGAGATAGAGAGAGAGAAAGGTCTTCCATCCTCTGGTTCACTCCCCAGTTGGCCGCAACAGCCAGAGCTGCGCCAATCCAAAGCTAGAAGCCAAGAGCTTCCTCTGGGTCCCCCATGCGGGTGCAGGGGCCCAAGGACTTGGGCCATCTTCTACTGCCTTCCCAGGCCATAGCAGAGAGCTGGATCAGAAGTGGAGCAGCCAGGACTTGAACTGGCATCCATATGGGATACCAAACCTATAGAGGCGGCTTTACTGGCTACAGTACAGCACCAGCCCCAGTTATACATCTTTTAAGTACTGTTTCCCCCTGTCTCTCTCCTGCTCCCTCTCCTATTTTTTGCGAAAATTTTTGTTATTATTAATAAAGCCAGGTTTATCTTGGTTTGTTAGGTTTGTCTTATAGAATTCCAGAATTTTGCTGTTTAAGTCAGCGTGGAATAGCTTAGTAAGTTCCTATATCCCCTGTATTTTCTCCAAATTGGAGAGAAATTGAGACACTTGAATAAATTCAACTTTAACTTTGTTGGCAAGATTACTTCATGGATGGTGTCATGTCATTCTATCAAGGGGTACATAACTTCTAGCTCTCTCTGTTCTTGAGAAATGAGCAGCTATTGATAATCACTTCCTGGGTCAATTAACTGATACAGGATTGCAAAATGGCACTATTCTAATGTTATCAGCCTATCTTCACCTGTTAGATGGGACATACCTACCAAAAACAAAAAACATTTTGACAAGCTATTTAGCACCCTGAAATACGATTCATATAGGAAAGCCAAGATTAATGCTGGCATTTTCCCTTTCACAGTTTTTGATATTATAAATGGATTCCCTACAATACCATAAAGGGGAATAGACTACGGGCTGCATATACTGTTTCCCAAAAACTAAGGATACCTGGAGAAATGGCCATCTCCTGATCTGAAACAGGAAATATTTACAATGAGTTGACAAGATCTTAAGTAAGAAAAAGTGAGTAAACTATGAAGACCATGAGAATTGCCTCAACAATGCCCAAGAATTAACTTGGAGAGATTTCCACTGACCAAATACAGGACAACTTGAACATTTGGAAGAATGATAATTGAGATATTGAAACACAATTTAAATGCCTAAATTCATGAGTTCATAATGACACCAAATACTTCTTTAAATTTGTAATTGTGTTTATTTTCCAGATATTTTCCCAAAGATTTGGCTATTTCCTTGAAAGGCAGAGTTATATATAAAGAGGGAGAGACACAGAGGGAAAGAGAGAAGAAGAGGGAGAGGGAGAGAGAATGAGAATCTTCCATCCTGTGGATTACTCCAAATGGATGAATGGCCAGGACAGCATCAGAGCAAAGCCAGGAGCCTGGAACTCTATCCAGGAATCCCAAGTGGGTGGCAGGGACCCAAATACTTGGGCATGTTCCAGGAGCAGTAGTAGGGAGCTGGATTGGAAGCGGAACAGCCAGGATTCAAACCAGTTCTCATATGGGATGCTGATGTCACCCTATATTTGGTCAGTGGAAACCTCTCCAATTATGTATGATTCCTATTACATGTGATATCAAGCATAGGCAATCTAAACAGAGACAAAGTAGATTAGTAGCTGCCTAGGGCTGTGGAGGTTAGGAAGAAATAAGAAGTGGTTACTCGTGCCATGGGACTCCAAATTCCATTAAGTTGGCAGGTACCAATGCCATCTTACTAGTTAAAGTGATCACTTTAAGTTCATAACTGATCATAAAAATAGAATTAAATGCCAAATGGATCACATAAATAAGACCAGTGTCTGCTAATAATAATTGATAGAATTAAAAAGGAGAGAATGACCCAAGATGGGAAGCAGATACACAGCAGACTCATAGAATGGCAAATACCCTAAACAGCATTCTGGCCTCAGAATCAGCCCTTAAGGCATTTAGATCTGGCTAAAAAGCCCATGAGAGTGTCTCAGGCATGGAAAGCCAAGAAGCTATGGCAAAAAATGACCTAAATGAAAGATATCTGTGAGTGAGATCCCAGCAGAAAGAACAGGTCTTCAAAGAAGGAGGTACCTTTCTCTGAAGGAAGGAGAGAACTTCCACTTTGACTATGGTCTTGTCTAAAGAAAGTTGGAGTTTGTGAACTCAAGAGGCTTCCATAGCCTTGGCAGCTCATGACAAGAGCCTGGGTGATTACTGATGTCATAAATAAGAGTGTCGATTGTTAAATCAACAACAGGGGTCACTGTGCACTTACTCCCCATGTAGGAGCTCTGTCCTTAATGAGGTGTGCTATGAGAATTAATGGTAAAACTAGTATTCAAACAGTACTTTATACTTTGTGTGTCTGTGTGGGTGCAATCTGTTGAAATCTTTACTTAGTATATACTAAGTTGATCTTCTGTATATAAAGGTAATTAAAAATGAATCTTAAGGAAGAATGGAATGGGAGAGGGAGTAGGAGATAGGATGTTTTGTGGGTGGGAGGGAGGTTATGGGGGGAAAACCACTATAATCCAAAAGATCTACTTTTGAAATTTATATTTATTAAATAAAAGTTTAAAAATCCAAAAGTTTTACTTATGAAATTTATATTTATTAAATAAGAGATTTCTACAAAAAAAGAAGTGGTTATTAATTGGGGTGAAGTTTCTTTTCTAGGGTGTGAAAATATTGGAAAATTGTAGTGATTGCACACCTAATTAATACACCTAAAACTATTAACTTGAACACTGGGAATGAGAAAATTATGTGGTGTGTGAATGCCATCCCAAAAAAAGCTATTAAAACATAAATTAAATAGGGACAAGCATTGTGGCATAGGGGGTTAAGCCGCCACTAGAGACACCAGCATCCCATAGGCACCATGTTCCGGCTGTTCCGCTTCCAATCCAGCTCCCTGCTAATGGTCTGGGAAAAGCAGCAGAAGATGGCTCAAGTGTTTGGGCTGCTGCCACCCATGTGGGAGACCCAAATAAAACTCCTGGCTCCCAGATTCAATGTGGCCCAGCCCTGGCCATTGCAGCCATCTGGGGGACTGAACCAGCAGATGAATGATCTCTCTGTGTGTCTCCCTGTCTCTCTACAACTCTGAATTCCAAAAATAAATAAACAAATCTTGAAAAAATGAAAGAGAGAAAACAAAGATAAAAGAGGTATAAATGAGGGGTGGCTGAAGCCATTGCCATCAAAGCTCTTTCTAAGCTGCCTCTTTTCTCTGTTTTTTTTTTTTTTTTTCCACATGTCTGCTGCTGGTCTTTTTGAATGTAGAGGAGATCCATGGCTCATCATGGCTTCCAGACTCCCTATCCACATAACTCCACAACTGGAAAGCAGTGGGACTTCTGTTTCTAGAACCAGTTTGAAATATCCCAGCAGAAGCCTCTCTTTGGCCCTGATGAAGTACTATCCCCTATGGTGGCCAAAAGCATAAAGGATTCTGGCTGGTCAAGTTTTGGCAGGCGGAGTAGGATAGGGAAAAGGCTGTTGAAAGAAAGGAAAGTAGAGAACAAAAAGCTGGAGGAAGAGGGAGCTGGAGAGTCAGGGGAAGGAAGAAGCTGCCTCCTTGAGGAAGAGCTTACCTACAGCCCCATCCTCCGGTAATTTGTTTTTAAATCAAGGCTAAGGATCTTATTCAAAGTCTCCTAATCAAAACCATTTGAGGGACTGGCCTTGTGGAGCAGTGAGAGCCAGCTGGAGTCCAGCTGCTCCAGCTCCCAGTTGGTGTACCTGGGAAAGCAGCAGGGCATGGCCCAAGTACCCAGACCCCTGCCCCACTATGGGAGACCAGATAATGCTCAGTGCTCCTGGCTTCACCCTGGATCAGCCCTGGGTGTTGCTGCCAGTAAATGAAAGGTGGCCTCTCTCTCTCCCTCTCTCCCTCTCTCCCTCTCCCTCTCCCTCTCTCCCTCTCCCTCTCTCTCTCTCCTACTGCCCCTATCACTCTGCTTTTCAAATACCTAAACAAATCTTAAGAAAAAAAATATGAACCTGAGCACTCTATAAATGCCCAAATTTCAATGAGTCTGGCCAGCTACCTCTTACAAGAACCTATTATAACCCTTGTGTCCAAAAGGACACTATTCCTGTTGAGTATTACAAGATACAAAAAGGTTACACATTGCATGATTTTGTCTAACTTCCTGATGACATTTATATGATTGCATCCTGGCAATGACCAAGGCCAGAGTCCCTCTGATAAATTAATTTCCTTTTATTTCAACCTTCATCATTCTTTCCAGAGGCTTATGTACTTTGGAAATTTATTTGTTTTAATTCATCTCAATTTAAAAAGTCCTTTTTTTGCCATTAGCTTCACTTCTATTGTGCTTCTTAAAGTCAATTTTATCAGCAGAACTTCTGAAATTGCCAAAGTACAGGGATGAATGTCAGAATGTCAAGGGCTTTAAAATGAATTCTGACAAGACAGAAAAGGGCAAAGCAGATTTCTTCAATGTGTTCAAATGTGGTCCTGATTATCAAGATTTTTACAAGGAGTATTTAGGTTAATCCTCAAAGGACTACATGGTTCTTCGATACTTGATGGATTAAATTTTGACTGGAACGCTTGCCTCTCCAGGACCTCCCACCTTTTGTCTGGCTCATTCTTCCTCATTCTTCTGCTCTTGGTTTAGATGGCATCCCTTCCAAGGACTCCTTCCAGGTCTCCCAAGACATAGCCAGGTGCCCCTTCTAAAATCATCTCTACAGTCAGTATCTGTTTACTTCAACTATTGCACATACTACCCTGATCGTCATTACCTGTTAATTTCCACGTCTCTGCTCCTCTCCACTCTAAGACCAAATTCCTGATGGCAGAGTGGACCTAGACAAGCACTCCAGAGCTCACATAGGACCCACAAGGTGTATCTGACAGGCACTGGTTAACGTGAGCAACATTCTTCAAAACAATTGCCCTCTACTTCATAAAAGTGTCAAAGTCAAGAAAAACAGAAACTGTCAGACTGAAAGGTGGGAGGAAGTGAACAAGGCATGGCATGAGTCTGAGCCTGTGTAGGATCCTGAAACAGAACTGGCAAGCAGGGTTAGTAGATTAATGAATAATATCATATAAATACTCATTTCCTATTTTGGTCCATGTTCTATGGCTTTCTAAGATGTTACTATTTGGGGAACTGGGTAAAGGACATATGAGCATGATTTAATTTTTAAAATCATTTTATGGATTGAAAATTATTTTAAAATGGAAAGTTAAACTTCTTTCAAATAGAAACAAATACGCATATGTTGACTGATGGATAAAAAAAGAGAAGAGGGAAGGAGAGAGGGAGGGAGAAATGCAAGCTGAAAGCTAGCTGAACTTTGGAAGGATAGCTAAGGCAGCGATAGAAAATCAGTTTGAGAGCGTTCATAGCCATGAGTGCCGCCAGCGCCATGCTACTTACTACCGGTCTAATCAGAAAATGATGCTCACGACCGCAACCTTATGTAGTCCTTTCTGTGCTGTTTACTCTTGAGCTTGGTTCCATTTGTTTTCTAATTATTCCATTCAACACATACTTACTGAGTGCTTGCCCTGTGCCAGGCACGCTGGCGGTGGCGCACCCCAAGGACAGCTGCAAGCGTGCGAGATGTGAGCCTCGTCTTCCGGAGACACACAAGCCGCAGGGGAGACGGAAGCTGAACACAACCAGAGTGTCGATGCCGTGAGAAACAGGCAACCGTTCTCACTAGTACCAAATAAAGAGGCCACGCAGAAAAGTGTTGGCTTTCCTGGGAGGACAAAAGCTTCACAGAACGGGAACCATGTACGCTGAGTTGCAAAGAAGAAATGGGAATTTGCTAGGCTGAGAAAATTGGGGACAGCATTCCAGGCATCACACGCGTGAGAGCTCCGAGGTGCCAAACTAGAGTGAGTTCAGCACAGCCAAAACAGGAAGCAGCTACAGAAAAAGAGACTTTGTCAGTAGTCTTGTTGGGATAGAATTCACTCTATGTTTTCTCTCAGAGGAACTGTCAAACTGTTTTCCAAGATGGCTGCACTACTGTACATTTCCAGCAACAATGCATGAGTGTTCTAACTTGTCTGCCTCCCCACTCACACTGCTTAGTGTCTCTCTCTCTCTCTCTCTCTCTCTCTCTCTTTTTTTTATCATAGCCATAGGGTTCGCTTCCCAAATAGCTGCAACAGCCAGGGCATGGCCATACCAAAGCAAGGAATCTGGAGCTCCATCCAGGTCTCCCAAGTGGGTAGCAGCAGCTCAAGCGCTTGAGCCATCTTCTGCTGCCTTCCCAGGCACATTAGCAGGGAGCCTAATAGGAAGTAGAGCAGCCAGAACTCAAACTGGTGCACATATAGGATGCCAATGTTGCAAGTGGTAGCTTAACCCTCTATGCCACATGCCAGCCCAACCCTTTGCTGTTTTTAGACTTGAAATAGTCATCTTTTTATTCTTGAGTTGTGAGAGTTCTTTATGTATTGTAAATCCTTAATGGATACATGATTTGCAAGTATATTATCTGATTCTTGGAGTTCCCTCTTCACTTTTTGACAGTGCCTTTTGAAACACAAGTTTTTAATGTTTATGAAGTCTAATTTATTTTTGTTTTGTTATTTATGCTTTTGATGTCATATCTAAGAAACTGTTGACTAATCCAAGGTCACAAAGATGTACCTCTATGTTTTCTTCTAAGAATTGTATAGTTTTAACCATTAACTTTAGGTCTTTGATCTATTTTGAGTTAAATTTTCTATATGGTATGAGATAGAGATCTGAATTCATTCTTTCTCACTTGTATGAACAGTCAGTTGTCCTAGCACCATTTGTTGGAAATAATATTCGTCCCCCACTGGTTTGCCACCCTTGCAAAAAAGTGACCAAAAATGTAAAGATTTCCGTTCCACTGATTTGTATGTTTATCCTTATGATTGTACTATAATGTTCTGTTTAGTTTAGCTTTCAAATCAGGAAATGTGAAAATTCCAGTTTTATTCCTGTTTCTTTTTAATTACTTGAGCTATTCTGAGTCTCTTATGTTTTCATATGCATTTTAGAATCAGATGATCAATTTCTGAAAAAAGTCAACTGGCATTTTTACAGGAATTGTACTGAGTTTAAGATCAGCTGGGGAATTATTGCCATATTAACAATACAAAGTCTTCCAATCCACGTACATGGATGTTTTTCTATACATCTACAATTTCTTTTAGCAATATTTTACGGTTTTCAAAAGCACAAATCAGACACTTCTTTTGTTAAATTAATTTTAAGTATTTTCAGATTGTTTATTATTAATGTGCAAGTATAAAAATACATCAATTTTTGTTTATTGAACTTATATCTTAGAACTTTCTACCTTCAATTATTATTTCTAATAGATTTTTAGTGCATTCCTTAGTATTTTGTATATACAAGATTATGTCACATACAAATCAAAATACATTTACTTCTTTCCAATTGGGAAGACTTATTTCTTAACTAAATGCCTTAGGTAGAACCTCAAGTACTATGCAAAATAGATATGGTGAGAGTAGATGTCTTCGTCTTGTTTTCAGTTTATTGTTGAGGATTATTATATCTATATTAATAAAAGAAATTGGTCAGTAGTCTTCTTTTCTTTTGATGTCTTTTCCTAATTTGGTATGTTGGTAATACAGACCCTAAGGAATGAGTTGGGACGTGTTCCTTCCTCTTCCTTTTTTTTAGTATTTGTGAATGATTGGTGTTAGCCCTTCTTGAAGTGTTTGATAGAATGTATCAGTGAAGTCATCTAGCCCTGGACTATTCTTTATTGGAAGGTTTTGGTTACTGATTTGTTCTCTTTACTTGTTATAGGTCTATTCAGTTTTTCTATTTGTTCTTGAATCCATTTGTATTATTTTGCCTTCTTAGGAATTTGTCTACTTTTAATAATAATAATTTGGATCAATTTCATTCATAGTATTTCCTTATAATCCTTTCGCTATTTTTAAAATCAGTGGTGATGTTTCTTCTTTCATCCTTCATTTTGTTATTTACTTATTTATTTTTATTTGTTTTAAAGGCAGAGAGAGAGAAGTCTCCCATCTGCTGGTTTACTCACCAAATGCTCTCAACAGCTAGGGCTGGAACCAGGAGCCAGGAACGCAATCCAGGTCTCTCACGTGGATGGCAGGAATGCAACTACTTGAGCCATTACCTACTGTCTCCTGGGCATTAGCAGGAAGCTGGAATCAGGAGCAGAGCTGGAATGAGAACCTCAGTCCTCTAATATGGGAGATGAGCATCCCAAGCAACATCTTAATTACAACACAAATACCAGCCTGTGATCCTTGATTTTAGTAAGCTGAGTCTCTTTCCTCTCTCTCTGTCTCTCCCTCTCTCCCTCTGTTACTTAAGCTAAAGAGTATAAATTTTGCGTAACTTTCTGTTCAGTGGGTTTTTTTTCCTTTTCTATTCCATTTATTTCTTCTCTGATCTTTATTATTTCTTTCTAATGGCTTTAGGTTTAAATATTGATTTGAAACCTTCCTTCTTTTTTAGTATAGGCATTTAGAGCTATATATTTCCCACTACGGATTGCTTAGCAGTATCCTATACACACACACACACACACACACACACACACACATATGTTATTTGTACTATCATTTCCATTTATGTCAATATTTTCTAATTTTCCCTGTAATTTCTTGTTTAACTCATTGATTATTTAGGACTAAGTAATTTAATCCCCACGTATTTGAAATCCCCAAATTTCCTTCTGTTGTTGATTTTAATTTAATTTCTTTGGAGCTGGAGAACCTGTTTTATATGATTCCCATCATTTTAGATGTATTGGTGGAGCAGCACAGACTTTAAATCCCAGAGGTCATGACGAACTTTTGAAGGACTTTAAGAGGCTGATATATAGATTATAGAAAGATCACTCTGGTAGAAATGCAAGGAGTGGATGAGACAGCATGCCATGCAAAAAGGAAGACCAGTTAGAGGTCTATTGAGAACTATTCAAGCAAAAATGATAGATTCCTGAACTAAAGTTATGACACAGAGAGGTGTTAGCAGGCCAAAAATATACTCAGGAAGAAGTATCACCAAATGGGATTTTGGCTACTTTAGGGGAACTTTAGAACAACTCCTATATTTCGTTCTTGCATCACTGAATGAATGCATGCTGGGACCATTGGTTGAGACAAGAAAAATGATAAGAAAAATGTTTTGTATGGGGTGGGTGGTAATAATGGCTCAGCTATTAAATCACATATAGTTCACCAGCTGAGCTAAATTGTCTTATTAATACATTGGCATACAAAGGACCAGAGAAGCTGGGCATGGGACTGGGACTCTTGAGAGGGGTGAGTAGAGTGAAAGAGGATAGGCCACGGAGGAGAAGCAGGGAACATGGATATTAAAACAGAGGACAGGGAGCCAGAAGAGAGCCCTGAGGAAGGGAAGTGGTAGCAGGACCAACCCAGGCCTGGTGTGCAGAAATTCCATTTCAAGAAGGAAGGAGAAGCCAACACCCGAATGCAGAAAAGAAGTCAAATTACCATACTCCTTGAGGATAACACACAAATGGCTTTCTTCATTCATTTTCTGACAAAGGTTTGATTGGATCAATAAGTTGCAGCTGAGCACCTCTTTAATGTTTCCTGGTAGCTGTAATTGGCAACTACCATTTATACCTGTCAAACTCCTCACCCACATTCTTTTGAGAACCGTTGTTCTGGTGAAACTGTCAAGCACAGTGAGCCCACCCACACCTGCCAATGAGAGAAGGGCAGAGCCTGGGACCCTGATCGGGTCATTGAGTGTCTTGCTTCTTAGAATTTGAATTTGGAGCATTGAAATCCACGGTAGTGAGAGCTGACCCAAGCTTTTGCCGTTTCTCACAGAGAATGTACATCGTGTTCTCCTAGTTAGAATCCAGCACTGCCACAGGTTCTATTCAGCAAAGCCTGGCCCACAGCCAGGGTGGGAGAATCGAGCAAATGGCGCTCATCTGGGGAGCAAAATTTAAGGAGCCTACAAAAACTCAGCAATCAGGTTAATATTTTAATGCAATATTCTTAAAAACTTAAATTATGTAAAAATCCCTAGTGAACAAAATATCAGAACTCTAAAACAACATCATTGTTACTGATTTTCCCTTTTACCTCAGGCTCCGGGATGGTTTGAAATTGCATTGTAGAGTATTGGTTGCTCATATTTTCCTTTGTTTCCAAGAATCAGTTCCTGTTCTTCCAAGAAAGTCATCCGTTCCATAAGTTAATCTGAAAATGTTTCCTTCACTTGCACCCCAATGGAAGTCAGACACTACAAGGTGGTTGCCTGTGCTTCCTCGGCGGGTTCCAACTTACAATTCTAACTGAACAGCATTGTACTTGGAGAAATCCCTAAGCTGTCCTAATGCAAACCCAGAATCCACCTCATCTGAAGACTCCTTGAAATCAGATACAAAGTAACCAGTGGAGGATGAATGCTGAAATAATTAAGCTGAATGAAAGAGTTCAGACCTAATGAGTACAATGTATACTGGAGGACCCCATTTTTATAAAATTCAAGAAAATACAAACTATAATGACAGAAAACACATCAATCAGGTGTTGGTAGGGGCTGAGATATGGAGGTAATTACAAAGGTACATGAGAAAACTTTTGGTGGTGATGGATATATTTACTCTCTAGATCGTGGTGGTGGATTCGGTGTATATAGGACAAACTGATTAGATTATATACTAAATATGTGCAATTTTTTGTGTGTGTTGGTTTTTCCGATCAGTAAAGCTGAGGATTTGGGGTTTTATTGTTAATTTCTATTTTACGTGAGAGATTTTTCCATCTGTTGGTTTGCTTCCCAAATACCCACAGCAATCAGAGTTGAACCAGGCCAAAGCCCGGAACCTGGAACTCCATTCAGGTCCCCCAGCAACGGCTGTAGGGTCCCAAGTTCCCAATCCATCACCCACTACCTCTCAGGATGTGCACCATGGGCAAACTGGATCAGAAGTGGGATAAACAGGACTCAATCCAGGCACTCAGATATGGTGTGAAGGCAGCCCACGCAGTGACTGCATCACTGCACCAAATGCCCACGCCTGCTTCCGGGGAGCCATTCATTCACCTTTTGACTTGGCAACTTCAACAACTAATTTCCACCTATTGAAACTTCAGAAGTTTTATTTGAATTACACATTAAATGTTTTAAGTCAATGTTTTATGTGTGTAATGTATTTGGCTTTTTCCATTTTTTCCCCTTCTCTAAATGGGGGTGGATGTACTCATATACAGCTGTCCCTCAGTATAGGTGAGGAATTGGTTTCTGGTCCCCTCCTCCTCCTGCTCAAGTCCCTTATAGAAAATAGAATAATGTTTGCATATAAGTTATGTGTATCCTTGTACACACATTTTAAAGTTTATATTTACTTGAGAGGTAGAGTTACAGAGAGAGAGAGGGAGAGACAGAGAGAAAGATCTTCCATCTGCTGGTTCACTCTCCAAATGACCACAACGGCTACAGGTGGGTCAATCCAAAGCCAGGAGCCAGGAACAACTTCTGAGTCTCCCATGCGGATGCAGGGGCCCAAGCACTTGGGCCATCTCCCACTGTCCTCATAGGCCATAGAAGAGAGCTGGATCAGCCCCTGGAACAACAGGGGCTCAAACCAGCACCCATATGGAATGCTAGCACTGCAGGCAGAGGCTTAACCCAATATACCACAGCACCAGCCCCCCCCCCATATATTTTAACAATATCTTTAGGTTGCTTATAATAGCTAATATGATCTAAATGCAGTATTAATTAGTTTCTTCTCTGGGAATAATACATAGGGAATAATGACAAGGAGGTTAGGCCTTCCTCTGCAGAGCTGGTGTCCCACATGGGTGCCGGTTCAAGACCCAGTGGCTCCACTTCCAATCCAGATCCCTACTGGTGTGCCTGGAAAGGCAGCAGAGAATGGCCCATGTACTTAGGCCCCTGAACCTATGTGGGAGACTCAGAGGAGCCTCCTGACTCTTGGCTTCAGATTGGCCCAGCTCCAGCCATTGCAACAATTTGGGGAGTGAACCAGTGGATGGAAGATTTCTCTTTCTCTGTGTCTCTGCCTCTCTCTGTGTGTAACTTTGCCTTTCAAATAAAATGAATAAATCTTTTAATAAAAAAGAAGAACCTGTTCCAAGAGAATGTTTCCCTGAGTTGCAATAGAATAATTCAGCCTATGACCTGCATAACATCCCAACTGAGAAGTGTGTGAAAAGTGCACCTAAAGTGCTATTCTTTGTGTCTAGTTTCCTACTCATGGAGTCCTTCTAAACAGGAGGTTCTCAACTTTTAAAGAAATTGTCTTCCCAAGCTCTGCCCATGTCTAGACCACATGCTCTACTCTTGGGTCATAGCTTCCCCATGGAACAATGTTGTACATGCTAGACAAGCCCATAGGTGAATTCCCTAAGTCCTGTTTAGTATAGCCACAAATCCAACCTTGAAAATAAAAAGGAATAAAAGACATTCTTAAAAAAAATCACTATTTCTAGTAAAAAAAATTTTAATTACAAAAAAAGTATTTAAAATTTAACTGCAAAACTTGCTGTGAGAAATTATTTATATAGAGAAGTTGGAGAGATGTCAATGGAAACATCTGTGGAAATTCTGAAGGAGACTTCTAGATACTGTCAAGGTCTTTGAAAGCTAAAAGTGAATCTTAGCTGATTCTCATTTCCTTTTTTTTTTTTTTTTACCTATTTAAAGTATATAAACTTCACCCATTTCATAAACACAAATTTAGGAACATAGTGGTTCTTCCACCCTGCCTACCCTCCCACCCACATTCCCACCCTTGTTCCTCTTCCCTCTCCTATTCGCATTCTTATTTTTTACTAAGATCTATTTTTAAATAATTTTATACACATAAAAATAATCCTATACTAAGTAAAGAGGTTACCAAATAGTATGAAAAAAAGGTTTCTCAACAGTCAAGACCAGGATTGTTCAAAGTCATCGTATCTCAAAGTGTCAATTTCATTTCTATAGATTACCTTTTAGGTACTAATAGGTAACTAATAGTTACCAAAGATCACAGAGAACATATGGTACTTGTGCTTTTGGGACTGGCTTATTTCTCTAAGTATAATTTTTCCCAGAGTCATCCATTTTGTTGCAAACAACAGGATTTCAATTTTTTTTTTACCACTGTGTAGTAATTCATGGTATACACAACCCGTAATTTCTTTATCCAGTCTTCAATTGACAGACAATTGGATTGATTCTGTATCTTAGCTATTGTGAATTGGGCTGCAATAAACATTGGGGAACAGATAAATCACATGCTGATTTCATTTCCTTTGAGTAAATTCCCAGGAGTGGGATGGCTGGGTCACATGGTAGGTCTATATTCAGATTTCTGAGGTATCTCCTTACTATCTTCCACAGTGCCTACATCAGTTTGCATTCCCACCAACAATGGACCAGGGTACTTTTTTCCGACATCCTCTCCAGCATTTGCTGATTGTTGATATCTGTATGAAAGCCATTCTAAATGAAGTAAAGTGAAATCTTATTGTGGTTTTGATTTTCCTTTCCCTGGTGACTAGTGATCCTGAGCATTTTCTCATGTGTGTGTTGGCCATTTGGATTTGCTCTTTTAAAAAATGTCTGTTTAAGTCCTTTGCCTACTTCTTAACTGAGTTCTTTTGTTGTTGTTGAGTTTCTTGATAATTTCATATATTCTGGTTATTAACCCTTTATCAGTTGCACAGTATACAAATAATTTCTCCCATTCTGTCAGTTGCCTCTTCACTTTCCTGAGTGTTTCTTTTGCAGTGCAGAAGCTTCTCAATTTGATGTAATCCCATTTATGCTTCTGGGGTCTTTTTAAAAGAAGCCTTTGCCTATGCCAGTGTCTTGCATGGTTTCTCCAAAGTTCTCTAATAATTTGATGGCATCAGGTCATAAATTAGAGTCTTTGATACATTTTGAGTGGATTTTCATGTATGGTGTGAGATAGGGGTCTTGCTACACACATCTGCATGCAGAGACCAAATTTTCCCAGCACCATTTGTTGAAGAGACTATCTTTGCTCCAGGGATTATTCATTTTAGCTCCTCTGTCAAAGATAAGTTGGTTGGAGATACGTGGATTGATTTTTGGCATCTATTCTGTTCCATTGGTGTATCTACCTGTTTTTGTGCCAGTACCAGGATGTTTTGATTATAACTGCTCTGTAGTATGTCTTAAAATTAGGTATTGTGGTGCCTCTGGCTTTGTTTTTGTTGTGTAAGATTGCTTTAGCTACTCATAGTCTCCTGTGATTCCATATGAATTTCAACATTGTTTATTCTAGATTTGAGAAGAATATCCTTGGTATTTTGATTGGTATTGCTTTGAATCTGTAAATTACTTCCAGTGGTATGGGCATTTTGATTATATTGGTTCTTCCAATCCAAGAATATGGAAGATTTCTCCATTTTTTGTATCTTCTTTTTTTTTTTTTTTTTTTTTGACAGGCAGAGTGGACAGTGAGAGAGAGAGACAGAGAGAAAGGTCTTCCTTTGCCGTTGGTTCACCCTCCAATGGCTGCCTCGGACGGCGCGCTGCGGCCGGCGCACCACGCTCATCCGATGGCAAGAGCCAGGTGCTAGGTGCTTTTTCCTGGTCTCCCATGGGGTGCAGGGCCCAAGCACTTGGGCCATCCTCCACTGCACTCCGGGCCACAGCAGAGGGCTGGCCTGGAAGAGGGGCAACCGGGACAGAATCCGGCGCCCCGACCGGGACTAGAACCCGGTGTGCCGGCGCCGCAAGGCGGAGGATTAGCCTGTTGAGCCACGGCGCCAGCCCCATTTTTTGTATCTTCTATTTCTTTCTTTAATGTTTTGTAATTTTCATCGTAGAGGTTTTTTTTATGTCTTTGGTTAAATTTACTCCAGATATTTAATTTTTCTGTACCTATTGTAAATGGGATTGCTCTTTGAAGTTCTTTCTCAGCTGTGGCATTGTCTGTGTTTACAAAGGTTATTGATTTGTGTGTTAATTTTATATCCTGCCACTTGACCAAACTCTTTTTTTTTAATTTTTTTTTATTTTTGGCAGGCAGAGTGGACAGTGAGAGAGAGAGAGACAGAGAGAAAGGTCTTCCTTTTGCCATTGGTTCACTCTCCAATGGCTGCCGCAGCCGGCACATTGCAGCCGGTGCACCACGCTGATCCGATGGCAGGAGCCATGTGCTTATCCTGGTCTCCCATGGGGTGCAGGGCCCAAGGACGTGGGCCATCCTCTAATGCACTCCCGGGCCACAGCAGAGAGCTGGCCTGGAAGAGGGGCAACCGGGACAGAATCCGGTGCCCCAACCAGGACTAGAACCTGGTGTGTTGGCACCACAAGGTGGAGGATTAGCCTGTTGAGCCACAGTGCCTGCCTTATGAGTTCCAATAGTCTCTTAGTGGAGTCTTTTGGATCCCCTATATATAGAATCATGTCATCTGCATATAGGGATAGTTTAATTTCCTCCTTTTCGATTTGTATCCCTTTGATTTCTTTTTCTTGTCTAATGGCTCTGGCTAAAACTTCCAGGACTATATTGAATAGCAGTGGTGAGAGAGGACATCCTTGTCTGTTTCCAAATCTTAGTGGGAATGCCTTCAACATTTCCCCCATTCAATAGGATGCTGACCATGGGTTTGTCATAAATTACCTTGATTGTGTCTAGGAATGTTCCTTCTATACTCAATTTGCTTAAAGTTTTCATCATGAAAGTATGTTGTACTTTAGCAAAAGCTTTCTCTGCATCTATTAAGATAATCATATGATTTTTGTTTCAGTTTGTTAATGTGATGTATCACATTGTTTTATTTTTGAATGGTGAACTATCCCTGTATACAGGAGATGAATCTCACTTGGTCTGGGTGAACAATCTTCCTGATGTGTTTTTTGGATTCAATTGGCTAGAATTTTGCTGAGGATTTCTGCATCTATATTCATCAGGGAAAATTGGTCTGTAGTTCTCTTTCTCTGTTGTATATTTTTCTGGTTTAGGAATTAAGGTGATGCTGGCTTCATAGAAGGAGTTTAGGAAGATTCCCTCCCTTTCAATTGTTTTGAATAACTTGAGAAGAATTGAAGTTAATGCTTCTTTAAATGTCTGGTAGAATTCAGCAGTGAAGCCATGCAGTCCTGGGATTTTTTTTGGGAGGGAGGGCAGGGGAGGAGGGAAGGTCTTTATTACTGATTCCATTTCCATCTTGGTTATTGGTCTGTTTAGGTTTTCTTTGTCTTCATTGGTTTATTTAGGTGGGTTGTATGTGTCCAGGAATCTATCCATCTCTTCTAGGTTTCTCAGTTTGTTGGGATAAAGCTCTTTGTATTTTTGATGAGCCTTTTTATTTCTGTCTTATCTGTTACAGTTCCTTTTTCATCTCTAATTTTATTGATCTGGAGTGTTTGACTACAATGTGTTGTGGTGAAGATCTTTTCTGGACGTGTCTTTTAGAAGTTCTTTGCCGTTGGTTCACCCTCCAATGGCCGCCGCGGCCAGCGCGCTGCAGCCGGCGCACTGCGCTCATCCGATGGCAGGAGCCAGGTGCCAGGTGCTTTTCCTGGTCTCCCATGGGTGCAGGGCCCAGGCACTTGGGCCATCCTCCACTGCACTCCCGGGCCACAGCAGAGAGCTGGCCTGGAAGAGAGGCAACTGGGACAGAATCCGGCGCCCCAACCGGGACTATGTGTACCTGGACATCCCGTTCTTTTTCCAAACCAGGGAAGTTTTCTGTAATTATTTCACTAAAATGGCCTTCTAATCCATTCCTTCTTTCAACTCCTTCAGGAAATCCTAAGACCCATTTGTTTGGTCATTTGGTAGTATCTCATAAATCTCTAACACTAGTTTTTAGTTTTCTAATTTCTTCTTCTTGTTTTTGGTCTGACTGTAAAATTTCTGGAGATTTGTCTTCTAACTTGCATATTCTTTCTTCTGCCTCACCAAGTCTGTTGTTCAGGCTTTCCACTGCATTTTTTATTTGATTTATTGAATTCATCATTTTCAATATTTCATTTCTCTTTAAAATCTCAATTTCATGGAAAAATTTTCTTTCATGTCATGTATGGATTTCATTAGTTCATGAATTTGTTTCTAATTCTTCTTACTAATTCTATGATCAATTTTTTAAATTCCATTTCTGGCATTTCTTCAGTGTCTTCATCTTCACATTCTAATATTTTTTAATAATGCTTTTCTTTAAGATTTATTTATTTGAAAGGTGGAGTTATAGACCAGAGGCAGGGAGAGAGAGAGGATTTTCATCCATAGGTTCACTCCCCAAATGGCCACAATGGACAGAACTGGGCCAATCCAAATCCAAGAGCCAGGAGCTTCTTTCAGGTCTCCCATGCAGGTGCAGGGGCCCAAGGAACTAGGCCATCTTCCACTGCTTTCCCAGGCCATAGCAGAGAGATAGATCGGAAGTGGAGCAGCTGGGACTTGAACCAGCACCCATATGGCATGCTGGCAGTGTAGGCGGTGGCTTTACCCACTATGCTACAGCACTAGCCCCCACATTCTAGTATTGAAATGTTGTTGTGTTCATGTAGGGGCATCATGTTGTCTTTCATATCCTTGTTTTTTGAATTGCTGCATTTATTTTTAGGCATTTGTAGAGATACTTGTTGGCTGGTTTTTTTTTTTTTTTCCTTGAGATGGCTTTTATCTTTGGACTTATACCAAAGTGAAGTGAAGTGTCTGCTCCTTCAGTGAATACCCAGAGGCATGCACTGGGTGTGGCCAAGGGGCTCTGTTCAATGCTCCAGGGTAAAGGGAGTATCCAAGGTGACACCCAAGTTGGGTGTGGTAAGTGTCCTTTTTTTTCTTTAATTTTAATCAGAGTGGAGATTTGATCAGCTCTGTTGGCTTAGTCTCATGCTCACCTCCTCTCCTCTAAAGAGACTGATGCCTGGGCACTAGCCCCCATGGGTACAATATTATCTGTGATGCCACAAGAACTACAAAAAGGATCCATGCGGTCCTTGGTATGAGCATGGATCCCACAGCAATGACCCTCACTAGGTAAGCAGGGAACCCCAAGCATGTATAATTGCCCACAGTGACTGCCCAAAGACCCAGCCAGACCCTGTGCCCTCCCACACACCCACAATGTCTTCACACAAGGCTCCCACAGTCATGAGCACCCAAGCCCCTGTCAATTCTCTCAGCTAGTTTCAGGCCTCTCCTCTCAGCTAGTTGCTGGGTGCACAGACATAAGCTGGCGCAGCTATTATGTATGTTCAAAATGGTGCCCACCCTCTCTCAGCTAGTTCCAGGACACTGGTGCTGAGTGGTGTACCTCCATTTTACCTCTAGGTTGGCAGGTGCACTGTCCCCCATAGGGCTCCAAGCCAGACTCAAGCCAGGCTCTTCCCACAGCTTTATCAACAGTGGTTTGAGATGCTGCATTCTGGTCTCACCTCACTCCCCAAAGCTGGTGCTGAGGTTCTTGGTTGCTGGGGTTCTGTGTTGTGTCCATGTTTGTGCTACACATCCACATCCTCCATGTAGATCCACAGTGTCCCTCTAACTTGCATGGAGTTTCCTTTGCAGTTTTTTCCTTAACTTTTCCCTGAGATTGCACTCTCTCCTCTTTATTAACTCTCTTCCCCTAGACTAGAGCAGTAGCATCCCTCCCTATTCCACCATCTTGGAATCTCTAAATTATCATTTCTAAATCCACTTTTAAGTGTGACTATTCATGCCAATCCAAATGGGAATAATTGATTACAAATAATGTTCATTAGTCACAGTTTACGTTCAGCTTTTTTAGGTGTTACGTCCCAGCTCCTTTCCCTAGAATCTAACATACATGATATTCCAGACCCTCAACTTTCCTTTTAATCCTAACAAATTCAATATAGGAGCAGGCATTTGGCACAGGGGTTAACATACCACTTAGGATGCCTGCATCTCGTATTGCAGTTTGGATCCTGGTTTTGCTTCTCTTCCAGTTTGTTGCTGATGCACTCCTCAGGAGGCAGCAGGTGATGGCTCAAGTGCTTGGGTCCCTGCCACCCATAAGGGAGACCTAGATTGAGATCTGGGTTCCTGGCTTCAGCCTGGCCCAGTCCTTGCTGTTGACAGCATGGGGAGTAAACCAGCAGATGGAAGATAGCCTGCCTCTCTCTCTCTCTAATAAATAAATAAAAATAAACTTTAAAAACATTTTTAAAGAATCTAATATGAAATCCAACCAGTTAAGGAAGAGGGCTGGGTCTTCTGGTTTCTCTTTTTGGATTCATTCTTCCTGACCTTACTCATCATGTACAATCCCAGCCTAATCAGTATTCTTTCTTAGAAGAAAAAAATTTTTGCAAGTCTTATAAATCAGTGGGTTTCTTATTTATAAAACGGGGGATTTTTTTGGTGTGTCTTATTTTAAAGAGCTTAAATAATTTTCAATATAACAATGTTTTAATATTTTTAAGATTTATTTATTCATTTGAAAGTCAGAGTTATCACAAAGAGAGAAGGAGAGGCAGAGAGAGAGAGGTCCTCCACCTGCTGGTTCACTCCCCAGCTGGCCTCACTGGCCGGAGCTGCGCAGATCCAAAGTCAGGAGCCTAGACTTCTCCAGATCTCCCACGCAGGCCCAGGGGTTCAAGGACCTGCTCCATGCTCCACTGCTTTCCCAGGCCATAGCAGAGAGCTGGATCAGAAGAGGAGCATCTGGGACTCCAACTGGCATCCAAATGGGATGTCAGCAAGGCAGGCTGTGGCTTTTACCTGCTACACCACAGTGACAGCCCCTGTTTTAATCTTGAAAAGTACAGGCCCCTGCACCCACGTGGGAGAATCAGAAGAAGTTTGTGGCTCCTGGCTTCAGATTGGCACAGCTCCAGCTATTATGGCCATTTGTAGAGTGAACAAGTGGATGGAAGACACTCTCTCTCTCTCTCTCTCTCTCTCTAACTCTGCCTTTCAAATAAATAAATGAATCTTTAAAAAAAAAAAAGGAAAAGAAAGAAAAGTACAAAGATTTCCTCATATCCCAAACTTGATAATGGGCAAAATAAAATTTTATGTATATACTTTGATCTATAAGCAAAGTAATTCATTCATAATATAATTGGAATTCTGTAACATAAATCTCTTCCCCACCAATCTAACTTTATAACAGTATTCTTCTGTATTCTAAAAGTCAAATCAGACTGGTTTCTGATCCAGCATGTGAGAAACTTGAAAGTTGTCACTATGACAATGAAATAAATGATGTTCCACTCTCTAGATAGCCTCATGAAAAGATGTACCAAATCATATGTCATCAGAAATGCAAATTACAGTAACTAGAATGGCCAAAATCCAGAACACTAAAAACACCAAATACTCACGAGGTTGTGGAGCAACAGGAACTCTAGTCTGTTCCTGCTGGGGATGCAAAATGGTACAGCCACTTTGGAAGACAGTTTGAGGACTTCTTAGAAAACTAAACATACTACACACTCCAACCATCATGCTCCTTGATATTTAACCAGAGAAGTTGAAAGCATATGTCCACACAAAAACTTGCACATGATGTTTTTGACAGCTTTATTCACAACTGCCAAAACATGGAAGCAACCAAGATGTCCTTCAGCAGGTAAATGAATAATAATTGTGGTGCATCCAGACAATTGAGTATCATTTAACAGCAAAAAAGATATGAGCTATTAAGGCATAAAATATATATGGAAGAAACTTAAATGCATACTACTAAGTAAAAGAAGTATGTCTGTAAGGCTATATGTTTCTAACTATGTGATATTAGGGAAGAAGCAAAGTTAGGAAGACAGTAAAAATATCAGTGGATACTCTACTAGGAGTAGAGGGGAAGGAGGGATGAATAGGCAGAACCCAGAGGATTTCTAGGGCAGTGAAAATATTCTATATGGTACCATAATGGTGGGTGCATGTCATTGTACACTTTCCAAACCCATAGATATGTAACACCATAAGTGAACCACAGTCAACTACGGACTTTAAATGATAATGATGTGCTGATGTAGATCCACTGATTATAACAAATTCGCCACTCTGGTGGGGTATGAGAAGGATGAAGCCTATGCATGTGTGGGGGAAGGGACATGTGGGAAATTTCTGTACCTTCTGCTCAGTTTTGTTGAGAGCCTAATACTACACTTAAAAATGAAATCTATTAAGATATATATGTAACCAATTTTTATAAAACTCAATTCAGAGATGAGTTAAAAAAGGGGGGGTGGGGGGAAGATTAGCTAATAAACAGTGAAAGCCTAAATAAAAAAATAAAGCAAAAATGATATCTTCAAAGGAACAAGTGCAATTGATCCAAATCTTGTAGTTTTAAAGCACTGCATATGTGTAGTCCTTTAGAATGGCTTCCAACTCACTAAAGAGGGAGCCCTTCTCTACATGCCAAATTGCAATGTGCAGGCAGATTGAGGCAGAAATATCATCAACCATTTGTTGATTATTTATTTTTTTAATCATGTCCTCGAGCATCTACAGATGTAAGGAGGCATGTGGCCTCAGCCTGGAGCTGTTTGCAGGCAGCAGGATTGCCTGGCCCAGGAAATGGCACTTGCTGTGTGATGAAAGCCATCCCTTGAAAGCTGTGTTTGGTTAGCACCTATGTCCTGCTGCAACTGGCATAGCACATTCTCCGTGGGCATGCTGCCAGCCTAACAGATGGGCCTCGGTGCATCCCTGCCAGAGAATCAGTGTGTGCAATAAGTTCACAACTGTGGCTGGAGTCTTTTCCAAGGATGCTGCAGAGACATAGGTTGCCCAGCAAAAGTGTGTGACTTTCATGTCTTCAAGGGGCATAAACAGTTCTCCAAATCACTGGTTCTTCAATTGTGCTCCCTGAGCATCATCTTGGCAGCTGCCAGAAATGCAGATTCTCAGGTACCACCTCCAATCTACTCAATCAGAAACTCTGGTGGCATTGGAGCCTGGAAAATCTGTGGCTTAACAAAGCCACCAGGTGATTCTACTACAGCTACCATTTGAGACCCACTTCTCTAAACCACATGTTCCCATAGGTGGGAATTACTTGGGAATCTTTTTAGAATCCAAGTATTGATAGCTGTCTCTGCCCCAGAGATTCTGATTTAATATATGCTCAGGGTATAGCCTGAGCATCAATTTTCAAATCTCCCCAGGTGGTCCTAATGTGCAGCAAAGTTGGAGAAGCATTGTGTAACTATTCCAAACGCCTAGCATAAGCTTCCAAAAGAAAGGCTTCAGACCTTCGTAACCACAAGTCTCTACTCCAAGATCATACACATAGATCTTCATTTAAGCAATTATTTCCTGGTGGATGACTTGATTGGAAGCCCTTAGATAAGATTACATTTATTGTAATTTCTGGCTTTTATCCAAGTCCTGTGTTCTCTGTGAATCCCTTACCTCAAGCTCACCCTTCCTCATGGCACCATATTTAACTTTGCCTCTGATTTCAATGGGCTGCTTTCATCTTAATGAACTGGATACTTTCTGATGTAATATCCCAAACCCCTATTCTATCGGTGTCCAGTCCCTTCTGTGTCTCTCAAACAGACTCTCGCCTTCTTCCTAGCCAAGGAGAGATCTGATTAACAACAACAGCAACAAAAACTTATACTCCAAAGTATCCAAACTGAAGTAATAAAAAGCTAAAGAGAGGTTCATTGAGCCACACAATTTCCCAGCATATTTAGCATTCACAAGTATTTGACTAAGAAGGCAGGAGCAGGAAAACCTGAAATATCAATTCACTTGCTGAACTTTCCCAACCCATTTCACATGCAAGCACACCTAGACATACAATGTGTACATCTCACTGGAGTGAACAGAAGAGCTGCTGGCCACCTGGCCACGTTGAAGACAAGAGATGGAGAGCTAGCATGTCAAACTCACTGTTGACAAGGTCTGAACTGATGAAAATTCAGATGCACAGATGAAATCTTAATATAGCAGTATGAAAGATGAAATTTGACAAGTTAATGTTTGTTTCCTTTCAGCTTTTCAGCCACAAATTTATTATGACAATGATGGCCTTTTTTACGGCTATTGACACTCCTGTGATTCAACTTAATTCTGATGAGAAATGATGTGAGGTGAAACTTGAAGCGGCTTTAGCTTTGTGTAGTGGGAGCCACTATGCCACTTACCAGCTATGTGACCTTGGGTAAGTAACTTGATCGTGGTGTGCCTCTGTTTCTCTACCTGTAAAGTGGAGAAATGATTGCACCTTTCTCATAGATTTGATCTTGATGTGAATGAGTTATGCATACAGGCATGTGGTAAGCCAGAGTTAAGTGGCTCCTATATATCGTGTGTTACATTTCATGATGGTGCTGGGTGGACCACAGCCACGATCCCCTTGTCTCCATCTCCCCTGACCCTCTGACAGATGGATCCACTGCAGGAGTAGACATTTAGCAACTCTAGTAGATATGCGGAACAGGGCACATGGAAGTCGTGGGAAGCTATGAAGCATCCTTCACACTCAACCAACAAGGCTTCTGGCTAGGTTCAGCACCAAGTCCCCAGGCAAAAGGAGGGGTGCCAAGCCAGTGGTTTTTAACTGAAAGTGGCACAGTAGGCTCTAACGTGTTTGGAGGTGTTTGGGGCCATTTCTGGCAGTACATGGTTACAAAATGCTAGCTGTTACTAACTTTCCTAGAACACACAAGATGACACTAATCTAAATTGCAGTAGCATGCCTATTGAGAGTGATGTCAAAACAAGGCCAGGCTCCGTGGTCATGACTGGGGCATAAGGTGGCTCAGCAGAACAGGCATTTGAGAATAAGAAGAAGGAATGACAATCAAACAATAAATTGGCACCGGAGTATGAACTTAGTCCCATGATGGGGATAGTTAATAATGAGTAGACTTGATACAAGCACCTGTGGAAAGAAGTGGACAGAAGGAGGACTTAGCAGAGGGAGCATTCAGGTGGCCTCAGCTGGCCCCATAGGAAGAGCTGCAACTAGAATGGCCCATCAAAGTTATCTCAATTTGGCTAGAGACAGCAGGGTCTTTATCATTAATCAATCATTTACCCATCATTGCCTATCAGTTGCCCTAGGAGGATCTGACCTCAGGTGAGGCCATTCTCCTCTGATGGAGCTGACAGGCAGAGGCTCTCCACCAACAGCACTCCTGCCAACTGGGTTAGCAAATCCTTCCTTAAAGGAGGATATGGGCTTTGCAACACAGGGAAGTAGAATAACGTGAAACCCCAGTAGTCAGCCCTACAACACTGCCTTCCAGATCAGCCATCAGTGCCCATGCCCTGATCAAAACACAGAAGTTCCATGTCCAGAGCATGGCTGTTGTCTCTGATGTAGAGAAGTTCCATGTTCTCACAATAAAGCCCATCTAACCTTACTTAGAATTGTCTGAAAAGAGGGATTGATAAATAAAGCCATGGAAATTTCTCATAACCTACAGCAAGGTTTTGGTTGTCCCAGTATTTGTTCCCACCTGCCAGAATAGTAGCTCTGTTCCAGCTCTGTCCCACTCAACAGATAGGCTAAAAGAAAAACAAACAAACAAACAAACAAATATGGCTATGTTTTAGGTTCTGCTTCTCTTTCCATTCATCAACCTGCACAGATTTCAAAATCTTTTTAGGCAAAATATACTTAATTTCATTTTTCCACACACTGTTTGAAGTACTCACATAGATTCCATGATACTCCAAAGGTTCTTGGAAGGATGTGTACAAAACAGCTTTCAGGAGTCAAGTCGTTCCAGTAACTCCATTGCAGTCACATAGAGATAATAGAAGGAAACCTACGATTTCCTGGGCTTTCTTTCTTCCCAGGTTCCAGCCTTTTCCCCACTGCTTAGAATCATCCTACTTTGTACATCAAGGAAGTGTTTCTTCGGAACACACCAACCCCTCTTTCAGAACATAACAAAAGACTATAGACTTGTGTGGAAAACAAATGAGCATAGACTTGTTGGGAAAAAAAGGCTGTAGACCAAAATCCGATTCCCTTGGGGCCTCCCATTCAAATTTGCTTTCCTATCTGATGCATATGCCTCTGCAGCTTACTGTACACAACAAATAGTCTATAGTTTCTAGGCTATGTGGAATAACTCCAGCACCTCCCAAACTGAGCAATAACGTTGTCACTTACGGGCTTGCTGTATAAATAAATCTGAACCATTTAATGTCAGTGCTATTCATTCAATACATACTCTTCACAAATTCATATAGCTCAAAACTAGAATAATGATTACCAGAGGCTGCATGAAGCAAGGAGTTACTTTTGAATAGGAATGAAATTTCAGTATGGAAAGATGAAAAAGTCTGGAGGGTGCTAAAGGTTACATAGCAATGTGAATGCACTCAGTGCCACTGAACTGTACACTTAGAAATAAAGTGCTTAATTTTGTGGTATGTATAGTTGGCCAGAATTTTTTAATAAAAGATGACTACGAACAGGAAGCAATACTATTATTCTTTTATGTTAGTCCTATTCTAGTTGTTTCCTTGGGTTGGAAGAGGTAGATAATTCACTCGAGTTTCCAAAAGTAATGGCTGTGCATTGTGAGACTTAGGGTGGAAGCTGGAATCTCATGGCAGTCAGTGAGCAGGCCTCAGAACTGGGACAGAAACTGGGACTGTACCCAAGAAACCACCAGAGCAAGAGCTGTGGATCTTTCTCAAGTGCTCCAGAAGAAGGAGGGCTCAGCCTCTCCCTCTCTCCACTCTTCAGTGTCTTCTTAAGACACCTTCCATTGACGCCTGCATTATTCCTCTCTACCATTTCTCTTCCTCATCATGTCTGCTTATTTGCTGGCTCACCTTCTTCAAACTTAGCTTCCTCACAAGCTGGCTTTGTTCTTGGCCTCTGTTTGATACTATACCCCTGTTACACCTCTCTTCGTATCAGTTCCTACTATTACTCACCTCATATTCTGTTTCCTGAATCAAATTCCCTTTTTCTAATTTGAGAAGCAGACATGCGCGAGCAACACACACACACACACACACACTCACAGACAGAGAGCTCTCTAGCTACTGATTCCTTCCCCCAAATGCTCACAACAGCCAGGGCTGGGCTGGGCCAAAGCAACAAGTTGGGAACTCAGTCCAGGTCTCCTATTGCTAGGTAGGAAGCTAGACATTAGCCTATGTGTGTGAGAGGGACTGAAGAACAAAAATGAGAATTTCTTCTGACCCAAAGAGGGAAGAAACAAAGAAGCAAACCTTGGAAACAGACTAGTATTTGCATATCAAAAGTATTGCCCCAATCTGATAACCTTGTTAGGTGGGTCCCAGCCCCTACCCCTGGGAGATGCTATTAGGTCCAGTAACACTATGCTGATAAAATACCTGGGAGGAATTTCACGAATCCCATGCCCAGAAAGCCCTCCAACTAGCAACATCCCAGAAGAGAGAGATGGGAGGAGAAACAATGGGCTCGTATTTACAAAAACACCATCCTGAATGTACACTGGATCCAGGGTCTATGCTGAGATGCCCACTTGGCTTGCCCGGTGTACTCTCTGCATTAAACTTTGCTACCTTGAGTACTGCTCCTCTCTGTTTCATGTCTGAAATTTTTTTCTTGTACCAAGACGAGGACTTCTGATTCAGTTGTCTCCAGCAAACACTATGCAGATGGCAGGGACCCAACTAGTTGAGCTACCATCACTGCTTTCCTATGGTCTTTGTTAGCAGGAAAGTTAGCAGGAAGCTGGAGAGTTGAACCCAGGAATCAGCTGGGTTGATGATATTACATTATGGGATGTGATATTGTAACTGCTAGTCTAAACACCCACCCCTCCAATCAGATTTTCATCAGTGAACACATGATTGGTTCAGCTTGTCCCTCTTTGAGCCTGACCATTCCATACACTGCTTTCTAGCCTGCATTTGAGCTCCTTCTAGTCCAATCAGTCATATGAGGGGGGATTTATATGGTACAAAATGTGGCCACCTCCAGCTACATCCGGGTCAGTGGCATGTTGCATGTCAGTGTGTTTCAGGAGGTTCTTTACTAAGAGATGGAGCTGAATGGTCAAATGACTGACCTGGAGGTGACGTCAGCAGCCACATTGGCAGAAGCCTTCCTTACTCAAGGATCATCAACCCATATCACAGAGCATGCTTCAGGTAAGGGCACAATGCAAGGCCAATGTAAAACACTTAGCTTGATTCTGTAGTACTTATTTTACTCCTACTGGATAATTGCAAGCTTTATGTTACTAATTTTGGCATAGCATAAATCCAAACAATCCTCTGGACAAATATATCATTTTTAATCAGCAAATTATTTTTAGTTCTTAGTCATTAAATCCTAACAATATATCTAGAACATTTGGCCTATAGCAAATGTACTAATTATTAATGTTTTATACTGCACATAATAGTTTATTGTGTGGGCAACAAACTAAGATATTCCCCAGACTTGGAGATTTGGGGAAGCTATTTCTTGAGACATCAGATCTGGCTGTCTGAGTCCTACAGAGCAGACTGAACTCGTCAGCTGGCTCAACTCCAGCTCTGCAGGGCTTGAAGCTCTGGACAGGAGAACAGGCAGAAAAGCTGCATTGTGGGTGCCCCCAAGTGGGTACATTTTGATGTGCATGCTGAGGATTTTACGTTCAATTCCTCTGGCATTAGGTGCTGTCTGTGGAACGCTTTTAAAGAGGAGGAAAAGCTGAAAAGTGAGGATGCTCTTCAGCAAACATCTTTTGGCATAATATGATGCCAACTGAAATAATACTTAACGTTTTAGATTATCACAGATCATTAACTTTCTAGCAAATATCTTAACAGGCAACTTTCTGGTTATGCTGCCGTATAAAAGCCTACAGTAGAAAAAAAATGGGTTTTGTGTCAGAGAAAACTTGACTTTGAAAATTAACTCAGCCACTTATTACTCCACTTAATCTCCCTAATCCAGAGTTGTCTAATTTTAAAAAAATGAATTTAGGAGACTCTGAAAAAGAATTTATTGCAATTATGTATTAGATAAAATAGTATATGTAATGTAATAATAGTGTCTAGCATATTATAAGTGCTCAATAAATATAATTTGTAATTATTGTTTCAAAATAATACTATTAGATATATATTTGCTTAAAAACACTGACCTAATAAATTTCTAGGAGCTCCCCTATTTAATAATTTCCTCCTACTTAAATTAGCAAAGGCAATTTCTATTTTTTACAACTGAAACTGAGGAACATATAGGATTATAGCAGTGAAAAAAATGAGGTTGGCCTATATTCTTCAAAAATGTCAATGTCATAAGTAAAGAAAAGCAAAGGAAATGTTCTAAATATCACCTACTAAAGAGACATAAGAACTAAATGTAATGTTTGATTTCAGACTGAATCCTGTATTAGTAGAAAAAAAATTCCAAAAACCATATTGGGACAATTGATGAAATATAAATATGGACTGTAGATAGGGTAAGTTTTACATCAATGTTAAATTTCCTGAATTTGATAAATGTCTGGTGGCTATGCAAGAGAATCTTTCTGTTCTTATAAAACAAGCACAGAAATGTTAAGGGGAGTGATGCATGAAACCTATTTTCAGATGGCTTGGAAAAAAATTTTAATATTTACATCTGTATATATGTGTATAGATGACAGACACATACTCCTAGATGTCAATGTATGTAGACATTACCATATATGTGTGTGTGCATGTCTGTGTGTGTGTAAGTGTACACAGTAAGAGAGATACTAAAAATTACAAAAAATGGTAAAGACTAGTGAATCTACATAATGGGTGAATAGGAGTTTTGTGTACTCTTTCAGCTTTTCATTATTTAAAATTTAAAGTTTAAAACTCTTGTGGTTTTTTAATCTAAGTTTAAAATTTTTATATAAAATATTTTAGAATATATTGCATTAATTCCTGAAAAAATATTGGCATCCAGAACCTTTAGACAAACTCAGAAAATTGTTGCAAATTCTTCAGCAAACAAAGAACATTAAAGGAATAGCTACTGTACAAAGAACATTGAGAATATAAACTAATTCTCTTTGAAAATTGATATTTAAAGCATACATGTTTCTCATGAGCAAGAAAAATTATGGACTGTTGAAAATTCTTAAGAGATCGAGGTTGTAAAGTCTCATCTTAGAGCTCACCCCGTCCAATTTTCCTTCAAAGACAGAAAATCATCCAGATTCCTTTAAGGATATATTGCCTGCTTTTTACTCTATGAGATAAATCACTCTGTACTCATTTCCTGATGGTTTAAGAGTATACAGGACTATGGGGCCAGCGCTGTGGCACAGCAGGTTAAAGCCCCAGCCTGCACTGCCAGCATCTCATATGGGTACCAGTTTGAGTCCCAGCTGCTCCACTTCCAATCCAGCTCTCTGCTATGGCCTGTGAAAGAAGTAGAAGATGGTCAAAGTCCTTGGGCCCCTGCACCCACATGGGAGACCTACAAGAAGCTCCTGGTTCCTGGCTTCAGATCAGCTCACCTTTGGCCATTACAGTCATTTGGGGAGTGAACCAGTGGATGGAAGACCTCTCTCTCTGGCTCTACCTCTCTCTTTAACTCTGTCTTTCAAATAAATAAAATAAATCTAAAAAAAAAAAAAAGTATATTAGGACTTGGCAAGGGAGATTAAGATGGCAGAATAGGGAGGGAGCTTACTACCCTAGTCTAGGAAAAGATAGTTTTTAAAAAGTGGAGAGAGTGCAGTCTCAAGGGAGAGACGGGGAGAAAATGGCAGAGGAAACTGTGCAAATTAGAGGGACACAGTGGACCTACATGGAGGGCATGGATGCCGACAACTCAGGACCCCAGCAGCTGAGAGCCTCTGCACCCCCATTGGATAATGAGGTGAGACCAGACAACAGCAGCCCAAGCTACTGGTGATAAAGCTGCAGGAAGAGCCTAGAGGGAACCCAGCTGAGAGCCCCATGGGGGATAGTGTACCTGCCAAACTAAAGGGGAAAAAAAGGGGGAGGGACAGGTTTCTCTCTTCCCAATTCACCCTGCAATGGCATCACGTAACAAGCCAATAGAAAGCGGGTGCCATTTTAGACATAGATAACAGCTGTGCCAGCTCATGTCCATGCCCAGCAACAAGCCAGTGGAGGCTCCTGAGTCTTCTAGAGAGAACTGACAGGATGCTGGGTGTTTGTGACTATGGGAGGCTTATGTGCTGGGACTGTGAAAAAACAGGCTGTGTGACAGGGCTCACAGTGTGGCTGGGACTTTGGGCAGTCATGGTGGGAAGCTCCATATGCTCAGAGCTTCCTGGTTACCCAGTGAGGGACATTGCTAGGGATTCTGAGCACAGATCCTTTGTGTGGCCTTGGGGCACAGCAGATGAATGTTATACTCACTGGTGTCAGACACTGGTCTGTTTCAGGAGAAGAGCTCAGCTGAGCAGAATAAACCTCCTCTCGGATAAAAAAATAAAGAGGATATTTACCATGTCAAAACTGGGTGTGTCACCATAGATATGTCCTTCACCCTGGAGAACTGAACAGAGCTCCCTGGCCACATTCAACACATGTCTCTAGGTATTCACTGAAAGCAAACACTCCACTAATCTACAGAGGGTTGGTACAAAGATAAAAGCTGCCACAATGAAGAAACGAAGAAGAAACCAACAAGCATCTCCACAAATGCCAAATAACAAACACACCAATTCAAGAAACAAGAATAAGGAATGATGCCCCCAAAAGTACACAACACTTCAATACTAGATTGTGAATATGATGAGACTGAAGAAATGCCAGAAATGGAATTCAAAAAATTGATCATAAGATTACATAGAAGTAATCAGAAGCAAATGCACAAACTAATGAAATCCATACATGACATGAAAGAAAATTTCTCCCATGAAATTGATATCTTAAAGAGAAATCAAAATGAAATCTGGAAATGAAGAATTCAATAGAACAAATAAAAAATGCAATGGAAAGCCTTAACAAAATCAGTGAAGCAGAAGAAAGAATATCTGATTTAGAAGACAAAGCACAGGAAATTACACAGTCACATCAAACACTAAAGAAATTAGAAAACTAAAAAACAATGTTGGTAATCTGAAGGATATTATCAAATGACCCAAAATATGGGTTCTAGGAGTTCCTAGAGGTGTGGAAAGAGAGAAAAGATTAGAAGGTCTTTTTAGTGAAATAACAACAGAAGGCCAGCGCCGCGGCTCAATAGGCTAATCCTCCACCTAGCAGCGCCAGCACACCAGGTTCTAGTCCCGGTCAGGGTGCTGGATTCTGTCCTGGTTGCCCCTCTTCCAGGCCAGCTCTCTGCTATGGCCCGGGAATGCAGTGGAGGATGGCCCAGGTCCTTGGGTTCTGCACCCGCATGGGAGACCAGGATAAGCACCTGGCTCCTGCCTTCGGATCAGTGTGGTGCGCTGGCTGTAGCGCACCACCCGCAGTGGCCATTGGAGGGTGAACCAACGGCAAAGGAAGACCTTTCTCTCTGTCTCTCTCTCTCTCACTGTCCACTCTGCCTGTAAAAGAAAAAAGAAAAAAAAAAGAGAAATAACAACAGAAAACGTCCCTAATTTGGAGCGAGAAAGGGACATCCAAGTACAGGAAGCACATAAAACTCCTAATAGATATGACCAGAAAAGATCTTCACCATGACACATTGTAATCAAACTCTCCACAGTAAAACATAAAGAAAAGATTCTATATCAAAAACAATATTAAGAGGAAAGTTTATAGCAATTGGTGCCTACATTAAGAAAAGGGAAAGATACCAAATAAATGAACTACCAATGTATCTCAAGAATCTAGAAAAACACCAGTAAACCAAACCCAAAACTAGTAGGAGAAAGGAAATAATTACAATTAGAGAAGAAATCAACAAAATTGAAACAAAAAAAACAATACAAAAGATCAGTGAAATGAAGAGCTGGTTTTTTGAAAAAATAAATAAAATTTACACACCATTTGCCCAACTAACCAAAAAAGGAGGGAGAAGACCCAAATCAATAAAATCAGAGATAAAAAAGGAAATGTAACAAAAGACACCACAGAAATAAAAAGAATAACCAGAAATTACTACAAAGAGCTGTATGCCAAAAAACTGGGAAAACTAGAAGGAATGGATAGATTCCTGCACATTCAACCTACCGAAATTGAGCCATGATGTCACAGAAAGCTTCAACAGACCCATAACCAAGATGGAAAATGAATCAGTAACAAAAACCCTCCCAACAAAGAAAAGCCCAGGACTGGATGCTTTACTGCTGAATTCTACCAGACATTTAAAGAACTAACTCCAATTCTTCTCATGCTATTCAAACCAACTGAAAGGGAGGGAATCAGAAACAGTTAGGAAAGTGAAGAGGCAACCAACAGAATGAGAGAAATTATTTGCAAACTACACAACTGAAAAAGGACTAATAACCAGAATATATAAAGAGATCAAGAAATTCCACAACAACAAAACAAACAACTCAGTTAAGAAATGGGCAAAGGACTTAAACAAACATTTTTCAGAAGAGGAAATCCAAATGGCCAATGGACACATGAAAAAATGTTTAGGATCACTAGCAGTCAGGAAAATCCAAATCAAAACAACAATGAGGTTTCACCTCATCCCAGTTAGAAGGGCTTTCATACAAATCAACAAACAACAAATGCTGGCAAGGATGTGGGGGAAAATGTACCCTAATATACTGTTGGTGGGAATGCAAACTGGTAAGACAGTATGGAGATACCCCAGAAATTTGAATATAGTCCTACCATATGACCCAGCCATCCCACTCCTGGGAATTTACCCAAGGGAAATTAAATCAGCAAATAAAAGTGTTATCTGTGCCCCCCTGTTTATTTCAGCTCAATTCACAATAGCTAAGACATGGAGTTAACCTAAATGCTCATCAACCAAAGACTGGATAAAGAAATTATGGGATATGTATACTATTGAATACTACACAGTGGTAAAAAAAGAAAAATGAAATGTGGTTATTTGCAACAAAATGGATGAATCTGGAAAACATCATACTTAGTGAAATAAGCCAGTCCCAAAGGGACAAATACCATATGGTCTCCCTGATCCATGACAACTAATAGAGCATCTAAAAGGAAATCTGTGGAAGTGAAATTGAGAAGCAATGACTTGAATAGTCCTTGTCTTGACTGTGGAGGAATAGTTTTTTTCTGCATACTACCTGTTGAACTCTTTACTTAACATAGAGTTAATCTTATGCGTATAAAGTCAATTGAAAATAGATCTCAGTAAAAAATAAGAGTGGGAATACGAGAGGGAGGAGGAAGTTTGTAAAGCTCTATAGTTCTGCATACATTGCTATGGACTTACTTCTAAGGGCATAGTTTAAAAATTTGCCAAAGGAACCCAAATTCCATTAAGCTAGATGGTAAAAATGCCATCTTAAGTTTTAAGGTGATCATATAAATAAGATCAAGTGTTTTTAAATAATAATAAATAGAATTAAAAAGGAGAGAATGTTCCAACATAGGAAGCAGTTCACACAGCAGACTCATAGAATGACAAACGCTTTAAGTAGCCCTCTGACCTCAGAATCAGTCCTTAAGGCATTCTTGTCTGGCTGAAAAGCCCATCAGAGCATTTCAGGCACGGAAAGCCAAGGCATTGTGACAAAAAATTTTCTATGTGAAAGATCTCTGTGAGACTCCAGTGGAATGAAGTGGCTAACAAAGAAAGATGCACTTTTCTTTGAAGGGAGGAGAGAACTTTCACTTTGCTCATGGCCTTGTCTAAACACTTACAGAATTTGCAGATTCTAAAGGCTTCCATAGCCTAGGCAGCTCATGTCAAGAGCCTCAGGTGGTCACTGACATCATATGTAAGAGTGTTAATTGGTAAATTAACAACAGGAGTCACTGTGAAATAACTTCCCATGCAGGACCTCTGTCCTCAATGAGTTGTATTATGAGAGATAACTGTAAAATTATTCTCAGTTTTGTGTGTGTATGTGTGCGCAAATTGTTAAAATCTTTACTAGGTATAGAATTGGTCTTCTGTGTATAACGTTAATTGAAAATGAATTTCAATGGAGTATGGGACTGTCAATGGAAGAGGGAGGAGGAGGAGGGGTTGGAGTATGGGTGGGAGGGCAGCTATGGTGGGAAGAATCACTATATTCCTAAAGCTGTATTTACCAAGTCGCATTTTTTGAATAAAAGGTTTCTTTGGGGAAGAAAAAAAAAGTATATAGGACTCAATATTCTGAAAACTGCTAAATGAAAGGATCAATTTATTCTGCTTTGTCTGTACAACTTAACAAAGATAGTTAATTAGGGAATTTTTGTAGTAAAATAATTCCAGCCAACAAATAAAGAGGAAATAATGGGGAAACAATATGGTTAATTTTCAATTTCAATGAAATAATGAATCTAAGCAATAATCATCAATATCCATGGAAATCACTAAGTGCAAAGTTTATGGGGAACTTCATAATGAAGAAATTGAGCTGACCTCACTGATAATTTTAACATCATGAAAATGACAGCCAGATGTTACATGCCTCCTGAATCATGCACATAGGAAGTACCTATGACCACCTGTAACATCTATTTTAAGAAAGTGAAAACCCAAATCTCATGAAATCTATACACCTAATTAACAATTTTCAGGAAATAAAGGGACATGGTAAATGACATCATGAGGATAAAATTAGAAAAATCTAATGGGGGAAACTATATGACAGATAATCCTGTTTCTTCAGCTAACACATTTGAAAGAGGAAAGAGAATCTATAAATTAAAATAGACTTAAAAATATATATTGGATTATAACATGCAGATATGTTCAGATCCTTAATTTCAGCAAACCAACTATTAAAAAAATTATGAGACAATCAGTGATATTTGATGCTACCAAGGAATTATTACATATTTTTGATGTGATGGTGGTATTGTTATATTTCAGAAAAGAGTTCTTATGAAATCATACTTACACATTTATCATTTAAATATCATGATTTTTGGAATTTGTTTCAGAATAATGTGTGGTAGTAAAGAACAGTAATGGATGAGAGGGAGGGAGAATAGGTGACACAAGATTGGGGCCAGAGTTGTGATGTAGCAGGTAAAGCCACTATCTGTGACACTGGCATCCCATATGGACGCCAGTTCAAGATGCAGCTGTTCCACTTCTGATCCAGCTCTCTGCTAATGTGCCTGGAAAAGCAGCAGATGGCCCAAGTGCTTGGGCCCCTGGATCCCTGTGGGAGACCCAGTAGAAGCTACTGGCTCCTAGCTTCAGCCTGACCCAATCCTGGCCATTGCGGCCATTTGGGGAGTAAACCAGTGTATGGAAAATCCTTCTCTTTCTCTTTCTCTCTCTTTCCCCCTGTCTCTTTCCCCCTCTCCCCATAACTCTGCCTTTCAATAAATAAAATAAATAGTTTTAAAAAATACATGATGCAAGATCAATCATGTGTTGATAACAGTTGACACTGTAGGATATGTGGGAATTTGTTATACTATTCACTATGCTTAATATGTTTTAAATTTCTATCATAGAATTGTAACATTATTTAAAAGGTTGAGGATAAGTTTACTGAAATTAAAATAGCACTAATACATATTAGCTGAAGGCCGGCGCCGTGGCTCACTTGGCTAATCCTCCGCCTTGCGGTGCCGGCACTCTGGGTACTAGTCCCGGTCGGGGCACCAGATTCTGTCCTGGTTGCCCCTCTTCCAGGCCAGCTCTCTGCTGTGGCCCGGGAGTGCAGTGGAGGATGGCCCAGGTCCTTGGGTTCTGCACCCGCATGGGAGACCAGGAGAAGTACCTGGCTCCTGACTTCGGATCACTGTGGTGCGCCGGCCACAGCGGCCATTGGAGGGTGAACCAACGGTAAAGGAAGACCTTTCTCTCTGTGTCTCTCTCTCTCACTGTCCACTCTACCTGTCAAAAAAAATACATATTAGTTGAAAACGCATGATATAATTTTTATTTTTTTAAGATTTATTTATTTTAAAGGCATAGGTAAAGAGAGAGAGAGAGATCAATCTTCCAAGACAGGAACCAGGAGCCAGGAGCTTCTTCTAGGTCTCCCATGTTGATGCAGCGGCTCAAGCACTTGGACTATCTTCCACTGCTGTCCCAGGCCATAGCAGACAATTGGATGGGAAGTGGAGCTGCCAGGACTCAAATGGGCACCCATACGGGATGCTGCCACCACAGGTTGAGGCTCAACTTATACCACAGCACCAGCCCCTGATGTTTTTATTTTTAACAAATATTTATTCGTATGAGAGGCAGAGAGACAGAGTTCCCATGCTCTGGTTCACTTCCCAAATGCCTGTTATAGTTGGGGCTGGGGCTAGGTGAAGGGTGGAGCCAAAACCAGGAGCTGGAAACTTCATCCAGCTCTCCCCTGTGAGTGTCAGGAACCAAATCACTTGAACCATCACCATTGTCTTTCAGAGCCTGCATGAGCAGAAAGCCAGAGTCAGGATACAGGCCAAGGAATTGCATCCAGGTACTCTGATGTAGGAAGCAGATGTTTTAACAGGCATCTTAAATAATAAGCCAAACACGTGCCCCAAGGTATAATTTTTTATTATGGAAAACATACAAAACAAAATGTACCATTGAAGCCTTTCTTAAGTGTATGGTTCAGTGGCATTAAATGTATTCATATGTTGTACAACCATTACCACTATACGTTTCCAGAACTTTTACATCATCCCAAACAGAAGCTCTATATCCATTAAACAATAACTCACATTTCTCCATTCTTTCTCAGACCCCAATAACCTCTGTTTTACTTTCTCTATGAATTTGCCTATTCTAAATACATAGTATAAGTAGAATCACATACTATTTATCCTCTTGTGTCTGGCTTATTTTAATTAGCTTATGTTCAAGGTTCATCAATGCTGTAGCATGCATCAGAATTTTACTCTTTTTTAAGGCTGAATATTATCTTACACATATAAGCCACATTCTGCTTATCAACTCATCTGTTGATGAATATTTGGGTTGCTTCCACTTTTGGCTATTGTGAATAATGCTATTATGAACATCGATGTACAAGTATCTGAGTCTCTATTTTCAATTTTTTTTTTTGACATAATGCCTTGAAGTAGAATTGCTGATCAACTGGTAATTCTCTTTGACATTCTGAGGAACCACTATATTATTTCTGAAAGTGGCTATACCATTTTATGTTCCCACCAACAATAAATAAGAGTTCCAATTTCTTCTTATCCTCACCAATACTTATTTTTCACTTTTCTGAAAAGAGCTATCCTAATAGTTATGAGGTGGTACTTCGTTGTGGTTTTGATTTGCTCTTCCCTAATGACTAGTGACGTGTGTCTTTTCATGTGCTTTTTGGCTATTTGCTTATCATATTTGAAGTCCTTTGCTCATTTTTAAATTTGATTATTTGATTTTTTGGTTGTTAAGTTGTAGAAATTCTTTACATATACTAGATATTAGTCTGTCATTAAAAATATAAATATTTCCCCCATTCTGTGGACTTTTTAGTCTCTTGATAGTGTTCTTCAATGACAGAAGTTTTAATTATGCTGAAATCTATTTGTTGTTGCTGCTGTTGCTTGTATTTTTGGTGTTATATCCAAGAAATCAACACCAAATCCAATAGCATGAAAATTTCCCATTTGTATTCTTCTGTTTTATAGTTTAGGCCTTACATTTAGGTCTTTGATCCATTTTGAATCAATTACAAATATAAAGTAACATCATTATTGTGCATATGGACATCCAGTTTTCCATAGCATCATTTGTTGAAAAGAAAGTATAAGTTTTTATTTATGAAAATTAAAAACTGCATTCACTGGGGTGAATGTTGTGACACAAGAGGTTAAGCCACCAGTTGGGACATCCATATGCCAGATTAGAGTGCGAGTTTGAGTCCCAGCTTCTCTGCTTCTGATCCAGCTTCCTGTTAATGCATCCTGGGAGGTCGTAGATGATAACTCAAGTACTTGAGTCCCTGCCACCCACATGGGAGATGGATTGAGTTCCTGGCTCCTGGCTTCAACAGACATTTATGAAGTAAATCAGCAGATGGAAACACTCGCTCTCTTTCTTTCTCTCTCTCTCTCTCTCCCTCTGCCTTTCAAATAAATAAAAAATACATAAATAAACATTTTTTTATTTCATTTTTTTTGACAGGCAGAGTGGACAGTGAGAGAGACAGAGAGAAAGGTCTTCCTTTTTGCAGTTGGTTCACCCTCCAATGGCCGCTGTGGCCAGCACGCCGCGCTGATCCAAAGCCAGGAGCCAGGTGCTTCTCCTGGTCTCCCATGCAGGTGGAGAACCCAAGCACTTGGGCCATCCTCCTCTGCACTCCTGGGCCACAGCAGAGAGCTGGCCTGGAAGAGGGGCAACCGGGACAGAATCCGGCGCCCCAACCGGGACTAGAACCTGGTGTGCCAGCGCCGCAAGGTGGAGGATTAGCCTATTGAGCCACGGCACCGGCCAACATTTTTAACACTAAATTCATACATTTCCATATTAAAACACAGTGTAATATCTGGAAAGATACCCCTGCACACTAAACTATGTCAGAATTATTTCTGGAAGGAAAACAGTATTGGGGAATAAGGAGTTCAGGAGCTGGTATTTGCTTTCCATAATTTCATATTATCTATATACTTTACAAACCTATATTCATATATTACTTATATAATTTTTAAAAGTTTGTTTTGCTTTATTTTTAGAAAAAAGTTGGCCAGATGTCACATCACCAGATGAGTAGGTCAAGAGTCAATGTTTTGGAAGGTTACAGATACAGATTAAATAAAAATTCTGATGTAAGAGAGTTATAGCCTAACAAGAAATTAACAGATCTCTAGGGTAATGCTATTTGTCCAGATAATCTGGCAACTGTGGTAGCAACTAGAGACCATAAAGAAGACTTTCTGAACTCTTCACCGCCTCCTTACCACCGCCCCTCACCTAGTTTATTTTCTTTTTAATCGTCAGCTTTATTGGAGCAGCATATATTTTGCTGATACACAGAGTAAGTAACCAAAGACTCTGAGGTTCCTGTGAACTTTGCTAGAGCAAAGCAACCAGAGTTGCAATGGTGGCTTGGAGGGTGGGAAGTAGACTGTTTTGGCCAGATCATAGGTTTTTTTTTTTTTTTTAAGATTTATTTATTTTTTACTTGAGAGTCAGAGTTACACAGAGAGAGGAGAGGCAGAGAGAGAGAGAGAGAGAGAGGTCTTCCATCCGATGGTTCACTCCCCAATTGGCCAAGGACTTAGACCATCTTCTATTGCTTTCCCAGGCCACAGCAGAGATTTGGATTGGAAATGGAGCAGCCGGGACTAGAACCGGTGCCCATATGGGATGCCGGCACTTCAGGCCAGGGCGTTAACCCGCTGTGCCACAGTGTCGGCCCCAGATCATAGGGTTTTAATAAGAGTCATGGTGGGAGAGAAGAGAGGGAGCCGGCAGAAATAAAAGGAAGTCTTTTAAGTTCACATTAATTATTACACATTTTATTCTAGGGTTTTCATCAAGTATCTTAAGAATGCAATCTAGCAATTTAATATAATAAATGAACAAAATTCTTGTTGAATGACTGAATAAATGACATGTGAATCTAAAGAGGAGATGAAAACGTCCGGCGCCGCAGCTCACTAGGCTAATCCTCCGCCTGTGGCACCGGCACACCAGATTCTAGTCCCGGTCGGGGCGCCAGATTCCATCCCGGTAGCTCCTCTTCCAGTCCAGCTCTCTGCTGTGGCCCGGGAGTGCAGTGGAGGATGGCCCAAGTGCTTGGGCCCTGCACCCGCATGGGAGACCAGGAGAAGCACCTGGCTCCTGGCTTTGGATCAGCACGGTGCGCTGGCCACAGCAGCCATTGAGGGGTGAACCAACAGCAAAGGAAGACCTTTCTCTCTGTCTCTCTCTCTCACTGTCCACTCTGCCTATCAAAAAAAAATAAAATAAAAAAATTAAAAAAAGAGGAGATGAAAACAAGTTTATTAAATGAGACAAACACCAGTAAGATAAAGAATGATTCCAGAGAACGGAGGATTGTGTCCAGACCTATATCCCAGTGTCACCTGGACAAGACCCCTCAATGGTCAAGATGTGGGAATCAGGAAGCCTGTAACTCATACCCTCTAGTAAGTTATCAGTGTAACTGGCCCATCTTTGAGTTGACAGAGCCTCATGTCTCCTGCCCTCTCTCTACTTCCTTTCTAACCAACACTCTATTATTGATGACTGTCTTCCAGCTGTCTTCCCCCTACAGAGCTTTCTGCCCCCACGGCAACTTGGAGCCTTGCTGTTAACAGTCAGTGTGGTTCTGAAAGTGTTATATTTGGGGTTGGGTGTTTGGAACAGCAGCTAAGACACCACTTTGGGATGCCCACACATCATATTGGAGTGCCTGGGTTCAAGTGTTGGCTCCATCTCCCATTTCAGCTTCCTGTTAATGTGCACCCTGGGAGGTGGCAAGGGATAACTCAAGTGTTTGGATCCCTGCCCACTACATGGGAGACACAGATGGGAGCTCCAGGCTCCTGGCTTTGGCCTGGCTCAGCCCTAGCTGTTGTGGGCATTTTGAGAGTGAATTAATCCCCACCCTCACCTCCTCCCTCTGCTTTTCAAATAAGTTAAAATAACTAAATAAAAATGTAAAATGTAAAATAAAATAGAAAGGAATATTTCTTTATGCAAAAAGGCATTTCAACAACACTACTATATATTGGCTTCCTATCTCTTCCTGCCTGGAAATAGCCTTGTCTTCTAGCACACTTTTGTGTGTTTTGTTTGTTTTCCTAACTTCCCAAATCTTGATTACACAGTAAGAGCCTGGTCCTACAACCCAGCCTGCTGGTTTGTATTCCTGCTGTGCTCTTGGAGAACATTCTATCATTTGTTAACTATGCCTCTATTGCTGATATCCCCAGCCCTCTACAAAGCTAAGATCCAAAATGCATGTACCTCCTGCATAACATGGGGTACTTCAGCCACCTGAATTCCACAATTAAGGCCCCATTCTATGACCTTGATTTGTATTCACAGATTAATGTCTAATGCCTAGAAGCAGGTAAGAGTTTACCTCCCAAAAACAGCTCAACAACCCCTTCATTGTTCTTCACTCTGAATCAGGAATTTGGGCCAAGCTCATTGGTGATGGCTCATTTGTATTCCCTGTGCTGCTGAGTGGGAAGCCTTGACTAGAACCAGAGAACGTAACATGCCTTGGGGGCCTCAGTTATCTTCCATATGCCCTTTTTTCTATCCATATGGTTTCTTATCAGTTAGCCATCTGACTCATATTTCTAGAATAGTGACTGGCTTCCACAAACAAAGCTGCAAAATCTCTTAAGATTGGGGCCTCCACCTACAGTGTCGGCATCCCATATGGACACCAGTTCAAGTCCTGACTACTCCACTTCCAATCCAGCTCCCTGCTAATGTGCTTGGGAAAGCAGTGGAAGATGGTCCAAGTGCTTGGACCCCCATACCCACGTGGGAGATGCAGAAGAAGCTCCTGGCTCCTGGCTTCGATCTGGCTCAGCCATTATGGCAATTTGGGGAATGAACCAGCAGTTAGAAGATTCTCTCTCTCTCTGTATCTCTTTCTCTTTCTCTCTCTATCTCTGCCTTTCAAATAAATAGATAAATAAATCTTAGAAAAAAAAAAACAACTCTTAAGATCTAGGCCCAGAAATCACACTATTTCACTTTCACTTTCAAAGCACTCTCTTGGTCAGAGCAAGCAAACTCTCTGGCTTGATGAAAGGGCATACAGGATAAGAGAAATTGATGGGACTATATTTGGTAGTGCTCTTACTTCCCTTCACTACCCTATTCCTTCTTCCCCATGCTATCATCACCCAGGCTTGCCATTTAGTATTAAATTATGATGTTTCATAACTTACCAGACTGTCCCCCAGGGGCCATGAATACACAGAGATGATTAAATACTTCTTAGGGGGCTCTTGTTCATCTTTCTGACCTTACTTTAATCATCTTAGAAAGTACCTTTTTTTTTTTAAGTTGTCTCCATGCAAATATCCACCCCAAAACAATATGGGTCAGTGTCACTCGAAGATCCACTCCCCAGGGCTGGCATTGTAGTGCAGAAGGTGAAGCCACCATCTGCAACATCAGCATCCCACTTCAGCACCAGTTTGAGTCCGGGATGTTCCACTCCCAATCCAGCTTCCTGCTAACGTGCCTAGGAAAGCAGCAGAAGATGGCATCCATGTGTTAGACCCGGATAGACTTCTAGGCTCCTGGCTTCAGCCTGGCCCAGCCCTGGCAGTTTTGGCCATCTGGGGAATGAACCAGCAGATGGAGGATCTCTGTCTTTCTTTCTCTGTAACTCTGCCTTTCAAATAAATAAACCTTTTTTAAAAAATCCACTCTAACAAAAGCCTTAGGGTACAAAAACAGGCGAAGTATAAGCAAATGTATTTAGAATAGTACAATGGCAACATGGCCATGGTCAAAGCCCTCAACACAACAGGACAGGCTGGACTTCAGGTCAGACAGGGCTTGACAACCCCATAACTTCCTTACCATAGGCAACTAGTCCGTATGCCACCTGGAAACAGCCCTGTTAGGGATCCCAGCTTCTCTGTTGCTTCCTCTTCAACAGTTACTGCCGTTGATTCAGTGCTGAATAAAGAGGACATTCACTCAGTCTCTGCATACAAATCCACTTGGAATAATTTTTTTCCCTAAAAAAATCTATTGTTGAAGTATAGGGCCTTATTGTTTATTCCACTTAGACACCATAGGACACCACATAACTGCAGCTAGAACTTAGTACTTGAGCTCTCTTATTGAGCTGTCCATGTGAATTTTCTATTTTGTGGGCCAAGGATTGAGCAGGAAATGCTTAGGATTCATATGATTTTTGAACCATTTGCATTTGAGGTTGATTGGGTAACAAGGTTTATTAATTTTTAAATTTTTAGTCCTGAGAGCATCTCCCCCAGGGTTGCTGTTAGATCCTTCACCTCTGTGGCAACCAGTCTAGGTTGATCCTCTAGACTGATGTCCCATGCCAGGGCTCTAGGCAGTGTGGGCTAGTGTTCAGTCTCTAGCCATCTCCTAAACGCTTAATCTTTTATGCTGGCATATGTTACTGGAAGTAGTAGCCATTTGTCAGAACTACAAAATTAAATTTGTGTAATTCAAGGAACTAAGAAGACAAGAAGTTCGGTAACAGCCATTTTCTGAGCCATTTTAAGAAAATGATTTGTCCAAGCCGGCGCCGTGGCTCAACAGGCTAATCCTCCGCCTTGCGGCGCCGGCACACCGGGTTCTAGTCCCGGTCGGGGCGCCGGATTCTGTCCTGGTTGCCCCTCTTCCAGGCCAGCCCTCTGCTGTGGCCCAGGAGTGCAGTGGAGGATGGCCCAAGTGCTTGGGCCCTGCACCCCATGGGAGACCAGGAAAAAGCACCTAGCACCTGGCTCCTGCGCCAACCGTGGCAGCCATTGGAGGGTGAACCAACGGCAAAGGAAGACCTTTCTCTCTGTCTCTCTCACTCTCACTGTCCACTCTGCCTGTCAAAAAAATTAAAAAAAAAAAAAAAAGATTTGTCCAGAGTTGCCAAAAATAAGTGTTAACATCGAGTATGTTCTACTCCGACATCCTTTTTTGGGCCAAATCTTGTGATGTGTCACGGAAAAACAAATATACAGAAAATTTAAAATCCAAAATTAAAAAGCTGGTTTTGAAAATACTGCAACATGTATTTTAGTTCCACATGAAATACATTACAAACCCTTAATTCTTTTCTTTCTTTCTTCCTCTCTCTTTTTTTTTTTTTTTTTTTTACAAATCCTTAATTCTAACAGCCATAGAGCTTGAAGAAAAAATTGAGCACTCTCACTTTACCCAGAAACAATTTTGTGTCCAAAGTCACAAAGCTCTTAGAGCTACTGAACTTGTTCATCGCCTCTGACCCAGTACTTCTGGGGCAGGCCATGTTCCGCCTGCAGGATTAGCACTTCTGGGACCCTACTGCGGGTTCCTGGATAGAAAACGTCTCTAGGCTCGGGACCCCCTAGCCTCAGCCCTACCCCACCCCCCAGTTCTATTTCACAGAGGAAGAAGAGAACCAGGGAAGGGGTCCCCTATTCTAAAGAGAAGCAGCAGTTGATTAAAAGGCCAAGTTTCACAGGTTGTCAAAGTAAGGCAAACGCTTTAGTCTCCTCCGTTCAGCGCACTCGAAAGCGAAAGGGCTTGCTCAGAATCCTCTCCGCCAGCGCTAGTCTTCAATTTCTTTTCGTCTCCCCCCACCCCACTCCCCCGCCCACCAGCCAGCCCAATACCGGACGGCCGTCCTTGTCCTTCCGGGCCGTTTACCAATAAAGTTATTACAAAGTGACCTTGAGCGTCTTCCCCAGTGCACCTCCACACCCCGCCCTCTGCATCCGGGTGCTGGGCCGCGAATAAGAGCCGGTCCGCGCCTGCGCGCCCAGCCCCACTCCTTCGACCTCTGCCGCCGCTGCCGCCGCCGCCTCCACCCGGGAAAGGTAAGCGGAGGGCGCGGGAACCCGAGCTGGCCGGGGCCGAGCAGCGCTCAGTAGGGACCCATTCATTCCGCTGGCGCCTTCTGGGCACGGGGCCCAAGGTGACGGCGTGCACGGGAACCCCTGGGGCCTGGGTGGGAAGGACAGGCCCCTGGAGGACACTTGACCTTAAGCCTCTTTGCTTCCGCAGAGGGGAAGCGGGAGAGGATCCCACGTCGCCTGTCACCCAGATCCTCCAGCCGCGCCGCCCCGAAGAGTGTAAGATGTTCGCCTGCGCCAAGCTCGCCTGCACCCCTGCTCTGGTGCGTAGCCCAGGCTGGGCCGGGGGGACCGAGGGCCTGGCCGCCTGCCCGGAGTGTCCACATGTTGAATGGGGCAGCCTGTTGGCGGGCATCTCGCCTTTTCGGGTCCCGCGGTGCCCTAGCCCCTTAGCCCGATGCCCTTTCCCTCTTTCCTCCTAGTCCTGGGTCGTCTCGGACCCCTCCTGCCCTCCACTAGGGCGGTGCGGAGCAGCCGAGGCCTAGCTAGCTGTCAGGCCTGGCTGGTGTAGGTCAAATCCTCCCGGCCCCTCGCCCGGGGGCGGCTCCTTCGCCCGCCGCCTGCGTCTGCCGTCGGGTTAGGGTCGACGCGAGGGTTCGGGGCTGCCGGGGCCGGTGAGGCCTAGTTCACCGCAGCTGCGCGCTCCAGTGCCTATCTGTAGGTCAAACTCGCTGCTGCAGGAGGGAGGGCCTTTGCCTCGCCATGTGTGGGCGGAGGAATTGGGGGGAGCCGAAAGTCTGGCTTCCCAGCCGTGGGGTATTTTTTTTTTTCATAATTATTTTGCAGGCTTTCTGAATCTGGAGGATTTGTCTTAGAGAATCGGGTCTTGGTTCAGAAGGGGTTTTCTGTGACCTTACTTCAGTGGACATTCAAGGGCAGAGAAGCCAGATTGGAATATGTCCTTATGGCCAAAGTATTTCTCTGGTTATTCGTAAACTGATGTACAATTGCTTAAACTCCTTTTTTAATTTTATGCTTAATGGATATATATAGGAGTAGCTTGGAAGTGGTGGGAACTCATACTAACTGCCGGGCTATTTTAAATGACAAGTGTTATAGTGACACTCTCAGTAATACTTCATTGGTCCTCTTAAGCCTACCAAAGAATTTGGAGTGTTTATTGCCTTTTATTTTTTACCTGAATTATAGCAGTACAATAATTGAAATGTTAAAGATAATACTATTTTTTAAGAATTAATTTTGTTCTTAGGATTTTTGTTTGGAGTATTACAAATAAATTATGTAGCAAGCTTTCCAACTTTATTAGCATGCGACTTTATTAGAATTACTTCATGTATTGAAAAATGACCAACAGCCAAGGTAAGAGTCGATACAGAATAGTCTGATCCATTTTTGATGCTTGCTGTTTTTGGAACTCATGGGTGGTTCAAGAAAAGTCATGGAAATCTTATCTGTATTCTTAAAACTTGGAACCATCTTTTCATTACTAGATCCGAGCTGGATCCAGAGTTGCATACAGACCAATTTCTGCATCAGTGTTGTCCCGACCAGAGGCCAGGACTGGAGAGGTGAGTGGTAACAACAGAAATGAGGTAATAGTACCAGGGCAGTCTATGGTTTTCATGAAATAGTCAGGATTTGTATTTCAATTTATAGTTTGGGTTGCATATATTTAACATTATAATAGCCATAGTTATTGAAAAACCTCCATTGGAAAGCATATTCATATATACTGTTTGTTAATTTTCAACAACTTTAAAAGGTGTAGTGTTATCTATACCACAAGATTGGAATTATTCGAAGCTCTTCTTTTTTCTGTTGTACCATTCTACTACCTGTTCACACTCAGCTACAAACAGAAAAATAGTTATCATTTTGACAGTACAGTGATTAAATGATTACTGATTGTACCTTTGCCTCTATTTCCTGTTCTCTAGGGCTCTACGGTATTTAATGGGGCCCAGAATGGTGTGTCTCAACTTATCCGAAGGGAGTTTCAGACCAGTGCGATCAGCAGAGACATTGATACTGCTGCCAAATTTATTGGTGCAGGTGCTGCAACAGTAGGAGTGGCTGGTTCTGGTGCTGGTATTGGAACAGTTTTTGGCAGCCTCATCATTGGTTATGCCAGGTAATCATTTCTACCCCTGGATAAGTTAATTTAGCAGCATGCTTGAGATAATTGGAAAAAGCTAGTGAAATAATAATAGCTACTTTGTACTAAGTGCTGCTCTGTCTTGCATTACATCTTGAGGGCTTTGTATGCCTTATCTTACTTAATATGAACAACTCCTCCTCCCTATGAAGGACCAGAGTTGGAAGGGTTACACTACCTGCCTAGAGTCAGAGCTGGTAAGTGGCAGGAAATGAATTTTAATGGTCTGACTTCAGAATCTGCAATCCTTCATTGTATATTGAGAATGTGATTAATAGAATAAATTCTTTAAAAATACTAATTCCATCTTCCCATTTAAGATTTCTAAATAGTCTTAAAAGATATAGAACATACTTTCATAGCAATAAGACTGACAGAATCCCTCAAAATGAATACACACTAGTCATTTCTAATGACACATGGATGCAGTTCCATTCTTTTCTGTCCTCTGGGGCAAGAGGAGTGGCAACAGCAGCAGCAAAAGGGATCCAGGCGGATACTCTTCCCGTAGACTTGTCAGTTGACAAAGATCCCCTCGGAAGTCACCTGATTCTCTAACACTTACCAAACATGTTAAAAGCACTGCGTTTCAGAGTAACAGTCCTGTGTTGTGTCTCTTCTAGAAACCCTTCGCTGAAGCAGCAGCTGTTCTCATATGCTATCCTGGGATTTGCCTTGTCTGAAGCTATGGGTCTCTTTTGTTTGATGGTTGCTTTCTTGATTTTGTTTGCCATGTAACAGAAATTACTGCTTGAAATGTTGGCATTCATATTAATTACGGATGTAATTCTGTGTATCTTAATGTGACTCTGAAAATTGTAGTGTTGGTGTCATGGAAATGTACGTTATTTCCAGAGTCATTTCATTAAAGATGAAAACTTTAATTCTTGCTGTGATTTGTACTTATCTGAATTTAGACCATCACGAAGAACATTCAGGCAGAGGAAGCTATAATAGTTGCCTCCACCGATGAGAAAGACCCTGCAGTAATTTTTATGGGAATTCTTTTATATAGTGCTCTTCACATTGTAATTTATAGGGCTTTTGTTTATTCATGTAAAGGAGAAATAAACTGAATGCTTCAGGTTTCTGTTAAATATGATTAAACCAAGAGAGGTAATTATTCAAGATGATTTTGTTTTTAAGGGCCAAGTGAATAAAATACTTGGAAGATGAATCAAATTCTAAGATTGACTTGGGTGCTCTTAAAAAGCTAGTTCTAGAAATAAATCATTTTGACTTTTTAGACTCCCCCCAAATCTAAGACTTTTAAATCCTGTAGCCTTAGACTTGAGTGTGTGTGTGAGGGGGTTGTTTCTCAATAAATCAGGTTAAACAAGTATGTATAATTAATCTTAATTGTGTTCAAAGAAGGGACTCTTAACTGTGTTCAAAGAAGGGACTCAATCTAGATAGCAGCCAGTTTCATACCTGGACAAGATTCTTGCTTACCTGCTATGCCACAGCACTGGCCCCAACAAGATTCTTATCTTAAAAAGAGGAAACTGAATTGGCAGCATTTTTTAAAAGTCAGCAGATACCAAAGCAGTACTTAACCATTGATACTTAACATGTACTTAACATGTTTATGGTGGGAGTCTTGGGAATGCTAGTTTATCCTATTGAAACAGAAAAAAAGGTGCTACTATAGAAAGAATTTTTCCTCTAGCAAATATACTCTACCATGATATTATTTGTCCTCTTTAAGTTTCAGGATTTATTTGAAGGCTAGAGCTACAATTTAGTCGTTTAGTGCCCTCTAATTTGATTTCAGCTGGGAAAGAGTTGGTTGTTAGCAGAATTTAAGTGAGGTGGGAAGACCACTTCTCACAATCAGCCAGGGTGCTTGTTTAAATACAAATCCTCAGCATCCGGATCTACTGAATTAGAATCTTTGGGCATTAGATTTAGCAATCTGCATTTTTAAAAAGGCTTCCTAGGTAATTTTTGTGCATTCTCTTTGAGAAAAATTGCTAACTTACATATAACCTTGTTACATTTTATAAAGAAATAAGGCTCCCAGAATCTAAAGAGCTAGAACTACTGCCACCTTTTAGTTGCTTAATCTAGTCTAAATTCCTGGAACCTAGACTGTTTTCTTGAACTGCACTACTGTGTGTTGTGTGCTTGAATTTAATAATAAAAAGTAGTACTGAATTAGTGACTCAGTAATTCCAGGCCTGGGTATATACCAAAAAGAATTGGAAACAAGTATTTGCAAAAACTTGGATGCAAATATAGCAGCACTATCAATAATAGCCAAAAGGTGAAAACAGCCTAATGCCCATGAACTGATGAGTGGATCAACAATATTTCCATATGGTAGAATATTATTCAACCATAAAAAGGAATGAAAAATTTGATAAATGCTAACCACGGGTGAACCTTGGAGTGAACTCTAGGTCAAAGTAGCCAAATACAAATGGCCGTGTATTATACGTTCCAGTTACATGGATTATTCAAAGTAGGCAAATTTGTAGAAACAACCAGTTGGTTACCAGCAACTAATGGAAGGGGAGAATGGCAAGTGTCTGTTTAATAATAGGCATGATGTTTCATTTTGGGGTGATATTTTGAAACTAGATAGTAGTGATTGTACAATATTATAAATACAATAATTATCACTGAGTTGTATACTTTAATGTGGTTCAAATGGGAAATTTTACTACAGTGTAAAAGTACCATACTATATAACAGTACATAGTATAAAATCTCAGCAAATTTTTAAAATAGCCCAGGAATACTTAGGTGAACTAGTCCTCTATTCTAAGTTCATTTTAAGTAAAATCACCTTTGGTAAAGACCTATTTCTGGTGCTGGTTCGGTGGTTGAGAGGCATGAAATGTTGATTGTGGACCAGGTGTCTTGCAGGAAATACCCAGCAAAGGGAATTCCTGAGAATGAAAAGAAAATACTTAACACTTGAGCCTGTAGTTGCATGGCCTTCAGGTCACTGAGCAGAAAAAAAAAGTCTAGAAAATGGGATAATTCAGAAGTATAACTGTTAAAACTGCAGGCTGTTTTATCTAGAAGGGGAAAGGAAATAACATCAGAGGTTCACCACCTTGGAATATACCCTTTTACTATTTTTATTTCTAGTAACAGTTTCTGACTTTGAAAATACATCACTGGAATACATCAACTCAACAGGAATGTTTATTGTGTACCCCTTTTTTAGGAAGTACCATCTCCACTTATGGGCTTTGAAAACAAATTTTGGTGGGAAATGCTTTTACTAACTTAATTTCTGCAGGGACTGATAAAAGATGTTACTGACTTATTTAAAAAAATTCTGGCAGACAAGAACACCCTAGAGTGGTGAAGTGCCAGTTAAAGTACATTTGCATAGATGTGGTTCCAAAAGAGATCTCAGATTTTCAGGTGCCCTTTTTATTTGGTGATATAGTATTCCCATTCCTTAATGCAGGACTGTGTTTTTTGTTGTTTTTATTATTTTAATGCCTTTGGGAGTAACTAGAAATACAGGTTTTAGTATGAAATTAGTCTTTGAGCTAAAGAGAAGCTTGTCCTCTAGCCACAAACACTAGACATGTTTGCAAATAAAATTGAAAGTGAAATGATGAATTCCACAAGAGTTATAAGTGCTGAGATGTTCAGAGCAGGTAGAGACAGTTTTCCAGTGAAAAACGGTAAACCTCCAGGAGCTGGGGTAAGGAGGGAGGCCAGATGAAGAGGGCTTCTTGCCTCAGGAACAGCATGAGAAGTACGGCACAGTGTGAGATAAGGAAGCAGAGGTCGGCTGGGGCCAAATTAGGTAAACTGGGATTTAAGGGCAGGAGCTTTATACTTAGGACCACAGGCAGCCATTGAAACTAGAGCTGTTTCAATTAGATTAAAATGAGATCACTGTGGGGGAGGGACTTGAGTTTAGCAATGACCAGTGGGTTGCTGCAGTAGCTTTGTTAAAAGTCAAGGATGGTGCAATGTATGTTATTTATTTTTTAAATATTTATTTGGGAGGCAGAAAGACAAACAAACATACCAACAAAGAGCTCCCATCTGCCAGTTCATTCCCAAATACCTACAATGGCTGGAGCAGAAGCTGAAAGCCAGAAATGGCATCACATGGGCAGTGCCCAAATACTTAACCATCACCACTGTCTTCTAGGGTCTGCATTAGCAGGCAGCTAGAGTCAGGAACTGGAGCCAGAAATCAAACCCAGGCACTTCTGTACTATAAAGCTAAATACCTGCTCCCTGGCAATGAGTATTTTAAGAAGAGCCTGAAAAAGTTACAGCAGTAGGATGTGGTTCTTAGATCTTGGGAACCAGTTAGAAGAGAAATGGTGCAATAGCTTTTCTCTGTGCTCCATGTTTTATAAACAAGAGTACTTTTAAAAGTTTGTGGTGGGGTTGGCATTGTGGTGTAGCTGGTAAAGCTGCCACCTGCAAAGCCAGCATCCCCAATGGGCTCTGGTTCGTGTCCCTGCTACTCTACTTCTGATCCAGCTTTCTGCAAATGGTAGGGAAAAACAGTAGAAGATGGCCCAAGTTCATCGGCCCCTGTTACCTACATGGGAGATGAAAGCAGTTCTTGGGTCCTGGTTTTGGCTTGGCCCAGCGCTGGCCTTTGAGATCATCTAGGGAGTGAACCAGTGGATGGAAGATCTCTCGTCTCTCCCTTTCTCTAAATCTTTCAAATAAATAAGTTTTTAAAAAGTGGAAAGAGCAGACCTTGGGGTCAAGATTTGCACCTGGGTTCGATTCCAGACTCCAGCTTCCTGCCAGTGAGTAGCAGCAATAATGACTCAGGTAACTAGGTTGTACCCACCCATGTGGGAAACCTGGATTGCATTCCCAGCTCCTGGTTCAGGCGAGGCACAGGCCATTGTGAACATCTGGGAAGAGAACCAGCAAGATGGGAGCATCTGTCTCCCCTCTCTGCCTCTCATAGGATCAGTAGACTAATACCATGAAAGCTAAACTTAGCTTCTCTCCAAGATTTTGAACTCAAATTCTTTTAATTTCTTGTCTCTTGGCTCTTACAAAAATGGATGTTCAACCTGATTGAGAACCCTGGGCCCTTGAGTCTTCTCTTTTATTCCAATTTCTTGCCCCTATTACCATCACCTCTTCCTTATTCTGTTTGGTCTACAGTTTAAAATTCCTAGGAAAATGGAATTGAATAATTTTAGGTATAAAATTTTGAAATCCATGCATAGTTTTTTTTCATAAGTCACATTTTCCATAGACTTTGTGAAGATCCTTCATATATAGCCATTTAACCCTTATCATGACCCTGCAAAATTGGGACTTTTTTCATTTTCAATATGCAAAGAAAAATAGGCTCGAGAAGAGTTCAATAACTCCCAGAGTCACATGGATACTAAGTGCCAAGTCATGATTCAAAGCCAGACCTTCTTTTATTCTAAAACCTTTGATTTGTTTATTTTATGTGACTTGTAGGGATGACAAGGAAAAGGCTAATTGGGTGAAATGGTGAACTTTTAAAAAAATAGAGGAGGTATAATTTTACATATGGATTCTGGGCTTGGGAAGAGGAAAGGTATGGTGTATAGTATGGAGATGTGAATAAATGCACTGCAGAGGACCAGTAAGGACCCAACTCCAGGTAGATAACATGCATTTGTGGTGAAACTCATTGACCTAGTTTGTGACTCTCCAGCTGTGTTGGGAAGCTTGTTAATGTGAACTGAGGTGAACAGTAATAGAAATTATTCGGGCTGGGCATTGACCAGAAGAAATGGAGGAAGGCCAAGGAGGCATACAAGCACAAAGTTCAACAGACTGACCTATGAACTCCAAACAGGATAAGGAAGAGGTGAAGGTAATAGGGGCAAGAAATTGGAATAAAAGAGAAGACTCAAGGGCCCAGGGTTTTCAATCAGGTTGAACATCCATTTTTGTAAGAGCCAAGAGACAAGAAATTAAAAGAATTTCAGAGTTCAAAATCTTGGAGAGAAGCTAAGTTTAGCTTTCATGGTATTAGTCTACTGATCCTATGATGCACTTAGGACTCAAACACATGGTCCACCATTAAGGACACATTAAGGATAACTTTTTTTGGGGGGGGGCACATTTAATACTATCCTCTGCCTCAGCACATATGATAGTTGCATTTTGTCTCGCCAACAGCAACATGGTGCCTTGACTTGCTTTGATAGTTTACAGAAGCAAAAACTTACTATGGTACAGAATTTATTTTTTTTTAAATACCTTTGTTTTTATAGATTATTTAAAAAGCAGATGGCATGAATTTATTTATACTCCTCTTCCCCCTACCCATCCATGTCCCTCCCACCCTTATCACTCTAGGTCACATACTTTCAGCCATCAATCTGTTTATAATCTCTAAAAACTGGTCCTGGTTCCCAGCAAGAATTTGTACTTTCTCCTGAATGACGTAAGTAATGTATCTCTGGAATGTTTAGTAACTTAGGTCTTCTTTCTCAAGGGAGCTCAAATACTGAAGAAAGGACTTGACCTAAGAGGGACTCATAATTGGCCTAAGTCCCAGCAGGGACTCATAAATCCTAGGGCTTTGGTTGTCCCTCCTATTAACAAGAGCCAGCATCCCACAGCTGATCTTCACAGGGACTGAGGATCAATGGTTGTTGGCAGTGGCTGCTTTTCTACAATAGCTTTTAGTCAGCACTTCCCAGCCACGGAGATTCCAGGATCTCCTGTTATAGTTGAGCCCCAGGGTTTGCCTCCTCAAATAGCTACATAGGTTGACCAAGTTTCAGATGCTGGAAACAGCATTATTTTCTGGGAACAGCTCACAGAACTGCCCCCCTCACTAGACCTCTCTACCCCTCACTAGACCTCTCTACAGTATCTGTTACTCTCAAGTTCTCCTTTTGTCAAACAACATAGCTTTCCATACTCCCTGTTATCATACCCTATTTTCTCCGTGGTACTTACCATATTAAATTATCTTTTTGTTGATGTATGTCATGTGCCTCCTCACGCCACAAAGTCTCCTTAAGGAACTTTATCTTATTTATAGTGGCAGCCTGACAGCCAGGAACAATGCATGGCATGTTCATGCCAATATATACAAATGCTTTACGAGCACAGACACAAAGCAATCAGTTGACAGTTGACCTAAGAGGCTTTATGCAAGGGAAGAAGGTAATTGGAAAGAACAGGGTGTTAGTTCCAAGGACCCAGGAGGATCCACAGGACCAGACAGACCTGTCTTGGTTTCTGCCATAAGGAATCCATGGCTTTGTTATTATGTAGGCCTCAACTTGACAAATAGACTGGTTACGGGGAGCCACAAAGGGTAGATACTGGGATGCTACATAACTCTACACTTAGGGAGGGTTTCACCCTCTTTTACTGATACCTTGGAAGTGTGGGGAGAGCAGAATATAATGATGGTGATCCCTCTTTATCTATAGAGTCAGATGAGAGCTAAAGAAAAAGCCATCTTAAATTCTGTTCTCCCTTTCTGGGCTGGTTGCACTGAAGCTGGCATAGCTCACGGGTATGATTTGAAGGTGAGTACAGCTCTCTAATTTTTTCCCCACAGTGACAATTGACTATACATTCTTCTGATAACCCAAGGATTTGGGTTGGACCTCTCTGCACTTGAAATGTCCTAAGTAGAAATTTCTAAGTGGACATGTGCTGAGGAGGTAACTTTAACATGGGCCATGTCAGGAATGTTCAGGAAAACCCTGGGCTGTCAAGAGTGGGTCAAGAAAGACCTGCCATGAGATGAAAGCTACCAAACAAATCAACTAACTGTCTAGGTCCATGCTGCCTCATCTCATCTCAGATTCAGGGGGTTAATTATGCCTTGCTTCTCCCCGCTATTTCACTACACACACACAGACATACACACACACACACCCCTAACTCCCTACCTCTTGATCCCACTAGTAAAATCCCAATTAATCCCTTGTATTAGGCTACATCTTGAGGATACCATGAAAATCCAGAGGTTCTCTCCCTCACCCAAAGATTAGTTAGGCAAGACATAGGAGTTATGCAGGCACAGGAGTCATGCAGACATAGGAGATGCCCTAGTGTACAGTATTCTGGGTTATATTTAGCTACAGACAAGCAGGAACTGTTTGCTTTTTAAATTTTTCATTATTTATTTGATAGACTGGTTCACTGCTCAGATGCCTGCAATGCCTGGGGCTGGGCCAGGACCGCAGCCAGGAAGAGCTGGGAACTCAATCCAGGTCTCTCATGTGCGCTCAGGAACCTGATTTTAAGCCATCACTGTTGTCACTAAGGGTCCATTAGCAGGAAGCAGGAATCAAACCATATACTCCAATGTGGTATGAGATTGTCTTTTTAAAAATTATTTCTTATGTAAGAGGCAGAGAAACAAAGAAGGATGCTATTTCCATGTCATACTCTAATTTGGTGTTCTTTGGTCTTCTAGGAAACGTTAATAGAGGGTTGTTGCAGTTTTCAAGGACTAAAATCAGTTCTATGAAAATTGATATATTTTATCTGTAAAGGGAAAAATAATAAAATAGAATACACTTAATATGGAGGCTTTGCTCTTAGAAACAAGTCGTTGCTTAGTTTTTAAATGATGGTGATATACTGGAAATACAGTGTATTTTGGTAAATTACTTCAAACATAATTACATGCTAATATCCTACACTGTACTAGGTGCTGGGAAAAAGAACTCCGAAAACCCAGTTCTAGTTATAGCTTAGTAAATTCAAAGAAAACTCAGCCAGGGTAAAGGCTTTTGCTTTTCGTTTCAGAACCTACTTCTCTTGATTACGGCAAACTCCGCCTCTGCCAAATCTAAGCCGAACCGAAGCTCCCCCTCCCAGTCTTCCGGGTAGCCGGGAGGTGGGCTAGAGGCTCCCCTCCCCTCGATTTTCCCACCTCCCTACCGGGGGCCAGGAAGTGACAGCAACGGAAATAGGGTGAGATCTCAGAGCTGGGCTTGGAGAACGCGTCCTGCTTTCTTTCCAGCCACTCGCCGTGTCTCACAAGCCAAGCCCGACACCTTCCCGCGCCCTACACAGCCACCTGCTCCCGCGCCCCAGCACCCGCGCCCGCCTCCAGCTGGCTGCCAATCACAGCCTTCCGCAGCTCCAGGGTTACCGAGACGACGCTCCTCGGGTTCCCTGATCCCGCCCCTTCCAGAACTGCTTCCCGCCCTTCAGGCTCCTTCTCCAATCACCTGCGCCCGGGTGTTCTTTTGTTCCCGCCCCCTCCGTCCCCGCCCTCCTGAGGGCCCGCCCATTTCCTTAAGCTTGACGGAATCACCTGACCCGGAGGCGCTCCCTCAGAAGGAAGGCAAGAAGGGGCGTGTGCGTGGCGGGCCGGGACGCGAGAAGAAAGGGGGGATGCTGGGAGTGGGGCGGAGAGAAGGGTTGTCAGTCTGATCTCGCGAGAGAGGACGGAAGCCTGTGGGAGCCCGTGGCCTTTAAAGTGCGGTTCAGCCCTTTCCTCCGGGGTAGTTTGTAAACACGGCTGTCCTAGGGCTCCTGGGCGACCGAAAGGATCATGAACCAGTGACCTGCAAAGGTGAGTAGTGATGGGGAGAGGGCCGCAGGGCTGGCGACCGTAGGGAAAGAGAAAGAAGGCGCTAACATGGCGACGTCGCTCACCATAGTCCCCACCCCCCGCCTCATCACCCCTGGCGCTCCTGCCGTGGTCCCTAGCCCTGGGGGCGAGCGAGGCTGTGCTGCCATCTCAGCGGCGCGCGCGGCTTCCGCGTCGGGAGCCTGACCGGCCGGGCCGGACCGTTAGGTAACTGGCGTTCGTTGTTCCGGCCCCTCCCTCGCGCGCGCTTTCCTAACGAAGAGGAAAAAGGGATAACGGCTCCCCTAGACCCCTCCCTCCGATCTTGCCTCGCTTTCCCGGGTCGGTTCCGGGGCCCCCGGGGCGTCGGGCCCGCCGAGTGCGCGGGCGGGGGGACACCCCCGTCTCAGCCCTTGGATTGGGCAGGAGCAGGGCCCACTTTGGTCTCGCTCCACGCAGGACTCTTGCGGCTGAGGACCGTGGGTTTGTGATGGTGGCGGGGAGGAGGATCGCGAGGCGAGGCTGAAAATAGGGTCAGGGTCCCTGCCTTAGGCGGAACCTGACGAAATGAATGGTGGCGAGAGCCTGGGAGCCTGGAGTCGCGGCCCTTTCTGTCCTCTCTGCCACCCTCACATTCCCGCCACCCCCCAGTTTTTCCAGGTGGGGCGGGGCCAAGGTGTGGGTGCAGATTGATTCTGGTATTTTCCCTCTTCGTTTGCTTCTCTGGGTGGACTACAGATCTTCTATGGAGAAATCTTTTTTTTTTTTTTTTTAATCGGTACCCTAGGGACTAGGACTGAGAGAGGACGAGGTGTATGTGTGTGTGTATGTGTGTGTGTTGTATGCTGGTTCCTACATCAGAAGCTAGGAGGAGGACTGAGGGAGGAGGAGGCGCAGGGGACGACTTGTACTCCCAGGTAGTATAAAATTACCTCGAATACGGTGGAGCAAAATAAATTACCCCTGATGGACCTCAGGCCTATTGACTAATCCTAAATTATAATGTGAAAGTTATGAATTATGGAGGCAGTCACCATGTATATACTTAATGCATATATTTGAAATCAGAACAAAAACTGCTTCTCTGAGCACACTTCTTACTTGAAGAAATTTATAACCACTGGCATTGCCAGTATCAGTAATAACCATATTAGGTATAATGTTCAATAGCCAAGTAGCCCAGATCTGTTGTACTGAAATTATGAACGTAAGACTTTGTTTATAAAGCCTTGTCAAAAGAACTCTGAACTAGAAACACAGTTTGTTTCATTGGTTTAAGGAATCTACTGTAAACACTTTTATCAAAATGATGGGAACTTTCTGTAAAGTATGTTAAAAAAAAATACACTACACCCTTCTGCAAGTCAGAAAGACTTAACAAAGCTCATGGATCTTTAAGGTCAATAGTTGAGAATGCTAGTCTTTGTAAAATAATTTGCAAGAATCTTCCACATCTACAGTGATACGTATGCTGCCTTCCTAAGACATGTTTAATCTTGACTTGAGAGGATGTTGCTGCTGTTGTTTTTAAAAATTGTTTGAAATGTCTATGTGTAGTTTAGAACTTAAGTTTTTAAAATTTTAATTGTCAGGAGTTTTCAGGGACTTTTTTCTGTGTGTTTAAGGTACATAATGCCTATGTAGATCTGGTAGAATTTCATGTAAATTCTTTTTCAAATACCTTATTAGAATGTTGGTTTTGTATTTGGGGCACTGTACTATCAAAAACATTGCAGAAATTCCTCTATTAACTTTTTTATGTGGGATTTTGGTTTCTTTGATTAAATTTGTTTTGAAGTTTGTTAGAGAGACAGAGCTCCCACAGGCTTGTTCTCTCCTCAAATGCCTACAACCTCTGGGACTGGGCTAGGCAGAAGCCAAGAGACAGGAACTCAGTCCAAGTATTCCATGTGGGCAGCAGGGACCCAACTACTTGAGCCATAATTCCCTCACTTCTGGGATTCACATCAATTGGAAACAGAAGATGGAGCCAGTTATCACACCTGGGTACTGGGAACCCCTGTATATGGGACAATGGCATTTTAACCAGTAGGTTAGATCTTTATTTTTACTTTTTATTAATGTTTTAAAAATATTTATTTATTTGACAGAGTTACTCAGAGAAAGGAAGAGACAGAGAGGGAGAGAGATCTTCTATCCACTGGTTCACTCCCCAAATGGCCAGAACAGCTCATAACAGTGCTGGACCAGGCTGAAACCAGGATTCAGGAGCTTCTTCCAATCACCCATGTGGGTGCAAGGGCCCAAGCACTTGAGCCATCTTGCATACTTTCCCAGGCATGTTAGCAGGGAGCTGGATTGAAATTAAACAGCCAGCTCTTGAGCCACGTGGGATGTCAGCATTGCAAGTGGCAGCTTGACCCATTATACTGCAGCACTGGCCCCCTTCTTATTTTTTAACTAAACTGTAGGAATAGTTATTGCTGCAACTCCTTCAGAAAAAATTGAGGGAGTACTTTTCATTGGTATTCAGGATTTGGAAGTTAAATGAGTATATTTTTAAAATGATATGCTAGATTGGGCATTTGGCCTGGCAGTTAAGATACCAGTTAGAATGTCCATATCTCACATCACACTACTTGGGTTCCATTGCCTGCTCCAGCTCCAGCTCCATGTTACAGCTTTGTGCAGATGTGGACCTTAAGAGGCAGCTGTGAAGGATTAAGTTGTTGGGTCCTGTCACTGAAATGGGAGACCTGTATTGAGTTCCTGGATCCTGGTGTTATTCCTTCCTGACACCCCCTACCACTGGCCACTGTGGGCATTTGGAGAGTGAACCAGTAGGTGGGAGTGTTTTCTGTCTCTTTGACTGTCAAATAAGTAAAAAATTGAAGAGATGGGTTGTCCATCAAACATCTACTATCTCTAACTAGCATTAACTAGAAGAAGTCATCTACACTTCTACTTAAATTTTTTGTTTTGGAGATGGGCATTTAGCCTAGTGTTAAGACACTGCTTAGGACACCCATATCACATATCAGACTGCCTAAGTTCAAGCCCCACTCCACTCCCAACTCCAGCTTTCTGCTAATGAACACCTAGGATGACAATGGATTATTACAAATAGTTGGATTCTGCCACCCATGAGGGAAGACAAGATTCAGATTGAGTTTCTAGCTCCCAACTTTCAGTATGGCCAAGTCCCGGCTATTGCAGGCATTCAGAGAGTGAACCAGATTGGAAAACTTGATTTTTTTTTTAAAGATATATTTATTTATTTGAAAGTCAGAGTTACACAGGGAAAGGAGAGACAGAGAGAGAGGTCTTCCATCCGCTGGTTTACTCCACAGTTGGCTGCAACGGCTGGCTGCACTGATCTGGAGCCAGGAGCTTCTTCCAGGTCTTCCATGTGAGTGCAGGGGTCCAAGGACTTGGGCCATCCCCTACTGCTTTCCCAAGCTGTAGCAGAGAGCTGGATCAGAAGTGGAGCAGCTGGGACTCAAACCGGTGCCCATATGGGATGCTGGCACTTCAGGCCAGAGTGTTAACCTGCTGCGCCACAGCACCGGCCCTGAAAAACTTGATTTCTAATGATTTATTTATTCTCTGCTGATAAGTTGTGATATCAAACAATTCCACCATACTTGCTAAAGTATTCCACTCATTTTTTCTTCGAGTTCTTCCTTCCAGTATGACATATAAGTTGATATTTTTTCCTTTGTTGTTTTTACTGAAATGCTCTTAGTGAAGGTAAAGTAGTTGAAGTCTTTCTTACAACCGGATTTTTACCAGAACCTCCCTTGTTTAAAAGCCAACAAATGACAATATTTGAGTATTCAACTTATCCTTATTAAAATTAATTTTGATAGTATTGGTTATGCTATTGCTTGTAAGTAAAATATACACTGAAGAAACCACTTTGCATTAAGTCAGTAATTTAGTATTTCTGTTTGTCTTATATCTGTTCATAGAGACTAAGAAGTTAACTAAAGTGCTGCATGTTCTCTTTATGCAGTTTTTAATGTTGGCATAGTAAGAGTAATAGCCACCTATTTGTAATATCAAGGGAGACCCCCAAAAACATTTTATTTCCTTTGTTCTGCTTCTCAGGGTTAAAAAATTAGTATCATTTCATAGAATATCCAGAATTGTTAAAGTCATCAATAATTATGAGTATTTTCCATATTAAATATAAAATGTAATTATAAATATGTATGTTTATTTTAGATCTCTTCATTTTTGTTGACCACCTTGAAACTAGTGTATTCATTTTTTTTTTTTTTTTGACAGGCAGAGTGGACAGTGAGAGAGAGAGATAGAGAGAAAGGTCTTCCTTTTGCCGTTGGTTCACCCTCCAATGGCTGCCGCGGACAGCGCGCTGCGGCCGGCGCACCGCGCTCATCCGATGGCAGGAGCCAGGTGCTAGGTGCTTATCCTGGTCTCCCATGGGGTGCAGGGCCCAAGCACTTGGGCCATCCTCCACTGCACTCCCGGGCCACAGCAGAGGGCTGGCCTGGAAGAGGGGCAACCGGGACAGAATCCGGCGCCCCGATCGGGACTAGAACCGGGTGTGCCGGCGCCACAAGGCGGAGGATTAGCCTGTTGAGCCATGGCGCCGGCCAGTGTATTCATTTTTTAAAAATCTTAGAATTTTTTTCTTCTTAGCATTTTGGCCATGGTAGTATATTGACTTAACCATTTTTACAGTAAGAGGGGATACAAATGAAATGCTGTGAGATCTTGGCCTATTCACCCATGTCTCTGTTAACATATCTTAAGTCAGATAGTGGGCCTCAAACTTTTTTTTTTTTTTTTTGTCTTAATAACCAAGAAATAGGATATACTATCAACAGTATTGGTGGCTTATCACAGAGATTCTCAACGAGATTGGCAGTGAAAGATAGGGTGGGAATAATTGTATAATTGGCAAAAGACCAAATGGAGTTTTGTTATTTTGGTAGTATGTGACCACTTTCATCTATAATATTGACCTTGAATTTTTTTAAGTTTTTTTTTTTTGAAAGGTAAGTTTGCATAGAGATAGATCTTCTGTCCTCTGGTCCACTTCCCAAATGGCCACAACAGCTGAGGCTGGGCCAGGCCAGAGTCAGGAACCAGGAGCCTCATCTGGGTCTCCCCAGATGCACTTGGGTACAGAGACCCAAGGACTTGGGCCATCCTTTGTTGCTTTCCCAAACCATTAGCAGAGGCTCAAACTGGCACTCATATGGCTTGCTGGCAGTGCAGGCAGCAACTTCACCAACCCTGCCACAATGCAGGCCCCTTTAAATTTATAAATATGTTCTCTAAATTTTTTTTTTTTAAATATTGTGTTGTTTTAAAAGGCAGAGTTACAGGGAGGGAGAGACAGAGAGAAACAGAGAGAGAGAAATATCATCCATCTGCTGGATCACTCCCCAGATGGCTACAACAACCTGAGATGGGCCAATCCAAAGCCAGGAGCCAGGAGCTTCTTCCAGGTCTCCCATGCAGGTACAGGGGCCCAAAGACTTGGGCCATCATCTGCTGCTTTCCCAGGCCATAGCAGGGAGCTGGATGTGAAGAGGATTTGAACCGGTGCCCATATGGGATGCCAGCGCTGTAGGCTGGGGCTTTAACCCGCTATGCCACAGCGCCGGCCCCTTTTTTTTTTTTAAAGATTTATTTATCTGAAAGACAGAGGGAAAGACAAAGAGATCTTTACTGGTTCACTCCCCAAATGGCTGCAACAGCCTAGGCGGGGTTGATCTAAAGCAAGGAGCCAGGAACTTCTGAGTCTCTCACATGGATTCAGGGGCCCAAGCACTTGGGCCATCTTCTACTGCTTTCCCAGCACATTAGCAGGGAACTGGATTGGAACCAGTGCAGCTGTAACTTGAACCTATACCCATATGGGATGCTGGTGCAGCAGATCTCAACAGCAGCTTTACCTGCTGAGCCACAGTGCTGGCCTTGGTCTTCAAATTTTAAAGCTTTGTTTTTCTTAATTATGGTTTGAGCTAACATGTTTTCTTGTATTGGTTGACCACTTTTTAGAACAGCGTTATTGGAAACTCATTTTGTCATACTAATAAATGACTTTTTGCATCCTTCTATTGTACATGTACTATAGTTGTTATCGAATATATCATAGAAAAGTTTTTACTTTTGTAACATTGTATTTTCCCATGTTCTCTAAGCTTTATAATTGATAGATATATATTAAACTATACTTGATAGTTATATGATAGTAACAAAAAAACTATCAAAGTCCGCTCAGTTTTACATGCCCAACAGGGACATAATTTTGAGGTTTTTAACTACTTGAACATTGATTTGGACGTTTCTGTGCATGTGTCTTTTTTTTTTCTTGTTTCCATAGAATACTAATCTCAAGTGGGATTACTGGCCAAGGATTTAAAAATGTTTCTCCAGTTGCCAAATTGCTGACTCTTCAAAGAGTTGATGAAATTTATACTGTTGACAGGTTATTAATGCACTAGCTTTGTTATAATTTTGCCAACTTTAGAGTTGGCAGTTATTAGTAAGATTTTATTTCTTAACTGGGAATTATTATTAAGTTGTATTATTTAGCAATTTTATTTTTTAAAACTTTTTATTTATTCAAAAGGCAGAATGACAGGGAGAGGCAGAGAGAGATCTTTGACTTACTGGTTTATTCCCCAAATGGCTATAATGGCCAAAGCCTAAGCCAGAAGCTTGGAACTCTATCCAGGTCCCATGTGGGTGGCAGGGTCCAAGTACTTGAGCCATCTTCCACTGTTTTCCCATGCACATTAACAGGGAAGTAAATAGGAAGCAGAGCAGCCAGGACTCTAATTGTTGCCCTGATTTGTGATGCTGATATTGTAGGTAGTGGCTTAACCTGCTGTGCCACAATGTTGACACCCATTTAGCAATTTTTAAATTATTTAATTAACTATATCATTCTGAAGTTAGTTATCTACTACTGATCTTTTGGAACAAATATTGAGTATTTTGTATTTTCTGTAAATTCACTGACCTTATTTCTCCTAAGCTTTACTGAAACTTTAGACAGCCTAATAACAATGATCCTTAAATTTTACACAGTTTGCACATTGAATGTCTATACTGGTTATTTGTTTTAATGTAAATGCTACTTTCTGAAATGTAGATTTGATAGGATTTCTGTATTTGTCATTATGTGTTATTAAGACTTAAAGTGACAAACTATAATTTCCATATCAGTAAACCTTTAAATGAAGAATGTCTATGATGTAGCCAAATTGGGCTTTTGTTTCCTCAGTACCTTCTTCTGGCACATAGTGAATAGAGTGAATAACTACTCTGCTTTAGAGTAGTTATTAGGAGCCAGATTGTCATGAGACCACCACTTAATTATTAGCTCTGTTAAGTAAATTATATAATGTTTCCGTGCTTCAGTTTCCTTATCTTTAAGGAGAATAATACTTAGCTTTGTTGTGAACATTCAAAGAATGTATTTACAGTGCTTTCAGAGTCAGAAACTCAGTGAGTGTCCGGTATAAGGTATACTGATTATTATTGTTGAAATTCATTCAGATATAGTACCAATCATCTAGGGCAGCCTGTCCAGGCATGCTGTGATATGGCTTGAAGGCAGTCCAGCAACCATCTGTTTGGTAGCTTTAGCAACAAAGTTGACTTTTCCCTAAGGATTTTTAATTTGTGGAATTATAAGGTATAAGGAGTTTACCACCTTAACATTTTCATAAATCCGTGTGAGAGAATATCTCATGTTTTTTGTTCCATATGCACCTCATCTCAGGTTTTTCTGTTCAAATTTATGATATATAGCATTATCTGTATTTTGCTTTAAATTATTGACATTTCCATAAAGTCCAGTTATTTTTCTTCCATATCATTCCCACTATAAACATTCTAGGGAGACTTTTGTTTCTTTTTCCCCATAGTGGAAGAGGGTATAGATATTAAAATTAAATTAAAATAATACCACCATTTTTTATAAAAAGATTTATGTATGTATTTAACAGGGAGAAGCAGAGAGAGAGAGAGAGACAGAAAGTACTCCATCTACTGGTTCACTTCCCCAAATGGCCGCAACAGCTAGAGCTGGGCTGAGCAGGAGCCAGGAGCTTCTTCTGGGTCTCCCACGTGGGTGCAGAGGCCCAAGGGTTTGGGCCGTCTTCTGTTGTTTTCCCAGGCTATAGAAGAGAGCTGGATCAGAAGTGGAGCAGCCGGAACTCTAACCAGCACGCATATGAGATGCTAGCACTACAGGCAGTGGCTTTACCCACTATGCCACAGTGCCAGCCCCAGAATACCAGCATTCTGGAGTGGTTGTTTAGCTTAGTGGTTGAGGTGCCCAACTTCCACATCAGCAAGCCTTTGTTCAGTTCCTGGTTCCTGACTTCAGCTTCCCACCAGTGCAGACCGTGGAAGGCAGCGGTGAAGGCTCAGGTAATTGGGTTCCTGCCACCCATCTAGAAGACCTGTGTTGTATTCCTGGCTCCCAACTTTGGCCTTGGCCCAGTCCCAGCAATCACAGGCATTTGGGGTATGAGCCCACGAATACAAGCTGATTCTCTATCTTCCTCCCCTTCTCCCTGCCCCATACCCTCCCTCCCCTATCTCTGCCTTTGAAGTAGATAGAAAGTTTTTCTAAAAAAAACCCACAATCTAAAGTTTGTTCTTCTGAAGCTTTTACTAATTATTCAACTACTATGACTGCATCAGTTCTCAACTCTGTTGAGGGTTATTTCTTTAATTAATTCCTTAAATTTTGAGATACATTGAGGAGAGAAAGAGGTGAACTTACTAGTGTTGTAATATCTCCTTTTTGTGCCCTCTTTAGAATGTCTTCTTGAAAGTTGTGATAACTATGAATTACTGTAATTCTTGGTGAGCTGTGAATTTCTTTTTACTTTTACAAAAAATAACATTTTAGTGAGGAGGGAAAGCAGTGATGAGTATATTTCATACATCTACCTTGAACAAAAATAATATGGCTATTATATCACATAATTGATCCAATGCCGAATTTAAAATTATATCATCAGTAAAACTTGCACTAGTACTTCGAATATTCATAGCTATTTATCTGTAAGTTTTTGTGTTTATGTATTTCTAATGTTATTCTATTGTAACTTCAAACTATAAAACAAGAACTTGCCTATGTTATGTTACTGAAATTATAGGTAAGGGACTAAAGACTCACTTCAAAAATAAAGTTTATCACTTCTCGGCCTTTTGGCTAAGATCAAGTGTAGTAAAAATAAAGGTTAACTTAAATACCAGACTACTTTTTTTTTTTTTTTTGATTTATTTATTTGAAAGGCAGAGTTATACAGAGGGAAAGGCAGAGAGAGGTCTTTCATCCTCTGGTTCACTCCCCAAATGGCTCTAAGGTCCAGAGCTAAGCTAATCCAAAGCCAGGAGCTTCTTCTGGCGTGGATACAGGGGCCCAAGGACTTGGGCCATCTTCTACTGCTTTCCCAGGCACATTAGCAGGTAGCTGGATCGGAAGTGGAGCAGCAGGACTCAATCAACCCAGCACCCCTGTGAGATGCCGGCACTGTAGGTAGAAGCCTTACCTCCCTATACCACAGCACCGGCCCCAGTACTGTTATTTTTATTAAGGGATATTTTTGAGATACTGGCTGATTTCACTGTTCACGTAATCACGATGAAGTGTCCAACAGTCTGTGATGTTCTTTATGTTTCCTATCAGCTTTGAGGGATTTCATCGAAACCTTAGCACAGTTTGAAGGAATTGTGATGTGTGAAGGACACCTGTCATGTATATTTTGAGTGAGAAAAAAGAAAAACTGCTGCTTTCTTCTTCAAAGATGGGCATATCTTTTTCTTGTTTATGAGGAGTTTGATATTCCCACATGGATGAACTAAATGTTAAGTATTATATTTGTGGGCAACATCAAATCTGTAGATTAAAGATGAATGAAAAAACTTCTAAAAGTTTAATTTATAGGTCTCAGTCCGGCCTTAAAAATAAAAAAGATAGTAAGGTTAGGTTATTAAGCACTAAAACACTTAAAGTAAAATGCAGTAAAACTTACTATAAACTTAATGCTATTTGAGAGCCATGCGCTATACTATGTATTTTACATATGTTCATTTTTTAACAACCCAGAAATGCATATTGTTTTTTACTTTGTTTCACCATGTAAAACTTTCAATTTTTTATAATATACGAATTCAAAGATATTTTAACCTTGAAAGGGGAATGAAGTCTTACTAATGCATTGCTACAGATTTTCAAATTTGTGGATTTAGGTTTATCCTGACCGTATTGCTGTTTCCATAGGGAGCCTTAGGATCACTTCTTGAACTTTGTGAAACTTGCCCAAAAAGTAAGAAAATTAGTGCACAGACAATATCAGGTGCTGCTGCTGTTGAGGTCCATCCTAGTATTGTAAAAGTGTTTTGTTCACTGTGTTTTCTATTCCTGCTTCACAAATTACCACATGCGTAACATCTAAAAACAACACAAATTTATTATCTCACAGTTTTTATAGGTCAGAAGTACAGGTGTGCTCAGCAAGTCATCTGCTTCAGGTTTTACAAAGCCACAATCAAGTGTGTTAGTTGAGCTGTGTTCCTTCATCACTTCTCTGGGAAAGAATCTACTTCCAAGTTCATTCAGGTTGTTGGCTAAATTGAGTCCCTTGCATTTCTGGATTCTTCCTTTCATTTTAGTTTCCCCCAGCCTTGTTACCACCCCAGGGCTGGTCTTTGTTCCAGGTGAACCACTCTAGTAATGACAGCTTAGTCCCTCTCATGCTTCTAACTTGATTTTTCTTTCTGGCTCAATCTGACTCTAGCTGGGAGAAGTTCTCTCTGCTCTTGAAGGCTCATTTGGTTAGATTAGGTCCACCCGATTAGCTCAGGACAGTCTCTGTGGTTCTGGATCTTAAATCCTTTCATGTTGGCACATTCCCTTTTGCCATGTAATTTAACTACTGCACAGATTCCAGGATTTAGGGCATCTCAGAATCTTTAGGGGACCATTCTGCCTGACACCCTCATATTCTCCTAAAAAGAAATTTGATAAATTGTGTGCCCTTGCAGATTTCTTTTTTTTTTTTTTTTTAAGATTTATTTTATTTGAAAGGCAGAGTTACAGAGAGGCAGAGAGAAAGAGAGAGAGGTCTTCCATCTGCTGGTTCACTCCCCGGATGACTGCAACAGTTGGAGCTGTGCCGATCTGAAGCCAGGAACCAGGTGCTTCTTCCAGATCTCCCACACGGGTGCAGGGGCCCAAGGACTTGGGCCATCTTCTACTGCTTTCCCAGACCATAGCAGAGATCTGGATCGGAAGTGGAGCAGCCGGGACTCGAACCAGCACCCATATGGGATGCTGGTACTGTAGGTGGCGGCTTTACCTGTTATGCCACAACGCCAGCCCTACCCTTGTAGATTTCAAACTTTATTCCCAATATTTTTCATCATAAGGTTAAATAGTTGAAAAAATAAAATTTTTGGCTTTTCTAGATACATCAGTTTTCTAAGTATCATTTTAAAGAAATGATGGTTGTGATTTTTTTTTTTTATTTGAAAGGTAGAGTTAGAGGCAGAGATAAAGAAATATTCCATCTGCTGATTCACTTCCCAAATGGCCTCAACATCAGGAGCTGGACTCATCCAAAGCCAGGAGTCAGGAGCTTCTTCTGGGTCTCCCACAAGGGTACAGGGGGCCAAGCTCTTAGGCCATCTTTCACTGCCCTCCCAGGCCATAATCAGAGAACTGGGTTGGAAGAGGAGCAACCAGGACACAAACCAGCACCCATAAGGGATACTGGCTCCATAGGCGAAGGCTTAGCCTTCTACACCACAGTGCCAGTCCCAAGAACACCACTCTTTTTTTTTTTTTAATGATTTTTTAAAATTTATTTTTAAGATTTATTTGTTTGAAAGGTAGCATTACTGAGAGGCAGAGGCAGAGAGAGATCGATCTTCTGTCCACTGGTTCACCTTCCAAATGGTCATAATGGCTGGAGCTGAGCTGATCGGGAGCCAGGAGCTTCTTCTGGGTCTTCCACGTGGATTCAGGGGCCCAAGGATTTGGACCATCATCTGCTGCTTTCCCATGCACAGTAGCAGGGGCCTGGATCAGAAGTGGAGTAGCCAGGACCCAAACCCCCACCCGTATGGTATGCTGGCGCTACAGGTCGCGACTTTACCTGCTACACCACAGCTATTTATGACTGGGAAAGACAAGCCAGAGGGTTAATGGTGCCTTGATTACTGTAGGCTTCAAAGACACTACTATTTTAAATTATTCATTTGTTTAGTTCCATGGAAGTTTTAACAACATAGGGCAATGCATTCTAACATGGTTTGGGAATGGATGTGAGGGATGGGCTTCCTCTCAGGAAAAGTAGTCAAATCATTTTTAGGAAAAGAAAAGCAAGTTGAAGATGTGGATGCTCTAATATTCTGTGGAAATCCTTTGTGTACCTTCAGTGATGCGTACCCCAGTTTGAACTTTGCCGCCTTGAAAGACTATCCCCCTTCTGTCAGCACCTCTCCCACAAGAACAGAAGTCAACTTCTTTCTACCACCCAGGATTGCCCTTGGATGCGTTGAACTTTGAGTTCATGTGCAAGAGATAATTCCTTTCTCACACTGATGCCTACCTTTTGGAGGCGCAGTATTTGGCTCTTACCTGGGTATTTGCAATTAGCAGTTTTTGTACTGCTATATTTGTTCCTTTCTGTAGAGATCCCATACTCTTTAAGTTAATTACATCCAAATTTAAGCAATACATGTACAGTAGGGATAGCTGTGGTATAAAAGATAGGTTCCTTAAATCTGTGCCTTTCAAGGACAAAAAAAAACTTTAATATTTTTCAGTGGGATGATTATCTTAACATTGCATGTGTAAGACATAAGCTATGCAGGCCAGGTGCAAGCTTAATCTTGTTCTCTTTTGCTTGAAGTAATAATACAAGATACCTTGCTGTGTTTTAGGGTTATAGTTCCTAATCTTGTGTGAGCAACTGCTAAAATTAAAAAATATGTCACAAATGTCAATATACAAAAAGGAAAATCTAAAGCCATACTTTAAGAAGAAAACATTTCTCTGAAAGAAACAATTTGAGGAAATTTCTCTCTGTCCTGGAAGATGTGAACATTTACATTATCTCACAGTCATTTGTCCTTTGAATTGCTTTTCCATTTATAGTCCCTATTTTACATTTGTATAGCTAAATATCCTACTCAAGTCCTTTTCTCTGTAAGGAACAGTCTGTATATAAAACAGAATTTTGTTGCCAGCTTTGAAATGAGAGTCTTTCTGGTGTTTACATCAGTTTTAAACATATTAAGGATGTTTCAGCCAACCTTATTGAAGGCAAAGTATAACGAACCCTTCTTTCTGACAGTCTGTGCAATAGGGAACTTATGTTCATATGTGGCTTGGTAGTGGGAGCTCAGCCCTTGAGATAATGGCAAAGTCTGCTTTCCCTTTGAACATCATGCTCCCAGTATCATTGCCTTTGCTAATGCAGTGTGTAACTGAGTTTTTCAGGTCTTCAGAAACCTTGAGCACTCCATTACTTACATAATGATAATGGCTCTATATAATCAGTTCTGAGTTTTGTGGACTGTGTGAGTTTATCCTCCCAAACAGTGATTTAGGCTGTTTCTTTGCTCTCATTGTCATTGTCATTTTTAGATTTTTTTCCTTTCTTCATCTACAGACTGGCATTGCATGTTTAGAGTTCTTACAAAGATTGGTCTTGCTCCATGATTGGCAAGATCTGCTTTTGAAAGCTCTTTTCAGTATACAGCCAAGGCATGTCTATGAGGAATCCAGCCGTTTTATACTTTAGAATGAAATGAATATGATGATAGAGATAATTAATTCTCCATCAGTATTCTTTATCTCTTTTTTTTCTTCTTATCATTGGACACTGCAGTTCATAGTTAAGCCTCGGGTAAAATGAAGAATTTATTTTCCAGCCTTCCTGTTAGCCTTGGACATGTGACTAAGCTCTGGCCTATGAAATGAAAAGTGAGATTTCTGAAGTATCCTCAAAGGGAGGCTGTTGGCTCATCTTCCCTCTGTTCTTGCTGTCTAATCAGCAGATGTGGCTAAAATGTGTTTTGTTTTTAAGATTTTGTTTATTTATTTGAGAGGTAGAGTTACAGGCAGTGAGAGGTAGAGACTGAGAGGTCTTCCATCCACTGGTTCACTCCCTAATTGGCCGCAACGGCCGGAGCTGCGCCGATCTGAAGCCAGGAGCAAGAGCTTCCCTGGGGTCTCCCACACAGGTGCAGGGGCCCAAGCACTTGGGTCATCCTCCACTGCTTTCCCAGGCCACAGCGGAGAGCTGGATTGGAAGAGGAGCAACCAGGACTAGAACTGGCACTCATATTAGGATGCCGGTGCTGCAGGTAGAGGATTAACCTTCTGCGCCACAGCGCCAGCCCCTAAAACATGTTATTTTAAAACTACAAAGGGTGTATAGGGTGGTGGAGCAGCTGGACCTCAACCTTTATTTTTATATTTAAAAAAATACAGAGGGGCCGGTGCCGTGGCTCACTTGGTTAATCCTGTGCCTGTGGCACCAGCATCCCATATGGGCACTGGGTTCTAGTCCTGGTTTCTCCTCTTCCAGTGCAGCTCTCTGCTGTGGCCCGGGAAGGCAGTGGAGGATGGCCCAAGTGCTTGGGCCCCTGCATCCTCTTGGGAGACCAGGAGGAGGCACCTGGCTCCTGGCTTTGGATCTGCACAGTGGCCCTTTGGGGAGTGAACCAACGGAAGGAAGACCTTTCTCTCTGTTTCTCTCTCTCTCTCTCTCTCACTGCCTATAACTCTACCTGTCAAATAAAAACAACAACAAGAATACAGAATGAGGGGCAGCTACATGGTGGCAGAGCAGGTAAAGCCATGACACCAGCATTCCATATGGGCGCTAGTTCAAATCCCAGCTGTTCCATTTCTGATCCAGCTCTCTGCTAATGTGCCTGGGAAGCAGCAGAAGATAGGCCAAGTACGTGGGCCACTGCACCCACATGAGAGAACCAGATGAAGCTCCTGGCTTCAGCCTGGCTCAGTTTTGGTCATTGAGGCCATCTGGGGAGTGAATCAGAAGGTGGAAGCTCAGTCTCTCCAACTTTCAAATAAATAAATATTAAACAAAACAAAACCAGAATGAAGGACAGTTCTGTCACTCATGATGCCAGTTAGAATGTACCTGGATCCACTACCTGACTTCAGTTCCTGATTCCAACTTTTATGCTTATACCGACCTTGGGAAGCAGCGATGATGGTTCAAGTGATTAGGCTCCTGACTGCCATCTTCAGGCCAACCGAGTACCAGCCATTGCAGGCATTTGAAGAGTAAACCAGCAGATAGGAGCACATGTTCGCTTTCATAATTCTCTTTGTGTCTTTTTCAATAAAAAAAATTTTTTTAATGTAGAATGAAAGCAAAATTCACATGCATTTTAAACATAAAGGAAGCATTTAAAAAATTTCCTTGTGGAAACTGTATGAGGCTATTTATTTTATCCTGCAGGGTGATGAGTTCTCTCTCTCTGCTTATTGTTTTCCTTAGGAATACTAGATGGAAACCTGAAAAGCACTGCTTACTTGATAAGAACTGAGAGATTCCTGGCAGCAGAGTGAATAAAGCTCATGGCCCGCCAGCTAGAAAGGTAACAGATTTTATAATAGCTTTTAATATAAAATATTCTTTGTATTTTGTGACTGTCTGAAACATTTCTGAATTCACCAGATGTTTCCAGACTATAATTCTCAGCTGCTGACAGCCAGCAAATGTGTAAATGTCATTTTGGAGGTAGAATGCATATCAGCATATAAAAGCACACTGAACTCTTAGATTAAAGTGTTTAATTTGGTTTAACTTAGAGGTTTCTAAATTAAAGGGAACTTTCTTTAACAAAGGATTCCCACATAATTGTCCTAATTCTCTTAGGATTTTATAGGAATAGCTACAGGAGTTAATCTGTGAGGTATTTTCCAGATTTCAAAAATATTTTGAGCAAAACGTTTCCCTAGTCCAGGACTGCCAAGCTAACCAAAATGTCAGATTTATTTTCTTTCTAATTGAATTATATCAACTAAGTTTATTACCACGATCATCTCATGCTGATCAGAGACATTAATTGTACGTTATATAGTTACCTAGAACATTTATGTTCTAACCACATTGTGGTAATGTTAGAAATGGAAAGTACAGGCCGGCGCCGTGGCTCAACAGGCTAATCCTCCGCCTTGCGGCGCCGGCACACCGGGTTCTAGTCCCGGTCGGGGCGCCGGATTCTGTCCCGGTTGCCCCTCTTCCAGGCCAGCCCTCTGCTGTGGCCCCGGAGTGCAGTGGAGGATGGCCCAAGTGCTTGGGCCCTGCACCCCATGCGAGACCAGGAGAAGCACCTAGTACCTGGCTCCTGCCATCGGATGAGCGTGGTGCGCCGGCAGCGCGCCAACCGCGGCAGTCATTGAAGGGTGAACCAACGGCAAAGGAAGACCTTTCTCTCTCTCTCTCTCTCTCACTGTCCACTCTGCCTGTCAAAAAAAAAAAAAAAAGAAATGGAAAGTACAATGGTTTTTGGTCTCAAGCCATTTATAGTTTGAGGATATACCTTCTAAAATTGGAAGGAAAATGTCAATTTAATGTGGTCTGGCATTAAAATCTATGAAAACATGGTGTTCTTATTACAGACTTCATTAGCTATATCAAGATGCACAAGCAGTTTGGGCTCTGCTGTGGTGTCCCATATGGGTACTGGTTCAAGTCCTGACTTCTCTGTTTCTAGTCCAGTCCCCTTCTAATGCGCCTGGGAAATCAGTGGAAGATGGCCTGAATGCTTGGGCCCCTGCACCCATGGACCCAGAGGAAGCTCCTGGCTTCAGATCTGCCCAGCTCCAGCTATTGTGACCATTTAGGGAGTGAACCAGCAGATAGAAGATTGCTCTTTATTTCTCTCTCTCTCTGAATTCTGCCTTTCAAATAAATAAATAAATCTTTTTGTTTTCAAAAATGCACAAGCAAATTGGCCTTTGCTGTTGTACCTGAAGATCCAAATCAAAAGAGAAACTATGTATGAATGCACAGTTACTCTAATTTTTCTTAAAAATTGGAAAGTAATTAAAAGGTTTATATGTTTGAAAGTTAAACTTTTGGCCGGCGCCGTGGCTCAACAGGCTAATCCTCTGCCTTGCGGCGCCGGCACACCGGGTTCTAGTCCCGGTTGGGGCGCTGGATTCTGTCCCGGTTGCCCCTCTTCCAGGCCAGCTCTCTGCTGTGGCCCGGGAGTGCAGTGGAGGATGGCCCAAGTGCTTGGGCCCTGCACCCCATGCGAGACCAGGAAAAGCACCTGGCACCTGGCTTCTGCCATCGGATGAGCGCGGTGCGCCGGCCGCAGCGCGCCAGCTGCGGCGGCCATTGAGGGTGAACCAACGGCAAAAGGAAGAACTTTCTCTCTGTCTCTCTCTCTCACTGTCCACTCTGCCTGTCAAAAATAAAAAAAATTAAAAAAGAAAAAAGAAAAACTTTTATCTATTTAAATTTCTTATTTTTAAATTTCAGATTAACATGTAATACCAGCCCACGCCACGGCTCAACAGGCTAATCCTCCGCCTTGCGGCACCGGTACAGCGGGTTCTAGTCCCCGTTGGGGCGCCGGATTCTGTCCCGGTTGCCCCTCTTCCAGGCCAGCTCTCTGCTGTGGCCAGGGAGTGCAGTGGAGGATGGCCCAAGTGCTTGGGCCCTGCACCCCATGGGAGACCAGGAGAAGCACCTGACTCCTGCCATTGGATCAGCGTGGTACGCCGGCTGCAGCGCGCCAGCCGCGGCGGCCATTGGAGGGTGAACCAACGGCAAAGGAAGACCTTTCTCTCTGTCTGTCTCTCTCTCAGTATCCATTCTGCCTGTCAAAAAAAAAAAAAAAACCATGTAATACCTGCACATTTTTCTACCAGTACATTTAAATCCATAGACACACCATAGACCAACTAAAGGAAGAAACCAGCCTTTACATTGCCTTATCTTCTCCTTGTGTTTGGAACCTGCCAGGTCCTGTGTTCCAGTTCTTTGTACCAAATATAATACATCATCACGAGCTGAAGTCACTCCCCTGTGCTGCAAAACACCGGAGCCCCTTACCTGCACCTGACCAAGTTGGTGCCCATTACCTAGTCTTCCCCATTCCTCTCCCACACCCTTCAAGGCCTCTAGTAATCACCATTTTAAATTTAGATGATGTATGTCACACACAAATAAGTGAGAACATGTGGGCAGTATTTGTCATTCTTTGTCTGGCTTTTACTTACTATAATGATCACCAGTTTCATCTATTTTGCTGCAATTATCAGCATTTCATTCTTTTTTATGGCAGAACATTATTCCATTGTGTACATGTACATTTTCTTCATCCAGTCATCTATGAATAGACATCTAGGTTGATTGTGTATCTTGGCTTTTTTGAGAAATGTTGCAGTGAACTGGGAGTTCATATCTCTTTGATATATTTCTTTCATTTTCTTAGGATATATACCCAGAAAAGGGAATGCTGGGTCAGTCATATGGTAGATCTGTTCTTAGGTTTTTTGAGGAGCCTGCATACTGTTCTCTAAATGGATATACTAATTTACATTCCTACCAATATTGTGTAAAGGTTTCCTTTGTCCACATCCTTGCCAGCATTTGTTTTTGTTACCCTTTTGTTAATAGCCATGCTGATTGGAGTGAGATGATACCTCATTGTGGTTTTGATTTGCATTTCCCTGACATTTTTTCATGTATTGGTTGGGCTTTTATATTTCTTTTTCTGAGAAAGTTCTATTCACATTCTTTGCCCATTTCTTGATTGGATTGGTTGTTATTTTGTTGTTGGATTTTTCAGTTCCTTAGTTATTCTGGGTATTAATGCTTTCACAAATGAATAATTTGCAAATATTTACTCCCATCTTGTTTGTAGTGTCTTCATTCTTTTGAATGTTTCTTTTGCTGTGTAGAAGCATCTTAGTTTGATATAATTCTGTTTATCTATTTTTGCCATTTTTCCTTTGCTTTTGGATTGTAACCCAAAAGGTTGTTGCCTATGCCAATGTCTTCATGTGTTTTCCACTATGTTTTCTTCTGGTTATTTTCATAGTATCAGGTCTTACATTTAGATCTTTGATAGATTTTCAGTTGGTTTTTGTATAGAGGGAGAGGTGTGGGTGTGGGAGGGCCTTATTTCAGTCTTTTGCATATGGCTATGTAGTTTTTCCAGCATGAAGGATTATCTCTTCTCCAGAATAAGTTTTTAGCCCCTTTGTCAAAGACATTGGCTGTAGATGTAAGGATTCACTTTGGAGTTGTCTATCCTGTTCCATTGACCTATTTGTCTATTGTTATGCCAGTATCCTGCTGTTTTAGTTACAGTAGCTCTATGGTATGTTTTGCTGTCTGGTGTTGTGATGCCTCCAGGTTTTTGCTTTTGTTTTTAACATTTCATTGGGTTGGATATTTTCTTGTTTTTATTTGAGAGACAGAAATACAAGAGATTTCTGGTTCGCTCCCCAAATGACCACAATAGCCAGAGTTGGGCCAGGCCAAAACCAAGAGTTGGGACTCAATCCAGGTTTCCCACATGGGTGTCAAGGACCCAATTACTGAAACCAACACCTGTTGTCTCCCAGTGTTGTGGGAAAGTACGTAGTTAATGGGAGGAACCACATTGGAATTTTGCCAGCTAAGGGTAGAGTGAAGGTCTGACAACCCCTTGCCAACTGACCCAACTGTCAGTGACTGACTGATAAGTCCAGCAGCGTTTGACAGCCACACCTGAACTGTGCAATGGTGAGGGTCCATAATTGGCACCACAGGCCATTGTTGGATGGCTCATCGCACATATGGGAGGTCCTTGATTGACAGCTGCTGTCAGTCATGTTTTCAAAGGCCATAGTCTGCCTGCCTCGACCCCTGTGACATCCTGACTGGACCCACATGATGGGTCTCCTTCTGTGTACATCCAGGCTCTCTTCCCCTGCTGTGCACAGGCAGGCTTCCCCGTGTGTACACCATGTAGGCCCAGCTCCCATGCACCAGCAAGCACTGCCCCTCTCCCAGTAGCAGAAACCAAAAGTTCACAATGTTGTGAACTTGCCAGCTCCTCAGTGACCTTTAAGTCATAATAAAGCTACCAGAGGGGGCACTGCCATTCTCATCATACATCTGACACCATGACACTTCCACTATTTCCTAAAATAGAGAAATGGGCACTGCTGGCAGCTCGCTGCCCCCTTTTGAATATTAAATTTTCACCCAGGACATCACCCCCAATGCTTCGGAAGGGTCAGAAGGGTAGGCCTAAGCTCGTTGATGGGGTTTTCTTCTTCCTCCCCACCTCATCCCCGCCAAATAATCAAGGTTTTTTCTTTTGTGGGCTTTTTAACTTTGTCATGTCTTTTTTCTTTCATGGATACTTCTTCATTGTTGGAAGTTTTTCTTTGGAGAAGGGTTTTTCTATGTTTGGAACCTTTTGCTTTTTTGTCTGTTTTGTTCATAAATGACTTGGTTCTTGGCTTGCACTTTTGCTCCAAATAAATCCTGATTTCCTGTGCACCTCTGTGCCTTCATCTGGGGATTCTTTCCATTCGTGGAAGGAACGACCTGCAGTAAGCTTAGCCAGGATTCCCCAAGTCCCGCAATACCAGGGTGTCCATCAGCAGGAAGCTGGAATACAAGATAGAGCTGAGACTCAAACCCAAGCACTCTGATAGAGGATGCAAGCATCCCAAATTGTATCTTAATCACTATAAAAAGCCTGCCCTGCTTTGTTCTTTTTAAGATTGCTTTGACCAGATTTTTTGGTGTTTCCTAGGAATTTTTAAGATTCTTTCCTGGTTACGTGAAGAATGTCGTTGGTATTCTAATGGGACTTGCCTTGAATCTCTAAGTCACTCTGAGTGGTATGGATGTTTTAACAATGTTCTAATACGTGAATGTGGAAGGCCTTTCCAATTTTTGTGTGTTTTGTTCAATTTCTTTCATAAATGTTTGTAATTTTCCCTGTAGTGATCTCTTACATCTAGTTAAATTTATTCCAAGGTTTTGGCTGGCGCCGTGGCTCAACAGGCTAATCCTCTGCCTTGCGGCGCCGGTACACCGGGTTCTAGTCCCGGTTGGGGTGCCGGATTCTGTCCCGGTTGCCCCTCTTCCAGGCCAGCCCTCTGCTGTGGCCCAGGAGTGCAGTGGAGGATGGCCCAGGTGCTTGGGCCCTGCACCCCATGGGAGACCAGGAAAAGCACCTGGCACCTGGCTCCTGCCATCGGATGAGCGCGGTGCGCTGGCCGCAGCGCACCGTCCGCGGCAGCCATTGGAGGGTGAACCAACGGCAAAAGGAAGACCTTTCTCTCTCTCTCTCTCTCTCACTGTCCACTCTGCCTGTCAAAAAAAATAAATAAAAAAAATAAAAAATAATTTATTCCAAGGGTTTTTTTTGTTTGGTTTTGCTTTTTGGTGGCCATGATAAATAGGATTTTTTGCTTGTTTGTTTTTTAAAGATTTCTTTATTATTTGAAAGGCTTGGTAACAGAGACAGAGAAACAGGTATCTTCCATCTGTTGATTCTCTCACCAAATGGCTGCTACATCCCAGACTTGGCCAGGCCAAAGCCAGGTGCCAGGAACTCCATACAAGTCTCCATGTTGGATGCAGGGGCCCAAGGACTTGTTTCATCTGCTGCTGCTTTTCCAGGTGCATTAGCTGGAAGCTGGTTTAGAAGCAGAGCAGCCAAGACCTGAACCATACTCTAATAAGGCATTGCAAGCAGTGGCTTAACCTACTGCACCATAAAGCCAGCCACAATGGGATTGCTTTTATAATTTTGGCAGCTAGTTTGTTATTGGTATATAAAAATATACTGATTTTTGAGAATTTATATCCTGTGACTAATGAATTTGTTAATCTGTTTTATAGTGTTTTTTTGAGATCTTTTGCTTTCTGTGTAAGTAGAATCAACGTCTATCAATAGCGATAGTTTGACCTCGTCCTTTTCTATTTATATGCCTTTTATTTCATTCTCATTCCTAATATGGCTAAGACTTGCAGTACTATTTTGAATAAGAGCAATGAGAATCTTTGTTGAGTTCCAGATCTTAGAGGTAATGCTTTCTGTTTTTTCCCATTCAATATGATGTTGTCTGTGGGTTTGTCATATATAGCCTTTATTATGTTGAGGTACTTTCCATCTATACTGATTTGCTCAAGGTTTTTATTATGAGTAAGTGTTGAATTTTATTGAATGCTTTTTGTGAATCTGTTGGGATGATTACATGATTTTTATTTTTCATTTGGTTGATGTGATGTACTATGTTTATGGATTTCTAGATATTGAATCATCCTTGCATCCCTGGGATAAATCTCAGTTGGTGAGGGTCAGAGAGAATGATCTTTTTGATATGTTGTTGCAATCAGTTTGCTAGTAGTTTGTTGAGAATTTTTTTGTATCTGTGTTTGTCAGGTTTCTTGTTCCACAGTTTCTTTTCCTTGTTGAGTCCTTGTCTGGTTTTGGAATCAAGGTAATGGTGACTTTGTAGAATGAGTTTGGAAGGGCTCCCTTCCTTTCAATTTTTTTTAATAGTTTGAGAAGAATTTGTATTAATTAAAAGTTTGATACAGTTGGAAAGTGAAGTAAGTCATATAATTTGAGGCTTTTCTTTTTGGGAGATTTTTGAATACTGACTCAGTTTCATTAGTTGTTACTGATCTGTCCAGATTTTTTTGTGTCTTCATGGCTCAGTTTTGGTAGGTTATATATATTTAGAAATTTATCCATCCATTTCTTATAGGTTTTCCAATTTATTAACATACAGTTGTTCCTGATAGTTCCTAATCATCCTTTGTATTTCTCTGGTATTGGTTGTAATATCCTTTTTCATCTCTTATTTACTTAAGTCTTCTCTTTTGTCTTACTCTGACTACAAATTTATTTAATTTATCTTCAAGAAATCTACCTTTTATTTCATTAATTTTTTGCTGTTGTTTTCTTAGTTTCTATTTCATATAGTTTTGCTCTGATTATTTCTTTACTTCTACTGACTTTGGGTATAACTTCTTCTTGTTTATGGTCCATTCTTATTTTTCTAGGTCCTTGGGTGTATTGTTAGGTTGTTTATTGTCTTTCTCTTTTTGTTTTGTTTTTATGTAAAAGCTTAGACCTTATTGCTGTAAACTTTTCCCCTTAGTACTGTTTTTGCTGTATCTCGTAAATTTAGACTTGTTGTTTCCATTTTCATTAGTTTCAAGGAATTTTTAATCTTATGAGTTTTCTTTAACAACTCATTGTTCACTCAGAAGCATGTTATTTACTCTCCATGAATTTGTCTCATTTCTAGAGTTCCTTGTGTTTGATTTCTGATTTTACTCCATTGTGGTCAGGAAAAATACATATTATAATTCAGTTCTTTTGAATCTGATAAGACTTATTCTGTGGCCTAACATGTGGTCTAGTCTAGAGAATGTCCCATGTGTTGATGAAAAGGACATATATTCTGCAACTATAATTACCTCTTAGTTTTTAGTCTGTAGTACAGTTTGTGGTATTTCTTTTTTTTTTCTTTTTCTTTTTTTTTTTTATTTGAAAAGCAGCCTTACAATGAGAGAGAGAGAGAGAGAGATCATCGCTGGTTCACTCCCCAAGTGGCAGCAAAAGCTGGAGCTGGGCCAAGCCAAAGCCAGGCGCTAGGAGCTTCCTCCAGGTGTCCCACGTGGATGCAGTTTGCCCAAGCACTTGAGCCATGTTCCGCTGCTTTCCCAGGCGCGTTAACAGGGAACTGGATCAGAAGTGAAGAGGCAGGGACTCAAACTGGCACCCATATGGGATGCCAGCATTGCAGGTAGAGGCCTAACCTGCTACACCATAATGCTGCCTCCTGGATCTTATCTTTTCTATCTTTTGAGCCACTTTGTGTCTTTTTAAAACAAATTTATTTATTTATTTATTTATTTGAAAGAGTGTGTGTGTGGTGGTTGAGGGGAGAGATATCTTCCATCTGCTGGTTCTCTGTCTAAATGCCTGCAATAGCCAGAAGCCAGGAAGTCCATCCGGGTGTTCCATATGGGTAGCAAGAAGCCAGGTACCTCTGCTATCATCTGCTGCCTCCAAGGCACATTGGCAGGAAGCTGAGTCACAAGCAGAGACTGTACTCAAACCAGGCACTCTAATATGAGATGTGGGCATCCCAAGTGGCCATTTTACCCTTTGTGCCACAATACCAGAGTTCATTCTGGGTCTTCTATATGGATGACAAAGGCCTAACTACTTGGAACATCACTTTGTGCCTCCCAGGTTATGTATCAGCCAGAAAGTAATATCAGGAACAGAGCCAGGACTTGAACCAAGTACTTCAGAGTGGGATGTGGGCATCCCAAACAGGATCTTAACCACTAGGCCAAAAGCCCACCCATGTTGCTTCTTAAGGAATGGCTTTCCTGGATTGAAGACTTTTTTATTATTATGAAGATGTATCTTCTGGTGTTAGCATGGTGGACTGCTATGGTGTTAGTTCCAGTTAGACAGCATAGCATAGTCTCCCTCGCTGTAGCAGCACCTTCACTGTAAGCAGACTGGGTACACGCACAGTCCTGAGCATCATCCAAAAAGCATATACAGTACTGAGAAGTGGGTGGAGAGGTTGACCATCTGGGGTCACAGAAAACATAACTGAGATCCTGGTGTGCATAGGTCCCAGTGCCAGTAAGCAATGCTCTGGGTGGGAGTAGGGTAGGGAATTGGGAGTGATGGCACTGTAGTAGTGCAGAGTGCTGCATGGGCTAGGATACTAGATTCACCATTGCTCACTAGGTCTAATTGGATTCGTGAAGCCACAGTTGTTTGTTTGTTTGTTTGTTTGTTTTAAGATTTATTTATTTATTTGAAAGGCAGGGTTAGAGAGACAGAAAGAGAGAGGTCTTCTGTCTACTGGTTTATTTCCCAAATGGCTGCAACGGCCGGAGCTGGGCCAATCCGAAGCCAGGGGCCAGGAGCTTCTTCCATGGGAGATCGGGACTTCCTGCAGGGATGGGTCTGATTTATTTCCGGACACGTGGACAGTGTGTGATCCCTATACCTCACTTTCCCTGCACTGGGGAGTCCCCCAAGCCATTGGGCTGGCTTCTGTATCTCCATTACTGGTTGGCTTTGCTTCTTTTTCTATGCTGGAATCCCTCCTGAACCTGCTATGTTCCCTTTATTCCCCTACTGAGCTCCTGTCTTTTTCCTCAGGCGCTTACCCTGAGATGCAGCTATTGATTTGGTGCTTCGATTGTTGCTTCGATTGTTGCTTCGATTCTCTGTGGAGGAACAGGCAAATGCTGGTCATCTATTCAACCATCTTAGAACTCCCTTGAATAGTTAAAAAAAAAAAAAATTGAAATCAAGAATAAGAATGAAAGGGTGATAACACTGTTAAATTTTTTCTTATACATTGATATACTAAATGATTTTAACTAACTTGACTTGTCTAGCTGTTTAAATTTACTGATTTGGTAAGACGTGTTCTCCAGACAGTATAAGGACCATGAAGACAGGGACTGTGTCTTGTCATTGTACTTGGCATTTAGCACAGTTCCTTTCCATTACTGGCATTGGCTTAGTAATGTTTAATGAGTGAATGAGTAAATGAAAGAGAGAACTGTGTTTCAATGGGAGGGAATAGTGGATGGAAGGTCAGAAGTGAGTGGTGTTAACTGAGAAAAGGGGTAGATGAATAGGATTTGAGAGCATTCTGTTCTGAGGGAAGGAGCTGATTAAAAGCCTGTCATATACCTGGGGCCAGAGATTAAAAGGTAGCGTAATACTGGGGTGGGAGGCAGCTATTAGTCTATGCAGGGATCTGTAAAGTGTTAAAGATTTGAGACTTTATTCTAAGAGCATTTTTCTTCTTAACTGGTACTTTTCTCTCATTTTGAGGAGATACTGCTTGAGTTCAGACCATCATTCTCTTGAATTAGCAGGGTCTTGTGCTGGGTTTTTTGATGCATTGTATCACCTTCTTTAATCCATCCTCCACATTTGTGTTAGTGATCTTGCAAAATGCTCATCTGATTATCTAGTTCACTTACCTAAAATCTTTCATTTTCTTCCAGCAGGATCTGGCAGACTTTTTCTATAAATGGAACCTGATTGTAAATATGAATATTTTAGGATTTATGAGGACCACATATGGTCTCTATTGAATTTTTTCTTTGCCTTTCACCCTCACCAATAATTTTTTAAAACCACGAGAAACTTTTAACAGTTTGCCCAGGATCACAGTTTATAATCCTGAGGCTGAGGGAAGAAAGGGTTGGGTGGTGGGATAGTGAGAGTGGAATCTAAACTGTTTGCCCTGGTATTAAAACCCCTTCAAAATTTATTTCCCTCTCTTCCCTTATATCCCATGCATCAACCTTCAGAAATTCTTAGGGATCGCTCAGTGTACTCTTCTTAATTGTGCCTCACTAGTGGTATCTTCTCTTCCTGAAGTGTTATCCTGGAGTGGCAGATTCCTCTTCCTTTGAGAAGAGGTAGCTCAGGCACTGTTTCTTCAGTCTCCTTCCCAAGGCCCTTTCCAGGTATTTGGTACTTAGGAATTAACAGCTCATTCAGATAAATTCATGTTTACTTTTTTCTTTTTTTTAAGAGGACCTCATGTAACAGTATTGGAGATGTCAGGGGACCCAGTCACAGGGAATATAAATCAAAACCTTCAAAATATGCCTTCACTTCCATGTAGTAGTTTCGCTTCTAGAAATTCATCCTGTCCCATTTGTTATAGATACTGCAAGAAGATTGTCCCAGAGATAGTAATTAATAATAAAAGTCTATTAATAAGAGAACTGTTTAAATAAATATCTCATTTCCATATGATAGAATACTAGATAACCAATCAAACATACTCCCTAGTGACAAGGGTTTGGCATAGCAGTTAAGATACTACTTGGGATGTCTGCATCCCACATCACAGTGCCTTTATTAGAGTGGCTTTGGAATCCTTCCCTCCAGTTCCTCCTATTCTTGTCCCTAGGCAACCCCTGGCTGCCTTTCTATACATTAGCTTTTATTTTCTTGAATTTTGGATAAATGGAATCATATAGTATTTTTTGATTGTCTTCTGATTTTTTGTTTTGCCCACACACCAATAAGGCACTTTAACTTTAGCTTTCCTTGTGGACATTCTGTGTAAATCTTCATTTCACTTTAAATGATTAAATTCAGCAATTTAGCTTAGTGGTAGTATTGGTTAATATCGCACAGTACTAGCTCTGAAGTAAGATTGTCATACTTTAGCTATCCTTATTATAATTTCTCCATCAGTAAAATGGGAATAATAAAGCACACTTCATAGAGCTCTTAAGAGACCAAATATAGAAATACATAAATCACTTAGAAAAATGTTAATAATGTGTATTCAATATAGAATGATTATTATCTGTAATAGCTATGAAATCTTTTTATTTGAAATTATGTTATGATATTTTCAATACCTAAATTTGAATAAATAACTGTCTTTATGAATTAGTACTACTCTGAGAAATAAAAGCTGCTTAAATATCAGTAATGATTGATCAGTAGCTTGATCAATTTTCCTTGATCATCTAAGCCATCTCTAGTACATATTATTTATGTTTTAAAGAATAATGGCCGCTGCTATTTGAATTCCTAACATTAGCAAATTAATGAGCTGGGTTTTTAATACAATATTTCATTTTAACCTTAAATAATTATACAATATAGATATTATTCCTGTTTATCATCTATCATAGTGATTGAGTGAAAACTTGAGCTCTGAAAACAATATACTGTCAAATGTACATTATGTTTCTAAAATATCGCCATGTTTCTTGCGGTGCTTCTGCTATCTATGCAAATGGCATTTCCTCTGTATTTATAATCTGCAAAGCTAGTTTCCTTTTTTCATCTCACCTACCAGGATCTCAGCATCTTGTAGAATATTAGTGTATCAATTAGTTCCCTAATTGATATCTTATATAGCTGATCTCTGACCTCTTAGGCCTATACTAGACACCTGCATCATCACCTGCAGTAAAGTGCTGGAATGCAAGTATTTATAATTTGCCAAGAAATGAAAAAATCATGTTTGAGATCCTTCGTAATATTTGAACCTCAGGTTACACAAATTTAATCGTCTCTTTCATAAAAATCCTCTGATGGCACTTTCCTGATGGAAAAGGTAGGGATATTTAATATTACCTTCTTGTTAAAATCTTAGAGCATAATGACTGACAGCCTTTTTGAGGTAAGGTGCAGAGTTTGTATTTCTATAAGTAAATATGGTGGGCTGGTGCTGTGGCATAGTGGGTAGAGCTGCTGTCTGCAGTACCTGCATCCTCTATGAGCACCAGTTCAAGTCCCAGCTGCTACACTTCCGATCCGGCTCTCTGTTATGGCCTTGGAAAGCAGTAGAAGAAGGCCCAAGTCTTGGACCCTTGTACCCTAGTGGGAGACCTGGAAGCAGCTCCTGTCTCCTGGCTTTGGATTAGTGCAGCTCTGGCCGTTGTGGCCAATTGGGGAGTGAACCAGCAGATGGAAGACCTCTCTCTCTGTTTCTCTTTCCCTCTCCTCTCTGTGTAATCCTGACTTCCAAACAAATAAAATAGATCTTATTTATTTATTTATTTTTAAAAAAAGTAAATATTGGGGCCAGCATTGTGGCGTAGTGGATAAAGCCATTGCCTGTGATGCTGTCATCCCATTTGGGTGCCAGTTCAAGCCCCGGCTGCTCCACTTCCAATCCAGCTTCCTACTAATGGCCTGGGAAAAGCAGCGGAGGATGGCCTTAGGGCTAGGGACCCTGCCTCTCATGTGCGAGACCTGGAAAAAGCTCATGACTCCTGGCTTCAGCTTGGCGCAGACTTGACTGTTGCAGCCATCTGGGAAGTAAACCAGCAGGTGGAAGATCGATCTCTCTCTCTCTCTCTCTCCCTCCCTCCCCCTCTCCCCCTCTCCCCCTTCCCCTTCTCTCTGTAACTCTGACTTTGAAACAAATAATTTTTTTTTAGAAAGTAAATATTAGCAGTTCCTTGTCAGTTAATCCAATATTTACTTTGTGCTTGCTCTTAGCAGTAAGATACTTGGAGATATAAGGATGAATAGAATAGCTTTATAATGTTATTGTGCCAAGCAGTTTGCTAGGACTTTACATATACTATTTTTTAAATAATTATCTGTCTCAAAAAAATTTTTGATGTATTTTTAAATTTTATTGGAAAGACAGAGACAGATGATGATATCTTCTGCCTACTGATTAATTCCTCAAATGTCTGCAACAGCTGAGTCCAGGGCACGCTAGAGCCAGGAGCCTGGAACTGTATCCCTGTCTTCTATGAGCATGACAGAGACCCAGTACTTGAGCTGTCATCTCCTGCCTCTCAGGGCGTACATTAACAGGAAGCTGAAATTGAAGCAGAGCCAGGACTCAAACCAAGCACTCATATCAGATGCAAGAATACCAAGTGGATTCTTCATCCTTTTTTTTTTTTTTAAAGATTTATTTTATTTTATTTGAGATGCAGAGCTACAGAGAGAGAGAGGGAAAGACAGAGACTAAGAGAGAAACCTTTCATCCACTGGTTCACTCTTCAAATGGCTGCAAGGGCCAGGGCTGGACTAGGCCAAAGTCAGGAGCCATGAGCTTCTTCTGGTGGCAGGGACTCAAATACTTGGAGCATCTTCCTGTGCTTTCCCAGGTGCATTAGCAGGTAGCTGGATGGGAAGTGGAGCAGCTGGGACTTGAACTGGCATCCATATGGGATGCTGGCTCTGCAGTCAGCGGTTTAACTTGCTGTACCACACAGCATTGGCCCCACCAAGTGGCTTTTAAACATGGTGCCAGATACTTGCCCCATACATATACTGCTTTTATTGCTTACAACAACTTTGTGAGGTAGGTGATATTACCCCTATTTTATTAGGGGAAACTGAAGCTCAAACACATTTAGAAACTTGCACAAGACTGCTTATGAGTGTCACAACCAGGCTTCAAGCTAGTTCTGACTCTGAAGCTCATACTCCTCTTGTTGTGTTGTGATTCTTTAAGGAATGGTAGACAGCATACTGGGGTGGGAGAAGCACACAGATTATGTAATAGATTGAATTTTTGAAAATAATAAGAGAACTGTCTGCAAAACAACACAGAAAGTTTATAGAAAAAATTTTCATTTTGGATTATGAGGAAAGTATCACACAGGAAATGTCATTTGAATTGGACTGTAATAATATGATATCAGTGAAGACAGCCTCTCGTTTGGAAGGTAAATTTCAGACAATGTGAAGAGAATATGCAATTGAGGGTCATTTTCTGAGAATGATATTGTTGAATGGAGGTAGAACCCAGAAGAAGGCAAGGTTCAAAAGAAAGGGTAATTCAGATTTTTATCTCTTAAGTATGGATATAACCCCTAAAAAGGTTGAATCTGATAAAATTTACTAAGTAAATTACCAGATTTGTCCTTCAAGCATTTAGAGATAATTTTATTCTTAATTTGGGGTTTTATTCTTAATTTACTACAGGTTAAAGACATCAGAGTTGTATGCTTGACAAGTATAAGCTTATCACTATTCTGGAAGTCCCATGAAGGCAGGTATCTGTTTTAATTTATCACTACATCCCCAGCATCAAGCAAAGTGCCAAGCATGAAGTAGATACTCCAGTGTTTGTTGATGGAAGATAAGGAGGAACTTTGATGGCACCATATCATGAGAGCAAGGAGAGTGAAAGCTGACTCCTTTTAAACTTTATTTAGAACATACCAGAATACTCCTCATGAAAGTGGGTTTTCTACGAGTACAGATTGTTGATGCTTACTAGAACAGTGGTATGAAATGAGAGGGTTTCAAAAAGTTCTTAAAAATAAAATTAAAAGATATTATGAACTTGTCATGAAAATTTTAATGAAATCTCAACAGTTCTTTCTCTGTAATCATTGACTTCCTCAACAATTTATCGTTTAACAAGAAACTCCCTTGCAGGAATCCAACATAAGCATATTTCAAACTTTGCTGTAAAAGGGAGATAAGTCTAGATTGAGAGCTTGAGATTGAATTAGATTGACAAAGAGATAACATTTAAGCTTCCCAGAGGGATTGGCTTTCACTTACGTCACAGGGTGGTGAAAAGTTAATAATTACAGTCATCTCAGCTAGATATTAAAATATCAGGCGGATGCTGTGGCGTAGTTGGCTAAACCTCCACCTGTGGCGCTGGAATCCCATTTGGGCACTGGTTCTAGTCCCAGTTGCTCTTCTGATCCAGCTCTCTGCTGTGGCCTGGGAAAGCAGTAGAAGATGACCCAAGTGCTTGGGCCCCTAACCCTACATGGGAGACCCAGAAGAAGCTCCTGGCTCCTGACTTCAGATCACCTCAGCTCCAGCCATTGTGGCCATTTGGAGAGTAAACCAGCAGATGGAAGACCTTTCTCTCTATCTCTCCCTCTCTCTGTAACTCTACCTCTCAAAAAAAAAAAAAAAAAATAGAGAGAGAGAGAGAGAGAGAGAGAGAGGCACTTCTATTGATTAGCTAGGAAGTAAGCTTTGTGAGAGTAAGGAACTTGTTTTGTTGGGGAGAGGGACAGTTGTAGTAATGATGGTAGAAAAGAAAGATAGATACCAAAGGTTGACTCCCTCAGGAACCTTTCCTGGAACAATCAGATTGGTTCTTGCACTGCCTTAATACTCATGATACTTATATTTCTGTATTCTTGCAACATTAATTGAGATTGTATTTCTATATTCTCCTTTGGCTAGACTGAATATTTCTTGACTGAAGGTACTGTTTATTAGTGTTTCAGGGTTCCTTTCCATCTTTGTTTCTGATATGTTTCTTGAGGGGTGAGTATGGTGGCTCAGCAGGTTAAGCCTTCACTGAGGAGCCCACATTCCATATCAGAGTGCCTGAGATCAAGTCCTGCCTCCACTTCTGGAACAGAAGTGGAACAACCAGTACTCGAACTGGCACTCAAATGGCACTTCAGGTGGAAGCCTAACCTGCTATACCAGAGCACAGGCCTGGTATAGTTTTTTTAAAAATGGATTATTGGCCTATGTAGTTTTAGTATGCTGTATGCAGATTTATCTTTAAGTTAAATAAGCAAGCTGTAAATTTATGGAAGTGAGAGCTGCCTATATAGATCAGCTACATTATGAGAGAAGCACATTTTTTGATAAATTAGGCTGAGAACCTGAATACTGTAGAGAATATTTTTAAAATTTAAAAGCTTTCTGAATGTAAATTATGAAATACTAGAACTCATCTTGCTCATCAGGCTTCAGAAGGATTTTTACTTGTTGAATGACTGTCCTTCAACCAGAACCTTAAAGGTTGAATTAAATGTTTTTTTCTTAAATTTTCTTGTGGAATTGGATGTATTAGTAACTATATTTCAGGCTCTTCTATGGATGTTTATGTTGCAGAAGCAGTACTCCGTAAAAATTCTTAGGGGCTGGTGTTGTGGCATAGTGGGTTAAGCTGCTGACTGTGATACTGGCATCCATATGAGCACCAGTTTGAGTCCTGGCTGCTCCACTTCCTGTCCAGCTCCCTGCTAATACACCTGGGAAAGCAACCAAAGCTGGCCCAAGGAGTTGGGCCCCTGCCACACATGTGGGAAACCCATTGGCGTTCCTGGCTCCTTGGCTTTGGTTTGGCCCAGCTCCAGTCATTAGGGCCTACTTGGAAGTGAACCAGATAGATGATCTCTCTCTGTGTCTCTCCCTCTCTCTCTGTAGCTCTGTCTTTCAAATAAATAAATCTTTTTTTTTTTTTTAAGTTCTTCATAGTGACTAGATTTTTGGATGACAGTAACATTACAGAAAATAATTTGAATGTTTTACTTTCTGTTGTTTCAAAAAGTGTTTCAAAACTGTTTTTAACAATGTGAAACCACTTCATTTTTCAGTATCCTTGCCATGAAAAACAGGACGTGATAAGCTGCTCAACTTATGAAATTCAAATTACATGTGAATTCTGCCAGGTATGTGTACAATATTTGGTATTAGCAATTTTTCACATTTTCATAGGTTGTTTCTATTGGATAAATATTTCAGTATTTCTTTCCCCACAAATAAGAAACCATTTATGTGGTAAATAGCTTAGTGTGTACTTCTGTTGCATTTTTAAATCATCACATTAAGATCATCAAACTACACTTAACTATGGCAAACATAAATACATTTTAGTTAATTTTTCAAAATCCCATGAGATGTCCTGTACAAAAGTGTTCAAATAACAAATAACTGTGGCCAAAATGCTGTTTTGGATGCTCTTCTGTCCATTTCACTTGAGAATATTAATATTCTGAAAAGTCCTACATAAAAAGTGTACTTCAACATTTCCCAAATTTGTTTGGCTGTGTAACATTTTTCTAATCCCTGCTGAAATATTTTAGGAAACATTGCTGTAAGCTAGTGTTGAAAAAGGAACAATGTTATAGAACTATTAGTTGAGGCAAATACAGTTTCTATATATAATCTGCAGTAAAAAGCAAACAAAAAAATGAGACCCAATAAAAAAGTTCATAGAAAGAATCATTGGGAACCTTTAAGTCAAAATTAAAATACAGGAAGGTAATCTTGACTCCAAAATGTCTTTCTGTAGTTGTTTTGTTCAAATCAGAACCCACAGATATCCTTATAACATTTGGTTATCCTGTTTATTTAAGTTCTTTTCAATTTAAAACAGTTCCCCTCTTTCTCTGCTCTTCCTTTTCCCTCCCATGGCATTTGTTTGTTGAAGAGACCAAGTAATTTGTCGTGTAGATTTTCCTGTGTATTGAGTTTTGCTGATTGCTTCCTGGTGATACTGTGATGTTTTTCTATCTCCTGTACTCATATTTTCTTGTAGTTGGAGCTAGAGAGGCTTCATTAGATGCGTATTTCACAGACACACCTAAAAGTAATTCATTGCTTTCTCTTGCATGTCAGAAAGCACCTATGTCCCATGTCCCATGTTTAGTGTTGTTAATTTAACACTGACCTGTAAGTTCAGATACTGTTAGCCTGATCCACCCATCACCTTTTCTCTTAATGGTTTCAAAAAATCAGTTACTGCAAGAAGACTAAGCATCAGCTGACTAAGATACTGTAATCATCCTCTTCCCCCACAGAGACAGTTGAACAACTGTTCATGCATTATGTTACCCTCAGAACAATTGAAGAAACCAGGTGAGCAACTTCAGTGCCTGGTTTTAGCATAATAAGAAAAAACACATTGAAGAAAGCAGGAAGGAAAGAATTGCCCATGTGACACCTTCACATTCCAACCCCTAGTAAACAGGGCAGTTTTAGAAACTTTGGTGTGTATCACCACACTGTTGGTTAGGCCTGGTATCCATCTCCCTTTCCTCCCAAGACTGCACAGGGTCTAATAAGTATGAGACTTGATCGTGATTCAGTTTAGTACCAACATGAATGGCCAAGGGCCTGCCTTTATCTTCCATCCACCAACTTTGGTCAAAACTTGCTAGGAACCACAAAACTATGTCTTGGGACTCAGTGCTTGACTGGTAAAACCCAACACTGGACAGATCCTAACAAATCCCATTCTCAGGCCAGTGTCTGGACAAAGTTTCTGTTGGCCCCAGTTGTTCAGACATGTCCCAGCCAGCATCACCTGTAACCTCAGAATGTATATCTACCACAGCACCAAATAGCTCATAGCACTATGTGAGGGTTTTGATTCAACCCCCAGGCTGCACTGATCTCAGCAGGCTGTGGGCTCTGGGTGTAAATTAGCTTTTCAGCATTGGTAGCCTTAAGACTATGCAGCCAGAACTACTCCAGTCCCTGGAAAAGGCTTCGAGAGATTGACTTACGCCTTTCAAGACACTTTTCCAATTCATTCTGAACAGTGCACCATTTGCAGATTTGGGATGAATTTGGGCTTGAGGTGTCCCCTAGGGCTGAAACCACAGGAATATACCAACAACAGACTTTTGGTAAATTTTGACTTAGCATACCAGCTAGTGATGAAATAGGCATCCACAGGCTCAAATGAAGTAAACAAACTGCTTAGAATTTCTGCAAGGACAGCCATACACAAAACCAAATTACAAAGATTAGAGGAAAAAAGTACCTAATCCTTCAGTATGTTGATGACATTGTGTGCCAACAAGCAAAAAGAATTCTTAGGGAACCATGGCCTCAACTAAGAAACAAAATAAGGTGCCAGAGTCAACCAGATAACATTTACAAATTCTTGGATGAAGGTTTACAAATTCTTGGATGACCTTCCTTGTTTTAAGGAAGGTCAGTGAATCTTAAGAGAACACAGAAAAATGATTTAATATAATAACATAACTCCTTGAACTGAAATGTGAAATAAGTAATGGAAATAAGCAATGGAAAGTATCAGTATAAAAAACAGGAGGAAGAATAAATGAAATTGAAGACAAGCTATTTGAAAATAACCAGTCAGAAGAGGAAAAAAGAAAAAAGGAAGACATGAAGAAGCTTAAGGGAATTTTAGGACAGCATTGAAAGAGTACGTATCACTAGTCAGATTCAACTCAACTAGTCTACCTCTACCTCAAGTCATATTTATAATCAGTCTTCTCAAGGTTAAAGAGGTTTTTCAAAGCTATGAGAGAAAAGAAACAACCTATAACAGTGGCCCAACTTGCCTGACTAGACTTCTCAGCAAAAACCTTACAACTTAGGGGACAGTGGGATGTACTTTCACAGTAGTGAAGGAAAAAATAAAACTGTCAACTGGAATACTCTTTCCAGAAAAGCTATCCATCAGGTATGAAGGAGAGAGAAACATTCCTAGGCAAACATAAGCTAAGAGACTTTATCACTATCTTATAAGATTTATAAGATATGCTAAAAGGAATTCTTCAGATTGAAAGAATGAAATGCTAACAAGTGAACGTAGAAAACTCACTGAGGGGTCAGCACTGTGGCATAGTGGGTGGGGCTGCCACCTGCAGTGCTGGCATCCCATATGGGCACTGGTTCTACTCCCGGCTGCTCCACTTCCAATCCAGCTCTCTGCTATGGCCTGGGAAGGCAGTGGAGGATGGCCCAAGTTCTAGGGTCCCTGCACCCACGTGGGAGACTCAGAAGAAGCTCCTGGCTCCTGGCTTCCAAACAGCACAGCTCCAGCCATTGCAGCCAATTGGGGAGTGAACCAGCGTATGGAAGATCTCTCTCTCTCTCTCTCTCTTTCTCTCTTTCTCTGCCTCTCTGTGTAACTCTGACTTTCAAATAAATAAATAAATCTTTAAAAAGAAAACTCACCAATAAGAGTAACTAAGCAGACAAATTAAAAATGCTTTATGTTATAAATATACTGTGTAAGCCATTCATATCTTTGGTTTAAAGACTGAAAATAATTAAAAATAATAGCTACATTAGTGTTCAGAGGTAGGCAATACTGAAAGATGTAGACTGAGCCATCAGAAGTGCAGATGTAGAATATTAGTATATTTTATCTCATATTTTAATGTTTTTAATGCTGTCATTTCAAAATAGCTTCCAACAATCAAAATATATTTTCATAAGCCTCCTGGTAACCAAAATGCAAATCTATAATACATATGCCAAAAAGAAAAATAAGGAATAAAAACATCCACTAAAGAAAAATCACTTAACCCTCAAAGGAAAATTTTAAGACAAAGAAGAAGAAAGGAAATACAGCAAAACTGGAAAATAAGTATCAAAATGGCAATAACACATTACCTATCAATAAGTTGATTAAATTCCCAATTAAAAGACAAAATTACCAAATGGAAAGAAATACAACCCGAGAGGATATTAATTATAAGAAACTCATTGCTAAAGACACATATATATTGGAAATGAAAGAATGGAGTAAGATATTCCATGCAAATGAAACCCAGAAGAAAGTGGAGTTGCTACATTGGTTTATTATACTGAGTAGAATAGGTTTTATTTAAAAGCTATGAGAAGAGACAAGAAAAGTAATTACATAAAGTGTTTAATTCAGCAAGAAGAAATAGTAATTGTAAATATATGTGTACCCAACAAAGCAAATACTAATAGATCTAAAAGGAGAGATGGACTCCAATCCAGTAACAGTAGGGGACTTTAACACCCCACCTTTAGCAGTGGGTAGATGATTCAAACAGAAAATCAACAAACACTAAACTTTTTTTTTTTTTTTTTTTTTTTGACAGGCAGAGTGGACAGTGAGAGAGAGAGATACAGAGAGAAAGGTCTTCCTTTTGCCGTTGGTTCACCCTCCAATGGCCGCCGCTGACGGCGCGCTGCGGCCGGCGCACCGTGCTCGTCTAATGGCAGGAGCCAGGAGCCAGGTGCTTTTCCTGGTCTCCCATGGGGTGCAGGGCCCAAGCACCTGGGCCATCCTCCACTGCACTCCCGGGCCACAGCAGAGGGCTGGCCTGGAAGAGGGGCAACCGGGACAGAATCCGGCGCCCCGATCGGGACTAGAACCCGGTGTGCTGGCGCCGCAAGGCGGAGGATTAGCCTGTTGAGCCACGGCGCCGGCCAACAAACACTAAACTTATCCCTAAATTAATTGGATTTGACATATCTAGAACATTCCATCCAACAGCTATAGAATACACATTCTTCTCAGTAACACATTGAACATTTTCTAGGATAGATCATTGGTAGGTCACAAAAAGTCTCAAATTTTTAAAAATGAAATCATATTGATATCTTTTCTGAGCACAATGCAATAGAAATAAAAATCAAAACCAAAAACTTTGGAAGCTGTATTAATATGTGGAAGAAAAACAGCTTACTCTTGAACAAACAATTGATCAAGGAAATAATTATGAAGGAAATTTTCTAAATCTCTTGAAACAAAAATATATACCTGTGGGATCAGCAAAAGTAGTACTAAGATACATAGCAATCAGTACCTATATTCATAAAAACAGATGTCAAATAAATAACTCATCAGTGCTCCTAAAGGAACTAAAAAGTTGCCAGCTCAGTGGGTATAGCAGGTAAAACCACTGTCAGCAGCAACATTGGAGACTCTGCTGCTCTGCTTCTGATCCAGGTACCTGCTAATGTGCCTGGGAAAGCAGCAGAAGATGGCCTGAGTCCTTGGACCACTGTACTCACATGGGAGATCTAAATGAAGCTCCTGCCTCCTTGCTGGGAGGCTACAGCCTGGCTCAGTGCTAACCATTGTGGCCATTTGGGGAGTGAACCAATGGATAGAAGATCATCTCTGTCTCCCTGCCTCTACCTCTCTGTAACTCTTGACTTTCAAATAAATAAGTAAATAAGAAAAAAATACTAAAAAACAAGAACAAATCAAACTAAAATTAGTAGGAGGAAAGAAATAATATCATTCAGAGCAGAAATAATGAAGTATTCAATATATTTTGCAAGAAATTCAATGAAACAGATTGTTACTTGAAAAGAAACTAAATGAACAACCTCTTAGCTATTCTAAGAAAACGAGAGAAGACAAAGTCAGAGATGAAAAGAGAGACATTATAACTTATACCACCAAAATACAAAGTATTGATAATTATTGTGAGCAATTATTCACCAATATTTTTGAAATCTTAAATAGGCAAATTCCTGGACATACACGCCTTACCAAGATTGAATCAGGAAGAAATAGAATACCCAAATAGACCAGTAACAATTAATGAGATTGAATTAGTAATAAGAGGTTTTCCTTCAAAGAAAAGCTCAGGACCAGATAGCTTCTCTGCTGAATTCCACCAAACATGTATAAAGACTGACACTAATTCTTACTAAATTATTAAAAAATAAAAATAGAAGAGGAGTGATTACTGCCAAACTCATTCTACTAGTGGAGCATTGCCCTGATTAACAAATCAGACAAGGACAAAACCAAACAAGAAAGCTAGGGGCCAACTCTTTTTTGTTTTTTTATCGAAAGCTTTTATTTAGTAAATACAAATTTCTTAATAATTTTTGGATTATAGCAGTTCTTCCCCTCATACTCACCCTCCTATCCCCAAACCATCCCACCTCCTACTCCCTCTCAGATCCCATTAAGAGATTAAGATTAAGCTTAATCTTCATTAAGCTTCATTTTTAATTATCTTTATATACAGAAGATCAACTCTATACTGAGTAAAGATTTCAAGAATTTGCATTCGCACAGACACATAAAGTATAAAGTACTGTATGAAGACTTGTTTTTACCGTTAATTCTCATAGTACAACACACTAAAGGCAGAACTCCTATATGGGGAGCTAGTGCTCAGTGACTCCTATTGTTGAATTAACAATTCAACAAATAAATCTTTTTATGATATCAGTGATCACCTGAGACTCTTGTCATGAGCTGCCAAGGCTATGGAAGCCTTTTGAGTCCACAAACTCTAACATTATTTAGACAGGGCCATAATAAAAGTGGAAGTTCTCTCCTCCCTTCAGATAAAGGTACCTCCTTCTTTGATGGCCCCTTCTTTCTACCAGGATCTCACTCAGAGAGATCTTTCATGTAGGTTGTTTTTGCCACAATGTCTTGGCTTTCCATGCCTGAAATTCTCTCATAGGCTTTTTAGCCAGATCCAAATGCCTTATGGGCTGATTCTGAGGCCAGAGTGCTGTTTAGGGCATTTGTCATTCTGCGAGTGTGCTGTGTGGTATGGGCCAACATTGTGACATGATGGGTAGAGCCACCATTTGTGATACTAGTATTCCATATTGTATTGTGAGTTTGACTACTGGCTGCCCTGCTTCCAATTAGCTCCCTGCCTATGTGCCTGGGAAAGCAGTGGAGGAATGCCCAACTTTTGGACTCCTGCCACCCATGTTAGAAACCCAGATTGAGTTCCAACTTCTTGGCTTTGGCCTTGCCGAACCCCAGCTGCTGTGTTAAACCAGTGCATGGAAAATCTCTCCTCTTTCCTCCCCTCCCTACCCTTCTGTCCACTCCCTTTTCTCTTTTTCTCTCTCTCTGTATCACTCTGCCTTTCAATTTAATAAATCTGTAAAATTAAACTCATTTCTTTTTAAAAATAGGAAGTTACAGGCCAGTATCCTTGATGAACATAGGTATACAGTCTTCAACAAAATACTAGCAAACTGAATCCAACAACACATTAAAAAAGATTACTCACTAGGGCTGGCACCATGGCACAGGTGGTTAATCCTCCACCTGTGGCACCAGCATCCCATATGGGCATTGGTTCTAGTCCCGGCTGCTCCTCTTCCCATCCAGCTCTCTGCTGTGGCCTGGGAAAACAGTAGAAGATGACCTAGATCCTTGGGCCCCTGGACCTGTGTGGGAGACCCAGAAGAAGCCCTTGGCTCCAGATCGGCACAGCTCTGGCTGTTGCAGCTATTTAGGGAGTGAACCAGCGGATGGAAGACCTCTTTCTCTGTCTCTACTTCTCATTGTCTGTAATTCTACCTCTCAAACAAATAAAATCTTTAAAAAAAATGATTACTCACCATGACCAAGTGGGATGCAAGAATTATTCAAATCAATAAACATGATAAACCACATGAACAGAATGAAGGACAAAATTCACGATCATCTCAATAGATCCAGAAAAAAAAAAAAAACCCATGCATTCCTTTATGATAAAAATTCTGAACAAATTAGGTACATAAGGTACATACTTCAACATAATAAAGGATATATAGAACAAGCCATCAGCCAACATAGTAAATGTTGAAAAGCTGAAGGTGTTCTCTTTAAGATCTGGAAGAAGACAAGAAATACCCACTTTTACTGTGTACAAAAATCAACTGAAAGTAGATTAAAGACCTAAATGTAAGACTTAAAACTGAAACTTGTAGAAGAAAATAGAACTGCTTCAGGACTTTGGAATGGACAAGGATTTCCTGGCTAAGACCCCAGAAGCACAAGACACAAAAGCAAAAATAGACCAGTAAAATTTTAGGCAGCTAAAGAGCATCTTCACAGCAAAGGAAAGCATGAGTGAAGTGAAGAGAAAAGTCTGTAAAATAGCAGAAACATTTGCAAGCTCTATGTCTGACAAGGAGTTAATAACTATAATATATACGAAACCAAAAAAAGTCAATAGCAAAAAAGCCCAGGTAATCCAATTTTTAAATGCATAGTACATCTAAACGTATTTTTGAAAAGAATACATAGATTAAAATGTACATAGATTAAAATTTTCATACATAAAAATTTAAATTATATTAATAAATCAGTTATTAATGACAGGCCAACAAGTATAGAAAAAATGCCCAACATCAAGCAAATGCAAATCAAAACCATGATAAAATACTACCTCACTGCAGTTAAATTTGTTGTTATCCAAAAGACAAAAGATAAGTGCTAGCAAATATGTGGAAAAAAGGGAACCCCTGCACACTGTTGATGGAACATAAATTAGTACAGCCATTGTGGAAAACAGGTTCCTCAAAATAACTAAAAATGAAACTACCATATGATCTAGCCATTGTACGAACAGGTGTGTATCCAAGGGAAATGAAATGAAATGAGTCTAAGAGACATCTGTATTTCCATGTTTATTGCCATATCATTTATAATAGCCAAGAAATAGAAATAATTTAAATATTCATCAACAGATAATTATATGAAGAAATTTTAGTACATATACACAAAAGAATATTATTCAGCCATAAAAAGGATGAACTCTTGTCATTTGTATCAACATGGAAGGAACTGATGGTTCTGCTATCAAGTGAAATCAGCCAAAGAAAGACAAGTACAGCATCATGTTACTCATTTGGCATTGAAAAAGCTTGATATTACAGAAGTTGAGAATACAGTGATTACTCCCAGAGGCTGGAGAGAATAGGCAGGAGGGAGGTTTAGGAAAATGTTATTTAATGGGCACTAAATTATTATTAGATAGGTATTGTATTGCACAGTAGAGTGACTACTGAAAACAATAATGTGTATTTTTCTAAAAAGTTAAGGTAGGCATAAGAAAAGATGTTGAATATTTTCACCATGAAGAAATCATAGGTCTTTGCAGAGTTATGTTTACGTAACCCTTATTGGACATTAAACAAGGTATATATGTATCAAAAGATCACATGATGGGGCTGGCGCCTTGTCTCACGGTTAATCCTCCACCTGTGGTGCTGGCATCCCATATGGGCGCTGGGTTCTAGTCCTGGTTGGGGCTCTAGTTTCTAGTCCTGGTTGCTCCTCTTCCAGTCCAGCTCTCTGCTGTGGCCCGGGAAGGCAGTGGAGGATGGCCCAGGTCCTTGGGCCCTGCACCCCATGAGAGATCAGGAGGAAGCATCTGGCTCATGGCTTTGGATCGGTGCAGTGCACCGGCCGTGGCAGCCATTTGGGGGGTGAACCAACAGAGGGAAGACCTTTCTCTCTGTCTCTCTCACTGTCTAACTCTATCTGTCAAAAAAAAAAAATCACATGAATATATCCCATAAGTGTACATTTTTACATGTTAGTTAAAAAGCCCAAGAATTGGCCGGCGCCGTGGCTCAACAGGCTAATCCTCTGCCTTGCAGCGCCGGCACACCGGGTTCTAGTCCCGGTCAGGGCACCGGATTCTGTCCCGGTTGCCCCTCTTCCAGGCCAGCCCTCTGCTGTGGCCCAGGAGTGCAGTGGAGGATGGCCCAAGTGCTTGGGCCCTGCACCCCATGGGAGACCAGGAAAAAGCACCTAGCACCTGGCTCCTGCCATCGGATGAGCGCGGTGCGCCGGCCGCAGCGCGCTGTCCGCGGCAGCCATTGGAGGGTGAACCAACGGCAAAGGAAGACCTTTCTCTCTGTCTCTCTCTCACTGTCCACTCTGCCTGTCAAAAAAAAAAAAAAAGCCCAAGAATTATTTTTAAAAAAATAAGTTATTGAGGGGCCAGCGCTGTGGCACAGTGGGTCAAGCATCCACATGTGGTGCTGGAATCTCATTTGGGCACTGGTTCAAGTCCTGGGTGCTTGACTGATCCAGCTCCCTGCTAATGGCCTGGGAAAGCAGTGGAGGATGGCCCAAGTGCTTGGGCCCCTGCACCCATGTGGGAGACCCAAAGGAAGCTCCTGGCTCCTGGTTTCAGCTCAGCACTGGCCATTGCCACCATTTGGGGGTGAACCAGCAGATGGAGGACCTCTCTTTCTGTCTGTCTCTGTGTAATGCTGTCTCCTAAGTAAATAAAGAAATCTTTAAAAATACATAAATAAAGCAGTGGTGACAACCAATAGTTTCTTATAAAAAAGTCATTGATAGTTGCCCATATCCATTGTTTCCTTGAGATTTAAAGGTGTGATTTTTCTGATATTTCATTCTTTCTGCATTTGCTAGTTGAAATGCTATGAAGAACTTTTCCTTCATCAGTTATTCAATGACCTGAAATACAGTTTATGCAGGAAAAGCAGAATAAGTGTTGATCTTTTGCCCTTTCTTTACCAGTTTTCAGTAAAAGCAGAGTTTATTAACTGCTGCATGACATGAGGTTCTTGTTTGTTTCCAAAGTAGTCATTTCTGATTGTATGCCATGTTTGCTTTTCTTCCTTCTTTCCTTCCTTCTCTTATTTCTTCTCTTCTTCCCTCCCTTCCTTCATTATCTTTCTTTTAAAAATAATTTATTTTTGAAAGGCAGAGAGGAAGACACAGTGAGGTAGGCTTTTTGTTGTTGTTGTTTTTGTCTCATACGAGCCCTGTGAAGGGCAATCATTATATAAAAATGAAAAGGTTCTTTTATTTTTTTCCTGTCTTGAATAGTATCTGCTTTTCTCAAATCAGAAAGCTTTTAAAAAAAAAATCCTAGAACACAATGTATCTGAGTAAAAATCATCTATATAATTTTTGTCTTACTTGTTAGTTTTTGGTTAGATATGCTATTTTGTTTTTACTTTTTTGCTTTTTAATGAGGTATAATTTATACAGAATATAATGCACTACATAGAGTAAAATCTGTTCCATCTTTTCTTTGAGACATTACCTGCTGTATCCTGTTTAAGAAACCTTTTCCTACTGCAAAATCATGAAGATTGTTTCCTAGATTTTCTGCTGGAAACTTTGCCTTTGCCTTTGACATTGAGACTGATCCACTGTGACAGTTTTATATATGATATGAGATTGAAGTTGGGTCATTTTCTGAACTTATGGATACTTAATTGATGTGCATTAAAGGCTCTGAAAAAGTCCTGCAAAATTAAGCTCATATATTTACTGCTTTCCAAATGTATTTGGCGCTATAGAACTTTTTCTATAATAGATTCTTATGTACTTGTAGAATATGCATTGGCAAACTGATCTAGAAAGATTGATAAGCCATTGTTGTAAAGGGAATATTAAACAATTATTAATTTAGTAAAATATTATTTCTTTATAAAATTTCTTGAACTAACTATTGAAAGAATCATCCCTTCTCCCACTAACTGCAATCAAACTTTATTATAAACCAGGTGGCCATAAAGTTCATTTCAGGATCCCATTCTGTTCTATTGCTTTATCAGTTATCATTAAACTGATAGCACAGTATCTTAATGTAGTTTTATAAATAAGTCTTTGATAAGTCCTTTAGCTTATAACAGTTCTTAAAGATTGCCTTGCTTATTCTTGAGTTTTGCATTACCTTAAAATTTGAGAGTCAGTCTATTTTTGTTTAAAAAAGGTTTATTTATTTAATTGAAAGGCAGAATTACAGAGAGTCAGAGGCAGGAGAGAGAGAGAGGTCTTCTGTTTGCTGGTTCTCTCCCAAATGGCCACAATGGCCAGAGCTGCACTCATCCGAAGTCAGGAGCCAGGAGCTTCTTCTGGGTCTCCCGCGTGGGTGCAGGGGTCCAAGGACTTGGGCCATCTTCTACTGCTTTCCCAGGCCTTGGCAGAGAGCTGGAAGTGGAGCTGCTTGGACTAGAACTGGTGGTCATGTGGGATGCTGGGACTGCAGGCAGCAGCTTTACCTGCTATGCCACAGCGCCAGCCCCAGTCAGTTTTGATGCATGTAGAAAACCTGCTGGGATTTTGTTTGGGATTGTACTTTATCTCTAATAGATGAATTTGGACAGAATTAGCATATTAATATCTAGTCTTCCAGTCCATGAACATATTGAGTCTTCTGTTTCTTTAGCCATGTTTAATTACATTATACAAATATTTTGTATAATGTTGAGTTTTTTTAATGTGTGACATACGTTTTTCATTAGATTTATTCCTAGTTATTTGGTTTTGCTGTTTTAAATGGAATTGGGGAACTAGAAAACAAAAGTACTGTGGAATAAACGAGCAGAGAAAAGAAATTTTAAAGCAATAAGATGAATAATTCCCTAGCAAGACTGATTAAGAAAAATAATTAGCAATACTAGGGATTATTTTTTTAAGGTATTATTTATTTTTTTGAGAGGTAGAGTTACAGACTGTGAGAGGGAGAAACAGAGAGAAAGGTCTTCCTTCCGTTGGTTTGCTCCCCAAATGGCTGCAACGCCGGAGCTGTGATGATCCAAAGCCAGGAGCCAGGAACTTCTTCCAGGTCTCTCACACCGGTGCAGGGGCCCAAGGACTTGGGCCATCTTCTACTGCTTTGCCAGGCCATAGCAGAGAGCTGGATTGTAAGAGGAGCAGTCAGGATTAGAACCGGCGCCCATATGGGATGCTGGCGCTGCAGGCGGAGGATTAACCTACTGTCCCACAGCGCCAGCCCCAGGGATTCTTTTTTTAAAGATTTATTTTATTTATTTGAAAGAGAGTTACAGAGAGAGGTCAAGCCAGAGAGAGAGAGAGAGAGGTCTTCCATCTGCTGGCGCACTCCACTGATGACCATAATAGCCAGAGCTGAGCTGATCAGAAGCTAGGAGCCAGGAATTTCTTACAGGTCTCCCATGAGGGTGCAGCGACCCAAGGACTTGGGCCATCTTCCACTGCTTTCCCAGGCCATAGCAAACAGTTGAGTCCGAAGTGGAGTAGCCATGACTTGAACAGACGCCCATATGGGATGCCAGCGCTTCAAGTTGGGGCTTTAACCCAGTGTGCCACAGTGCCGGCCCCAATACCAGCGATTTAAAAGGGGACATCATCACAGATCTGAAAGATGAAGGATATGAAAGTGTAAATATAATGAATTTGTGGAGAAAAAAAATGGATACAAGAATTTTAACATCCTTTTTTAAAAAAAAAAGATACTGAACTCATAACTTAAAAACCTCTTCACAAAGAAAACTATATCTCAGCTTCCCTAGAAAATCTTTCCAACATAAGATTCTTGCAGAGAATCAAAAGGAATGAATAGGGGCTGGCACTGTGGCATAGTGGGTAAAGCCACCACCTGCAGTGCCAGCATCCCTTATGGGCGCCAGTTCTAAGCAGTAGAAGATAGTCTTTGGGTCCCTGCACCCATGTGGGAAAATAAAAGGAAGCTCCTGGCTCCTGACTTTGGATTGGCGCAGCTCTGGCCTTTGTGGCCATCTGGTGAGTGAACCAGTAGATGTAAGACATCTCTCTCTCTCTGCCTCTGCCTCTGCCTTTGCCTTCCTTTAACTCTGCCTTTTAAATAAATAAATAAATCTTTTTAAATAAAAAAAAAGACTGAACATGTTTCAACTCTTTTTTTATTAGGTCATCATAAATTTGATACCTGGCAAGGTTATTTTTATGAACAAATATGTGAAAATCCTAAGCAAAATATTAGTGAATAAGATTTGGAGAGATATATATTCATATCCAAGGATATTTGTTCCAGTAATTCTGGTTGGCTTACCAGTTGAAAAGCATTGCGTGTGTGGAAGGGGAAACACTTGAAGATGTCGGTGTAGGCAATGACTTCTTGGATTACACTTCCAAAGTACAGGCAACAAAAACAAAACTAGACAAATGGACTATATCAAACTCAGAAACTTGTGTACATCAAACGAAACAATCAATAGAGTGAAGAGACAACTGGTAGAATGGGCAAACAATATTTGCAAGCCACTTATCTGAGAAAGGATAAATATCCAGAATATATCAGCAATTCAAAAAACTCAGCAATTAAAAAAAAATCTAATGTAAAAATGGGTAAAGGACCTCAATAGACAATTCTCCAAAGAAGAAATACAAAAGGTTAAGAAATATAGGAAAAAATGCTCAATATCACTAACCATCAAGAAAATGAAAATTAAAACCACAATGAGATACCACGTCATCCCTGTCAGATGGCTATTATCCAAAAGACAGAGAAGGAAATGCTGATGAGAATGTGGAGTAAGGAGAACACTTGTACAGTGCTGTTGGGAATGTAAATTAGTACAACTACTGTGGAAAATAGTATGGAGAGTTCTTAAAAAAACTACACTTGCCATATAATCCAGCAGTCCCACTCCTGGATATATTCCCAAAAGACTTGAACACGTTTTATCAAGGAAATGCCAACACCACCATGTTTATAGCTACATTGTTCACAATAGCCAAAATATGGAATCAACCAAGGTGTTCTTCATAAGATGAAGGGTTAAAGAAAATATCATATGTATGTATACAAAGTAATATTATTCAGCTATAAAAAAAGAATGGAATCCTACCATTTGAATTAAAATGGGTACAACTGGAACACATTATGTTGAGTGAAATAAACCAGACACACAAAGGCAAATACCACTTGTTCTCCCTTATATGTAGGAGCTGAAATTTAAAAAGAAAAACAATTTTAAAAATTATCAGTATTGCTACAAACATAGTTTTGTCAAATTTGGTTTTATATCCTCGTCAAACAAATGATTATACTATTATAGTGTTTTTTTTTTTTTAAGATTTTATTTATTTGAGAGGTAGAGTTACAGACAGAGGAGAGAGAGAGAGAAAGGTCTTCCATCTGCTGGTTCATTCCCCAGATAGCCGCCAATGGCCAGAGCTGAGCCGATCCAAAGCCAGAAGCCCGGAACTTCTTCCTGGTCTCCCATGTGGGTGCAAGGGCCCAAGCACTGGGGCCATTTTCAACTGCTTTCCGCAGAGCTGGACCTGAAGACGAGCAGCTGGGACTTGAACTAATGCCCCTATGGGATTCTGGCACCAAGGGCAGAGACAGCCTACTACGCCACAGTACCAGTCCCAGCTACTATAGTTTTAATGATCTGTGATGATTTAATATGAGTGAAATTAACATCTTTTCATTTGATTGTTGCTTATAACTCTTGCCTATATTCCTGCCGAACTGTAATCTTTTTAGTTGAACTCTATTTGGTGGAGTATTAAGCCTCTGATTATAATGTAAGTTTAAAATGTGTTATCTCAAAAATTAAGAAAGAGAGAAAGAGGAAGGAAGCATCATTAGATTTTTGGAATTGTATCTATGAGCTACATTAAATCTGTTTTCTTTATATTAATATACAAAAAAAATCGTTGTGACTTAACATAATGAAAGAAAAAATAGTTAATAGATGCAGAAAAAGCATGTGAAAAAGTTTATTATCTATTTATGATTAAAACTCTCAGTACACTAGAAATAGAAGAAAACTTTGTTAATCTTATAAGAGGTATCTGAAAAACTACAGCACCTGCTTTCCTCCTGAGATTTATGCTATTCTAGCAATTGTCATAATGTAATCCAATGACTCTAAGAGTTCCAGATATCTTTCAGGGGTATGTAAAGTCACAACCATTTTAGTAATAGTACTAAGCTGTTATTTGCCTTTTTTCACTCTTTTTTTTTTTTTCTCATGAGTGTAGAGTGGACTCATCCAAAGGCTACATGACAGCTGTAGCACAACACATTGAATACAACTGTGGAAATCCAACTATCTCATTTTATTAAGCCAGAAAGTGAAAGAATTGGCATAGGAAGCAGTGTTGGAAGCATTGTAGCTGGGACTCAAGTCTTGCACTGCAGTAGAGGATATGAGCTTCCCAAGTGGTAGCTGGACCAGCCGTACCACAATGCCTGCTCGTCTCTGCTTTTTGATGTGTGGGCCCTCAGATAAGAAAATTTGAATGTCTGGTCATATCATGATATCTAGATTCTGACATAGAGTGTCCTTGGAGGTAGATGTCAAGGCAGAGGCTTTGAGGCTTCTGACCCAGCCTTGAGTCATTTCCACCCTGTTGGTTGAAGTAACTATGCTTTCCCAAATTCAAAGCAAGGAGACTGACTCGTCCTCTCAGTGGGGGGAGTTTCAGAGATTCACCAAGATGTTTTTACAGCCATCAGAAGATTGACACTCTTACCTCGTTAAAGTTATACGGAATAATTAAGAATTGTTTACCATTTAAAGCCATAATTGTTGAACATTCTCAGTTTGATCTCTCAAGAATTCACTTATAATAATCCTTTTATTACTAAAGGGAAAATCTTTTTTGTACTAAGAGAAAAATTAATGACAGTGCTTTACCACCCCCATTTCAAGCCATCTTTGGGGATTTAAAGATCATAAATATCAGTTACATCATGTGTTTTAGGGTTAGTTCTCCAGAGTGCAAACCTTACAGATTCACGAAGCATTGTTCATTAGAGTCATTTTATATAGCTATTTTTTCTAAGATGAGTTCTATTATAAATTCTCACAGGTGAATTTTTATTTTGTGAGCAAAAGATACTTACTGAAATACCTGTTAGACCAGTGTTGCTGCTTTTTTTTGTTTTTTAATGACTTCAGGATTTTTTTGTCTTTGATTTTTCTTCAGTTTGAAAATGATAGATCTAGGTACAGGTTTTGTGTGTTTATTCTTTTTGTTTTCTGAGCTTCTAAGATCTATAGTGTGGTATCTTTATCAATTTTGAAACAGTCTCAGTCTTTGCTACTTAAAATATTTCTTTGTTCCCTTTCTTTTTTTCTCCTTCCCTCCCGTTACACATGTTAAATCTTTCATCACTGTCCTGCAATTCTTAGATATTTTGTTTTGATTTTTTAGTCCTTTTTGTTTGCATTTTAGTTTTAGAAGCTTACTTTGACCTTGGTTCTTTACTCCATTGTAGCCAATATGCCGATCAGTGTACCAGAGGCATTCATTTCTATTACAATTCTTATTTCTAACATTTTCTTTTCATTCTTTCTGAGAATTTCCTGCTCTTCTTACATCATTCATGTTATCCACTTTTTCCATTATGATCCATAGCATATTATTCATAGTTACTTTAAATTTCTAGTCCATTAAGTCCTAAATCCCTGCGTTATTTGAATCTAATTCTGTAGCTTTTTATTTTTACTTACTTTTTTTTTGGTCTCTAAACTGTGTTTTGCCTTCTTAGTATGTCTTGTAATTTTTTGTTGAAAGCTGGAGTTAGGCTGTGTTTATTATTTCTTGTAGCTGTGGGTGTCTAAAATACCCTCCAGTAACCTTGCTTTTATTCCCTGTATTGTCTTTGTGTTTCCCTAGGGAGGTACCTTCTTAAATAAGGTCTGAGCTTTGCAGTTCTTTTAGCTGTATTCCACTGTTAAGATACAAGCAACCTGACTGATGGGGAGCCTGGGGTAACGTGTGGGGAGAAAGGAAGAATTCTGTAGTCATTACTTCCAGCTGTTGAGGTGAGCAGGGTTGAGGGGATATTGGAGTTGGTTATTTTTTCCCCAGCTCAGTTAGGCTGCTGTAAAATAATTTGGAGGAGTAGTGGTTTGTTAAGGAGAACAGAAATGCTGTAGGCTATTTCAAAATGTTTGTTTTAGCTCCTTTTGCTGGAAGCAAGTTTTTTTTTCTCCAGTCTTCATCCTGAGATCCTAGTGGTCTTCCTTCTAGGACTGGGCCCCAAGAGTTGTTGTTTTTCTCAAACTAGTCATTACTGAGGCTCTGTCAGTCAGTCTGAATTCAAGTTTAAGTATTCATATTGGTAATGGCTCCATTGGCAGGCTCCTGCTACTGGTAAATTGTGATTCACAGTGTTTGCCTCTGTTTCCACTTTCTGTGACCTCAGTTCTCTGGTGGATCTAAGAAGAGTTGATGTTTTCAGTTTGTTTTTTGTTGTTGTTCTGAGACAGGAATCGTAATTTACAGCTCTTATGAATATATAAAGTGTTAATTGTGACTTCCTGGAAACCTTTTGTGTTCTCTTTGATGGCTGTGTATTTGTTCAAAACACAAAGCAGTAACTACTATGAACCAGCATGAGTTTCCTAGAAATATCAAAACTCTGACAAAACTTTCTGTATGGTAGGAGGAAACAGTGTAAAAATATTGGCAAAAACTTTGAACTTTGACTTAGAAGATTGGTTTTAATTTTAGCTAGACCACCAGCAAAGATTTGGGAATTTAGGATTTAGACAAAGATTATAGAATTAGAGATTGTGTTAATACAGTCAGGTTTCTGTGTCTGTGGGATCCACATTTGTGGAGCCACTCAATTCACACTTTTAAAAATGTCATCTGTGCTGAACATGCACAAACTTTTTCTTACTGTTTCTCAGACTATATTTGAGAGGTAGAGCTACAGAGAGAGGGAGAGAAGTCTTCCATCTGCTGGTTCATTCCCCAAATGGCCGCAATGGCCAGAGCTGGGCCGATTGGAAGCCAGGAGCTTCTTCCATGTCTCCAGTGCAGGTGTAGGGGCTGAAGCACTTGGGCCATCTTCCACTGCTTTCCTAGGCCATAAGCAGAGAGCTGGATCGGAAGAGGAGCAGCCAGGACACGAGCCGGCGCCCATATGGGATGCCAGTGTCACAGGCAGAGGCTTAGTCTGCCATGTCACAGTGCTGGCCCCTACTGTGCTATTTTGTATAAGAGATTGGACAGCTTTGGATTTGGGTATCCATAAGAGGTCTTGGAACCAATCTTGTAGACTGAGAAAAAAGATCCTTTGAAGCTGGGATTTGTTTCTCTGTTATTTTTGTTTTCCCTTTGAGTCTTCCACAGTGCCTCAAACATAGGAAAAGGAGTGAAATTAAGAAAGGATGTAAGAATTTATTTTCAGACATGTGACTCTTAATGCTTTGGTGGGGTATCTAATGGAAATATGTACCTAATAAGTGAAAATCTTTTACTAGCACTTAAGACGGCATAGAAATTTTGTCTAAGATTTCTTTAATTATACAATATGATCCTTAAAAGATTACATGGTGTTTACTCATTTAATTTTTTGAATGAATGAAATTTATTCATTTTACCATGAGTACTTTCACATCATGAATACTTTTTTCACCATACTATTTTATACTTACACCCTCAGTACTTTTAAGAAGAAGCTGGATAGAGCAGTGTTCCTAATCTTTTTTCTACATATAGTACAAAATGTACATGTTACACATATTTGTCAATTCACAATAAGAAATTGGAAGGAAGATGTGGTTAAAATATAAGTGATATAGCCAGCGCCATGGCTCAACAGGCTAATCCTCCGCCTTGCGGCGCCAGCACAACAGGTTCTAGTCCCGGTTAGGGCGCCGGATTTGTCCCGGTTGCCCCTCTTCCAGGCCAGCTCTCTGCTGTGGCCCGGGAGTGCAGTGGAGGATGGCCCAAGTGCTTGGGTCCTGCACCCCATGGGAGACCAGGAGAAGCACCTGGCTCCTGCCATCGGATCAGCGTGGTGGGCCTGTTGCAGAGCGCCTGCCGTGGCAGCCATTGGAGGGTGAACCAACGGCAAAAGGAAGACCTTTCTCTCTGTCTCTCTCTTTCTCTCTCACTGTCCACTCTGCCTGTCAAAAAAAAATATAAGCGATATAAGCAGAAGTGCTTTCTCTCATATTCAAATACAAAAATTGTTAATAAACTTAAGGAAAATCAAGCCTTGATTTGTATTTAAAATTATTCTTTGCTTAAAAATATGTACTATAACACAAGTATGTAGTCACATATGTTGTTTTATTATAGGCAATACAAGGACCTGTGGAATATGAGTGATGACAAACCCTTTCTATGCACTGCCCCTGGATGTGGCCAGGTAATATATAAATTACTTTCAATCATGATGTATATTTCCATTTATTGAAATGCTAATAGTTTTCTCTTTAGTAATAGATTATAGTATCATTGTTTTCTTACAATATTTTGTAAAATTTTAGTGGTAGAATGAAAAAACTCTAAAAAATTTTTGAGGAGAAATTCTTCTTTTTCCCCATTAGTACATCTGAGTTTTAGAAAATACAGTCTAATATGGGGAGCCAGAGAGATCATATCTTGTCATGGAAAGGTGAAGACACTGGATAAAACTCCAGGGTAAATACTGACTGAACTTTTTTTTTTAAGATTTATTTATTTATTTGAAAGACAGAGTTACAGAGAGGCCGAAGTAGAGAGAGAGGTCATCCATGTGCTCGTCCACTCCCTAAGTGGCTGCAGTGGCCCGAACTGCACTGATATGAAGCTATAAACCAGGTGCTTCCTCTGGGTCTCCCATGCAGGTACAGGGCCTAAGCACTTGGGCCGTCTTCCACTGCTTTCCCAGGCCATAGCAGAGAGCTGAATTGGAAGTGGAACAGCCGGGACTCAACCAGCACCTGTATGGGATGCTAACACAGCAGGCAGTGGTTTTACCCACTGTGCCACAGCGCCGGCCCCTACCGACTGAACTCTTCAGAAATGAGCTAATATTTGACAGTATCACTAGTGTATTCATATTCTTAAATCTAGCATATTTAATACAAAACCTATGGAAGCAGTTTCATAAAGCCATATTTCAGTTTTAAGACAGGCCGTTAAATTATTAATCTGCCATTATAATTCTATAAAATAGCTAAAATGTCTATAAAATAACTATAGACACTAAGGAAGAGTGAAAGCATTTAACATGTAGTGAAATCACTAAGTATCGGTAAGACAATGACTCATAAGTAAGCATTAAAGTGCTTTGTTGGTTCTTGTTTATTGGTATTTTAATGAAAATATAATTGATTGAGGCCAGTGCTTTGGCATAGTGGGTTGAGCCTCCACCTGAGGCTCCAGCATCCCATATGGGTGTGGGTTTGAGTCCTAGCTGCTCTTCTTTTGATCCAGCTCCCTTCTAGTGCCCTGGGAAGACAGCAGAGGATGGCCCAGTTGCTTGAGCCCATGTACCCAGGTGAGGGACCTGGAAGAAGCTCCTGACTCCTGGCTTCAGTTAGGTCCAGCTCTGGCCATTGCAGCCATTTCAGGAGTGAACCAGAGGATGGAAGAGTCTTGTCTCTCACTCTCTTTGTAACTCTGACTCTCAAGCAAATAACTGTTTTTCTAAAAGATATAATGATACATAATAGACTGCTTATACTTATGGTATGCAGTTTAATAAGTTTTAATATATGTGTGTGTGTACTCATAAAACCATCACCACAGTCAAGATAGTGAACACATGTATCATCCCCAATGTTTCCTCATTTTATTTGTAATTTCTCTTATCCCTTCTACTCCTGGAAATCACTGTTCTGCCTTCTGTTGCTGTATATTTCTTTTTGTATTCCAGAATTTTATCTAAGTAGAGTCATACAATACGTACATATGTGTGTCTTCTTTCATACCACACAATTTCAGATCCCTCCATGTTATATGATCAGTAGTTAATTCTCCTTGTTGGAGAATAGTATTTCAATTTTCCACATTTGTGTATCTATTCATCTGTTGGTAGACATTTGACTTAGTTCCAGTTTTTGTCAAAGCTGCTGTGAATGTTCATGTACCAGTCTTTGTATGGATGCATGCTTTCATTTCTCTTGGATTAATTCCTAGGAGTATAATGATGGGATTATGTAGTGGCTATATGTTTAACCTTTTAGGAAATTATCAAACTGCTTTCCAAAATGGATATACCACTTTACTTTCTATCAACAACTTATGAGAGGTCTATGCCCATCCTTGTCAGGATTTTTGGTCCTGTCAGCCTGTTAAATTTTAGCCATTTTCATGTGTGTAGACTAGTATTTCATTGTGGTTTTAATTGTGTTTCTTTGATGGTTAATGAAAAGGTAGGTACTTTTTTAATGTGTTAATTGGCCGTTTGGTACTTTAATTTTTGTGAGATATTTTTTCAAATATTTGGCCCATTTTTTAAAAATTGAGTTGTCTTTTGAGTTGTAGGAGTTCTTTTATAGCCTGGACACTAGACCTTTCTCAAATATTTTTTAAATCTGTGGTTTATATCTTAATTCTCATAAAAATATTTTTTGATGAATAGATATTTCTAATTTTAAGAAGTCTAACATTAATTTTTTCCCTTTTTATGATCGCTGCCTTCTGTGACTTAAATTTTTGTCTACCCTTAGGCCACAAAGATATTTCCCTTTAGTTTCCTAAACACTTGCTTTTTCATTTAGGTCTCTGTTTCTGTTTGAATTAATTTTTGTTTATAGTATGAGGGAAGGGTTGAAACTGATTTTTTTTCAATGTGTTTTTTCAGATTTTCCAGCATGCTTTGTTGAAAAGAATTTTCTTTCTTCATTAAATTGCTTTGGCAATTTTAATAAATTGCTTTGCAGTTTTCAAATCTGAGACCTATTCATTCACAAATGTTTATTGATTGTCTCCAGTGACAAAGCTACATTTTGAGGTTCTCTAGTACATAAGATGAGTTTTCCTTTTAGATACTTCTAGTGTGGGATAAAAGATTTGTATATTGAGAACTGTAATACAAAATAAAAAGGCAGTAAATAGTATCAGTCAACTGGGCAGGTATGTTCATTCTTGAGTTTTGTATTCAGCAGTTTGTCGAAAGCACCACTGCTTAACTCCCAAATTTTGGAGGATTCACAATGATAAAAGTAATAGGAAAGTAGCACCTGAGTCGGGGAAGGGATTGGATTGTGGTCTGTGGTGCTCAGTAAATGAAGAATGAATGAATGAAGAAGTAAGGGGATAGAACAGTCTCCTTTATTGGTAATACAGATGGGTTCTGAAGAAGGATAGTGATGATCTTTTTTTGGTATGTGAACTAATATAAAGACCTAGTGATAAAAGATAGCCAATGTAAATCAAAGCTTAATTGACCTTACAGAACAGATTGGAGTGGATTCTGTCATATCCACCGACTCATCTTTAAGAGTCAACCTTTGCATTGTATGAAGCTCACTCTTTCAGTCAGCATTTATTGAGTATTTAGTGTATGCTAAATTTGGAGGAGCACAGTAGAAGCTGGCCTCCTTGAAAGGATAGGCATGAAAATATCAGTAATACTGTGATGGGTCTTACACAGAGTGTAATAGAGTACAAAAGAGGGAGTTTTAACTTTATAGGCTGGAGGTTAGAGTAAAAAAATACTGCATTCTTTGGCATTGTTTAAGGTTGCCTAAAAATTATTATTAGTTGCATGAAAGGATGTGGAATAGGAGTCACAAGAGAAGAAATAAATGTTGATAGTTTTGGTGAGCAAAGTTCACATATATACATTTTTAATCTTCCCATTGGTAAGATTATAAACTAAAAAATGAGTTTAGATCTCTTAATTTATCATTTTTAAATTATTGCTTTGAGATAAATAAGCACTCTCTATTTTCATCTATAAATTTTGCTTAACAAGGAACATCTTCATAAAGGTTGATGTCCATACATGGGAGATAACAGTTTATGTGTGTTGTAATCATAGATACCACCTTTGGCATGCAGGACTTACCCAAATTACAGGTAGAAAGAAAACATGTTAGAGGCTGGTGCTGTGGTATACTGGGTTAAGCTGCCTTCTGCAACACCAGTTTGATCCTGGCTGTTCCACTTCTTATCCAGCTCCCTGCTAAAGCACTTGGGAAAGCAGTGGAAGATGACCCAAGTGCTTGGGCCCCTTGTGAGAGACCTGAAAGAAGCTCCTGGCTCCTGGCTATTGCAGCCATTTAGAAAATGAACCAGCAATGGAAGATCTATCTCTGTCTCTCCCTCTCTTTCTGTAAACCTGCCTTTCAAATAAATAAATAAATCTTCTTTTAAAAAAAAAGTTAGATAACTTAAAAATAATTTTACTGACTGAGCTTCTGCCCCTGCCCCTGGCATCCTGTATGAGTGATAGTTCTGGCCCTGCTACTCTGCTTCCTATCTAGCTTCCTTTAATGCACCTGGGAAGGTAGGAGAAGATGGATGGCCCAAGTGCTTGAGTCCCTGGCTTCTATGTAGGAGAATGGGATGGAGTTCCTGACTTCTGGTTTCAGACTGTCCCGGTCCGGGATGGTGTGGCCATTTAGGGAATGAACCAGCAAATGGAAGATCATTCCCTGTCTCTCCCTGTCACTCTACCTTGCAAATAAATAAATCTTTTAAAAATAATAGTTTTATTTTCTTAGAACTGTGATAGAAAAGGCACTTAGACTTTAAGTTAAACATTTTATTTTAAAATGGACTGCTTTATTTTTGGTTGCTATTCCTTTATTGGATTATAACAGAAATTTTAAGAAATTTTTCATTTAGTAAAATGGTAAGTAATCTTAAGTCTAGGTAAATAGAGTACTTAAAATCATTGTACCATGGAATATCTATTTCTATTATTATATGACAAAAACTCAATAGTGGTCTGTTTTTAATTTTAATTTTTTTCATTTTTAACAGGTTCAATATAATTCAGAAATACAATTCTAAGAATATAATGATACTCTCTTTCTCTCTCTCCCTCTTCTCACTCCTTTTCCTTTTCTCTCCTTTTCTCTTTACTTTTGAGATAATGTATATTTAATTTACATTACAATCAAGGGCTTAATGCTAGTGGTGTGTTTTTAGTATCCAAATAAATTTACATAGTTTCTTTGCCTAAGATTTTATTTTTAAATCAGTTATGTGACCTAATAATATTGTGTATTCTTGGGTAATGGGTTTCTCTATGATTATTTGAAGTCTTGTATGTTTATACTAACAATAATAAATTCTTTTATAGTTTAAAAACTGCTATTTCACTGTTAATGGTGGTTTTACATGTTGTGGAAATGAATTTCCTTATCATTTTAATTATTTGATCAAATTGAAAATCTTAACTATATCTTAAAACTTTTTGCCACAGCGTTTTACCAACGAGGATCATTTGGCTGTCCATAAACATAAACATGAGATGACACTGAAATTTGGTCCAGCACGTAATGACAGTGTCATTGTGGCTGGTTAGTATATGCTTTTATTAATAGCTTATATACATATTTCACCTGGAATGTGCACAATTTTTGTGTATTCTCTGTAAATAATATAATCTGGTGATATTCCAATGACTTCATTTACGATAAATGTTGGCAACATGTATTTTACCCATTACATTTCCATGTTTCCTCTGACCATTCATTTCACATTTTGTGTGATTTTCAAGTAGAGATTTCAATGTCAGTTTCATGGAAGTTAATTAGAACTCTGGGAACATCATTCATACCATTTACAAAATTTACATTTTTCTTACAATTGAACTAATATATTTAGTCAATGTTTCTTTTAGCTGTCTTGGCACCTGATTTACAAGGCTGTGTGAAGACAGAAAAGGATGAAGCTCCTCCTGTTGGAGAGCAAGACCTAGCAAACTTCCGGATTAGAATTTTGTTTTTTTCAGACAAAACATTTGTCTTAGTAAAATACTCGTAAGGGGTCCTGAATTCATTAGGTGCTTTTTTCATGTGTATTGACCCTACATACATGCAGTATTATGTAAGCAGTTATTTTTCATATTATGTGAAAAGAGAAACCCAATTCATGCATTGGTTTATTCATTTCATGCTATATTAGCTAGTTATTTCAGTATATATACACACACACATCTGTGTATATACAAAATATGAATAATTTTACTACATTTATGTATTTTATAAGGATTATGATATAAAACATTTAATATAAATTTTAGATACTTTTCTATCACAGTCACATAAATTTGCATTTCAGATATTAAAATTAACTCTAGATTCTTCTTTTTTGCACACCTTAGGTTATACTATTTGTAAGTCTGGAATTATATCCTAAAACTTAGTAATATTAGTACTTTTAAACAACTAGTTTATACATCAAATTATTATATGCATTGCTTTGCATAGGTAACACAGCAAATATTGGTTGATTTTCCTGTACTTTCAGTATCAAAATGTTGTAATGAAATGGGGAGTAACAAAAAGTAGTCAATTTATCAGAGACAATTTATGTAGGAAAGATATAGGGAATTTCAGTAGGTCTTCAGTTGCATAAATGAAAGGAAGCATAGAAGAATGAGTAATGCATTTCTTTGGTCTTCTGTGCATCAGATAATATGAGCTAGAACAACAACAAAAAATAAAAACAAGCTGAAAAGTTCACTTTCCTGGGCATGAAGATCTTTGTTTCTGTGAAACTTAATGCCTTAAAGCAATCTCTCTGTCTCTAAAAGTATTTTGAAGTTGGTTTCTAGAAATTATTTTCCTGTTTGTATTTAATGGAATAGAAAAATACAACATGTTCAAACACAGCATTTGAGCATTTTTTTTACTGACATGTTGAACAGTTTATATTGCTTTGTAACACATGATGTGTGTGGTATATATCTGATGATCATAGCCATATGCAATCTGCATGTTGCACAGTTGTGTCTATGTTGGCTTTACTTAAGTCTAACAGTCCCAGTAGTCATTAATGAAAATGATCTATGCTTATGCATTTCAAGACTTCTCTCCCTGAGTTGTGAACTTTCTAAAGAACTTAGGGTATGAGAAGAGTTAAATTTATGTTTGACTTATTAATTCAGTCATGAGGGACTTAAGCTGATACATGTACATGAGGCCTTCAATGTAACATGATTTTGAAGATAAGAGTAGGGTATAGGTTAAAGACTATACTGATAGGCAGTAATTCTGATATGATTAATAGTGACCAAGACAGGCCTGCAGAATGTCTAATGTATATGACAAATGGGTTATTTTGATGTTGAATATATTTATGTGTAGAAAAAATATTAATATACTTTATGTATGTTAGGGGGAAAGGAAAAATAATAATAACCACTGTGAAACACAATAGTTAATGAATATTTGAATATAATTTCATAAAAGAGCTCTGAATAGATTACTTTTATTTAGCTTAGGTGAGATCCTTAAAATAATTTATAAAATTCATGCCCTAAAGTAGATAAAATACTTACAAAGTTTGAATATGCTACCAACTATAATCAACATAAATAAACAGCATTGGAGATAATACAACTAAATGAGCAAAATTCTAAAATTTGCTATCTTTCATTCAACCTAGACTTTAACTAACATTTGTTCTGTAGATATATATACATATATATATATGTATATGTAAACAACATAAGCTGCAAATTTAAGTATAGCTAAAATATTTGAAGTTGTAAAAAAGTAGTTGTTATTTTATTTGCCTAGAAATTAAGCTAGAACGTTAAGACCTCTCACACCAAGCTTATAAAATATGCTAAAATTGAATAGTCAGCTTTAGTAGATAGTAATAAGGAGATAGTAGATAGTAATAAGGAGTTTGTTTTGTTTTCAGGACTTTTCACTTTCTTTTTCTTCCTTGTGGTATTTTAATCTACCTACTAAAGATACTGTTTCAATTTAAGCTTGCTTTCAAAATACATTGTGAACAGCTAGTGGAAGTGCCAAGTTAAAATAAATATACATGCTTTTATCCTAGTTTTACCCAAAATGCATGTATTGAGACTATAATAATTTTTAGTAATGTAAATTTTTTTTAAAGTTCTTATCATTGTGTTAGATAATGATAATAGTTTATCTCTTGCGTAGAAGATGTTTATGCCACTCAAGGGAGAGTGAAGGGGTGGACAAAGGAGCAAAAGACTTCTTTCATCCTTTATGGTTCCCAAAGTTGGAGGAAATACCTGGAAGTGCAGCAGAAACTTAACCAGATTTTGTTTGCTTTAAAGGAAGAGGTCTTTCCAAAGAGTGAATTAACAACTGTGACTGAACCAGTCCTGCTAATTTGTTAACTTATTGCTATATTTTAGAATCTTAATATGGTATACAATATTTAAATCTGTGTGATTACTTCTTGACTTTATTTCAGATCAGACCCCAACTCCAACAAGATTCTTGAAAAACTGTGAAGAAGTGGGTTTGTTTAATGAGTTGGCAAGTCCATTTGAGAATGAATTCAAGAAAGCTTCAGAAGACGACATTAAAAAAGTACGTTGTTAATCGTGAAATTAAGAGTACTTTTGATAGAAAAAATATTGATAGCTTATACTTCATACTTTCTAATGGGCTATATTTGAACTTGTGACGTTTTCTTTATTGTTTACATTTTAGATGCCTCTAGATTTATCCCCTCTTGCAACACCCATCATAAGAAGTAAAATTGAGGAGCCTTCTGTTGTAGAAACAACTCACCAGGATAGTCCTTTACCTCACCCAGAGTCTACTACCAGTGATGAAAAGGTTAGAATGTTATATTTGTGATAGCATATAAGCTAAGGAGGAAAAAGTTGGTACCCCAAGTAAAGTTATTTGTAATGTGTAAAAACCTCTGACTAGCCAAATATTTCAGGGAAAGAAGATTCCTTCTTTATTCAGGGCTTGGGAACATTTTTTTCTGCCAAGGTCCATTTGGCTATTTATAACACCATTTGTGGGCCATATAAAATTATCAACTTAAAAATTAGCCTGCTGTAGATTTATTGAATTTTGAGTACCACCTGTGGTTGCCTTGGCAGGGCCCGACCAAATGATTTCAAAGGTCTTGTCTGGCCCACAGACTGTATGTTTCCCACCCCATTAATACATAATCAACTTGCACACAGAGAAATTGTAGGGGAGAATAAGAGTCATTTTAGATAAAACTTACTTTAAGAGGGAAATGTAAATTTACCATTTAATGTTTTTCTATATTTTGTTGGTTAGTTACCTTTAGATGAGGGCACTTCAGTAAGTTTATGGAAAAAAGTTTATTTTGGTGAAAAAGAACTTTTAAATCCATGTATAGTTTTTTCATAGCATACATTTTTCATGAGTTTTTTCCTGGTATCCATGGTATCCAAGAATTTCAGATCAGCAGCTTAATTAAGAAATCTGTACAACTAGTAACTTGTATGCGCAATGATTATTTAGGCTTTCAAAGGATAAAGAACTAGTTATTCTCAGCAGTGGATCTTGGTTAGCAGCAACCAAGATGATGATAGCATCTGGAATACCCTGGTAATAACTTGGAACCCCCTGGGCTATGCTTGTGCTACTACTTGATTACTTGTTTGTTCATAAGCACATAGAATGAACACTTACTTATTCGGGAGCACCATGTGGTGCACAGATGAAGAGATGATGTGACATAAAAAAAAGAGAATGGCAATATTCTCTTTTAGATTATGTTATTCTAAAACTGTAATTTATTGAACCTTACCTACTATATCAGAAGTTACCAATTAGGAAATATAGTCATAATCATATGTCAGTGAACAAAATGGACATGTTTTGAGAAATGCATCAGTTGGTAAGTTTGTTAGTGTATGAGTATCACATAGTATACCTGCAGAAACCTACATATATAGGCTGTGTGGTGGTATAGCCTACACATATAAGGTATGTAGTACAGCCTGTTGCTTCTAGGATAAAACCCAAATATATTATAGCTAATAGTATAGGCAGTTGTAAAACAATGGTAAGTTTTTGTGTATCTAAACATGGAAATGGTACAGTAAAATATGATGTAAAAGATTTTTTGAAGTGGTACACCTGTTTAGGACACTTACTGTGAGTGGAGTTTGTGGGACTGGAAGTTGCCCTGGCGAGTCAGTGAGTGGTGAGTGAATGTGAAAGCCTAGGACATTGCTGTACACTACTGTGTATACTTATGCTACACTTAACTTATAGTTAAAATCATTTTGGGGGCCCAGCATTGTGGCATAGCAGGTAAAGCTGCTGCCTACAATGCTGGCATCACAAATGGGCGCTAGTTCGAGCAGCACCAGGGCTGCTCCACTTCTGATCCAGCTCCCTGCTAATGCACCTGGTAAAACAGCAGAACATACCCTAAGACTTGGGCCCCTGCCACCCACATGGGAGACCAGATAAAGCTCCTCTATCCTGGCTTTGGTCTGGCCCCTCCCTGGCCATTGTGGCCAAATTGGTATATGAACCCTGGGGATGGAAGATCTCACCTCCACATCTTATCCCTTTAGGCACAGTAACAGAGTTGTCATCTCCTATGATGATAAGTGTCTTCTGTCTGAAGTAACTTTTCATCTAGGAATAAATGCTTTGATCTTAGTTTGTTTTTTTAAGTTCTTTTCATTTTCCTTTTCTGATTTTGAAATTATATCCTCATAAAAACTTGAGGAATACAGAAAAATGAGCTGGCAGGTGTTGTGACATATGAGGTTAAGCCAGCACTTGGGACTACATTACATATTGGAGAACCTGTTTTGAGTACCAGCTATTCTGCTTCCAAACCATCTTCCTACTAAAGCATCTACAAGGCAGCAGATGATGACTTAAGTGCTTGAGTCCCTGCAACCCACATGGAAAACCCAAACGGAGTTTCAGGCCACTGGCATCTGCCTGGACCAACCTCAGCTGTTGCAGGCATTTTTTAATAGTTGTACTTTATCTCATCAGTATCTTAGCGTATTTCATTATTTTGTTTATTTTGGATATTAATATTAAGGTTTTTTTCCACATTATTACAGTTATTAAAAATGTTAAATCTTGGAGATCTTCTTAGAAAACATTCCAGTCCCCTCACACTTAGCAATTTCTCACTGTTCATGGCTGCTTCAGCATCTTTTAGATGTATTCCTACTTCCTACATTCCTTAGTCACTGACTCCTTTGGGTAGGTCATAGCTATACCAAGATGTAAAAAAAATCAGTTCTTACCCTTCTTGCCCAACCAGACCCAAAACTTAAACACATCTCTATACTGATAACTCTCAAATTCATACCAATTCCATCTTGATGTTTCTATATTTAATAGACTTAAACTTTACACATCTGTGTCAAAGCCCGTGATTCATCCTCAGTTTTCCCCATCTCAGTAAATTTTCTTTACCAATCTAGTTGCTCAAACCAAGAATTTAGGGATCATCCTAATTCTTCCTTTTTTTTCCACACTGAAACCAACAGCAGATCTTACTGGACCTACTTCCAGAATATATCTTAGATTTTGTTTTCTTCTATTTGTGTTCAGTGTCACCATTTTAAGCATCATCTTTTACTTCCTGCTTCCATCGCCTTTGCCATTTTAAAGATAATAATTCACATTCTTTAGCATCTGCCCTCTTTGATCTGTATTATCTGCCCACACATTCTCACTTCATGCCACTCTGTTGAGGTTTGGGGTTTTTTTTTGTTTTTTTTTTTTTTGTTTGTTTTTTTTTGGTTTTTTTTTTTTTGGTTTTTTTTTTGACAGGCAGAGTTAGAGAGAAAGGTCTTCCTTTTTCCGTTGGTTTACCCCCTAATGGCCACTGTGGCTGGCGCACCGCACTGATCCGAAGCCAGGAGCCAGGTGCTTCTCCTGGTCTCCCATGCGGGTGCAGGGCCCAAGGACCTGGGCCATCCTCCACTGCATTCCCGGGCCACAGCAGAGAGCTGGCCTGGAAGAGGAGCAACCGGGACAGAATCCAGCACCCCGACCAGGACTAGAACCTAGTGTGCCGGCATCGCAGGCGGAGGATTAGCCTAGTGAGCAGTGGCACTGGCCAACCACTCTGTTGAGTTTATCAAATACTGCTGTCTTTTTCCTGCCTCAAGGCATCATATTTGTGCAAAGAGATGCTGACCTTCCCTTACAGTTTCGTCTAATGTCGCCTGCTCTACCTAGTCCTCAGTAATCTTTCACTGTTTTACTGTATTACATTTTTGTTATTCTGTAATACTTAATACTTATTACAATCTGATATTTTGTTGTTTATTTCTTGTTCATTGTCTCTATCTTCCTGAAGCTTGTCCTTTAGGATATAAGTTCTCAAACTTGTTGAATAAATGAAGTCATTAAAAGACTAATTTATCCTTCTGGTATAGCTTAATAAAATTCTAAAATAAGTGACAGCACAAAGGCCAATTCAAAAAGAACACAGTAGGACCCATTTTTTATAGTAACTGGTTAAGGAGTTCTATATAAGGCACTTAATCTCTGTTTCCTAACCTGTTAAGCTGAAGTGAGATGGGAAAGATCATCTTTACAGTCCTGGCTGTATCACAAGTACCAGCTCCCTTTGATTTGGAAAGTTCACTCTAGTAATTATTTTGTATTCAAGGTATCAGTATTACTTGGCCTTTTGTTGAAGTTTTTGATATAGGAAAGATGGCCTACCTGAGATTAGTTAATAGTTTAACATTTCCATTGTTGAATTTGTATTAATCATAGCGAAATCTCTCTGGACCTGTTTTCTTTTTGTACAGTAAAATGAGGAAGTAGACTTAGGCGTTCCCTTGTAGATTTTAAAGTTTTATAATTCTTGAGAGTGGATCGTGTTTTTACTTTTTTACTAAAATTCTCTTGGAATTATAGCCAAATTGTCCAATCTGACTTACTTCTGAATTGACAAGAAAATAAGTTTTATTGAAAAAAAACGCTGAGGTTTTTAAAAATTAATTGAACATTTCCTGTGAACCTTTACAACTACTTCTAACATTTCCTTTTAGTTCACTTGAGATACTAATTTGAGAGGTTAAGCATTACCCTATGGGTGTGTTTGCAAGTGTGTTATGTTCTGTTCACTAAGATACATGCATTAATTGCATTTTAAATTCTACGCTTTTTGTTATGTCTTTATTAAATAGGAGGTACCATTGGCACAAACTGCACAGCCCACATCAGCTATTGTTCGTCCAGCATCATTACAGGTTCCCAATGTGCTGCTTACAAGTTCTGATTCAAGTGTAATTATTCAGCAGGCAGTACCTTCACCAACCTCAAGTACTGTAATCACCCAGGCACCATCCTCCAATAGGCCAATTGTGTAAGTGATTCAGCCCAATCAATGAACTGTGTATGAATTAAGTTTTTCTTGTTATGATTTTTCCTAAGATAGCTGATTTAAGATGATTTTTTATATTTTCATGCTATTTAAGGCAAAACATATAAAATTATTCTATTACCAGATGACACTTCTTTCAGTTCTTAACAGCAGCTAGTTCCCAGGGCCCACCAGCATTATGATGTAGCAGGTTAAACTGCCACTTAGGATGCCAGCATCCCATATTACAGTTTGAGTCCCAAATACTCCACTTCCCACCAGCTTCCTGATCATTGCCTAGGAAGGCAACAGAAGATGGCCCAAGTGCTTGGGCCCCTGCCACCCATGTGGGAGTATCTGGGTGGCATTCCTGACTCCAGCTTTGGCCTAGCCCAGCCCTGGCTGCTGTGGCCATTTGGAGAGTTAGCCGATGGATGATGGTCTGGGGGCTGGCATTGTACCCTCGCAGATAAAGCTGCTGCCTGTAGCACCAGCATCCCATATAGGTGCCAGTTAAAGTCCTGGCTGCTTCACTTCCAATCTAACTCCCTGCTAATGGCCTGAGAAAGCAGTGGGAAGATGGTCCAAATCCTTGGTCCCTGTACCCATGTGAGAGACCTGGAGGAAGCTTCTGGCTCCTGGATTTGGTCTTGCCCAGCTATGGCTGTTGTGGCCATCTGGGTGGAGAGTAGAAAAGCAGATGGAAAATCTCTGTCTCTCCCTGACTCTCTGCATAACTCTTTCAAAATAAAATAAATCTTTAAAAAACAGATTTAAAGATAATTGTATTTCTGAAGTTTACAGTGGTTAAGAAATTTATTAATATTGTAATAATAGAAGTAAAAATACTATTGTATTTTTAAGTGATGGTTTCTTTGAATCTGTTTAATTTCATTTCTTTTGTTCTTCATAGTCCTGTGCCAGGCCCATTTCCTCTTCTATTGCATCTTCCTAATGGACAAACCATGCCTGTTGCTATTCCTGCATCAATTACAAGTTCTAATGTACATGTTCCAGCTGCAGTCCCAGTAAGTTACAAATTTAGACTATAGTAGATCTGGTCTGTATAAAGTAATCAGAAAGTAGAGTTGAAGCTGCTGGATTGACTTATGAAAACTGAATTTAAGAAAGTACATAATAGTGGTAAGTAGTGTTTATTCATTGATATTTATGGTAATAACATCTACCATTCAGTGCAAACATAATTAAATAAACTATTTTCCTCTCCCAACAATCTTGTTTTCCTTACTTTTTACACTATGAACTTTATTCCTTATTTACCCCATTTCTATTTGACTGAATTTGTAAAATTCAAATAGTAATAGATCTAGAACACTTGCCAGGTAACTTTGGTATTTCAGTTAATTTAGAAATTCTTTATAAAAACAGTCTTTGAACTTTGATAGTCAAGTTCAGTTAACAGATTTACTTCGATGGCCCATGCATTCTTAAGAACAATCTGAACATTTGAGGTACAGACGTTTGCAGTGGTTAAGATGCCGGAATGAATGTCTTCAAGTCCCACTCCACTTCTAACAGCTTTCTGTTAATGTTCACTCTGAGAGGCAGCAGCTGATGGCTCAAGTACTTGGGTCCCTGTCACCCATGTGGAAGACCCAAATAGAGTACTTAGGCTCCTGGCTTTGGTCTGGCCCAGAGCTGGCTGTTGTATGCATTTGGTGATGAACCATTAAGATGAAAGATCTGTCTGTTTCTGTTTTTCTGTCACTCTGCCTTTAAAATAAATAAAACAAATAAAATTTTAGCATTCTAAAATAATACGTCTCCCATTTTCTTAATGAGAAGATCCAAAAGAAAAGTTTCTTAAGGGCAAGTCAAATATATAAATAAAATTTGAAAGACATAGATAATTAAATATCTAGTTATTGTGTTTTTTGTTTTTAGATTTTATTTTTTTATTTGAGAGGTAGAGTTACAGTGAGAAGGAGAGACAGAAAGGTCTTCCTGTGCCAGTTCACTCCCTAAATGGCATCAATGGCCGCAGCTGCACCGAGCCGAAGCCAGGAGCCAGGAGCTTCTTCTGAATCTCCCACGTGGGTGCAAGGGCCCAAGGATTTGGACCATCTTCCACTGCTATCCCAGGCCATAGCAGAAAGCTGGATTGGAAGAGGAACAGCCAGGACTAGAACCAGCACTCATTTGGGATGCCTGCACTGCAGGTGGAAGATTAACCTACTGCGCCACAGTGCCAACCCCTAGTTATAGTATTTAATAGATTATCATATATTTAAAAACACATTGTTTAGGACAGGCATTTGGCTTAGTAGTTAAGGTACCACTTGAGATGCCTACATACCAAATCAGAGTAACTAGGTTCAAGTCCCAGCTCTGCCATCAATTCCAGCTTCCTGATGATGCGCATTCTGGGAGGCAGCAAGTGATGGTTCAACTAGTTGGGTCCCTGCAACCCATATGGGAGCCCAGTGGAGTTCCTGTCTCCTGACTTTAGCCTGGAGCAATTCTGGTTATTGCAGGCATTTGAAGAGTGAACCAGAGGATGACAGATCTTTCTGTCTCCCTCGCGCTCTCTCTCTGACTCTCTGCCTTTCAAATAAATAACAACATTGTTTAGAATAATAAAAATGAGAAATATGCCTTTTTTCCCAACTTTCACATGTGAATTCATGAAAACAGTTTATTCAAACTTTTCAAAGGTGTTTCAGCATTTCAGATTTTCATCTGAGAACTGCTTTTTGACCCATCTAGCACAGTTTTCCAGAACACAGTTTACTTCTTCATCTAAATTATTTATGACATGACAGCTTTTAATCTTTGTATTATTCTCTTCCTGGAAATCTTACTCTAAGCCTTAGGTATTTATTTAGTTATGTATGTATTTATTTATTTTAAATATTTATTTTTAGTTATTTGAAAGCGTTACAGAGAGATAGAGACAGAGAGAGAGGTCTTCCATCTGCTGGTTCACTCACCGGATGGCTGCAATGGCCAGAACTGTGCCGATCCAAAGCCAGGAACCAGGAGCTTCTTCTGGGTCTCTCATGTGGATGCAGGGGCCCAAGGACTTGGACCATCTTCTCCTGCTTTCCCAGGCCAGCTGAATTAGAAGTGGAGCAGCCGGGACTTGAACCAGCACCCATATGGGATGCCAGCACTTCGAGCCCGGACTTTAACCCACTGTGCCACAGTGCCAGCCCCAGCCTTAGCTATTTAGATAATACAAAAGTAACTTTTTTTCTTCTAGATAAATATCATTGACCAGTATATGATAATCACCTATAGTTTTTTGAGATTATTTTTAAAAAGTCTACTTTAACACTTTTGGAGAGATTTTTGCCCTCAACAAGATTACTAAGAACAAGTGTTCACTTTTTTTTTTTTTTTGACAGGCAGAGTGGACAGTGAGAGAGAGAGAAAGAAAGAGAAAGGTCTTCCTTTACTGTTGGTTCACCCCCCCAATGGCCGCTGCGGCCGATACACTGTGCTGATCCGAAGCCAGGAGCCAGGTGCTTCTCCTGGTCTCCCATGTGGGTGCAGGGCCCAAGGACTTGGGCCATCCTCCACTGCACTCCCGGGCCACAACAGAGAGCTGGCCTGGAAGAGGGGCAACCAGGGCAGAATCTGGCGCCCCGACCGGGACTAGAACCTGGTGTGCCGGCGCCGCAAGGCGGAGAATTAGCCTATTGAGCCGCGGCGCCGGCCAAAGTGTTCACTTTTTTAAATTTACTAATTCTTCTAAGTGATCTAAATATCCAAAATTAACATTGATTGGGGTAATTTTAGATAATGTACCCTTTTCACATAAAACTTTGTTGTACAAAATACACTATTTCAGAGATTTTTTTTAAAGACCTAAAGGGTGTCTGCTGCTTAATTTTTGAGGGCGAGAATGTTATTTCCACGTATTTGAGATTGTTTGGTTATCCTCTAAGTGCACCTGTGATGAAAGCAACTTGACCTGATACAGTTTACTTATATAATAACTGTTCTATCAGTATAAAAAAGGCAAAAACAAAAGTGGCCAATTATTAGACTTATCTGTGTTCAGTATATTAATATATCAAGGAACTTTATATATTTTACAAACTTTATTTTTGAAAAAACAAAATTGTGAAATTTTATATATCGTTGTCACAACTTTTAATTTTCTTTCAAATTCAAAATAGAAGTGTGACAAATATGAGAAATTTCACATTGATCTGTTTGACTATTATGATATTCTAAAAAGGACTATTGAGAAGCAAAATTATGAGAATGAAAGATTGGTTAAGTACATGTCTCAGAGAAATTAACAGCTTTTGAAGGATAAATCAGGATGTAAAGTCAGTAAAAGTGTGATGTAGATATATAATCAGGCAGAAATAAATTTATAATGTTCTGTTATAAAGTCTTAAGTTATTATAACAACCATTGAACAAATGAAGTACAAATCTTATTTTGAAAATATTCTCCAGCAATTCTTTTTTAATTTCCTTTGCATAGCTCGTTCGACCAGTCACCATGGTGCCTAGTGTTCCAGGAATCCCAGGTCCTTCTTCCCCTCAACCAGTGCAGTCAGAAGCAAAAATGGTAAGCAGGATTTTGTTTGTTCTGTTTTGAATGTTTTTCTTCATGAACAGCTGCTTAAAACACAGTTTACATTGCATTTTATAAAGTTATGATCTCTTACTATTCTTATTATGCTGTAGAAGAAAGACAAAAATTGGCAAAGGAAAGCTTCCAGTTAGCATAGTTAGTAAGTACCACTTGTTAGTGGTTTTTAAATAAATGGGGTGGATTGGAAGTAAAGTTTGCATTCTTGTGGCTTGTGATTACCTGGTTGGTTACTGTAGCTTTTTACAGAAGCTCTTTCTCCTCCTGGTGGAAGCTAGCAGTATTACAGCTGAAGCTAGATTTAATCTGAAAGTAGCACTGAAATAAGTGATTATATAGTTTTTTTAAAACTTGGAAATAGGCTGGCGCCGTGGCTCAACAGGCTAATCCTCCGCCTTGCGGCGCCGGCACACCGGGTTCTAGTCCTGGTCGGGGCGCCGGATTCTGTCCCTGTTGCCCCTCTTCCAGGCCAGCTCTCTGCTGTGGCCCAGGAGTGCAGTGGAGGATGGCCCAAGTGCTTGGGCCCTGCACCCCATGGGAGACCAGGAAAAAGCACCTAGCACCTGGCTCCTGCCATCAGATCAGCGCAGTGCGCCGGCCGCAGCGCGCCAGCCGCGGCAGCCATTGGAGGGTGAGCCAACGGCAAAAGGAAGACCTTTCTCTCTGTCTCTCTCTCTCTCACTGTCCACTGTGCCTGTCAAAAAAATAAAAATAAATAAAAATAAAAAAACTTGGAAATAGGACACAAGTTATCAGGCATTGTACATGGTACATAAAATGAAAACTATATATTTATGTTCTTCTTCAAAAACACTAAGAAGTTAGTGTTGCTTGAAGAAATGAGCTATAGTAGGAATCAAGAGACATTTACTTTTTTTTTTTTTAAGATTTATTTATTTATATGAAAGGTGGAATTACAGAGAGGCAGAGACAGTGAGAGAGATCTATCCGCTGGTTTACTCCCCAAATGGCCGCAACAGCCAGAGCTGGTCCAATCCAAAGCCAGAAGCCAGGAGCTTCTTTTGGGTCTCCCACATAGGTGCAGGGGGCCCAAGGACTTAAGCCATCTTCCACTGCTTTCTCAGGCTATAGCAGAGAGCTGGATCAGAAGTGGAGCAACCACGTCTCAAACCAGAGCCCACATAGGATGCTGGCACTGTAGGCAGTGGCTTTTACCTGCTATGCCACAGCACTAACCCAAACAAGTACTATATGGGTGCTGGTTCCTGTCCCAGCTACTCCTCTTCTGATCGAGCTCTCTGTTGTTGCCTGGGAAAGCATTGGAAGATGGCCCAAGTCCTTGGGTCCCTATACCTGCGTGGGAGATCTGGAAGAAGCTCCTGGCTACTGGCTTTGGATTGGCCCAGCTCGGGCTGTTGGAGCCATTTGGGAGTGGACCAGCAGGTGGAAGACCTTTCTCTCTGTCTCCCTCTCTCTATCTATAACTCTACCTCTGAGATGAAATAAAATCTTTAAAAAAAAAAAAAAAAAGTAGAACAGCCGGGACTCAAACCAGTGCACATATGGGATGACAGGTCTCCCATTCGTTGGTTCACTACCCAGATGGCACAATAGCCAGGGCAAAGCCAGGAGCCAGGAATTTCTTCAGGTCTCCCACATTGTTGCAGGGAACCAACCACTTGGGCCACCTTCTGCTCCCTTTCCCAGGTACATTAGCAGGGAATTGGATCAGAAGAGGAGCAGCCAGGTCTCAAACTGCACCCATATGAGATGCCAGCATCGCAGGCAGTGACTTTACCCACTACGGCACAGTGTCAGCCCCTAGTTGTTGATTATGGTCAGAGAAGGACATTAAAACCCAAGAGGGTAGAGGTGGGCTTCAGGCATTTGGCTTAAGATGCCCACATCCTCTATCAGATTGCCTGAGTTCAAGATCCAACTCCGTTTGGCTCCTTACTACAGAGTCCTTTTAATGCATACTCTGGGAGGTAATGGTGATAACTCAAATAACTCGGTTCCTACCACCCACGTGAGAGACCTGAACAGAATTCCTGGCTCCAGTTCTGTCCCAGCCCAAGCCACAGTGAGTCTGGAGATGAGAGCTCTTCCTCTCGGTCTTTCTCAAATAAATAACTACAGTTTTAAACATTTACTTATTTATTTTCATCTACTTGAAAGGCAGAGCAACAGAGAGAATAACAATGTTAAGAGGATGGGCAGATGTAGAGGTTGCAGTGCCCTTGGAACATCGGCATCCCATATTAAGAGTGCCTGCCTTCAAGTCTTAGCTTCACTTCCCATTCTAGCTTTCTGCTGTTGCACACCCCAGGAGGCAACAGGTAGTGCCTCAAGTGCTTGAGTCCCTGCCACCCACGTGGGAGACTCAAATTGAGTTCCAGGCTCCTGGCTTCAGCTTGGCCCAGCCCGTTGTTGTGGGTAGATGAGAAGTGAGCCAACAAATGGAAGATCTGTGTTTCTTTCTCTGTGACTTTATCTCTCTGCCTTTCAAATAAGCATATAGATAGAGGTGACAATACAATAAAAAGAAGAAAAAAGGCCCAGGGGGGAAATTTTTCACATCATTGCACTTTGGGTCAGAACTTTAGAAAAATTAAGGTGAATCTTCTTCATCTGAAAGCAGACGAGCTTTATTGCATTTTTTATTACTTTCTATTAAAACATACTGATTAATGAAAAATGCAATCTGCCATAAAGTGAGAATGGAATAAGCAGAAATATAAAGAGATCCTTTTTTTTACATAGTCAGTGGACTTCTTAAAAATTAATTCAAAAGAAACAAATCCAGTTTAGGTAATACTTTGGGCTCCAAGAGTAGACTGTACTTCTATAAACCATTAAACTTAACACTAACCAGAATAAGTTTTAGGCTACCAGGAAATTCAGTTAAAAAGAATAAACATGATAGAATATTTGCATATTAAAAATACTAAAGCAGTAATTTTCATAAGTTTATATATGAAAAACAATCATTAGTTAAAGACCCACAAATAGCATGGAGAGTCACAGATTGCCCCACTTAAATTTAACAATCCAATTACATTTCTTATTAGAATTTTGCCAGTATAAAATAGCTGTATTAAGTGATTGTCTATTTTAATTAGTACAATAAATAAGAATGTCCAGTTCTGATTAAATGAAGACTGAAAGTATTCTACCTTTTTTTAAACTTTTCATTATGAAAATTTTCATATATGAAGTAAACAGGATAATATAATAACTCCCATGTACCCATTATCTGGCTACAATTTTTGGCAGTAAACTGGTATCCTTGTTTTATCTATTCTTCAGTCCACTCCCAAACCCTAATTAAATTATTTTCATAGAACTTTCTTTGTGAGAATTTACATATATTGAAATTACATATATTGAAATTAACTTATAGCTGTGCAGTTTTTAAAAACAACTGAATTCCTATAACATCTACTGCTATTACCTGTAATATTAACATCTACCCAGAAGTTTTCTCTGTTCCTCTCAATCTGTCCCTCTCCCCAACCTGCTCTGATATTTGTCTCCACAGATATATTCTAGGATTTCATATAAATGGGCTCAAAATGTAGTCTTTTGTGTCCAGCTCTGAGATTTACTCATATTGTTAGGGGTATAATAGTTTGCTGCTTTTAATGAGGAGTGGTATTTCATTGTGTGACTATACCACAGTTTATTTATTCTCCTACTGATGAACACTTGAGTGGTTTCCAGTGTTTAGCTGTTGTGAATAAAGCCGGTGTGTACATTCTCCTGCAACTTTGTGGACATATGCTTTCATTTTGTTGGATAAATACCTAAAGGGTAAGATTGCTGAATCAAGGGGGTGAACAGACATTTCTTGGCTACTAAAAAATCCAACAGGGTTGATCTTAAATTTTGAGATTTTTCTTGCAAATGTTTCTTACAATCATCAGGGGAATCAGAAAAGAATCTTCTTCTAAGAAGGTCATTGTTGATTATTTTTTCAACACATACGACAATTAAGATTGTATCATGAGGTGTTTGGTTTCTGGGTTTTTTTTTTAATTCTGTTAATGGTCACTAGTCCACAAAAATAATATTAAACTTATTAAAGTTACCAGTTCAAAAACTTAGTTCTTCCCTAATTTCTCAGAGCAATTTACAATAATTATATAATGATTACTTTTAAAGGGCTTAAATTATAGTTAATCTTAAATTTGCTAAGCTGCATTTATAAACAATATTGGGGCCAGCGCTGTGGTGTGGCAGGTTAAAGCCCCAGCCTGGAGTGCTGGTATCCATATGGATGCCAGTTTAAGTCCCGGCGGCTCCTCTTCCAATCCAGCTCTCTGCTATGGTCTGGGAAAGCAATAGAAGATGGCCCAGGTCTTTGGGCCCCTGCACCCGCATGGGAGACCTGGAGGAAGCTCCTGGCTCCTGGCTTCAGATCAGCTCAGCTCTGGCCGTTGCGGTCATTTAGGGAGTGAACCAGCAGAATGGAAGGCCTCTCTCTCACTCTCTGCATCTCCTTCTCTGTGTAACTTTGACTTTCAAATAAATTTTTTTAAAAATTTAATATGTATCTTATTTTATTATCTACCACTACAGCAGTTATCTAACAGAGTTTCCCAAGTAAATTAATAATTTTTAAAACTTACATAGTAAGGGCCAGTGCCACTGCTCACTAGGCTAATCCTCCGCCTGCGGCGCCAGCACACTGGGTTCTAGTCTCGGTTGTGGTGCCGGATTCTGTCCCGGTAGCTCCTCTTCCAGGCCAGCTCTCTGCTGTGGCCCGGGAGTGCAGTGGAAGATGGCCCAAGTCCTTGAGCCCTGCACCCCATGGGAGACCAGGAGAAGCACCTGGCTCCTGGCTTCAGATCAGCGCGGTGCGCCGGCCGCAGCGTGCCGGCTGCAGTGACCATTGGAGGGTGAACCAACGGAAAAGGAAGACCTTTCTCTCTCTCTCTCTCTCTCTCTCTCTCTCTCTCACGCTATCCACTCTGCCTGTCCAAAAAAAAAAAAATATATAGAGAGAGAGAGAGAGAGAGAGAGAGAAAGGCTTGATTTTGTTTGTTCATGTATTATTTAGAAGCTTAGTTATCTTAATGCTTACAACTAAAAATTATAAGACTAAAGCAATCTGTTAATCAAGTATTTTAAATTGAAACCCAAAGGTAATCTATTACTTAGTTTGGCAGATTATTTTAGGTACTTTTTTTTTTTTTTAAGATTTTATTTATTTGAGAGGCAGAGTTACAGTAAGAGGGAGAGACAGAGAGAAAAATCTATCTGCTAATTCAGTCCCCAAATGGCCCCAACAGCTGGAGCTGTGCCAATCAGGAGCATCCTCCGGGTCTCCTACACAGGTGCAGGGTCCCAAGGACTTGGGCCACCTTCTGTTGCTTTCCCAGGCCATAACAGAGAGCTGGATCAGAAGAAGAGCAGCTGTGACTCGAACCAGCACCCATATGGGATGCTGGTGCTGCAAGTGGAGGCTTAGCCCACTATACCTCAGCACAGGCCCCTTAGATACTTTTAGAACAAAAAGTACCAAATAGGTCAGTTTATTTGGAAGTTTTAAATGAAAATGTCACTGCCATCAATTTATTAAGTTTCAGGGGCCTGAATAGACTTAACAAATGAACAATTCTGTCATCCCAATTGAAGAAAGCCGAGTTTGGTACATATCCCATGCAAGGAGGTTTCTTAATGACCAGGAAAATGATCACAGAATTTAATTATTTCCTCCATCAAAGATAGAATTTCACATCCAAGCTCTCCAAATATGTGCTTCCCAGCTCACATCTTCTATCAGAGGTGGAGAACCCTTTTTCTACCAAGGGCCATTTGGATATTTATAACATCATTCATTGTATCAAGTTAAAAATCAGCCTGATATAGATTTATTGAATTTCATGTCCAGCCTGCAGTTGCCTTGGCAGGGCCAGACTAGGTGAATCTACAGACTTTCTACCACCAATGGGCTGGACATTTCCCACCCCTGTCTAGATTCCTGTTAAACATTAAGCAGTTCTGCCTCTTCACCATCTGCAACTCCCCCACCCCAAGTCTATTATTGCACTTTTACTGTTGCATTTGGATTTTGTACTGGTGGTGGTGGTGGTTTTCAAGTCTTTGAAAATATTTAAACATCATACTTTTTGAGTTCTTCATCTTTCTCCAGGAACTTATTTAACCTTTGTGGTCACAATCTGTTAATGACGTACTGTGTAGTATAGCTGTGGTGAGTATGCTAAAGTGACTTGTGGTTAAAAGATAATAAAAGAGAAATGCCAGGATGAGAATAGCTGAAGAGAAACATACTTCATATCCTGAGATAACCAGAGGTGCTTTTGGTATTCCTTGATTTTTAGATGCCCAGTGCTTACAGGAAAATATCACGTATGCACTGTTGTTTTGGCTACTGTAAATATTGAAATATAAATCCTTTTTCTTTCTACTAAAAGAATTCTTCAGGGTAAACTTTTTTAAAAATAACACTCATTTTAATATAGGTCTTTGGAAAAATAAGAATATGATAAATGGGAGTAAAGATCCACAAATGTAAGATTATGCAGTACTTTTTAATACTACAGAACAGTCCCATGACCTGCTATTTTCTACAGAATTGCATCAAATCTTGCCCAATTGTTTTAGGGGGTTTGTTTGTCACTAAACACATAAACTGTAGATATTTGGTATCTATACTACTCTTCTAATAAGATAATTCTCTTATTTGTAATAAAAATAGCTCTCCTGGATGTTAATCATCTAGGAGTTTTATTTAAGAAAATTTAGTAAAGTAAGAAGTATCTTCCAGAATCGTTTCTTTAAGGCTTATGTGACAGAACAGAAATATCTTCGCACACAGTGGGTAGCCAGTAGGTTTTCTGCAGGGGTACTGAGAGCTGACAGAGGGCATCTTGGCAAATGTTCAGAAACCTACATTAACTTGGTTGGGGCCCTGCATGGAACCTCATGTTCAGCAGAATTCTTCTGACCTGCCTCTGCATGCCAAGCTAATCAGCAAACACCTAATGAGCCCACTCCAAAGAAACAGACCTTCTCCCAACCTACTTCATTTTCATATGTTCTCTGGGGGTAGGGAGACAAGACTTCATGAGGACTGATGATGCTGCAAAGACCACAATAATGATAATTAACTTGCTGAATTTAGAAGATTATGCTGTTAATTAGTTGCAAAATAAAGATAAGTAATAGAGTAGCAGATGGTAGGATAACACCCAGGAGAAGGAGGGTTATTATTCTGATGAGCTTTTGTGGCACATATGAAATATGAATCTGACTTTTTCATAAATTGTTTTTAGAAAAAAATTTTTTTCTTTAAACTATTATGGAGTAGTTTGTTCCTTCCAAGTTTTGACAGATGTGAAAGAATTTATTTTCAAGGGTGCAACATAGAACTTGAATGACAATTTCTAGATCACCTGTTAACATAAATGTATCAGATTGGTCACCATAACAAACTATTTATCCTTTAATAACTGATACAGTTTATATCTCTAGGAAAGAAAAGTTTTCTATATAGTAGTTGAACTTTACATTACTAAACATTTGCTGTTAATATTAAAGCAGTAGTCTACATCTTAGAAATGTAATAATACATTTTAGTTTTCTTTAAAACATTGTGTGCCTTTATACATGTTAGAGAGTTTAAACCTTTTAAATCTTATTTATCTATGTACTTACATGAAATTTCTCTGTTGAGGAAAAATGTATTAATTTTTTTAGATATCATTGTTTGGCCGTCTTTAAAATACCCCTAACAGATATACAAGGGTAGATACTAGGTGTCCTTATGTTATAAGGATATACTATAAAATAATTATATATATTTATAATTATAAAACATGTGAATAATAGTTACTGCTTTTTTCACCTAAATTCATCCTTTCTAAAAAATTTTAGCTTACATATATTTTTGTTGTAGTTTTAAAGATGATACTTTAGCGCTCTGTTAATTAACCCTTAAAAATCCTTTTCTTACATTTAAACCCAGTGGCACACTTTCAGAGTCAGACCTATTGTAATCATTGTAACAGCATGGAGCAAACATTAGAGCTCCCTCACCGGATGAGTGCTATATACCCTGGGGCAGTCAAAGGAGGATAATAAATGAAGACTGATGCTGCTTTTAAGTGCTCTGTAAGGTAGTAACTTGCCCTACTAAAGATTATTCAAGAGAGTGATGTTTATGTACTTCAGACTCCCCTATGTGCAGTTACTGTATTTCATTAATTCCAAGAGTTAAGCTCTTCACTGTAAAACTTTAAATGCTCTTCAGTTCTGTGCTTTCTACCTAAGGACTTCGAATGTTTTACCAACACTTACTTAGAAAGCCTCACATCTCAACTTCTCGTTGTATTTATGAACATTGTTTAGACACAAATGAAAGCTCCATCTTAAGGCTTAGATTGGTTATGATTTAGTGTATTTCCATCTCTGATATTCTGTTTATAAAAGATGTAAATATACAGACTGACCACTTCCCTGGATTCCCCTCCTCTATTCTGTTTATAAGACCCACACCTGCCAACCCTGTCTCTGTTTTCAGTTCTTCTTGATCTCTTCCTAAGTATTCTTATCTGATGCTGGTGAGCTAATTCTTTAGGAACTCCTGTAATTTAAGTTTCCATTCATCAACTTCCATAATGTCTAATCAGTTATTGGTGTTCTAATTTCCTGTGTCATAGCTACTAATATAAAGTCTTTAAAAAAGTTTATGGAAAATATGCATTATGAAAATCCTGTGACTGAATTTCATTTTTTATACCAAAGTAAACTTACCTTTTAGTTCCATTGTTCACAGACTTCTTGTAGAACCTTTGAATGTTTAAAAAAGAAAGAAGAAAGGAAGGAACTAGGGATCTTGTCTATATTCTGAAAAATACAGTACATGATGTGGTCTTTAACGTATTTTACATACTAAACACATATACCGCCAAACCAGTACTTAAGATGACCCCAGTACGTTTTGAAAATACTCAAGTGTAGGAACTCTCCTAATTTCTTGGACATTCCTGCATACACATATGCTAAGAAAATGCAGGCTGGGACTGGCGCTGTGTTGTAGCAGGTTAAGCTGCCACCTGCAGCGCCAGCATCCCAAATGGACACTGGTTCACATCCTAGCTGCTCTACTTCCAATCCAGCCCCCTGCTAATGTGCCTGGGAAAGCAGTGGAAGATGAAACAAGTCCTTGGGCCCCTGCACCTGCGTGGGAGACCCAAAAGAAGGTCCTGGCTTCAGAATGGCCCAGCTCCGGCTGTTGCAGCCATCTGAGGAGTGAACCAGCAAATGGAAGCTCACTCTGTCTCCCTCTCCCCAAACTGCCCAGCTCTACCTCCTTTCAAATAAATAAATCTTTTTTTTTTTAAAAAAGAGAGAAATAATAACCTGCAAGCAAGTTATTATTACTTTCAGTTTTAATCAGTAAATATACTAAAACTTTAAATTTATGGTACCTTTTATAATTCCTAAGGAAATAATCTGTCACAAAAGAGGGCCAAAGTGTGCCTGATCCAAGTTGCTAAGGTCTTGATATGACTTAGCAGTTGCAGTACCAGGCTTGGTATTCTCTCTCTCTCTCTCTCTCTTTCTCTTTCTCTCTCTCTCTCTTTTTAATTTATTTGACAGGTAGAGTTTACAGACAGAGAGAGAGAGAAAGAGAGAAAGGTCTTCATTCTGTTGGTTCACTCTCCAAATGGCCACAATGGCCGGAGCTACACCAATCCAAAGCCAGGAGCCAGGAGTCTTCCTGGTCTCCCATGTGGGTGCAGGGGCCCAAGGACTTGGGCCATCCTCCACAGCTATCCCAGGCCACAGCAGAGAGCTGGACTGGAAGAGGAACAATCAGGACTAGAACCCGGCACCCATATGGGATGTTGGCTTTGCAGGCAGAGGACCAACCAAGTGAGCCACAATGCTGGCCACAGGCTTGGTGTTCTCAATCCTTGGTGATTGCCTTCTTTTTTTAAATGATTTATTTATTTGAATGTCAGAGTTACAGAGAGAGAGAAGGATAGGCAGAGAGAGAAAGAGAGGTCTTCCATCTGCTGGTTACTCACCACTTGGCTACAATGGCTGGAGTTGCATTGATCTGAAGCCAGGAGCCAGGAGCTTCTTCCAGGTCTCCCACACAGGTACAGTGGCCTAAGGGCTTGGGCCATCTTCTGCTGCTTTCTCAGGCCATAGAAGAGAGCTGGATCGGAATTGGAGAAGCTGGGTCTTGAACCAGTGCCCATATGGGATGCCGGCACTGCAGGTGGAGGCTTTACCCACTACGTCACAGACCAGGCCCCAGTGATTGTCTTTTGAAACATCAATCTACATTAAACATTAAGCTGTTATCTTTCCTAGTAGTACAAAGGATAACGTATGCATGGGAAAATTGTACATTTTGAAATTAAAGAGATCCAGGATATGAACTAATTAATTGCTATGCAACCTTCAGTAAATAGTTTTTAGCTTCCCAGTCTATAAAATTGATGGAACTATCCAGTTAAAATTCATGGAAAAACTAATAACACAATAGCACAGATGAATCTCAGATCTCTTATACTAAGGGAAAGAAGCTGGACTCAAAAAGCTATACATTGTATGTTTCTATTTATATGACATTCTGGAAAAAACAGAACACAGGGTCAAAAAACAGATTAAGGGTTTCCAGGGGCTAGGAAAGGGAAGACAATGTGATGGGAAAGGCCATGAGGATGTTTTGGGTTTAGTAGAACTGTCCTGTATCCTGATTATAAGAGAGATTATATAAGTGAACTATTGGCTTCATTTTTAAAACCATATCCAGAATCTGCAAGGATTAGCAGTAGGAGAAAGAAAATATCCATTAACACTTACTCAGGTATATGTATTGCCTGAATTGAAATTCTGGTTACCGTTTCCCATATGCTTTGGTTTTCACGTATCTGGATCACATATAATGGATATTCTTCTAGTAAGAAGACACATAAGATGAAACTTAAGAAAGTGTAAACTTTCAAATGATTATAAAATTTTCTGTATTGCTCTTAGAGTGAATGAAAGCAATTGTACTAGAATCATTGGGGGACTTAAAAAAAGATTTTATTTATTTATCTACTTATTTATTTGAAAGGTAGATTTACAGACACAAAGAAGGAGGGACAGAGAGAAAGTTATTCCATCTGCTGGTTCACTCCAGGTTTCCCACCCGGGTGCAGGGTCCCAAGAACTTCTACTGCTTTTCCAGGCCTGAAAGGCGAGTAGCTGAGACTAGAACTGGCACCCATAAGGAATGCCTGCGCAGCCAGCAGACGTTTAGCCCGCTACACCACAGCACCGGCCCCTGGGGGCTTTTTTAAAAGCTTTCCTCTTGTACTCTCTTCTGCTATACTCAAAGAAAGAAAGGAAAGAGTGCTAAGAATCTACATAGGTAGACTACAGCACTGTTCTCACATCAACTTTTTTTTTTTTAATGATTTATTTATTTGAAAGGCAGAGTTACAAAAAGGCAGAGGCAGAAAGCAAGGTCTTCCATCCGTTGGTTCACTCCCCAGACAGGTGCAACGGCCAGAGCTGGGCTGATCCAAAGCCAGGAGCACTTGCACCATCTTCTGCTGCTTTCCTAGGCCATAAGAGAGAGCTGGATCGGAAGTGGAGCAGCTGGGACTATAACCGGTGCCCATAGGGGATGCCAGCACTACAGGCATTGGCTTTACCTGCTACGTGATGGCACCAGCCCCTCATATCAACTTTTGTGTAGTCTCCCTCCTCCCAAATATACACCTGAGGGTAGATCTTAGGAAAATGTAATGAATGTATCTCTGATTCATATTTTTGTAATAACACTTATTTTGGCCTCAAGGACTCTATCTCAGTTATTAAGAGCAATCTTAGCAGTAATAGACCCAGGTTTCTGAGATTCCTTTAGTATGATTAGTTTGTGGTGATTGGTTCATATTTGTAAGTCAACAGTAAGGGCCAGCACTGTTGCGTAGCGGGTGGAGCCACCGTCTGCACTGCTGGCATCCCATATGGGTACCAGTTCAAGTCCCAGCTGCTCCACTTCTGATGCAGCTCTCTGCTATGGCCTGGGAAAGCAGTGGAGGATGTCCCAGGTCCTTGGGCCCCTGCACCCTCATGGGAAGACTCGGGGGAGGCTCCTGGCTTCTGACTTCAGATTGGCACAGCTCCAGCAGTTGCGGCCAATTGGGGAGTGAATCAGTGGATGGAGGACCTCTCTCCTCTCTCTCTGTGCCTCTTTTTATTTGTTTATTTGAAAATCAGAGTCACAGAGAGGCAGAGAGAGAGAGAGGGGGGGGGGGGGTCTTCCATCTGCTGGTTCACTCCCCAGATGACCGCAACAGCTGGAGCTGAGCTGATCTGAAGCCAGGAGCCAGGAGCTTCTTCCATGTGTCCCACACAGGTGCAGGGGCCCAAGGACTTGGGCCATCTTCCACTGCTTTCCCAGGCCATAGCAGAGAGCTGCATCAGAAGTGGAGCAGCTGGGACGTGAACTGTCACCCATATGGGATGCTGACGCTTCAGGCAGAGGCTCCACCTGCTCCGCCACAGCACCAGCCCCTGATTAAATAATTCTTTTTAAAAAAATATAAATAAATAAATAAATAAACAGTAAAACTTCCTTAAGTTTTATATGTTTCCATTTTCCTCAAAACCTACTAATGTCAGTTAGCTAATTGTATACCTAGATAGCAAATCAACATACCAGCTGCTAACAAGGACCCATAAAGATAAAGAACAGCTTCTGTTCTTAAACATTTTAGTATCTGGTTGAAAGATAAGGTAGTCACATATGACAGATTTTTGCTGATAAAATAAGAAGTTTCATTGTAATTGTATCATTTTAGGAGGCAGTGTTAAATATGTATGGGGGGGAAGAACCTCTATAGTCCAAAATTGTACTTATGAAATTTGTATTTATTAAATAAAAGCTTTCGGCCGGCACCATGGCTCAACAGGCTAATCCTCTGCCTTGTGGCGCCGGCACACTGGATTCTAGTCCCGGTCCGGGCGCTGGATTCTGTCCCGGTTGCCCCTCTTCCAGGCCAGCTCTCTGCTGTGGCCCGGGAGTGCAGTGGAGGATGGCCCAAGTGCTTGGGCCCTGCACCCCATGGGAGACCAGGAGAAGCACCTGGCTCCTGCCATCGGATGAGCGCGGTGCGCCAGCCGCAGCGCACTGGCCGCGGCAGCCATGTCTCTCTCTCTCACTGTCCACTTTGCCTGTCAAAAAAATAAATAAATAAATAAAAGCTTTCTATTAAAAACAAAAAAATACGGATCTAACAGTAGATCTGTCATAGTGTCAAAGTCAGGTAGAGTTCAGTTCACTTGTACAACACATGGCTAAAGGGACAGCTAGTTGAAACTTAAGATAGAGAAGACCTAAAGAAGGTACATCCAGCTGTAGATTCTAGAAAGATGTACAGTCTGGCGAGCAGCCTCATGACCTAAAGGTGCAACATGGGATAATTGTCCAAGGAAGTACTACTGGCTCCAAAAAAATCCGGACAAGAAGAGGTTTAGGGGCTGGCGCTGTGGCGTAGCAGTTAAAGCCACTGCCTGCAATGCCAACATCCTATGTGGGTGATGGTTCGAGTCCTAGTTGCTCCACTTCAAATCCATCTCACTGCTAATGTGCCTGAGAAAGCAGCGAAAGATGACCCAAGCCCTTGGGCCCCTGCACCCGTATAGGAGACATGGAAGAAGCTCCAGGCTCCTGGCTTTTGATCATCCTAGCTCTGGCCATTGTGGCCATTTGGGGAGTGAACCAACGAATGGAAGACCTCGCTCTGTCTCTGCCTCTGCCTCTGCCTTTCTGTAACTGTGCCTTTCAAATAAATGAATAAATTTTTTTAAAAAATGGAGAGGTTTAGGTCTTAGAATGTAGACAGCGCATGAGATCTGGATGTGAGATACAGGAATGGAGTGCAAGAGAAGAGGTGAAAGTAAGCTAATGATTAACTTGTTGCTTTAGTTGAACAAAGGTAGTTATTTTCCATTAACGGTGTTTTTATGTTTTTACTGTTAAAGCTGATTACAAATAGCAAAGTAGAAGATTCCTCTGGCAGGACTAGGCATAGTTAACCCAAGACTATGTGTAGAGTTGGATTTGGATGTGAAGTAAGGAACTTTTTTTTTAATGTTTGCATTTCAGAGATTAAAAGCGGCTTTGACCCAGCAGCATCCTCCAGTTACCAATGGTGATACTGTCAAAGGTCATGGTAGCGGATTGGTTAGGACTCAGTCAGAAGAATCTCGACCACAGTCGTTGCAACAGCCAGCCACATCTACAACAGAAACTCCGGTATGTATATATTTTTTTTATCACTAAGTACTCTGTCATCCAACTTAAATGTCTTCTTTATATACTTCGAAAAAAATTATTTCTGGGTCATATTACTCCCAGAGTGTCTCAGGAGCCTTAGGAAGGATAGTTAGTAATTCAGTGTACAAGTATAGATACAAAAATAAATAATAATAAAAGAGCAATTGTTACTATCCAAGATAAATGTTGGAATGTAAATGTTTCTTTGAGTGTCTGTATATGCTGGTCTGACTTGACACAATATTTTTAAAGAAAACAATTTTTTCTGCTAATAATAGAACAGTGAAACTGAATACGACTTTGAGAAACTTACTTAATTCTCCATTTCTTGGTTGAGGAAATTTAGATTTTGACTTTTCTCTATGGAAAGTCTTCTATAACTAGAAAAATCTTTTATGTGAAAACCTACATACTTTTAATAAAAATAAACTAAAACCATTAGCTCTGGATATTTTCCTGATATAGTTAGTACAAATGGATTTGATTTGAATTGTGCTTCTGTGTAAACAGAGTGTTTAAGCTATAGGAAAATGTAGTGGATTAAGTAGGGCTGACACTGTAGTGAAGTAGGCAAAGCCTCTGCCTGCGGTACTGGTATCCCATATGGGCACCAGTTTGAGTCCTGGCTGCTCCTTTTCCGATCCGACTCCAAGCTAATGTGCCTGGGAAAGTATTGGAAGATGGTCCAAGTCCTTGGACCCTTAGACCCACATGGGAGACCTAGAGGAAGCTTCTGCCTCCTGGCTTCAGATCAGCCCAGCTCTTGGCCATTGTGGCCATTTGAGGAGTAAATCAGTGAATGAAAGATCTCACTCTCTCTCTCCCTCTGTCTGTCTGTAACTCTGCCTCTCAAATAAATAATCTTTAAAAAAAAGTTCTGTAAATGTGATAGACAGTAATAGTTTCTTTCATATTGTTAAGGAATGCAATATTCTGCAGACATATATGTCATTTATTTTTCAAGTAACAAAACAGTTTTCCAAAGAATCTTTTTGGATCTATATTTTTTAATTATTGATTTGCCTGTTTCCTGAAATGCTGTATGTTCATGATTACTTGGCATATCATATTCTAGTATTTGAAGGACCATTAAATTGTGTAGACCTATTAACTAATGTTTCACATGTCCAAAAGAAGCAGACCTTTTTCTTTAGTATATTTGAAAGGCAGTTAGAGAGAGAGGCAGAGGCAATGAGAGAGAGGCCTTCCATCTACTGGATCACTCCCCAGATGGCCACAACAGCCAGAGCTACGCCGATCCAAAGCCAAGAGACAGGGGCTTCCCCTGTGTCTCCCATGTGGGTGCAGGGGCCCAAGGACTTGAGCCATCTTCTGCTTTCTCAGGCCATGGCAGAGAGCTGGATCAGAAGTGGAGCAGCCAGGACTTGAACTGGTGCCCATATGGGATGCTGGCACTTGTCGGCGGCAGCTTTACCCACTATGCTACAGCACCAGCCACTTATATAAGTACTCTTACCTTACTTACTTCTAGGTAATAAGAAATCTTTTAGAGAAATGTATTTAGATTCATACGCAAGTGCATACATCTGTATGTTGTATTACATAACTGGCATAAGTCAAGTGGTGAATTAAAACCTGTGAACCATCACCAAATGAGCAGATAGACATTTTATGGCAACTGTGTTACTAGAGACCCTAGCTACTTATCTCTAGTTTGTGACTGCCTAACAGATGCTTTATGTATCTACAGTATAGTTCTATAGTCAAAGGTTGCCATATTTCTGTTAAATGTGTCAGGACTCTCTGTAGGCCTTCTGTGTTCTGTGCTTAAAGAGTATTAGTGTTGGCATTAAAAAAACAAAACTTTCTAATTAATGAAACACCTGTAAACAGTAATTTTTTTAAATTGCTGTCTAAGCATAGGTATTTGTTTAACTATGTTTTATCTTTACTGAACTTAAGATAAATGGAATGTGATTGTGGTTATCAACTTGACTTAGAGGGAAAGTGAGTGAGTGAGTGTGTGTGTGTGTGTGTGTATGTGTATGTGTATGTGTGTTTTAATGTTGTAATTCAGGGGAGAGCAAAATGTGGTTAAGAAGCTAAGTGAGGCCCATGGCTGATTTTGTATGGTCTGCAAGCTAAGTATGATTTTTACATTTTAAATAATTTTTTTATTAGACAGGCAGAGTTAGATAGTGAGAGAGAGAGAGAGACAGAGAGAAAGGTCTTCCTTCCGTTGGTTCACCTCTCAAATGGCCTCTATTATGGCCAGCACATTGTGCCAATCTGAAGCCAGGAGCCAGGTGTTTTTCCCGGTGTTCCACGCGGGTTCAGGGGCCTAAGGACTTGGGCCATCCTCCACTGCTATCCTGGGCCACAGCAGAGAGCTGGACTGGAAGAGGAGCAACTGGGACTAGAACCCATTGCCCATATGGGATGCCGGTGCCGCAGGCAGAGGATTAACCAAGTGAGCCTTGGCGCCGGCCCCTTAAATAATAATTTTTAAAGATTTATTTATTTGAAAGGCAGGATGACAGACAAGCAGACCAAGGGAAAAAAGAGATATTCCATCCACTGGTTCACTCCCCAGATGACTGCAACAGCCAGGGCTGGACCACACCAAAGCCAACACCCTGGAACACAATTCCAGTCTCCCACATGTGTGGTATGGTCCCAAATACTTGAACCATCTTCTGCTGCTTTCCTAGGTGCATTAGCAGGTGAACTGGATTCAAAGCAGAGCAGCCAGGACACCAACCAGTGCTTCAGTAGAGATGCCAGCATCATAGGTGGCTGTTTAACCCTCTCTGCTACATCGGTGCCAGGGCTATTTTTTTTCAACATTTATTTAATAAATATAAATTTCCAAAGTACAACTTTTGAATTATAGCAGCTTTACCCCCATAACCTCCCTCCCACCTGTAACCCTCCTATGTCCCAATCCTTCTCCCATCCCATTTTTCATCAAAATTCATTTCCAATTATCTTTATATACAGAAGATCAATTTAGTATATATATACTAAGTAAAGATTTCAACAGAGTACACCCACACTGACACACAAAGTATAGAGTACTATTTGAGTAGTAGTTTTACCGTTAATTTGCATAGTATAACACATTAAGGACAGAGATCCCTCATGGAGAGCTGGTGCCCATTGACTCCAGTTGTTGATTTAACAATTGACACTCTTATTTATGACGTCAATAATCACCCGAGGCTCTTGTCATGAGCTGCCAAGGCTATGGAAGCCTCTTTGAGTTCACAAACTCTGACCTTATTTAGACAAGGCCATAATCAAAGTGGAAGTTCTCTCCTCCCTTCAGAGAAAGGTACCTCCTTCTTTGATGGCCCTGTCTTTCTGCTGGGCTCTCACTCACAAAGATCTTTGATTTAGGGTTTGGTTTGTTAGTTTTTCGTTTTTTTGTTTTTTTTTTTTTTTTTTGTCACAATGTCTTGGCTTTCCATGCCTTTGAAACTCTAACGGGCTTTTTAGCCAGATCCGAATGCCTTAAGGGCTGATTCTGAGGCCAGAGTGCTGTTTAGGACATTTGCCATTCTATGAGTCTGCTGTGTATCTTGCTTCCCATGTAGGTTCATTCTCCTTTTTAATTCTATCAATTATTATTAGCAGACACTGGTCTTATTTATATAATCCCTTTGACACTTAATCCTATCTTTTTGATTAATTATGAACTTAAACTGATCACTTTAACAAGTAAGATGGCATTGGTACATGCCTCCTTGATGGGATTGAATTGGAATTCCCTGGCACGTTTCTATCTCTACCATTAGGGGTAAGTCCCGAGTGAGCATATGCCGAACTGTATTCTCCTCCCTCTCTTATTCCCACTCTTATATTTAACAGCGATCACTTTTCAGTTAATTTTAAAGGCCTAAGAATAGTTGTGTGTTAATTAAAGAGTTCAACCAATGGTACTAAGTAGAACAAAAAAATACTCAAAGGAATAAAATATTAAGCTGTTCCTTGACAGTCAGGGCAAGGGCTGATCAAGTCACTGTTTCTCATAGTGTCCATTTCACTTCAACAGGTTTCCTTTTAGGTGCTCATATAGTTGTCACTGATCAGGGAAAATATATGATATTTGTCCCTTTGGGACTGGCTTATTTCACTCAGCATAATGTTTTCCAGATTCCTCCATTTTGTTGCACATGACTGGATTTCATTTTTTTTTTTTTACTGCTGTATAGTAGTCTATATAGAGTACATATCCCATAATTTCTTTACCCAGTCTTCTATTGATGGGCATTTAGGTTGATTCCATGTCTTAGCTGTTGTGATTGAGCTGTAATAAACATTAAGGTGCAAACAGCTCTTTTATTTGCCAATTTAATTTCCTTTGTGTAAATTCCAAGGAATGGGATGGCTGGGTTGTATGGTATGGCTATATTCAGTTTTCTGAGTAATCTCGAAACTGACTTCCATAGTGGCTTTACCAGTTCGCATTCCCACCAACAGTGGATTAGGGTACCTTTTTCCCCACATCCTCACCGGCATTTGTTATTGGTTAATTTCTGTATGAAAGCCTTTCTAACTGGGGTGAAGTGAAATCTCATTGTGTTTTTGATTTGCATTTCCCTAACAGCAAGTGATCCTGAACATTTTTTCATATGTCTGTTGGCCATTTGGATTTCCTCTTTTGATAAATGTCTGTTTAAATCCTTTGCCCATCTTTTAACTGGGTTGTTTGTTTTGGTGTTGTGGAGTATCTAGATCTCTTTGTAGATTCTGGTTATTAATCTTTTATCAGTTGAGTAGTTTGCAAATATTTCTCCCATTCTGTTGGTTGCCGGTTCACTTTCCTGACTGTTTCTTTTGCAGTGCAGAAGCTTCTCAATTTGAAGCAATCCCAATTGTGAATTTTGACTTTGACTGCCTGTGCCTCTGGGGTCTTTCCAGGAATATTTTGCCTGTGTCTGTATCTTGCAGGGTTTCCCCAACGTTCTCAATTAATTTGATGGTGTCAGGTCATAGATTTATATCCTTAATCCATGGTGAGTGGATTTTTGTGCAAGGTGTAAGGCAGTGGTCTTGCTTCATACTTCTGCATGTGGGAATCCAGTTATCCCAGCACCATTTGTTGAAGAGACTGCCTTTACTCCAGGTATTGGTTTTAGCTCCTTGGTCAAATATAAATTGGTTGTAGATGTTTGGATTGATTTCTGGGGTTTCTATTCTGTTCCATTGGTCTATCTATCTATTTTTATACCTGTACCAGGCTGCTTTGATTATAACTTCCTTGTAGTATGTCTTAAAATCTGGTATTGTGATGCCTCCAGCTTTGTTTTTGTTTTATAAGATTGCTTTAGGTATTCAAGGTCTCTTGTGCCTCCATATGAATTTCAGCATCATTTTTTCCATTTCTGAGAAAAATGTCTTTGGTATTTCTATTAGTATCACATTTAATCTGTAAATTGCTTATGAAAGAATGGACATTTTTATGAACATGGAAGATTTTTCCATTTTTTTTGTATCTTCTTTGAGTTCTTCCTTTAATGTTTTATAATTTTCATCATATAGATCTTTGACATCCTTGGTTAAATTTATCCCAAGTATTTGATTTTTTTTTTTTTTTTGGTAGCTATTGTGAATGGGATTGATCTTAGAAGTTTTTTCTCAGCCATGGCATTGTCTGTGTATGCAGAGGCTGTTGATTTTTGTTTATTGACTTTATATCCTGCTACTTTCCCAAACTCTTCTATGAGTTCCAGTAGTCTCTTAGTGGAGTCTTTTGAATCTCCTATATATAGAATCATGTCATCTGCAAATAAGGATAATTTGACTTCCTCCTTCCCAATTTGTATCCGTTTGATTTCTTTTTCTTGCCTAATAGCTCTAGCTAAAAGTTTCAGGACTATATTGAATAGCATTGGTGAGAGTGGGCATCCCTGTCTGGTACCAGATCTCGCTGGGAATGCTTCAAACTTTTCCCAATTCAATATGATACTTGCCATGGGTTTGTCAAAAATTGCCTTGATTGTGTTGAGGAATGTTCCTTCTAAACCCAATTTGCTTAGAGTTTTCATCAGGAAACAGTGTTGCATTTTGTCAGAAGCTTTCTCTGCACCTATTGAGATAATCACATGGTTTTTGTTCTTCAATTTGTTAATGTGATGTATCACATTGATTTCTGAATGTTGAGCCATCCCTGCATACCCGGGATATTTCCCACTTGGTCTTGAATGATCTGATATGTAGTTGGATTTGATTGGCCAGAATTTTATTGAGGATTTTTGCATATATGTTCATCAGGGAAATTGGTGTGTATTTCTCTTTCCCTGTTGCATATTTTCCGGGTTTCAGAAGTAAGGTGATTCTGGCTTCATAGAAAAAATTTGGGAGAATTCCCTCCTTTTCTGTTGTTTTGAATATTGAGGAGAATTGAAGTTTGTTATTCTTTAAATGTCTGGTAGAATTCAGCAGTGAATCTATCCTGTCCTGGGCTTTTCTTTGTTGGGAGGGCCTTTATTACTGATTCAATTTCTGTCTTGGTTATGGGTCTGTTTAGGTTTTCTATATCTTCATTGTCTTTTTAGGTGGTTTGTATGTGTCCAGGAATCTATCCATTTCTTCTAGGTTTCCCAATATTGGCATACAGCTCTTTGTAGTGGTTTCTGATGATTTTTTTTGTTTCTGTGATGTCTGTTGTTAACATTTCCTTGTTCAACTCTAGTTTTATTGATTTAGGTCTTCTCTCTTTTTTGGTTATTTGGGCCAATGGTGTGTCAATTTTTTTGTTGTTGTTTTGTTTTTTTGTTTTTTTTTTTCACAAAAACAGCCCATCATTTTGCTAATCTTTTATATTGTTTTTTTTTATTTAGTAAATATAAATTTCCAAAGTACAAGTAATGGATTACAGTGCCCCCCCCATAATTTCCCTCCCACTCACACCCCTCCCATCTCCCGCTCCCTCTCCCATTCCATTCACATCAAGATTCATTTTCAATTATCTTTTTATACAGAAGATCGATTTAGTATATATTAAGTAAAGATTTCATCAGTTTGCACCCACACAGAAACACAAAGTGTAAAATACTGTTTCAGTACTAGTTATAGCATTACTTCACGTTGGACAACACATTAAGGACAGATCCCACATGATAAGTAAGTACACAGTGACTCCTGTTGTTGACTTAATAATTTGACACTCTTGTTTATGGCGTCAGTAATCTCCCTAGGCTCTAGTATGAGTTGCCAAGGCTATGGAAGCCTTTTGAGTTCACCAACTTCGATCTTATTCTGACAGCATCATAGTCAAAGTGGAAGTTCTCGCCTCCCTTCTTTGATGGCCCCATTCTTTCCACTGGGATCTCACTCACAGAGATCTTTCATTTAGGACTTATTTTTTTTCCAGAGTGTCTTGGCTTTCCATGCCTAAAATACTCTCATGGGCTCTTCAGCCAGATCTAAATGCCTTAAGGGCTGATTCTGAGGCCAGAGTGCTATTTAGGACATCTGCCATTCTATGAGTCTGCTGTGTCTCCCGCTTCCCATGATGGATCGTTCTCTCCCTTTTTGATTCTATCAGTTAGTATTAGCAGACACTAGTCTTGCTTGTGTGATCCCTTTGACTCTTAGACCTATCAGTGTGGTCAATTGTGAACGGAAATTGATCACTTGGACTAGTGAGATGGCATTGGTACATGCCACCTTGAATGGATTGTTTCTTTGGTTTCAATTTTGTTGATTTCTTCTCTGATCTTAATTATTTCTTCTACTAGTTGTGGGTTTGGTTTACTGTTCCTTTTCTAGATCCTGAGGTGCATAGATAGTTCATTTATTTGGTGCCCTCCCAGTTTCTTGATTTAGGCATCAGTTGCTATAAACCTTCCTCTTAGCACTGCTTTTGCTGTATCCCACAAATTTCGGTATGTTGTATTGTCGTCTTCATTTGTTTCCAGAAATTTTTTAATTTCTCTTTTTATTTCTTCTATGACCCACTCTTCATTCAGAAACATGTTGTTCATGTTGCTCATTCTCCATGTGTTTATGTATGATATAAAGATTCTTATTTGTTGATTTCCAGCTTCATTGCATTGTGATCTGAGAAGATGCATGGTATATGGGCCGGCGCCGTGGCTCAACAGGCTAATCCTCCACCTTGCGGCGCCGGCACACCGGGTTCTAGTCCCGGTCGGGGCACCGGATTCTGTCCCGGTTGCCCCTCTTCCAGGCCAGCCCTCTGCTGTGGCCCAGGAGTGCAGTGGAGGATGGCCCAGGTGCTTGGGCCCTGCACCCCATGGGGAGACCAGGAAAAGCACCTGGCTCCTGGCTCCTGGCTCCTGCCATCAGACGAGCGCAGTGCGCCAGCCGCAGCGCGCCGACCACGGCGGCCATTGGAGGGTGAACCAACGGCAAAGGAAGACCTGTCTCTCTGTCTCTCTCTCTCACTGTCCACTCTGCCTGTAAAAAAAAGAAGATGCATGGTATGATTTCAGTTTTTTTTAATTTGCTGAGACTCACTTTATGGCCTAGCATATGGTCAGTCCTAGAGAAAGTTGCATGCACTGGAGAAAAAATTTTATGAACTCTGTGGCTGTAGGCTCTAGATATCTGCTGGGTCTATTTGGTTTATAGTTTCAGTTAACTCTGCTGTTTCCTTGTTGATTTTCTCTCTGGTGATCTGTCCATTGCTGAAAGTGGTTATTGAAGTCCCCCATTACAATTGTATTTGAGTCTATATTTCCCTTTAATTCCCTTAACAATTCTTTTAAATAGCCAAGTACCCTGTAATTAGGTGCATATACATTTATAATAGTCACATCTTCCTATTGAATTGATCCTTTAAATCATTATATAATGTCCTTTTTTGTCTCTTTTAATAGTTTTTGTGTTAATCTATTTTGCTGATATTAGGATGGCTATACCAGCTCTTTTTTTTTTGTTTCTAGTAGCATGGATTATCTTTTTCTATCCTTTTTGATCATTGAGTCAATAATGTATCAATTTTGGTTTTTTTTTTTTTTTGAAAAAAAGCTCTTCATTTCACTGATCTTTTGTATTTTTTGTTTCAATTTTGTTTTTTTCTTCTCTAATTTTAATTATTTCTTTGCTCCTACTAATTTTGGATTTGGTTTGTTGTTTTTCTAGGTCTCAAGATTACAACTCTTGAAATCAGCCTTTGAAAAATCCTTCTAATACTTTGTAAATAAAATAATCCCCTTAATTTTAATTTTAGTTATTTGGGCAAATGAATTAGGTAACTTTTTATGTACTTGTGGGGGGGTTTGTAGAATGAAAAATAGTTTGATAGTTTACCTATAGAACTTATCTTTGACTTATGTAAAATTTTCAAATATTATTTGGATTAGGAGAAAGTCAAATTTTATTCATATTATTTTAAAATATAATTAACTATAGGTAAAATACTGTTTTCAAGCTTCTTCTTTGGATCATGTGCCTATAGCCACAAAGTAGTGTTTCCTCTATGTCATTTCTAAGAGATTATTTCCAGCTCCATATTCAAATGTTCTGTGGTACAGTTTGGGAGTTTATCAGAGGTTTGGAGATGCTCACTGTTCTATAGTGCTGTGCACTGAACAATATAACTTATGACTGATGACTTATGACTCTGACTAATCTGAGATAACCAGGCTCATCTATTGGGAGACAGGGCACTAATTAAAATGGAAATTGAGGCTCCTATAAGATTTCACCTACAAGGAAAATGATCAGTAGTAATTACAAGAAACTAGAAAAACACTGATCCTAAATTACAAATGGTAAAGTAAAAGCTAAGTTCAAACAAGTATATACAGACATTCATTCTTTAATTTTAGAGAAACCACTTTGTGAAGAAAATTGAGATTTAATATAAGCTATATTTTATTTCAAATATAGCATAGAGAACTTGGTTTCCTGTCATGAGTTTAAATAGGAAAATAAAATCTTAAATGTATCAGTTTATAATCAGCTTTCAGAGGATTGAATGATACACTAAAGTCAGTTAGCACTTACAAGCATTGAGGCCAACTTTTACCTAGCCCTTAGGACACGTGCATCCCACACCAGAGTGCCTGGGTTCAAAATCCAGCACCAGATCCTTATTCCAGCTTTCCACCAGTACAGACTCAGGAGGCAACAGTGATAGTTCAAGTGCCAGCCATGTGGGAGACTTACATTGTGGTTCTGGCTCTTGGCCCATCACAGACAATTGGAGAGAGAACCATCAGATGCCAGGTTGCTGTCAGTCTGTCTCTCTGCCTTTCAAGTGGATTTCTTTAAAAATTTTTAATACACTTGGAAAAATGATAAATGTATACATAATCATTTGTATTATATTTTCCTTTTTTATGGTATTTTTATGTAAATGAAAATGTTATGCATTTATAAATATATTTACTGTGACATTGTGACAGTGAGAATTTCATTACAGTATGGTTTGTTTATTTCAATGGAGGAATTAAACCACAGTGTGATTTTCATGTTTCCCCAGAATACTGATATTCAACAAGACTTAGAAAATATTTTATCTGTCCCCCTTTAACACTTTTTACTACTTGTGTTAATTCGCTCACTCAATGCAGATACAAGTATAACAAGCTTCCATCTGTGTTTGTTATAGGCCTCTCCAGCTCACACAACTCCACAGACCCAAAATACAAGCGGTCGTCGAAGAAGAGCAGCTAACGAAGATCCTGATGAGAAAAGGAGAAAGTTTCTAGAGCGAAATAGAGCAGCAGCTTCAAGATGCCGACAAAAAAGGAAAGTCTGGGTTCAGTCTTTAGAGAAGAAAGCAGAAGACTTGAGTTCATTAAACGGTCAGCTGCAGGTATAGTGCATATATGAGAATTTTATTTGTATTTTTTCTTAATTGTAAACATAGCCTTTTCCCTGTTTTTTCTAATCAGTCGTTCAGGCAATTTAGGATATAACACTGCATATGTATAGAATCTGTAGTAAGTCATAGTTTCATAAGCCTGTTGAAATGCTGAAATGTAATATAAAATTTTCAGCATTGGTATGGTGAAAAATTTTAAATATTAATTGTTTACCTGTTTGGAACAAAAATACCTAAGTTTTTTGGCTTGAACTTTATTAAGTTGTGATATAAAATCCAAAGAATTTCAAAATTAAAACACAGCACTGGTGCTTCACTTTTCTTGATTTTTTTTGCTTTATATCACGACTATAAAGTTGCTTCAGCAATAGTTTTATTTTTAAGTTTTTTCATTCTTTAAATTATAAATTGTGTTTTGTTTGTTTTATTCAAAGTGAATATAGTGCCCGTGAAAGGTGCCAGATTGACAGCTTTGGAAACTGAAGGACTCTAATTATCCACAGACCAGGTACAATATGGCCAGTGGCAGTACAATCGTTTCATACTGCCCTGCCAGTGTGCCTCAGATACATTTCTTAGAACTTCCTGTGGTAGAAAGATTTTAAGGCACCCTCCCTCTCCAGCCTTTGATCACATTTCCAGTGACAGTATTAGCACCAAATAGATTTCCTTCTTTTCTTCCTTCCTTCCTTCTCTATTATTTTGTGTGTGTGTGTGTGTGTTTTAACATTGTGAATGTTCTTCAATAAAGTCTGTTAAAGGGCTGGTCAATGAACAGCTAGAAAATTGATGTTAATGAATTGTATTGTTAATTTAGGTCAATATTCTGAAGTATTTCTCAATTAAAAATGAGTCTGTATAATCATAATTGATGGTAAGAGACCTGATGTCTTCCTAACTGTATCTGTAAAGATGTCATCAATGTAATTATCTGTTTAAGTGCTTAGGGAGAAGTTTTTCACATCAGTCAGGCAAACATATATCTTACAACTTAAAATTTTTCTTACAAAAGGCAGATATCCTTTAAAGTCTTTGATAGGCCTTCATATTGCTATGGCAGCGTTAAAAAAAAAAAAAAAAGGATTGCCTTGCAAAACTTTTAATTTAAAAACTAAATGTGACTTAGCATACCACATACACTTCACATATGAACTTGTATACAAGGGGTTTCTTGTGTTTTTTTGGTTTTTGTAGTAAGTACACTCAACGTTAAGACCTACCCTCTCAACAGATTTTCAAGTGTATAGTACATTATTGCTAATGACAAGTATGATATTGTATAGCATATAACTCAAATTTATTTATCTTGCTTAACTGAAAGTTTATAGTCATTAATTAGCAACTCCCATTTTCCCCTCTCCTCAGCCTCTGACAACTACTATTCCACTCTTTGATTCTGGAAATTAAACTATAATAGATACCTCACATAAGTGGAATCATACAGTGCTATCTGTCTGTGATAGGCTTATTGCACTTAGCAATAAGCTAATGTCCTCAAGATTTTAATATAGCAAAATTTCTTCTTTTTAAGGCTGAAGTTAACATTCTATTGTATTTATATATTACTTTTTTTTATCCATTTGTCTATTCATGGAGTTTTTCCTTTTCCTTTTTACATTTTTATAAACAATAAGTGAGATATATATGGGCTACAGTGTGATATTTTAATATATTTATATAATGTTTACTGATCAAAATAGGATAATCAGCATTTCCCCGTCTTTGACATTGCTTTGTGATTGGAGGTTTGGAGCTTCTTTCTTTGATTTATTCATATGATACAGCTAAGTGATTGTGAACTATAATCTCCTCCACTATGCTAGGTAACACTAGAAACTTTCTCCTTTGGTCTAACTCTGATTTGGTAGATGTTGTTCCAAATTCCTTTTATCTACGTTCCAGTGTCTAAAAATCATCATTCTGTGTTCAGATTAAGAGATGTTTTGGCCGGCGCCGTGGCTCAACAGGCTAATCCTCCGCCTAGCGGCGCCGGCACACCAGGTTCTAGTCCCGGTCGGGGCGCCGGATTCTGTCTCGGTTGCCCCCTCTTCTAGGCCAGCCCTCTGCTGTGGCCCGGGAGTGCAGTGGAGGATAGCCCAAGTGCTTGGGCCCTGCACCCCATGGGAGACCAGGAAAAGCACCTAGCACCTGGCTCCTGCCATCGGATGAGCGCAGTGCGCCGGCCGCAGCGCGCTGTCCGCGGCGGCCATTGGAGGGTGAACCAATGGTAAAGAAAGACCTTTCTTTCTGTCTCTCTCTCTCTCTCTCTCACTGTCCACTCTGTCTGTTAAAAATTTTAAAAAAAGAAAGAAACTGTAAATGTTCAGTCCACTCTGCCTGTCAAAAAAAAAAAAAAGAGATGTTTTGTTTAGCTCCCCATATGAGGGAGGACATGTTTGTATTTGTCTATCTGTGTCTGGCTTGTTGTACTTAACATGATGTCCTCCAGTTACATCCAGTTTTGCTGTAAATGACACACTTCCATTCTTTTTTATGGATGGATAACCATTGTGTATATATTCATTTGATGCTGGGTACCTTGGTTGATTCCGTATTTTGGCTATTGCAAACAGGACTGCTGTAAACATGGTAGAGCAGATATCGCTAATACAACGAGTTCCTGTCTTTTGGATATATAGCCAGTAATGAGATTGCTAGATCCTAAGACAGTTCAATTTCTAGCTCTTTTAAGAAATCTCTCCATTGTTTTTTATGGTGGTGATGCTAATTTATATTCTGACCAACCAGGGTATAAGAGTGCCTCTCTCTCTACATCCTTTCAACATTTGTTACATAGCTGTTCTAACAGGGGTGAGGTATATCTTACTATGGTTTTCATTTGTATTTCTCTGATAGTGATAATTTGAGCATTTTTTCAACTAATACTCTTTACAGAACTAGGAAAAAGAATCCTAAAATTCATATGGAACCACAAAAGACACAGAATAGCCAAAGCAATCCTGAGCCAAAAACAAACCAAGCCAGAGGTGTCACACAACCTGATTTCAAAGCATACTGCAAAGCTATAGTAATTAAAACAGCATGATTAAAACAGCATAAAGACTGACACATAGATTAGTGGAATAAAGAACACAAATTTATCTACATACACACAACTGATATTTAAAAGTATTTATTTATTTGAAAGGTAAAATGACAGATACACGGATATTTCCATCCACTGGTTCATTCCCCAAATGGCCACAACAGCCAGTGTGGGGCCAGGCTGAGCCAGCATCCAGGAACTCCATCCAGGACTCCCACATGGGTGGCAGGAGCTCAAGTATTTGGGCCATCATCCTGCTGCCTTCCCAGATACATTAGCAGGAGGCCGCACTGGAAGTGGAGCAGCTGGAACTTGAACTGGCACTCTGCTACAGAATACCAGTGTCAAAAGCAATGGCTTAATCTGCTGCACCACCACACCAGGCCCCAGCCAGCTGATTTTTGATGAATGTATCAAGAATGTACTTTGGAGAAAGGATAGTCTCCAATAAATAGTGCTTTAAAAAGCTGGATATACATGTATAAAAGAATAAAATTAGATCCCTACTTTTTACGATATAAAAAACAATCAAATCAAGGTGAATTGAAGACCTAAATGTAACACCTATGAAACTATGAAATTGCTAGAAGAAAATATAGGGGACACATTGGTGTGTTGGGGCTGGCATTGTGGTATAGCAGATTAAGCCATGGCCTGCGACACTGGCATCCCATATGCACACCTGGCCGTTCTCTTTCCAGTCCAGCTCTATGCTAGTGCCTGGAAAGCAACGGAAGATAGCCCAAGCACTCGGACCCCTCACTCATCTGGTAGACCTGGATGGGAGTCCCAGGCTCCTGGGTACAGCCTGGCCCTGCCCCAGTTGTTGTGGCCATTTGTGGAGTGAACCAGCAAATGGAAGATGAATCATTCATATGCTCTCTCTCTCTTATCCTGCCCCATCTTTCCCTCTTTTCTCTCTCTGTAACTCTGACTTTCAAATAAATAAATCGGTCTTTAAAAAGACAATAGTGTAGGCAGTGATTTTTTTGGATGAAACCCAAAAAACACAGGTAACAAAAGCAAAACTAGACAAGGGATTTTATCAAATTCAGAAACCTCAGCAGAGCAAAAGAAATAATCTACTGGGGAGAAGAGACAGCTGACAGAATGGGAGAAAATATTTACAAAGTAGTTACCTGACAAAGAATTAATATCTATAATATATCAGGAGCACAGAATAACTCAATCACAAATATACTAGGGTTTATTAAGAAATATATATATATATAAACATTAGCACCTGATAAATTCTTATTCAATAGCTAGTCTCAAGATTTTTTAGGGGCCAGCATTGTGGCATAGTAGATAAAGCTGCCACAGGCATGTTGGCATCCGGCATAGGTGCTAGTTCCAGTCTCAGCTGCTCCATGTCCAATCCAGCTCCCTGCTAATGGCCTGAGAAAAGCAGCAGAGGATGGCTCAAGTACTTGGGCCATCACCAGTATTTTAAAATACTATCTTCTGTAATTTTGTTTTGTTTTCTTGAAATAACTAATCTGGAACTGGCGTTGTGGTATAGCAGGTAAACCTGTATCATGGACATCCCATATGGGCACCAGTTCGAGTCCCTGCTGCTTCACTTCTGATCCAGCTCCTACTAGTGGACCTAGGAAAGCAGCAGAAGATGGCCCAAGTCCTTGGACCCTTGCACCTACCTGGAAGACCTGGATGAAGCTCTTGGCTCCTGGCTTCACTCTGGCCCAGCCTTGGCCATTGCAGCCATTTTGGGAATGAACCAGGCAGGGGATGGAAGATACCCCTTAATCTGTATCTCCAACTCTCTTTCTGTAACTCTGCCTTTCAAATAAATAAAATATGTCTTTAAAAAAAAAACTTACTTAAAAAATGTTTGCAATTTCATTGTATTTCCTTTGTGAACAAAAAGACAAACTCTTTACTAACAGTAGCTGCTTGACCATTATTTTTTGAGTAAATCTTAAGAAAATCGATGTGGAATTTACTTTTGAAATTTACACTACAAAATGTGAACAAAAGCATACTTTTATAGCTACATCCATGAAAATTTTCACCTATAAGCTAACTTAATGGTTTGGAAAATATTTTGTTTATGGCTCCATTGACTTACAGGAAATAAAATTAAATCTTTTATTCCTGGTATATAAACAGTATTTCAATATTTATTGCTTGAAATAGGAAGGAATAGCAACAATTGGAAGATGCTATGCAATAACCTGTTTGTTTGAATTCCTGAAACAGATATTCTATAACTGTCTTTCCTTTTTATGCCTGAGTTTTTAATTATATTCTAGAAATGGGAGAGGAGTTAATAGTGACTACTGCTACCTCATGAATTTTATCCTGGATTTGAAATCTAGTACTTATTTTTACTTGTCTCTCTTTTTTGTGTGTGTGTTTTTTAAGATTTGTTTATTTGAGAGTTACAGAGAGAGAGAGAGACAGAGACAGAGAGTGAGTGAGATCTTCCATCTGCTGGTTCACTTCCCAGATGGCTGCAACAGCCAGAGCTGGACCTATCTGAAGCCAAACAATTTTCCCACATAGATGCAGGGGCATAAAGACTTGGACCAACTTCAACTTCCACTGCTTTCCCAGGCACATTGGCAGGATGCTGGATCAGAAATGGAACAGCCAGGACTTTAACTGGCACCCATATGGGATGCCGGCACTGCAGGCAGTGGCTTTAACCGCTTACCACAGCCCTGGTCCCTACCGGTCTACTAAAAATCTTTCTAGGCCTTCTCCATCTGTTGCAATAACAGAATCACTACTACTGTTATAAAAGATCAAATAAGACAGGGTGAAGAAAAGTATGTTGTAACTTGCAAATGCTATTTATATATTATTCATTCTGTCATTATGCACCCATCTATTGTGTGCAAGGCAGATTGTTATGCATATGGGATGTAACAATGAAAAAGACATTGTCTCTTTGCTTGTAGAACTTGTGGACTAATAGAGGAAACAGACCTGAAACAAGTAATTAAAGAATGAGAACAGGAGAGGGATCATTCTCATTCATTTTGCAAAGTATTTCCAAAATATTTTATAGCTCTAGTTAGATAAAAATTAAAGAGTTAGTTTGTTGTCAAGTATATTTTGCATCCACAGTAACTTTGGAGAACTCTGTGTTGAAACTCTTGATAATCAAATCACTGATGTTTGTAAAGACTAAAAAGTCTTATCTGTAATAACAGAAAATTTCCCAAAAGAAGAAACTGTCCAATATTATTTAATTTGGGGGAGGGGGGGGTGGTTGCTGAAATAGGAAGTCAAAGATCATAAATTTATGGACATTTTGTTCTCAATCCATGACCAGATGTCAATCTAAAAGTTATGGTTGATTAATTGGTTTTCTTTCCTGTCATGATTTCATCAGGCTGATCTGCTTCAGATGAACAATGTAAAAATATTATTCGTTTACTAGTATGTAATTAACTTATGAGTATCCATATTATTAAAGTAGAGCAATGGTACAGATAACACGAAAATCGTGTGATAATGATTTTTTTTCAGTATGTGCTTTGTTTTCCCAAATATGTTTTATTTTGACAAAATAATTGCTTACATTTGAGTGGAAGTTTTGCATTTTCAAAAGGCTTCTGTGTCACTTGTTTCATTATCAGAATGACCCAGGAAGATAATTAACATTCTGCGAGTATACTAACTCATGAGTAGTCAGTAGTACAACCCAAAGGAATTATGAAAATTTAATCCAATAAAAGTCTATTCTAAAATAACCCACAAAGGGGCCAGCGTGGTAGCATAATGGGTAAAGCCTCAACCTATAACACCAACATCCCATATGGGCACCATTTGTGTCCCTGCTGCTCCACTTCCAATCAGGCTTCCTGCTAATGGCCTGGGAAAAGCAACAGATGATGACTCAGTACTTGGGCCTCTGCCATTATGTAGGAGACCCAGAAGAAGCACCTGGCTTGCAGTCTTCCCAGCTCCAGCCATTACTGGCATTTGGAGAGTGAACCAGCAGATGGAAGATCTCTCCCTCTCTTTCTCTCTGTAACTCCTTCAAATAAATCTTTTTTAAAAAATAAGATGGCCCACATAATAGGAGAGTTGTAAATATTTCTTTTTTTAATTTAGTATTAAATCTATGTATGGCTTAACATCCCCTTCAGATTTACTTCACCTAAAGCAAAGTAGCTTGGGTGTATGTATGTATGTATGTAAATAACCTCTTTTTTTACATTTTAAGGTCTTTGTATAGAATCTTTTTTTTCTTTTTGAAGATTTTATCTATTTATTTGAGAGGTAGAGTTACAGACAGTGAGAGGGAGAGACAGAGAGAAAGGTCTTCCATCCGCTGGTTCACTCCCCAAATGGCCACAACAGTTGGAGCTGGGCCGATCTGAAGCCAGGAGCCAGGAGCTTCTTCCAGGTCTCCCATGTGGGTACAGGGATCCAAGCACTTGGGCCATCTTCTTCTTTCCCAGGCCACAGCAGAGAGCTGGATCAGAAAAAGAGCAGCTGGGACTAAAACCGGCACCCATGTGAGATGCTGGTGCCACAGGCAGAGGATTAACCTACTGCACCACAGTGCTGGCCCCTGTAGAGAATCTTGTGACAGTCCTCATTCTTTCTACTTTCTTCTGATCTTTCTTCACAGAAAATTTTCAGAATTAACAGTCATGACTTGTGCAACTACTTTAAATATTAGTATAGTCATGCCTATTTTTATTTTTAAGAATACTTTTTTATACATACTTACTCAATTCTTGAATGTGTGGGTTTCTTGAATTTTATTATTTTTATCATAAATTACTTAGCAACCACCCAGTTTTGGCCTATTCTAATTCAGCTAAGTACACTTTACCTGTGTGAGCATCCTGTTTTCAACCTCTGCTTGACCTGGTCTTGACAACTCGTATGTTTGTGGAAATTGCTATCCCGTTCATTGGCTACAAAGGCTGCCTATTTAGAGAGAGAATTTGGATGTGTATAATTTTATTTCGAATGCATAGGACTATCTTTTTTAAGATAAATTTATTTGAAATTCAGAGTAGCAGAGAGAGAGCTTCTATTCCCTGGTTCACGCCCCTAAATGGCCAGGATGGCGGGGAGTGGTCTACACGAAAGCCAGGAGCCCGGACCTCCAACTTGTGCTCCTACCTAGGTGGCAAGGACTCAAATTACTTGGGCCATCCTGCTGCCTTCCTAGGAAGCTGGATGGGAAGCAGAGCAGCAGGGACCCCAACTGGTGCTCCAGTACTACTGCCGGCATTGCAAGCAGCAGCTCAGCTCACTGCCACGACACCGACCCCAATAAATTCTTTAATTTTTACTTCTCAAAATTATTTAAAGCAGCTATTTTGTACGATTAGATAACAAACTCCTGACTGCTTTCAGGCATTTTATCACATGAGCATTTTGTTTCTTGATATGATTTATGGTGACTGTATATTGAAATGAGAGGTAGTTGTGAGTTTTAAAATTCTATAATTGTGTTTCTGTAAAGTATGCCAGTTTCTGTTTCATAACAAAAAATAATGTAACTATGTTGGTCAGGTTATTGTGTAAAGACATTAGATCAAATCAGTTTCATATTGTTTCGCTTTCTTTACTAACTAGACGTAGGATTTACCCTGGTCCTCCTTAAAATATGGCTATCACTCAGTCCATGCATGAGGTATACCATGGGAATACAAGAGAAAAATGATGTCTGCCCTCAAGAAGTTTCCAATCTGGTAGAGATAGCAGACAACTGCACTAGAAGTTAAAATGCAATGTGATGAGTACTGTGTAGATATCTGTGTCTAGTGGTAGGCACAGTGGGTTAAGCCACTGCTTGGGACACCCAAATCTCATTTCAAAGTGCAAGTTTGAGTCCCAACTCCTCTGCTTCTGATTTATCTTTCTGCTAAGTGCGCCTAGGAAGGCATCAGATAATGTCTTAAGTGCTTGGATCCCTGCCACCTATGTGGGATAGTCAGATGGAGTTCTGGGATCCTGGCTTCAGCCTGGCCCAGCCCTGGCTCTGGTGGGCTCTTGTGGGGAATGAGCCAGTGGATGGAAAATCTGTTTCCTCTGTTACTTCCTGTCTGTCACTCTGTCTTTCCAGAAAGTAAATCTCTTTTTAAGCATATATGTCTTAGATATACTCATATGTGACTATGACCCTGGAAACATTCTTTTCGTATGTGTTTTATACTATCCTGAGTTGACTTGACTTTTAAAGTGAGTGAAATAGTTAGAAAGCTGACAAAGAAAGGTTTTCTAGATAGAGCAGTATGTTGTTAGCCATTCAAAACTGCTATTTTTATAGGTCAAGACAGTTAAATATTATTTCATGTAGCTCAAGTTAATGTTAAGATAGCAAGAATATGACAACCTTGAGGCATTACTAGTGTCTTGGTATGATTAAAGGATATAATACATTGGAAGAGCAACAAAAGCTGCAAATCATATGGTCACAATTGCTAGATTATAAATGATTATATGTTCTTGTCTAAAGTAAATGAACAGCCCTATTTCATCCTAGAAAAATTAAAGAGAAATACTAATAGATGCCAGTGTTGAAATTAAGCTGATGGGGTTGAGTATCCTGTATAATATATTTATCATCAATGGTGTGATTAATAATGAACTATAATTAGTAATATGGACACCAGTGGTTGCATTATTCCATAAAAATGAGTTTATCTTTTTTTAATGAAAATTTTACTTTTTTGAAAGAGTTACACAGAGAGAGGAGAGGCAGAGAGAGAGAGGTCTTCTATCCACTGGTTCACTCCCTAATTGGCCACAACACCTGGAGCTGCGCCGATCCAAAGCCAAGAGCCAGGAGCTTCTTCCGGGTCTCCCATGTGGGTGCAGGGGCCTAAGGACTCAGGCCATCTTCTACTGCTTTCTCAGGCCACAGCAGAGAGCTGGATCAGAAGTGGAGTAGCCAGAAGCCCATATGGGATGCCGGCACTGCAGGCAGCAGCTTTACCTGCTATGCCACATTGCCAGCCCCCGCGTTATCTTTTAAAGCAGAATTGTACCTTTAATACTTAAATCATTAACCATAACCATTCTTATCTTAAATATAGTGTTTTAAGCATAATATAACCTTTTCATTCATGACTTAGAGTTTTATGAGCATCATGCTTTAATACAGCATTGCAGTTCATTGTTACTAAAGTGTGATTTGACCTAACAGACTTGCCTTTAGATTGCTTTTGTTTTTACTTTTTTTTTCTGTCAGTGATCACTGTAGGAGGCTTAAGGAGCCTACTCTGCTAAATTATTTTACATTCAGCTTTCTGATTAAGACAGTGTAGAAAATTATGGTATGCCTGAGCTTTTATGTACACCTGTTTGCTAAATTTTCTCACTTACTTTTGGGTTCATGGGTGAAATTTCAATAGATATTATAAGTCCAGATTAGTAAAGATGTTAGTAAATTAACTTTCTTATGTTACAAATTTACTAAATTCATGTTGTCTAACTTTTGAGTGTTGGTAATGATAATTAATTCATGTATTTTTAGTATTTGAGGATGACTCAAAGGAATTAATGGGATCATTCACTTTGAAACTTTGACATAGAATTTATCAGATTAATGCATCCAAAATGTGGAAGTACTCATTCTATTGTAATGGTCAAGACAAATCACCAGTAACTTAGCAGATTTAAATTTAGATGAGTACAATGTGCCTGGGTTTCCAATGTCCAACACGGTGCTTTACAGTGAATTTTAGGAATCCATGATTCTTTGATGATTGTGGTTTCTCCTCTAGAGGTTTTCTTAGTTTGTAGGAAACTGGAAAGTTACTTAATTGTGTTTCCTGGAAGGATTTTTTTTGTTTTCAAGTAATTAGATTATTCAAAAGTCATCCTGACCACCTTGATGTTTTCTAGGTAATCAAAAATCATGTCACATATATAAAATAAAGATACCTTCAGGTATCTAAAACATATGAGGTATGTTTACTTCAGGTAAACTAAAACATCTGAGGAGTCCCAAGACAAATAGTAATGTAATAGCTTTAAAATAGGGATGAACACTTATCCTAATGTTTAAGATGCCCATGTCTCATATCAGAGTAAGTTCAATACCTGGCCCTGCCAACACAGACCCTAGGAGGCAACAGAGCCTGAATTGAGTTCCTGGCTCCTGGCTTCGATCTGGTCCACTCCCAGCTCTTGTGGGCATTTGAGGTTTGAACCAGTGGATGAGAGCTTCCTCTCTCTCCAGTCTCTCTTTGTCTCTCTGTTTCTCTCTCTCACGCACACATACACTGCTCTCAAACAAAAAATAATAAAAAAGATTTTAAAACTGAAATATACTATCCAGTTGTACTGTTATCTTTTTAAAAATTTTATGTAAGTTTTTGCATAAAATCTAAAATGTAAAAATGTACTAATTAGATATATTTAAATAGCTTGTTTTCTTTATTTCTTACTGTTTAGCCAGATATCCAGTTTTTTATATCTTAATCTTGCTTGTTTTAAACAGTAAAAAATATCTTTAGTGAAATGCTGGTAAGGTACATAAGTTGTTTCTTCTCCAGAGTGAAGTCACCCTGCTGAGAAATGAAGTGGCACAGCTGAAACAGCTTCTTCTGGCTCATAAAGATTGCCCTGTAACCGCCATGCAGAAGAAATCTGGCTATCATAGTGAGTAATGGTCCATTTCCCATGGCCTTAGGCTACATCAGTGAATTACTGCCAGAGTGACTGAGCTACCATTAAAAAAAATGTAGACTGCAGTTGCAATATTTCAGATGAAATATCAGAATTTCTGCAAGGTTATTAGGGAATGGGGTGGCGGGTATACTTTGAGGATCTAGAGAATTTTTGTTTCCTATCTAGCTTTTTTGTAGGTGTTATGGTAGATTAACAGAATGAATTAACAAATTTAAAATATGCTGTAAGTAACTGATGGTATTTTATTTTCTAGGGTAATAGTGTCTTAGATTGACAAAGCAAAACACTCCTTCCTTTCTAGCCTACATTTAGTAATGAAGAGACTTTGTTTTAATAAGCTGTCTTCACTTAACCATATGTAGTATACATTTAGTATCAGATCCCATTGTTCCTTTTTGGTTGTCAGCATCATGCGATGTTTTTATTGTTGTGAACCTTTATATTGAGCCTTGTAGTTAGTCATAAAATACTAAAACAGAACAGTATTTACATTATCTGCTTGTAAGCATTCTCCTAAATGCTTTCCCAAAAAATGAGATTCTTCTGTTTTCAGCATTTTAGAGGTTAATTGTGCTTTTTCCTTTTTGTAATGTCCTTCTTTTTTGATAAGATGCACAATGTTGGAACCAGCTGTTACTCTGGAATAAATGGCCAATTTTGTCCATCGTGCACAAATTTGTAACAAATAACAGAGTTGGAAATGCATTAGGCAACATTCATAATATATAACCCACAGCTTTCGTTTTTATGATTTAGTGATATTTCAGGATATTTGTAAATGTGAAGATTGTTTCAGCCATATGTATCCACTTCATTTTAATTTGCCAGTGTCAGTAATTCAAAAGAAAGAAACGTTTTGCATTGGTTGCAAACAGTTCCTCAGGTGCTCACGATAAAACTTAATGGCCACCATCTTTACTTGTAGTCATTGTAAGCAGTTTCATCAAACTAGGCAATATTTTTTAATTTAAAAGATTCAGTAGATTTAGCAACTCTTGATTGCCATATATATTTAGAACACTGATTTTTGTCAGTTTTGCGCATATAAATCTCAGTTATTTGATGTCTAGTCATTTTGACAGGAAGGTGAAATACATTGTGGAGTAAATTGGAACCATATAGAAATATGTTTGGGATTTATATTAACAATGATTGCTGCAGGGATGAGGCCATTATGATTCCCATCTGACTTAACAGAATTTCCCGCAGAAGCTACTGAGTTCAGTATTATGCATACATGATTTTCTTAAACAAGAAAGCTCTCTTGAATTTCAGTAGTTTAAAAGGAAATATACAAATGATTTCATAAAATTAGAAGGAAAGTAACTCTTCAGTTGCACTCAGTTCAAAATCATCTACCATTTTTAATCTTTAATAATTTATTATTAGATATTCCCAAAAGTTTTAACTCTTTTAGCCAGACAGTATATGCTCAGCAAATGTCAACTATTCATTTTAATGATTTATGAGTATAGTTTTAGGTGTATAAATGCAGAGGTTTTTATACCATTTACTTAAAAAATGAAAATCTAGTTTAACCAATTTTTAATGAATATATAATATTGTAGGTTGTGAGAATGCAAGAAATGAATGACTCATTTCTGTTGTCTGGAAATATTCCTATCTTTGTTGCTGTCTAGTCATTTGGGTAATCAGATTAACTGAAGTAAAGAAAATTCCATCATAAACGTCTTCAGCTCCTGGGAGGTAATTGTTAACTTGTAGAAATTTTTATTTTTAATTTGAAAGGCAGAGTTACGAGAGAGAGGAGAGGAAGAAAGACATCTTCCATCCGCCGATTCACTCCCCAAATGGCCGCAATGGCTAGGTCTGGGCAGGCCAAAGCCAGAACCCAGGAACTTCATCCTGGTCTCCCATGTGGGTGCAGGGACCCAGAGACTGGAGCCGTCCTTCACTACTTTCCCAGGCACATTAGCAGGGAGCTGGATCAGAAATGGAGCTTTCGGGACTCAAACCGGTGCCCAAGTAGGATGCCAGCACTGCAAATTGCAGCTTAACCCCGCTACACCACAACACCGGCCCTACTTTAGAAATTTTAAAGTAATTTCTACTTATGAGCTTGAAATCTTTTAAATAAATCTGACTTCTCTTAAGCATTAAAAGTAAATGTAGAGTTGGATTAAATACGTGAATATTTGTATTGTGAAGAAATTCAGAAATTCATGCTCTTCATTATGTTATAGCAAACAGAAACTGTTAATGGTGGTGAGCTGTGATTCTAACTAAATCTTTGAAAACATCTGAGGGGCTGGCAGGACATAATGGGTAAAGCCCCCACCTGCGATGCCAGCATCCCATTTGGGTGCTGGTTCGAGTGCTGGCTGCTGCACTTCCAATCCAGCTCTCTGCTATGGCCTGGGAAAGCAGTAGAAGATGGCCCAAGTGCTTGGGTCCTACACCCATGTGGGAGACCCAGAAGAAGCTCCTGGCTCCTGGCTTCGGATCAGTGCATCAGCACAGCCCCAGTCATTGCAGCCATCTGGGGAGTGATCCAGTGGATGGAAGACTTCTCTTTCTCTGCCTCTGCCTCTCTGTAACTCTGCCTTTCAAATAAATAAATAAATGTTTAAAAAAATTGTGAAAGAAAACTAAGATTCAGTGGAAATTAAGGAATACTACAAAATCTTGTAGGTAAAACTAACAGTACTAAGTCCCAGTTACACACTCTCAGTTTTAACACTGCCCCACTTAGTTTTAACTCTAAAAGACTTGTGCCATATCCGATTCACAGACATAAAAACTACATATTTATGAGGTATACATTCTCAACATACGATTTAAAAATATAAATTCTAAACACTCAGTAAGAATTATTTAAATTCTAAGTGATAAAGCAAGGTGTGAAAGAATATATCTAGTACGTGGTACTGTTTTTAGGATGATTAAAAATAAGCAAAGTTGAGGCCAGAGCTGTGGCACAGCAGGTTAAGCCACCTGGCTTAAGCAGTGCTGGCATCTTGTATGGGTACCAGTTTGAGTCCCAGCTACTCCACTTGCGATCCATCTCCCTGCTAATGTAGCTGGAAAGAGTGGAGGATGGCCCAAGTCCTGAGACCCCTGCACCCACATGGGAGACCCAGAAGAAGCTCCCAGCTCCTGGCTTTGGTCTGACCCAGCCTTGATCTTTGCAGCCATCTGGGTAGCGAACCAGTGGAAGAAAGATTCTCTCTCTCTGTGTAACTCTGCCTTCCAAATAAATAAATTTTTTTAAAAAAGAAATACAACTAGATTGTTGGGGGGGAATAGGCAAAGTTAAATGATATTGCTTAGGAATATAAGTACATGCCTGTATAATAAGTCTACAAAGCAAAAACAAGGGAATAGTTATAGAAAAGTTAGAAAAGTCAGTAATGGTCATCAGCTCTGGCGAGCAGAGGAGCCTCCAGGGAAGCAGCCCTGTTACTGACAATGTTTATGCCGAAGTTGGGGGCACAGGTGTTCGTGTCAATATTGTGCCTCCCAACTTATGTATGTAATAAATATTTACGTGTGTTTTACATACCAAATGTTTCACTAAATGAAATTACCAGAATCTGTTCTGTTAAAGTAAGAAAACACAGAAGTGATTTGTTGTTCAGGACTAAATTTTGGTAGATTTATTTTCATAAATACTTAACCTGCCCTTTTCTGAGTATCTTTTCAGTTGCATAGTCTAGAGTTTTATATAGAATTTTATTTGAATCCCAATTAATTCATGCAACTGTAACAGCTGGTGGCATTTAGACTCTAAATATTGCTTATTCTCATGTGTGTGCATCATTAGAATCAGGTGTTATAATCATCCAGTAGATGGAAAGTCGGCCAGAGTAAATATGGTTCTGGAGAATGTAGAGGGAATTATTTGAAAATATAATTTGTGGTTAAGAATCTGTTTTGTTTATGGATATAGTTATAAATTCTTTTTTATCTTTCAATAAGAATGGCATATAGACAAACAGTGTTTTTATGAAATGATTTTGCACTTTAATTGTATCTATCTCCCAAATTCCTGCATCATTTTCATCCTTAACACTGTTCAGTAACTATTTACTCAGCCCTATTCTGTGAGGCGCTGGGCACCCAGGTGTGTCCTTGGCTTATGGCTGGGGCTGCATTCGATCTGTTCCAGGTAAAGGTGTCCTTCGCAGTTACTCAGTTCCAGTCAGACCCGCTTGTCTCAGTAACCAACTTTGTAAACCTGGTCATGCATTCTTACAGATACTTTAAGAAAATGAATCCTTTTTCTTGTTTCCACTCAGCTGCTGATAAAGACGATAGTTCAGAAGACCTTTCAGTGCCGAGCAGTCCGCATACAGAAGCAATACAGCATAGTTCTGTCAGCACATCCAATGGGGTCAGTTCCACCTCCAAAGCAGACGCGGTAGCCACTTCAGTCCTCACCCCGATGGCGGACCAGAGCACGGAGCCTGCGCTGTCGCAGCTTGTCATGGCTCCTTCCTCCCAGTCACAGCCCTCAGGAAGTTGATTAAAAACCTGCAGCGCAACAGTTTTAGATACTCATTAGTGACTTCAAAGGGAAATCAAGGAAAGACCAGTTTCCGTTTATGCGAAATCTGTGGTTGTAAATTTTTTTTTTTACTTGAAATTAAATTTGGCTCTAAAATTGGTATAGCAGCAGTGGATGATCAGACTGAACAACGGCTTTCAGTCTCTGGAAGAAGACTGACTGATTTTGCTTTTTTATAAATATTGTTAGATTTATTAATTTTTCTGTGCTCAATGTGTAAATTGTATTATAATTCATTGTGGTTTCTTTCCCTTTTAATTTAGTGGTGTTTTAATAAATGGGGGTGTTACTGAATCTTTCTTCCCACTTCCATTTCTTTTGACCACTGTTTAGCCCTCAACTGTGATGGTAGCATTGTCATCGTTTATACCAAAGGTCTGCATAGTCCCCGTTGGCTTTGTGACGTTAACAAAGTCAACAAGAACTAGGCAAGAGAAAGAATTTGCTTTTCATCTTTTTGCCTTTTATTTTGCACATTATGCAAAAGGAAAAACATTAGAGAACACTTTTTTTTAAGTGAGTGAAAACATGGTGAAAGACATACAGTGCTTTCGTGCACATTCTTAAACTAAATCAAGGTCGTTAATTAATAAGAGTACATTTTCTTTTTTAAAGATTTTTAAGTAGACATAAATTTTGGAATCTTCAGCATTTCAAAAATGACTTTATTTTTCAAGTCTTAAATTCAATATTTTAAACCTATGTTTTGAGGCTAAAATATGAAATTATATAATGTACAATACAGGGTTATCAGATATCTAGTAATTTTTTAAATTAGCTCTTGTTTTCAGGCTTTTTGTTTGATTTTACAGATTTCAGGTTACAAACTGAGGAGTTTATGCATAAATCAAGTATGGTATGGGTGCCAGAGAAGCCTAAAATTACTACGTAGAAAATTGAAGACTGTTTACCCCCATTGTCTTGTAATTGCGAGCTAACTTGTACTTATTCTTGTGAAAGCACTGTCATCTTTTAGTAGCAAATTTTGATAACGTTTCTTGTGGAAAAAAAAAATCAGTATCTATCTTTAGAACAATGTAATTATAATGTGGGGAGTATGAGTGTGTGTGAGAGAAAGGGTGTGCTTGTCGTGTGTGTGTGTGTCTTTCAGTAGTTTATGCCAGCAATCTTTGCTTGAATGTTTAACGATGCCTTCAGTGTGATGCTGGCCAATAGATGATTGCAGTTTAAAATGTCATTACTGTGCAGGCTTGGATAACTAACATTCCATGATGTAGCTTGTTTCTTGATGAGATGATTGTAGGTACACTTTTCTCATTATCCAATCATCTGTGGGATACTGAGTTTTCTAATGTGCCATTATCTATTTTTATTCTGCAGTTATGTTCAAAATACAGTACAATATTTTAAATAGACAAAATTGTTAAACATAAAAATAAAAAAGTAGATGTGCGTAAGAAACCTTTGTAAAATAGTTATGAGTCCTACCCAGTAGCAACTTCTGGCATTCAAGCAGGATTCCATTATGTAAATATCTGTAATGCATTTATAATAAGTTGTGTAGTTTGTTCTGCATCCATACTACACCATTTGCTAAAGTCTCAGTGCCATCTCCTAATGAGACTGACATTTAAAAAGCCTAGATGGAATATCCTTGATAATTCAGGGAAATATCCCACTTGCCTAAGTTCCAAACTGGGAAACATTCAGATTATTCAAATGACATTTCAGGACTTTTAAGTATGAAGATAATAGGAATTTTATTGTTTGATTTATTAAAAATGAGAGCATTTTTAGTTGATAATTCTTGTAAAAATTTTTTTACTTTCAACCGACTTCATAATTTTAAAGTAATCAATTTCTCATGATGATTTTGCTGTAGTTATGCTAAGGAGTTGATCTCAAAGGCACAAAATATGAATTCTGCAAGAAGGCTATTTTTTATCGTAGTTTGGATGGGTTAGGAAAAGCCTCAATTTTTCACTCTCCTAAGTCCTTCAGTGCATTTCTTCCATCTTATTATTTATGCAAGTTAAAGTTCTTTGGTAACAGAATTCTTGCAACTGTAAAATAAATCCACATAGATGTAAGAAGTTATGTAAACAGTTAATGAACTTACCAAGGTTAGCAAAACTTTCATTGTAAATCAATCTGTACTCAGCAAGTAAAAATCATTATTAGTTGTATAAACACAAATTCCAGTTTGACTTTCAGGATGTCACACTACTTCTGTACCTAGCATTTTGAGTCCTTATATTTGCAATGTTACACAAACTGTACTATTTTCTTTTATGTGCAGTTTGCATGAGTAAACCATCAGAGAATAAATTCTATCTTTAAATTATGTTTATAATTTGCTTGTTTTTACCTCTTTCACAGTTTGCTTGATTTTTTTCCCCTTTAGGGTATTTGTTACCTGAGAAGAACCTGAGACGCTTTGTATTTCCGTGATAAATATTCTTTATGCTTCTGTGTTAAAATTAATTCTCTCTTGAAGACGTTTCCACTGCAGGGTGCTTGGACCTTGCTCCCTTCTCTGCATTCGCGCTAAGCCCCACTCTGTACAGTGAACCTTTAATGTATGTCCCCCACCTGAAACACTCCCTGACTTCAACCACAGACCACTTGCCCTTGGCATCTCGGTGACCTCCTAGCAAAACATCTTAAAGGTAACGTAACATGTCTGACACTGAACTAATCTCCCCTCACCCTGCCCTGAAACACACTCCACCCTTCCCCCCAACACACACAGTCTTTCCTAAGTCAGTTGATGACAACACAGTTCTTCCAGTTGCTTAACCAGAACAAGCTTGTCATTGCCCTTGATTCTTCTTTCTCACGCTCACATCCAGCCCATCAGGAAACTGTTTGCTTTACCTTAACTGTATTCAGAAGGCAGCCACTTCTCAGCTTTTCCACTCAGCCAGATTACGTATCGCATGGCTTTCTGTCACTTCCCCTACAGCCCACTCCAGCAAGCAGAGTGACGCTTTTAATACCTGTGTCAGGTTACAGCAGCCTGCCTGCCTGCCTGCATGTATCACTCAGGAGGGGCTTGAGTCCTGCAAGGCGCTCGCCAGTGTACTCTCCGTTCTGTCCCACTACGTCTCTCGCCTCATCTCCCACCACAGTTGATGTCTGAGTGCCAGGACGGGCCAGATGTTGTTCCAGGCACTCGAAATGCCCCAGTGGCCCAACCCAAAACTCCCTGCCTTTCTGGAACTTAACATTCTAATGAGAATAAAGGAAGTGTTGGGAGACAGAATCAATAAATCAGTTGTGTGTTAGAAGTGGTAAGTGCTGGCCGGCGCTGCGGCTCAACAGGCTAATCCTCCATCTGCGGTGCCAGTACTCCAGGTTCTAGTCTTGGTCGGGGCGCTGGATTCTGTCCCGGTTGCCCCTCTTCCTGGCCAGCTCTCTGATGTAGCCCGGGAGTGCAGTGGAGGATGGCCCAGGTCCTTGGGCCCTGCACCCCATGGGAGACCAGGAGAAGCACCTGGCTCCTGCCATCGGATCAGTGCAGTGCGCCGGCCGCGGCAGCCATTGGAGGGTGAACCAACAGAAAAGGAAGACCTTTCTCTCTGCCTCTCTCACTGTCCACTCTGCCTGTCAAAAAGAAAAAAAAAGTGGCAAGTGCTAAATGAAGATAGAGATTTAACACCGGTTTTGCTGGCGAGCGCATGTGCTGACGTTTCAGTCATGTCTGAGATGGAACCAATCTGAGGAAACAGAAAGAATTTGATAGCTGCTTTTCAGTGTACACATTCTACTAATTATGTGATGATAGATAAAAAGGTTTGTGCAGCCTCACTGATATTTTTGTAACAAATAAGGTTCAACAAATGGGTATATGAAAAAATCAAACTCATTTCTATTTGACCTGTTTCAGAGGACAGGAAAGAAAACCTCCTGCCTCTGATGTATACTTCCTACTCAATGTATTTTCACTGATTCCACATCTATGAGACTATATGCCTGAATTCTTTCTTTGAGGATATAATTATGGGAGAATCCCATTTATTCCTAGGCCTTCATCTGACATAAATATACACATGCACAAGCATGCTCACAAAATACCCAGCAAACACAGAGTTATCAAAACAAGTAGTCTTGAAATAAGTCTCTGGGGGCATAATTCTTAAACCTGGCATTTTTCTAGATTATCTTAACCACAGAATAATTTTGGGCAAGTGAAATATTACCATTTTGTTGAGTCCAGTATATGTACAAATGAAGTTTTTCCATAACTCTCTTAACATGGTTTAAAAAAACATAAGTACAGGGGCTGGTGCCGTGACTCACTTGGCTAATCCTTCGCCTGTGGTGCTGGCATCCCATATGGGTGCTGGGTTCTAGTCCCGGTTTCTCCTCTTCCAGTCCAGCTCTCTGCTGTAGCCCGGGAGGGCAGTGGAGGATGGTCCAAGTGCTTGGGCTCCTGCACCTACATGGGAGACCGGGAGGAAGCACCTGGCTCCTGTCTTTGGATCGGCACAGCTCCAGCCATGGTGGCCATTTTGGGGGTGAACCAACAGAAGGCAGACCTTTCTCTCTCTGTCTCTCTCTCTCTCACTGTCTATAACTCTACCTGTCAAATAAAAAAATAAAGTGAACTTTTTAAAAAAAAGTAAGTCCAGATTATCAGTAACTGTAGATTAAGACATGGGTTTTCATGAAGGCAAAATATTAAGATCCTAGAGAGCTAGCACCCTATATAGGGGGAAAAATATAGAATAAAGTTCTCTCTGAGGAAATAAATAGTTCTACCACTTAAATGCTATGTTGTAAGTTACATACATTGCCACAGAAAAAGTGCAGTCATGGAAAATGTTTCCAGAATTAAAGGGCTGAACCAGAAATAGGAAAGGCCATGTAACTTTTGGAAACTATAATGAAAAACACAGCATAGTTTTATTCTAGTAAAGTAGTCCAAAGCACCAAATCAAAGGTTAATTATAAAATAACCCAGTATGTCAAGCTAAAAGGGTTCTGTTAATAGTGAGCCAATAGCATGGGTCTTTTTCCTTCAGTTCACATGCAGGTTCTTCCAGCAGCTTTCTGAGAAGAGAAGATATTTGACTTGATTATGGCCACCAATCCCTTCCCTTGCCTCTTTATTTTGCATTAGATTTTACATTGAAGACATCATTCCTTGAGATAGAATTTTTTTTAGCAAAACATTTGCTATGGCTTTTTCACACACCCATTACCTGTTATTTGAGAAAGTATTTCTGATGCTAACTTTCCTATATAAGAATTGACTTACTTTATTCACTTAATTTTGCAATAAGTTTTGCTTTTCTGTGGAGGTAGACAAAAGAAGAGACTGCTGCCCCCAAAAGAGCTCTTTTTAAGTTATTTTTCCTTAATTTTTTCAAAAGGCATGTGAATTAAGTAGAGATGCAGTTTTTCTTAGCCTGAAAAAAAATGAGGCAAAAATTATTTAATGCAATTTATGTAGCAGAATTTAAGATGATAACATAATCTGTTATTTGTTTCTCCTAATTGGAGACAAATACATCACATACTGTATGAGAAAATGAGAAAACTTATCCAAAATAAACTGCATTATACATTAATTCCTCAATATCCTGTTTTTCTTTCACGAGTCTTTTTTTTATCTCTAAACAGTCCATTTTTAGGAGATGTGCTTGTTTAAATTCATTGGCATAGGATCTAATTAATTTCAGCTCAAATGAAAAGGAAATATAACTATCTTTTTGTAATTTGAGCACTTAAAAATTATTCAACACATAATTATTGACTTCCCCAAATGGCTAAATCCATAGTAAAACACCTCCTGTGTTATCTCTTAATTTATTCAATGCAGCTAGTGATTTCTGCGGTGACTTCCAGCACCATGAGACAATCTGCTGAATCGGAGGTAACCATGTCAGTAGCCTGTTAACTTACTGCAAACAAAGCTCTTCTGGTCTTCTCCCTGACGCTGATGTCCAAATAAGGCTGCAGTTCTTATGGACTAGAGTAGATTTGTTGCAAGGTAACATTAGGTACCATTTTGATAATAAGAATGTATGCTTGCGTCAGCAGCACATACACATACACATACACACTGAGAAGGGTATTAGCATGGCCCCGTGCAGGGATGACAGAAAGGAAAATGATATGCTTCCATTGTCATTTCCATTACCAGATGTGTTCTCTGTTATAGTTTGGATGCCACCAAAAGCCCATGTGTTGCCTTGGTCCTGGAGATCTTTTTGCTTTTTTAAAGATTGATTGGTTGATTGATTTGAAAGGCAGAGTCAGAGAGAGAGGGAGAGCCATCTACTGGTTCACTCTTCTGATGTCCACAACAGCCAAGGCTGGGCCAGGAGCCCAAAATATCCAGTTCTCTCACGTCAGTGGCAGGGCCCCAAGTACTTGGGCCATCTTCCTCTGGTTTTCCTGGCTCATTAGCTGGATCAGAAGCAGAGTAGCCAGGACTTGAATCGGTAGTAGGGCCCAAGTACTTGGGCCATCTCCCGCTGCTTTTCCAGGTGTATTAGCAGGTAATTGGATCAGAAGTAGAGCAGCTGGGACTCTCAAACCACTGCTTATTTAAGATGCTGATGTCACAGGTGGCAACTTAACCCAGTGTGCCACACCACCACCCCCCTGAAGTCTTGCATTAACAGCTAATAGATTAAAGTTACTGGTTAATGCGCAGGGGGGGGGGGGTATCAGTTCCTCAGAGGATTGATTATAAAGGCCAAATTGAGCCTCCCTGTCTGCTTCCTGGCTCGCCATGTGACCCTCCCTCTGCATGTGTTTTGCCATCGTCCTCCAGCCTCACCAAGGGCCTGAACTGGTGAGACCTACCTGATCTTGGACTGTGATCCTCCAAACGTAAGTGAAAATAAACCTCTTCCTCCCCAAGGAGCTCCTCTCAGGGATTCTAGTTGAAGGAACAGAAAGCTGACTGATAGAGAAAACTGTACCGGAGCAGGGAGGTTGTCTATTGACTGCACCTGGAAATGGGGAGGAGCCTCTGGAATTGGTTTACCAGAAACAGTTGGAAGAGTCTGGAAGGAGCAGATTAGACAAAGCCCAGAATGCTGCAAGCAGAGCATTATGGGTGATTGTGCTGAGGGCTTACCAGAATGCTGGTAGTGATGTGGACGCTAAGGCTCTGTTGACGGAGTCTTTGATGGACATCAGCCTTCTAGTGGGAATGTGGACACGGTTGCAAAGAATTTGGCTTTTTTGTAGCTGTGTCCTGAGATTGGGAGGCAGAGAAGACTGCAAGTCAGCCGGTAGTATGGGTGTTATTGAAAGCTGTTAGTTTTACAGTGAGAGGAGCGAAAAGGAGCAGAGCAGAAAGACGGGGAAAATTCGCAGCCTGGCAGGGGAAGGAGAGAAGAAGAAGCGTGTTCAGGACAGGAGAGTGAGGTGGAGAAACCTCTTGCTAAAGAGATTAGCACAAGTGAAAGCCGTGTGTAACTGGACAATGAGAGAAAGGTCCCAAAGGCATATCCGGCCTCTCGTAGACAGCCCAGAACCCCAGAAGTGCCGTTTGTTTCAAAGATCATCCAACAGTGCCAGTTCAAGTCCTGGGTACTCCACTTCTGATGCAACTCCCTGCTGCTGCACCTGGGAAGGCAGCAGAAGATGGCCCAAGTGCTCGGGTCCCTGGCACTCCTGTGGGAGACCGAGATGGAGTTCTGGGCTCCTTTCAGGATTGAGCTCCAGGGCACCCTGCTCCCCCAGCACCAGCTCTGGATTCTGGTTTGTAAGCTAAGTTCCCTGAGGCTGCTGTAGGCAGAGTAGTGCTTACCCCTGCTGGTGGCAAACCTTTGTGTCATCTGTGTGATGGTAGTTTTGCAGGTCTACGGAATGCAAAAAATGGCAGCTCTCCCCAAGATTTCAAAAGGAAGCCAGACAGAGCCGTGCTGCAGGGTTGGCCCTCCACATGGAAAAACGTGTAGTAAAGCTGTGGGAGTGGAGCTACTGACATGAACCCCAAAAATGCAGAGGTGCCAGCCACCTGAGACACTTACTGAGGAGAGCTGCAAGCCATGTGCTAGGCCAGCCTGCGAAAGCTAGAACAGCGTGTGGCCGCAGTGGGCAGGAACCAACAGAGCTGTGGCCACCTCCTCCCAGGTTTTAAAGGATGTTTCAGACAAAATAGGGACCCAGAGAGACACAAGCCATAGGGGCAGAGTCATTGGGAAAAAGCCTCTGCTACAGCAATGCCAGGTGGAAACATAAGGTCAGGGGTGATCACACAGGGTCCCCACCACACAACACCCAGTGGAGCCGGAGAGATGAGACTCTGAGCTATGGGAATGGTAGCTGGGCTGCAACTAGCAGAGCAGTAGGGACAGGGCTTCCCACGCTGTTGGGAGGACAGCCCAGCCCCCAACACAGTGTGCCCAGGATGCTGTATATGGAGCTTTAGGATTTAATGTTTGCCCTGTGGGATTTCAGGCTGGTTTTGTCTGAACGAGCCCTTTCTATTTCCATGTTTCCCCATTTTTGGAATGGAGATATATACCCGGTACCTGTCCCACCAGTTTATCTTGGAAGTTTGTGACTTTGTTTTGGGTTGTGCAGGAATTCACAGCTAGAAGGGTTTGACTTGAATTTCGAATGAGAGTGACTTTTTAAAGCAATGTTGGATATCCCCTAAGGGCCATATGTTGAAGTCCTAATGGATTAAGGACGGAACTGTGGTATCTGAAGGTAGGGCCTTGGAAAGTGATGAGAGTGAATTAGGTTGTTGGGGTGGGGCACCCGTGAGCAAATCATGGTGGTTGTATAAAGAGAGCGGCACTGCCAGGAAGGCAGAGCGTGCTGCTTGTGTCTGCTTCCTGGCTCACCCCATGCGTTCCACCATTGCCAGCCTCCACCCTCAGATGCCAGACTCATTGTGAACCTCGGGACTGTGAGCCGAAACACACCTTCCTTCCTAAGTAGCTTCTCCCGGGCTTCTCGGTGAAAGTAACAAGAAACTGACCCACACAGTGTTTGTCTGAAGCAGCTTTATAAGTGCCTCAAAAAGGGGGAAGCTATTTTTGAAAATGACATTGATCAATAATTTAAGAACTTACATAAAATAGATTTGTATGCCTGCCGTAACTATCTAGAAGGGCACAGGCATGTATAATTAAAAATCATTTATAATTTAAAGATTTTAGCCTCATGCTTAAAATTTTCCTCCAGTAAATCTTTGACCAGCATTCTTAAGCCATAAAAAATAAATTAATTTCAGTTGCCCATTTCTCTTACTGATGAAGGTACTTATGAAGTATTGATCCACTAAAAGGCCATGAAGAGGAAGAATTTGGTCAGTAAATACCTACTTGAGCACCTACTGTGTGCTAAGGTGTCACAGTAGGGACTATGGTGAGAATAAAGACCAAGTAGGAGCTACTTGGATAGTTAGCATATTTGTTAGCACTTCTGGCAGGAAAAAAAAATTACAGCCTAACAAGTTATGACATAGGTCTTCTAAGTTCAGGAAAGTAGGAATAAGCCATATTATATTTGAGCTTCACCTTAAATTATGAATGGGTTTGGGGTTGAAAGAAAACAAAGAAAAGAGTTAGAGTTTGGATGACTGAATGTGTTCTGCTCCTGTGACAGTGGGGAGACAGGAGGAAGCATGTTAGGAGTAAGAAATGAGATTGCATAGCTAGACTACAGCTAGACTGTGGAGGGCCTTAAACGCCAGTTCAGACTAGAAAGCAGGAACTATTAACTGTTTCAGAAAAGAGACCCGAGGAAAGTGGTGCTTCACAGAAGTATGAAGACTGGCTAACGAGCATTGCAGTAACCAGTGAGTTGCAACCTAGATGTCTTAGACAAAAATACCATGGATCAGGGCCAGCACAGTGGGTTAATCCTCCACCTATGGCACCGGCATCCCATGTGGGCATCAGTTCTAGTTCTGGCTGCTCCTCTTCCAGTCCAGCTTTCTGCTGTGGCCTGGAAAAGCAGTAGAAGATGGCCTGGGTCCTTGGGCCCCTGCACCCACCTGGGAGACCCAGAAGAAGTACCTGGCTCCTGGCTTCAGATTGGCACAGCGCCAGCCATTGCAGCTATTTGGGGAGTGAACCAACGGACGGAAGACCTTTCTCTCTGTCTTTCTCTCTCACTGTAACTCTACCTCTCAAAAAAAAAAAAAAAACCACGGAGCAGGTGGCTTCAACAATTTATTCCTTACAGTTCTGGAGCCAAGGAAGTCTTGAGGTCGGGCTGCCAGAATGCTTGGGTTCAGGTGAGGGCCCCGCCTTCTTGCAGTGTGTTCACGTTGGGGAGGCAGGGAGACCCCCTCGTGACCTGCTCTCTTCCCGGTCTTTGATGGGAGGTGGTCGTGTTCACCACCGCCCACCCTCCAGCCACCACATATTGCAGCCTTCTTCCCCCACCGAGCATGCCCCAGAGCCTCATCAGCGAGTTACTGCATCTAGCTGGAAGTCCAGGACCGAAGCACTGACTCCCCGTGTGCGGCTCTCAGTGACCTGCTGACATGGACACTCACAGCTGTTGTCTTCCCTGACCCCTCCCCACAGCGCGCCCAGGGCGCCACTGCATATCACCATCAGGATAGCTCCAAAAGGTGCTTCCCTCAGAAGACGGACCGACGGAGGACACACGGCTGTCTCCAGCTAGTGGCAAGCAGGAAGGCTGGTGGAACAGGCACTGTGAGGGCCTCTTTCTGGCAGCATTGCTGACATTCCTGTACCTTTGAGGCCCCAGCAGCTTTCCGGTGACTCTTCCAGGCTCGTTACCATTCTCGGCCCCCATATATGGTGGGCACTGGAAATCATGTTCTCTTTGCATCCCCAGGCTTCACAGCCTGCTCCCTACCCAGGCAAGTTCGGTGGCCAGGGGTTGCTTCATTCTGCTGAAGGCCTTTTAGTGTTGGCCCATGGTTTCCAAGACTGTTTCGTGAGCCAGTAAGCACACCCGATATTTGTCCCTAAACATGTCTTTTCATTAAGTCCCTAAACATATCTTTCTATATCTATTAAGTCTGGGTCACTACATTAGTGTCTCTTACCCAGGCCTATTTCTAATCAATGGCAGCTTGAAGCCATGAAACTTAAGACTGTTCTTTACTACATGATTCAGTCCATATACCATCAACACACAAAGGTTTTTGGGCTTTGTCACCATCGATATCAGAGATAAATTCTAGTTTGTAGTATAGGAAAGATTTGAGTGGTAGAAGTACGTAGGTAACAAAAAATACAAATTGTCATATCATAAAGTGCTCATAAAATTTAAATTCCAAAATACTAAAATTATTTTTTTTTTAATTTTTATTTTTGACAGGCAGAGTTAGATAGTGAGAGAGAGAGACAGAGAGAAAGGTCTTCCTTCCATTGGTTCACCCCCCAAATGGCCACTATAGCCGGCGCACTCCGCTGATCCAAAGCCAGGAGCCAGGTGCTTCTCCTGTTCTCCCATGGGGTGCAGGGCCCAAGCACTTGGGCCATTCTCCAGTGCACTCCCAGCCCACAGCAGAGAGCTGGACTGGAAGAGGGGCAACCGGGACAGAATCTGGCACTGCAGATGGAGTAGTGGCCTAGTAAGCCGCAGCACCAGCTAAAATTATTTATTTTTAAGTAATTTTTCATTTATATTTTATTTTGTTATTTTGCCTTTTCATGAGATAAGATTATTTTATCTTTCACAGATAATTTTCCTAGTACGGGAGAAATCATTTTAATTTATTGATTTTTTGCATTTACTTGGATTAAGTTTGATGAAAATATATTCAAATGTTGCATACTTTGCAAATTTATTTTAAACCCTTTATGCCATTATTGTCAATAGATTAGAAATTAATTGAAAATATTTTAACTAGTGATATTTAAATGATGAGTAAATATAAAATATTATAAAGTTTGTGCACTTAATTTTCTTCTGTAAAAAGATTTTGAATCATAAAATACCCAGGATATATGCAAAAGTTTTAGTCATCTTTGATATTTTGCTGACTTCCAATCATAAAAATTGAATTTTATTTTATCATTAAGAAATATTTGTCTGGGTAGAAGGTTGGCTAGAGTGCCTTGTAGCTGCTCAATACGTAGACAGCTGGCATACAGAGCTCCTCTGTACTCGAGCCCCAGACCTCAAAAATGTTAAGGGTAGACCTACTTTCAAGGCCTCAGATTTTGAGACGATCCTTATTCCCTTTCAAGTTTGTGTGCAGACTGGTCGGTTCTTATCATCTTGAACACCACTTGTCACAGTGCCCAAGAGGGGAAAAAGAGAACTCAAGCGGATCCCAAACCAGCCCTTCAGTGCTCCAAGTTGGAGACTACCAGCGTCATTTCTAAGTACAACCAGAACTCGCCCCCTAGCTTGGCCCAGCCACAAGAGGGCCAAACAGGTGGAGGTGGGAATACTGATCAGCTACGTTATGATTTCCTATTTTATGGAGGAGACAGTGAAAGTTTGAGTAACTGAGTTTCCACGGTGACACAAGCACCAGTCAGAATGTGAACCAGGCAAATTGGGCACCGTGAACCACTGTGCTAACAAATCTAGCAACAAGAAGACAGCCGGGCAAGCGCTCTGAAGCTGCGCGGAGGTGAAACTGAGGTTCAAGGTGAGCTCATACAGCGCTCAGGGCCGCAGGAATCCCTGGTAATATCCACGAGTGATGTTTCCAGTGCCCTGACCCTGACACTGCAGGCCCAGCCAAATCGCCCTCTGTGTGTTGAGATAAAAGGAACTGAGCAGATAAAAATCCAAATGGCTCTGGTTTCACGTCGTCACCTCCTAGCAAGAAGCCCATTCCTTACGTCTGCTGGGGGGAAGAACAGGTGAGAGCAGGTGCTCGGCTCTGCAGGCTCCTTAATCTTTTCCTCTTCCTTACAGGAAGTCCCATGTTGATCACTGAGTTTCCCATGCCCCCGCCCATCTTTCTAATAAAAGTGTAAGGCAGAGTGAGGGCTCCCTCCTCGGCCCTGGTCCGGGGTACACAGTCTAGCTGTGCTACCCCAACATCTGTGGAATGGGTGCTTAGGGCACTGCTTCTCCATTAAAGTTTCTCCCCATAAAATAATTTTAATTGCATCACATGGCACCAGTGACATAAGTACTCATTCATTAGAAGACATACATGCATGCCACACATGTGTATTTCCTTTAAAAAATTGCCAGGGAAGGAAAAAAATCAAAATACGTAACTCATCAAACAGGAAGATCTGTATGTCAGAGTTGTGAGGAGGGAACAAAAGCCAGTCAGATGTTAGGTCTGAATAATGATTGATACGGTACTGTGGGCTTAAGTGGAACTGTTCAAAGAATGCTTAAAATGTGAAAGGCATGAAGTCCAAAAATTGATGTGGAACAGAAGTTCAAGGTGATTTCAACAAACCTGGAACGGTGTGGTGTGTGTATGGGGAGAATGACATCGTACTCACGTTCTTTCTCGGTTCTGATTACTGGTAGCTGTCCCCAGTATCCATTCTCCCCTGCTAAACAGCAGTAGAATTCTTAGCGGCACTTGGCCACCCAGTCACATACGGATTACCATTCATGCAGAGGAACAGAAACCATAGCAGGTATTCAAATAAAGAATTTAATACAGGTAATTCGGTTAGCAGATGTTCGAAAACTGAAAAATCGGAGCAGGCACATTGAAGTAGAACAGAGGTACCAACTGCAGGAAGTAGTGACAGTTCCTGGAGCTGGGGAACAAAGAGAAGAGACTGACGTTGGAGAACCTAGAGGCCCAGAGCCAGAGGGAGGAGAGGCTAGTGTGGGCAGTGCCAAGGAAAGCCGAAGACAGGAACCAAGTGATGCTCCTGGGGTGCAGGCCCGTAGCTGGGGCCTTGTGAAAGGTACAGCCAGAAAATGTGGAAGAAGCAACCGACACCCTTGTTCCTTACCATTTGTAGAGCCCCAGCTCCATCATCAAAAGTGGAAATGGGCCGGCGCCGTGGCTCAACAGGCTAATCCTCCGCCTTGCGGCGCCGGCACAACGGGTTCTAGTCCCGGTCGGGGCGCCGGATTCTGTCCCGGTTGCCCCTCTTCCAGGCCAGCCCTCTGCTGTGGCCCAGGAGTGCAGTGGAGGATGGCCCAGGTGCTTGGGCCCTGCACCCCATGGGGAGACCAGGAAAAGCACCTGGCTCCTGGCTCCTGCCATCGGACGAGCGCGGTGCGCCGGCCGCGGTGCGCCGGCCGCAGCGCACCGGCCGCGGCGGCCATTGGAGGGTGAACCAACGGCAAAAGGAAGACCTTTCTCTCTGTCTCTCTCTCTCACTGTCCACTCTGCCTGTAAAAAAATAAATAAATAAAATTAAAAAAAATAAAAAATAAAAATAAAAAAAAAAGTGGAAATGGATGTGAGAGGCAACTGCAAAACGACGGGCACAGGTGCATTGCTCAGCCTCCACTGAGTCAGGCAAGTCACGGAATTCTGGTTCATTGCATGGAAACAATGAGCTCACAGTAGCAGAGGTAGGTTCAAGTCCAGGTCGAACACAGAGGGGAAGGAAGGCTTTGGATTAATACATAAAATCTTAATTTGTATCTTAATGAAAGGAAATGGTTTTATTTAAATAGTTGTTAGATCAACTGAGGGTGCTTTTTTTTTTTTTTTTTTTTTTTTGGACAGGCAGAGTGGACAGTGAGAGAGAGAGACAGAGAGAAAGGTCTTCCTTTGCCGTTGGTTCACCCTCCAGTGGCCGCCGCGGTCGGCGCACTGCAGCCTGCGCACCGCGCTCATCCAATGGCAGGAGCCAGGTGCCAGGTGCTTTTCCTGGTCTCCCATGGGGTGCAGGGCCCAAGCACTTGGGCCATCCTCCACTGCACTCCCGGGCCACAGCAGAGAGCTGGCCTGGAAGAGGGGCAACCGGGACAGAATCCGGCGCCCCAACCGGGACTAGAACCCAGTGTGCCGGCGCCGCAAGGCAGAGGATTAGCCTGTTGAGCCACGGTGCCGGCCCTGAGGGTGCTTTTGTAAGTGATCCAAAATTAGGTCATTTGGAGTTTTTTTAAGTTTTTATTTATTTCTTTCTTTGAAAGGCAGAGTGACAGAGAGAGCTGCAGGTTTACTCCTCCAACAGCCAGGTCCAGGCCAGGTTCCAGGAACCAGGAACTCCATAAGCGTCTCCCAAGATGGTGGAAAGCCCAGGATGAGAACTAAAGGCACTGCTGCCTCCCAGATAGGAAGAGGAGATGGGACTGGGCTCCAGGCACTCTGGTATGGGATGCGGGCATCCTAGACAGTCGCTTACCCCACTGCACCACACACCTGCCTCCAATTTTGTTTTTTAACAAAAAGATTTTATTAAATGAACTTGCAGAAGACTTGATGTATCTAGCATAGGAATAGTAGGAACTGTTAAATAAGGAGATATAAAAGGTTAGTAAGTACTATAGGTTGAACAAGATTGGCCTCCTGAACTCATATAGACACCCTCCCCCCAAGGACATCTGAGTTGGTTGTGCTGAGAAGGTGGAGGCTTGATGTAACTGTGGAGGGAGCCCCAGTGAGAGGTCCTCACCAGAGGGTTTGGCCCCCCTCTCTCCCTGTTCCTGGCTCGCCACATGATCCTCCACGCACACAGAGACTGAACCAATGGGGCACATGACCTTGGACTCTGAGCCTCCAACACTGTGCAATTAGATGAACCTCTTTCTTAAATAAGTAACTTGGCTTAAAAATGTAATCATAGTCACAAAAAGCCAACTAATGCAGTCAGCAGCTTTAGTTTTTAAAAGATTTTGATGTGTCAAGCATGACATTTTCATGTTAAAAGAGCAGTGCAAGAATTACAAATAAATTATGTCTTGGGCAGGCAAACATTCATGCTGCTTTCTTATGTGAGACTTGCCTCTTGCATCATTTTAATCTCCTGACTTTCTAAAGGGAAAAAAAGAAACACGTACACATTTCCATCTCACTTAAAAAGAACAAGGTAGAACACTTGAGAAATGCACTTTTCATTTATTCTGCAGCTCGGCTGGAAAATTGGACTTAGAAAGTAAATATTAAGACTGAAGTGCAGCAGGCCGCCTGTTTACTTCCCGTGTATTTCCTTCTGACGCAGGAAACATTAGATTAAATGAACAAAACACCACCTAGTGGAGGTTAACGATACTTCCAAAGTGAGGAAGACAGTCCTGAAGAGTTTCTGGGGCTGGTCCACTGTCGGTTTATTGAACCAGATCACCGCAAGTTTAGTAGCAACGTGTTAACGAGGGCCCACAGTTTGGATTTGTTGGCTTGACTTCGCCCTGGTTCTGGTGAAACTGAATAGCTGGGCAGACACGATCCTGTTGCTGTTTCCTTCTTCAGAGCCAGCCTTCTTTCACAAGCTGTCTGTGCCGCATCCGCCCTGCGCTCCTTCCTGCGTGGAGTCCGCTCTCCAAGGCCTCTCTGCAGCACTGCTCTGCGTGGTGGCTCCTCTCCCGCTGCGGTGACTTGTACCAGATCACACTGCTCATCACCATCTTGCCTCCTGTGAAGGCTGCTCTTCCGCTGCGGTGACTTGTACCAGATCACACTGCTCATCACCACCTTGCCTCCTGTGAAGGCTGCTCTTACTCTGCTTGCTGCTGCACATTGCCATGCGTTGGAGATGACCTCTGACCCCAGGACACTCCCTGCAGTGGTTTTTTGTTGTTTTGTGTTGTTTGTTTGTTTTTGAGAGACAGAAACAGACAGCTTTCACATGCTGGGTCACTCCCCAATTGCCCACAGTGGCGTAGGGCTGGGCTGGACCAAAACCAGGAGACAGGAACTCAGTCCAGGTCTCCCATATGGGCAGCAGGGACTCACCCACCTGCTCCCCCCAGAGTCCCATTAGGAGGAAGCTGGAACCCTAGCTAGGGCTAGGACTCAACCATTCAGTCTGATGTGGGACATGGCTAGCTTAACCACTAGGTCAAACACTTACCCCTTCCTGGCTATGTCGTCGACTTCCGTGGCGTAAGGAGATGAGAGGTCCAGCGTGTCTACAGGCCATCTGTGCTTGCCACGCACACAACCACCTCTTTGTCGTTCAGAGTATTTACTGTGTTCTTTATTGTTCATTTATACTCCTCCACCTTGCGGCAGAATGCATCGGGGATGCAAGTGTGCCTCAGCCGTGTGCCACGTGTTGCAATGAACACTCTACATGAATGATCTCTTCTCCCCCCCTCAGCAAACTCCCAAAGCAGGTCGCGTTATCTCCTCTGTTTTGTACATGGAAACGCTGAGGTGCTGAGCCAATGAAAATAATTCTCAGGGCCGGCGCTGTGGCGAAGCGGGTTAACGCCCTGGCCTGAAGCGCCGGCATCCCCTATGGGCGCTGGTTCTAGTCCTAGCTGCTCCACTTCCGATCCAGCTCTCTGCTATGGCCTGGGAAAGCAGTAGGGGATGGCCCAAGTGCTTGGGCCCCTGCATCTGCGTGGGAGACCGGGAGGGGGCTCCTGGCTCCTGGCTTCGGATCAGCGCAGTTCCGGCTGTTGCGGCCATCTGATGAGTGGACCAGCGGATGGAAGATTTCTCTCTCTCTCTCTCTCTCTCTCTCTCTCTCTCTCTCTCTGTCTCTCTCTGCCTCACCTCTCTCTGTGTAATTCTGACTTTCAAATAATTAAATAAATCTTTAAAAAAATAATTTTCCCAGGGTCACCCAGAGCTAGGCTTGTGTGCCGGCAGCTTGTTTTCATGGTACCTTATGCAATTTGCATTCTTCCCTCTGCCCCTCATCCCACAACCAACAAGCAGGAACCGTTTTCCAGATGTGGGACCTACAGAGGTGTGATGGGGAGAGTCCACATCGAAGAAGTTGCTGCTCAATTTTGGCTTGCAAAACAGACATTTGAAAGCCCGTGGTAGAGAGAGTAGCCATGACGAGGCAGCTTTCTACTGTAAGAACCAAGCCCTCGAATGAGCCCAGGGTGTTGGCTACACCTCCAAACACTGAGCATTAAACTTGGAAAATGAACCGTAGAGTGTTAACCATGAGCCACTGAGGAAAGAACTTGCAAAAGGGGCCATACGGGTCACAATTCCTGGTTGGGGGCGGGATTTGGAGAGATGTGGGGGGAAGTCCATTCCACACCTTGGGGAGGTGCTCGCCCTTAGCACCCCTGTCCCGCCTTGGGGGCAGGGGACAGCAGATACTTCTTGGAGAAAAAAGCAGATGGGTCTGTTTCCTGCTTTCCAATACACAGCGAAACCTAGAGATCCCCTGTGTCTGGAATGGCGTCAGGGCAGCATGAGCCCAGGACAGTGGGGCGCATGAGAGGGCTGGGGAGGAGGGTGTGGCCGGACCTCCAGAATGGAAGCTAAAATGCAGCTAAGAGGTACCAGCCTCCGAAGGAGAGGTACAACAGCCCCGAGAGACTTAGGAGCCTGGAAGGGTTGTAGGGTCAGGACAGTGAGCTCTCAAGAAGCCCTGAGACCAGCCATACCCTCAGGCTAGACTCCCAGAAGCCAGCGGGAGCCAGCAGAAGCTGGGGGGGGGGGGGTAGCCCCAGTGCACCCTAGGGACAGACCTCGGAGCATCCCTGCACCTGCGTGGATGTCATGGCAGCGCGGGGACCCAGCCGGCCTTCCTCACAGCCAATGTTAGCCGAGCTCCCCCAAGCCCGCCTGTCACGTAGGAAGACGCACAGGAGAGAGGGGGAGCAAATCCCCCGAACACGGAGCGCTCGGGCCAAAACACCCACAATTTATTGTTGTTTGCTCTTTTTTTTTTTTTTTTTTTTCATTTTCCTCTTTCGGAGTAGGGGATCAAGAATGTTCTTTGAGTGGTAAGAAATAAAGTTAGTTTTATTCCTGGGTGAAGAACTAAGAGACTCCTCAAACAGAGTAGTAAGGAGTGGTAAGAAATAACAGAGTAGAAAAGACAGAGTAGTAAGGAATAACATTAGTGTTCTTAAAGCTCAGAAGTGAATGAATTTGTGAGAGTTTGCCGTAACTGAGACTTTCTGGGTCTGATCCAACAACTCGGGGTTCCTGCTGGTGTGGACCCTAGGAGGCAACAGGTGGAGGCTCAAGTCGTTGGGTTCCTCCCACCAGGTGAGACACCTGGATTGAGTTCCCAGCTTCAGTCCCTAGATGTTGCAGACATTTTTGGGGCTGGTTTCTCTCTCTCTCTCTCTCTCTCTCTCTCTCTCTCTCTGCCTCTCAAATAAATAAATTAACTTTTGAAAAAAGATGTTTATTTTTGGTGCAAGAAATATTTTTGAAATCTGTGCTTAGTTTTTTTTTAAATATGTATTTCCATGAACTTTTGGAAATACTCCTGCATTTCCATCAGTGTAAATAATCTGTGTGTGTGTGTGTATGGACCCTCAGTGACTCAAACAACACAAAAACCGGCATCCTGCTCAGGTCATAAGGGATGGGCCTCTCCCAAGGTGGGGCAGAGTGGACACTGGATGTCCCCCACCCGGGCACACCCTCCCCTTTTCTCTGTCTGGCCCTGATTTTGTCCAGCAATCAGACAGGCACGCTCTCTAACCCAATCATTGTCACCCAGGCCATTTGCCCAGGACTATTCTGGTCATGGGCTAAACCCTGCCGATGGGTGGAAAGCAGTGACCGCCGGGAGGCCCTGGGAGTGTTTTGGGAGAGTGCACCTGTATTGCCAGGCTGGAGGCACCATAACAAAACCCCACAAATGGACCGGATGAAGCAGCAGAGGTGCTGTCTCACAGCTCTGGAAGCTGGAAGTTCACAATCACCAAAGGAAGGCCCTGTCCTGGGCTCCCCGCCTCGGCTGTGTTCTTAACATGCAGAAGGGTTCCTGGCATGCAGAATGTTTTCAGTGCGTTTTAGCTGTTTATATATGAGTCCTGGGCTGCTTTTCTTTTTCTTTTTTTTTTTTTTAAGGTTTATTTATTCATTAGAAAGAGCTACAAAGAGGGAGAGACAGAGACCTTCCATCCGCTGGTTCATTCTCCAGCTGTCCACAACAGCCAGGGAAGAGCGAAGCAGAAGCCAGGAACCAAGAGCCTTTTCCAGGTCTCCCACGTGGGTGGCAGGGGCCAAGTACTTGGGCCATCTGCTGCTGCTTTTCCCAGGTGATTAGCAAGGAGCTGGATTGGAAGTGGAGCAGCTGGGACTCGAACCAGCATCTGTTGGGATAGCAGCATCACAGTGGCGGCTTTACTGCTATGTCACAGGCCAGCCCCCTGGTTTTCTTATCTAAGGAGTCATATAAGTTTTTATCCCCTTAATATCGAATGCTCTATTCGTGAGACGTGAAAGGGAGAGGGGTAGCCCCAGATGTGAGTGACTATGTCTTCACTTTACCCGCACTGAGGTGAGTGTGGACTACCGGCTACCACTGGGACCACTTCCTGACGGCTTCTCGTCCCCAGGCCTGCCTTCCCCAGGCATTTTCCAGACTGCAGCCCAATGGTTTTTATGCAACACAAATACAACACTGAAGGCCATTCCGGGTTCTCTCTGTGCCTTCAGAGCAACCCCCCACCCCTTCCTGGGAGACACGAGGCGCTCCTGAGGCGGCCGGAATCATCTCCTGCCGTCTCCAGCTGTGCACTCTAAACTCCAGCCCCGGGGCGCTGTCAGCAGTTCCCTGAAAGCAACGCATTCTTCCCCATGCATTGTTGCCGCCTTCTGAGCTCTCATTTGAGAGGGCCCTTTCTCCAGGAAGTCCTCCCTGACCAAGCTCCACGCGTGGCTGCACAGATCCTGCATTGCACCTCTCTAAGGGCTGCTTGTCACTAAGATTGTGTGCAGTGCTCAACCTGCAGAACCGTGCGTGGCAGCTGAGACCTACGGCCATTTAGAAAGCCTCTCTGCGTGTCCCCATAGCACCCTCAACATCTGTCCCCCTTCACACTACTTTACCTGCCTGTTTTCCAAAGCCAGGCATTAGTTATGTCTGGTAATTCCACAATTTTTTATTTAATCTCCATATTCTCTAGACCAGACACAGCACATGTTCAATGACTATTGAATGGAGTAATTGAAGCTAATCAGAATGTAAATTCACCATTTAAAAACTTGGCTGCCTGGGCCGACATTGCGGCACAATGGGTTAAACTGCTGCCTGCAATGCCAGCATCCCATATTAGCACTGCTTCAAGTTCTGGCGGCTCCTCTTCCAATCCAGTTCCCTGCTAATGTGCCTGAGAAAGCCGCAGAAGATGACTCAAGTACTTGCACTTCTGCCACCTACATGGGAGACCCGGATGAAGTTCCAGGCTCTTGGCTTCTGCCTGGTCCAGCCCCTGCCAATTGTGGCCATTTGAGAGTGAATCAGTTGATGGATGATCCCTCTCTCTGCCTCTCCCTCTCTCTCTAACTCTGCCTTTCAAGTAAGTAAATAAATCTTAAAAAGAGAGAATGGCTCCCTTGCAACTCAGTAATATGTGATTCTCTCTAGTTCTACACAGTGATGATAAACACACATCTCTAGAAGTTGAACTATTGGTTTCTAGAACTGGTGGGAGTTTGTAGGAACTTTGGTGGGGGGGCTCTTTCTGCTGGGGACAACTCATTCCCGCCAAGACAGCCCTTGTTGTGAACCAGAGCCTGGGCAATGGCTCCCCAGCTACCCTCTGCTCACCGTTTTTCAGCAGAGTCCATGCATCAGGAGACAATGGTTTCCTTCTTATGTCCCCTGCCAGCCTCCCTCTGCCCAGAAACCAAGTAGGAAGAAGGGCTCCATTCCAGCAACCCTGCATGAACAAAGAAGCCTCCCCCTTCCCCACCTGGGCTCTGCGCTAATAGTGATACCTTAGCTCCTTAGGGAAACAACCATCGTTGATTTTTCTCTTCAGAGTGAAAATAAACCTTCAATGGAATGCCTCTCCTTGTATCCTAAAAATTTACTACCAGCTACACAGCATGCAATTCCAGGTGGAGACAAAGGGGAAATGACAGTGGCCATGATTATCAAACTTCAGATTGCGACCAGGTGTTTGGCCCATGGTTGAGATGCCAGTTGGGACATTCACATTCCATATTGGGGGGCTTCAGTTTGATCCCAGCTCCGCTCCCGATCCCAGCTTCCTGTGAATGCACAACCCCAGGAAGCAGCAGGTGATGGCTCAAGTAGTTGAGTCCCTACCACCTACATGGGAGACCTGAACTGAGTTCTAGACTCTGACTTTGGCCTGAACCAGCCCCAGCTGTAGTTAGAGAAGTGAACCAGCAGATGGGAGATCTCTCTCTCTCTCTGCCTTTCAAATAATTAACATTTTAAAAAGAAAAAAAGACTTCAGCACTCCATACTATTCCAATGCTTCAGATCGGGAGCATTTCTGGAAACAAAGTCCCAAAGTCCTTGCACTTACTGACACTTGATAGACACGCTTCTGCTGTCTGCCTCCATGCCTGGCCTGTGTGTCTGAAGACAGAGGAGTACAGGGTTACAACCAGATCTAGTCTACACTGAGAGGCAAGCCTAGAAACTGGCACACCGAACTAAGGAGCGGTATTATCACGCAGGATGTTTCCAGGAAGCTCCAAAAGCTGTCATCCAAAGAGATTGACCTTTGGGAAGCTGCCGCTAGTTTTCTATCCCTGGACATTGACTCCTCCATCATCAGACCTTGCGCTGTTATCCCTGTAAGTTCTCCGTGGTGCCTCCATCTCTGCTTGATTGCTGAGGAGCTCAAGTCACAGGTGGCAGCCTCTGGTGGGCCGAGCCCAGGTCCCATGCTCCCCATGCTCCCTCCCGGGGGGGAGGGGGGCTTTCTGTGTGCTGCAGGTTCTGCGGGGGGGGGGGGGGGGGCTTGCCCACCAGGGCTCCAGTGGAAGTTACCCAACGTAGCAGTGAGGTTCAGACACTCCGTATAGCCGAGGGAACGTGCAAGCATCCGCCACACTGAACCTGGTGAGGTGACAGCAGCAGAAGCAAAACCGGCCAGGCGCCGGGGCCAGCCGCCCCTTGCCCCCGAGCCTGAAGCAGAACTGCTACTGATTCACAGAGGGACGATTTCAAATCTCAGCTGGGCAGACTGGGCCTGGAAAATGTGTCGTGGGGAAGAAAGGCAGAGACCCCCTTCACTCTGAGGCTTTAGGGGCTGCCAGGCCACTGTGCGCCCCAGCGCCGAGGGCTGGGACTCCGCGTCCACCTGTTGGTGCGGGTCTCCTCCCAGTTCTCCTTCACTGAGCATGCGCCACGCAGGGCGCGCGTTTCCCAGCAGGTGGCAAACAGCAGAATGGGCACACGTGTGACGTCTGCGGAGCCGCTGCGGGGTGAGCATGGAGGAGCGGGGAGTTCAACACAAAGGCAGATCTTGAAGCGTCCGGAGGGGAGCCTCGTAGACCGGTGAGTGCTGTTTTGTTGATTAAGGTCGTGCGAAGAACCTCCGTGCGCGCACAGCCAACACCGTGGCTCTCAGGTGTTGGCCAAAGCAGCGGACACAGGGCTGCTCGGCCCTTGGCCCGTGTGGCCTCCCTCCCTCCTGCTCGCCAGGCTGCTCCGTGGACCTGTGAGCAGGGGAGAGGGTGCTGGTTGGTCTGCGCGGGTTGCTGGTGTCCCTTATGGCTTGGCCATCGCCTCTCTCTTTCACGTTCCCCGATCAGCTGAATGTAATTCCTTCAGCCTTTATTTCTCATGCTTGCCTTCTCCAGCTTGAAGCACCAGGGCCTCCTGCTACCTGCCCCTTTTGGTGTCACCTTAGGGCTTCCTGTTGGCTGCTCGGGCTCAGATAAAGCAGGCTTGATGCGCAGGAGTGGAGGGTGTGTCGTGGGGACTGACTCTTGCTGAGCAGTAAGGGTGAATCCTTTGGCCCTTGCCCCGGGCTGGTTGCCTTGCTGAGCAGTGGGTGGGAATAGCCCTTCCCAGCAGGTTCAAGATAGATCGAGCTGGCTAGACAACAGCGCTGCTGTGCCGCAGCCCAGCCCTGGGTCTGGCCACCTCCATTCAAAGGGACAAGCTGAGCCCCTAACAACTTTCTCAGCTTGGCAGTGTGTGTGTGTGTGTGTGTGTGTGTGTGTGTGCGCACACACACTTTTACCTAGATTAAGTATGGTAAAATGCACAGACCTCAAGGGTAGAGCTTGGACGATTTTTGTAACTGCCAGCCGGATCCAGATACACTCCGTGTTGTTGGAGTCTGTGACAGCCGCTTGCGGTGTTCAGGGGAAAAGCCCCAGGCGGTGATCCGCACAGGGTCAGTGGCTGTTAAACACTCGCAGAACCCCTGGGCTCAGGATTGCCGCCAGCAAGTGTGCGGTAAGCAGCCCACTGGTAGCACAACTCTAATTCCGATGAGTGAGCCACAGGTGGGACTGACAGTCTTGATATTGAGGCCCTCTGGGATATCACCCAGAATCCTTCAACCCGGCAGTGAAGTAGTACCAGTACACATGGAACCGGTCGGCTTTCCAGGGCTGGGGCCGGCCTGAGAGGCTGTGTGTGCAGGCAGGCACTGGAAGACTCGCCACACTCGTTCTGCAGTCAGAGAATTGCTGCGAGCCTCACGGGGAGGTACGCCAGCCAACACTTACTATCCAGGAACCTCATACATACATTTATTTATTTATTTTTAGATTTACTTATTTGAGAGGCAGAACAACAGAAAGTCAAAGGGAGAGAGAGAGCAAGATCTTCCATCTGCTGGTTCACTCCCTAAATGGTCACTATGGCCAAGGCTGGGCCAGGCCAAATCCAGGAGCCCAGGACTCCATCAGCAGGAACCCAAGGACATGGGCCATCACCTGCTGCCTCCCGGGTGCATCGCCAGGGAGCTTGACGGGAGCAGAACAGCCAGGACTTGAGCTGACTTTCATGTGGGTTGCGGGTGTCACAGGCAGTGGCTTAGCCCAGTGTGCCAGGTCAGCCTCTGATACATGTTGCAAGGTAACATCTCATAGGGACCGGCATTATACTGCAGTGGGTTAAGCTGTCATTTGTGACTCTGTCATCCCTCACTGCAGTGTCAGCTCAAGTCCTGCTGCTCTGTTTCCATTCCAGTGCCCTGCTGAGGTACCTGGAACCGCAGAGGAAGATGGCCCAAGTCTCTGGTCACTGCTGCCCATGTGGGAGACTAGGGCAAAGCTGTTGGCCCCTGGCTCAGCTTGGCCCAGATCTGGCTGTTGTCGCCATTTGAGGAAGATCCATCTGTCTTTCTGATACTATGCCTTTTCAAAAAATAATAGCATTTCATAATTATAAAACTAGCCACCTGGTGGCTGGTGTTGTGGCATAGTGAGTAAAGCCACTGCCTGCAGTGCCAACATTTCCATATGGACGCCTGTTGGAGACCTGCTGCTGCACTTCTGATCCAGCTCCCTGCTAATGCACCTGGGAAAGCAGTGGTCCCTGCCACCCACATGGGAGACCTGGATTGAATTCTGGACTCTTGGCTTTGGCCTGGCCGAGCCCTGGCTGTTGTAGACACTTGGGAAATGAACCAGAAGATGGAAGATTTCTCTCTCTCTCTGTCTCTCTCTCTCCCCTATTCTCAAATAAAATTTAAATATATAAATGGTTAAGTTAGCATGGCTATAGAATGGAATACCACTCAGCTGTGAACACAGATGCACAGAATTGCATGGATAAATACAAAATAATTGTGCTAAGTGAATTAAGCCAGACAGAAACATTAAGGTATGATTCAATTTATATAAAATTCTTAAAATGCAAACTAACCTAATTATTAGGTTATTAAACTAATCAATTGTTAAACTAATGTATAGTGATGGAGAGGAGATTAGTGGTTTTCTGAGCGCTGGCAGTAGCTGGAAACAGAAATTAAATTAAATGAACACGAAACTTTCCAAATGGCAGGCATGTTTATCATCTGACGGTGATCACATTTCCCTGGTGTGGACCTATGTCTAATACATCAAATTGTGCTGTTTAACTACGTACCACTCATCATGAATGAATTGCACCTCTTAAAAAACTGCTAAAAACGTTCCTGCAAGTTCTCCACTAAAGAACTGGAAAAGAGATCATCACCTCCTTTCTCTGCCAGCCACTACCTTGTTTTCTGTTCTTTCTTGGAAATTGCATCACAGATAGAGAGAGCTTGCTTATAAACACTACATGGTTTACATCACACAGAAAGTTTTGCTTATCTATTGAGGGAATTATTAAGTAAGGCTAATTTATTTTTTAAGTTTTATCTATTTTGTTTGAAAGACAGAGATCTTCTATCTGCTGGCTCACTCCCCAAATGCCCGCAACAGCTAGGGTTGAAGCCAGGAGCTGGGAACTCTGTCTGGGTCTTCATGTGTGTGGCAGGAACCCAACTACATGAGCCATCACCTGCTGCCTCCCCCACTGTGCGTTCACACGGGGCTGGATCAGGAGCAGAACCAGGGCTCAAGGCCAGGTGCTCCAGTACAGGATGTGAGCACCCAGGGGGCAGCTTAACCCCCACCCCTCCTCCATCCATTCTGAGTTGAGGTTCATACATGGTGAAAGACAGGGGTCTGGTTTTATTTGTCTGCATGTGGATAGCCAACTTTCCAAGCACCATTTATTGAAAAGACCACCTTTTCTCCAATGCGTGTTCTTAGCACATTTGCTAAGATCAGTGGACTATAGATGCCTGGGATTATTTCTAGGCTACTGGGTGAGTGTTCTACCTTCTCTTGTGTTCTTTCTGCTAAGCTGTGTGTCTTTCAGTTTGAAGAACTCCCTTTCGCATGTCTTGTAGGACAGGTCTGGTGTCGGTAAGTTTTCTGAATTTGTGTTTGTCTGGAAATGTCCCTATCTCTTCCTCAAATCTAAAGGACCGCTTTGCTGGCCTTCTCAGTTGGCAGGGTTTTTTTCTTTCATACAGCATTGTGGAAATTCCATCCCATGCTTTCCTTCCTGCAAAACTTTGGGCTGAGCTGTCTGCATCGGGGAGCTGGGGTACCCGCCTGTGTCCTTTGCTTCTTGTCTCTTGCAGCTGTGAGAATCCTCTCTCTGTCTTCCACCTTACAGATCTCTATTCTGTGTCTCCGGGTGGACTTGGCTGAGTGGACTCTGCCTGGTCACTCTGATCTCCCTGCATCCGGGTATCTGAGTCTTGTTCCAGGCGTGGGAAGTTCTTGGTCATGATCTCTCCTAATACACACTCTACCGCTTCACCTTCTCCACTCCCCCTGAGCCCGGGCAACTCAGATATCTGCTCTTGTAATGTTGTTCTAAACCTCCTGGGGCTTTTTCATTCCTCTGTATTCTTTCATCTCCTCTGACTGTATTTTCAAGCTGTCTTCAAGCTTACTAATTATTTCTTCTGTTTGAACTCTCCTGTTTTTGGTGGCTTCCATCATATTTTTAAATTTTGCTGAATGTACTTTTCAGCTCCAGGATTTCTATATGATACATATTTAAAATGCTTCCATCTCTGTTAAGTCTGTGTTGAGAGTAAGGAATTATTTCTCTGAAACTCACTGGCACTTTACTTTGTTCATTAGGTGAGGTCATGGTTTCCTGAAAGTTCCTGATGCTTGTTGGCATATGATGTCATGTGAGCACTAAAGAACTGGGAACTTTTTCCAGTCTTTGTAATCTTGTTTTATTTGTACTTGTCTCCCAGAATTCTAAGCAGTCCTCTTGTTTTCTTGGCGTTTGTGGACACTTCCACCATGTGGCCACTAGATGGAGCTCTAAGTAGAGGTTTGCTGCAAGTTGGCTGTTGGTGCGTTGTGCCTATTTCAGTACTAGAGGGTGCCGGTATCCCAGGCTAGTCCAGATCCGCAGTTACATTTATGAGGATAAACTGCTAGAGGCTCTACCGAAGAGCCCTGACCTGAATGAAGTCAGAGGCCTTGGAGCTTTATCTAGTGCTGGTTCTTACTAGAGGCTCAGCCTTGAGCTCCAAGGCAAAGTCCTGTGCTGCCTTTCCCATCCTGCTGTCCAGTGGCTGGAGTCTTGCTCCTCTGCCAGAGGCTGGGGGAGCAGTGAATGTTATCGTTGGCCACTTGAATAAAGAGGGTCCAAAAGAAATCAACAAACAGGTACCAGCCTGCAGACAGAGCCATGGGGCCCTGTCTGTCACTAGGTCTTGCAGTAGCGCCTGGCACAGGGTTTCAGGTCTGAAGTCAGTTCCCTCTCCCCCTGCCATGTGGGCAGCATAAAGTGGTGCTTGAGCTGGGCGAGGGGTGACACAACAGCTCTTTCCTTCCCGCCTTCCCCGGGGTGCCCTTTCTGAACCAGGCACTGCGTCTGTCATCTGGCTTCCTGGTGAGAGGTGGCCTGGCGCCTGAGAAGCCAATCAAAGTGATGTACCTGTGGGAAGGGGATCACTGGTGTGCTGTCCTCAGCTGGTCTTGCTCTGCCACCGTGAGGGATTTTCTTTAAGTGTTTATTTGACAGAGAAACATGTTTATGGTCAAGGGTACAGCATGATGACTTGGTACAGTGTACATTGTGCAGTGATGACCACGATCAGACACCTCAGAAGCCCAAGACTTGTTCAGCCTAAGACTGAGCTCGGCCCTTCGAACACGCTGCTTCCTCACCGCGGTCTGGGTGAGGATCTCAGGAACATGGCGGCCTTGCAGTGGTGCCCATCCCCCTTGCACTGATAAACCATTAGGGAGAGTAATTCTGTTTTTCTGATTCTATCCTTTAGCTTTTTGTCTTTTTGATCCTTTTCTTAATAACAAAAGGGAGGAACAACAACAAAACACAGGACTCAGAGACATCTCGGACAGTCAGATCACCATTATTTGAATAGCAACGGTTGTCCAACTATTTTAAACAATCCAAGTGTAAGACATCTGGATTATTTCAATAGCAATCTGGGCATAAGTTCAATATTTTTTTCTATTACATTTCTGGGACAACTGCCTAAACTTTTGTGATAAGATATAATTTAGGGGCCGGCACTGTGGTGTAGCAGTTAAAGCCACTTGCCTGCAGTTCTGGCATCCCATATGGTCAGTAATTCAAGTCCCAGCTGCTCCTCTTCTGATCCAGCTTCTGCTATGGCCTAGGAAAGCAGTAGAAAATGGCCCAACTCCTTGGGCCCCTGCACCTGCATGGGAGACCCAGAAGAAGCTCCTGGCTCCTGGCTTCAGATCAGCACAGCTCTGGCTGTCGTGGCCATTTGTGGAGTGAACCAGTGGATGGAAGATTTCTCATTCTGTCTCTCATTCTGTCTGTAACTCTGCCTCTCAAATAAATAAATCTTAAAAAATATAACAAAGTGAGTTTTTCAAGTATACCTTACTTGATTTCAGGTGTATGGAAAGTGTAAAACCATAACAATCCTAGAAGAAAACAAATGCATGTGGATTGTGTTCCTCATCAGTCATGCTCAGTGTGAGCCCCCACCCCCTCTGAGCACAGCCCCTGGTGTCCTGTGGTTCCCACAAGAGCGCCCACGTGTGGCGGGGAGGGACAGCAGGCACTGGACTGGCCAAGGTACCAGATGGCCTGCGGGCATCAGCTGCTTTTCCCACAAAGTGTACTTGGGGCACAGAGGTGCTAGTCCACCTGGCAGTGGTGGCAGAACTGGGGTGGCCACACTGGAGCCATGTGTAGGAATAAACCACTTACCGGGTGATGAGAGAAGAATGAAGTGCACCTGGCGTAGAGAGAAGCAGCGAGGGAAGAACAGGTGCACCCGGGGAGTGGGAGCAGAAGATGCTCTGATTCCAGGCCAGGTTTCAGGTTCTAGTTCCAGTCTCTCGTGTGGCCTGGCTCAATCTGCTATGTCAGGGATCTGCTTCTAAGTCCCGTATATTTAATGAATTTCTCTGAAATTAAGCCAACTTATTTTCTTGCAGATGAAAAAGCCTAGACTGAAGTAATCATCTGGCAAAATAATTTCTGTAAGTATATCATGGAATCCCTGAAGGTGAGGGGTTTTTTAATTACAAAAATTCTCATAGTGATTAAATTTTATTTATCTTAAAATATAACAAACATGCAAAATTAAAAGGACAACTGGGGACAGAGAACTACACCCATATGATAGACAAAAACCACTACTTTCTTAATATCATTGAAAATCCATAAGGAGAGGTAGGGAACTCAGCAACAATAGGCCCTTCCCAGTAGAACAAATAGAAGCAGCCAATTTATATGTAAAATATTCAAATGCAAAACAAACAATAAGGAAATACTATTTTAGGCCTAGTGGATGGGCAAAGTCAGCCATTAGGATTTCCAACTTCCAATTTTACTTTCACTACGTAGCCTTTTCTTAACTCAGCCACCAGGGGGCACCTTTTCTTTTTCTTTTCTTTCTCCCTCCCCATCCACACCACCCCGCCCCACCATGCAGAGACACAATCAGGCAGAGATCTCTCATCCTCTGATTCACTCCCCAGATGCCCACAATGGTCAGTACTGGCCTGGGCAGAAGCCGGGAGTCAGGAACTCAATCCAGGCCCCCGTGTGGGTGGCAGGAACCCCAGTATTTGAGCCATGACCTGCTGCTTCCCAGGGTGCGCATCAGCAGGAAGCTGGAGTGGGGAGTGGGCTCCAGGAACTTCGATCTGGAACGTGAACCTTACTGCCAGGCCAAACACCCACAGGAGCACCACAGATAACACATCACTCCTCTCAGGTCCCCCCAAGGCTCTGCATCTCACCTGGGGAAAGCCGCAGGCCGCAGGAGCACCACATCCCCGACCCCACCCCCTTGTTCGCCCCCTCCACCCCACCTCACTGCTGAACACAGGAGGCACGCTCCAGCTCCAGCACCTGGCCCTTGCTGCTCCCTCTGCCAAAATGCACTTCCCTGCAGATATTTTCAGGCCTCGCCCCCTTCCTGCCTTCCAGGCTCTGTTGAACAGCCCCCTTCCTGGTGAGGGCACCCCTTGCCCCTGCACCACCTGCCTCTCCCCACCCCAGGAGTCATCCATCTCTCCAGCACTCACTCCCTTCTGGTGTGCAAGCCAGCTTCCTCACTTCCCTGCGTACTGTCTCACTTCACCTCTTAGCTCTGGGAAGGCAGGAATTTATCTCTGGCTTTGTCCCAGCCAGGCACACAGCAGGCACTCAATAAAGACCTTTTGAATGTAAAAAGGGATAACACTGATGTTGGGCAGAGCCTGGTTGTCTTATTCGATTTGCTGTTGCTGTAATAGAATACCTGAGACTGGGTAATTTATAAGGAGCTTTGTTTTGGCTCCCAGTTCTGGAAGTACGAGAAACGCCTGTGAGAAAAAACGCGAGGAGGCACCTGGCTCACTTTCTAACCCCACAATCTTGGGTCCAGCGCTGTGTTGTAGCGACTTAAAGCCCCAGCCTGCAGTGTTGCGTCCCATATGCGCGCCAGTTCCAGACCTGGCTGCTCCACTTCCGATCTAGCTCTGCTATGTCCTGGGAAAGCAGTGGGGGTGGCCCAAGTCTTTGGACCCCTGCACCTGCATGGGAGACCCAGAAGCAGCTCCTGGCTCTTGGCTTCGGATCAGTGCAGCTCCAGCCATTGCAGCCACTTGGGGAGTGAACCAGCAAATAGAAGACCTCTCTCCCTCTCTCTGTGTAACTCTGCCTTTCAAATAAATAAGTCCTCCTTTAAACAACAATATCAACAGCAGTGCATCCTCATGAGAACCACGCCATTCCCTCAAGAGCGAGAGCCGCAGGGATGGCTGTTGCCAGGCTAAGCACGCTTTAGTGCCCAAGCGCCCCTGCACACCGCAGCGCTGGGCGCCAGGCCTCAGCATGGTGTCGGTGGGGACAAACCGCATTCAAACATTGCACTGGAAGGCGGTCGCTTTCCTATACTGCGGATGAGAAAGTACATCAGGGCAGCATTTCTGAAGCGTGAAGTGGCAATAGGGATCCAGACTTTTCAAAATGTGTATCTCTTGGGTCACCTCCATGTTACTGCAAGAAATGTGTCATAAGTAAATAACTTATCAGTTAGACTGCTTCCAATTGTAAGTAAGAGGCCTCTTGGCTAGCTTGAGTAATGGTGGTGGAGTGATGTATGGCGATACATTACGAGGCATGTTACAGATGAGGAAAGGCACAATGCAGTATTTGCAGCACCTGGACAGCTCCGCCCCACCCACCGCTCTGACGTCGGGCTCCTGGAAACCGGATGGAGGCGGGGCTTTGCACTCAGGCAGCGCTTTAGGAATCAGCACCTGTAGGGCTGTGAGGAGCAGGACTGCAGTTGCACGGGCTGCCGCAGTCAATCCCACAGCAGCGCTGGAGTTCACTGTGGAGGCGAGGGGCGCAGCCTTTACACCGCGTGGCAGCCAGTTGTTGGATGTAGGCTGTCCCCAAAACGTGTGTGATGGCGGTCTACGCCGCTCAGTCCAAGGGCAGTTCCTGGGCGGTGACTCAGCCGTGGGCCATCAGCCACACACCTAAGAGCTGGGTGCCTCCGACCTGATGGGGAGGAGCCGGCGGCGTCAGCCCCACCACCAGGAAGCTCAGGCTCCTCCAGGCCTCAGGATCAGGGAAACCGGACGCTTGGATGCCGCAGGGCTCGCTCTCATCTGTTTGTGTGTGTTTTTAAATTAATTTATTTATTTCAAAGTCAGAGTTACAGAGAGGTAGAGACAGAGAGAGACAGAGAGAAAGAGAGAGAGAAATCTTCCATCTGTTTGTTCACTCCCGAATTGGCCACAACGGCCAGAGCTGGGCTGATCTGAAGCTAGCAGCCTGGAGCTTCTTCCAGGTCTCCCATGCAGGTGCAGGGGCCCAAGGACTTGGGCCATCCTCCACTGCTTTCCCAGGCCATAGCAGAGAGCTGGATTGGAAATGCAGCAGCTGGAACTTGAACCCACGCCGTTACAGGATGCCGGCACTGCAGGAAACAACTCTACCTGCTGCACCGGCTTCCTGTCCATTTCTTATGTGTATCACGCTCATTCTGGCCTGTTTTCTCAGTTCTTATTCCATGAGGTCAAAGGTTGTTTCCAGCAATGTCTAACTTAAACATTACAGCCTCCTCCTCAGAAGGTAACTCTGAATGGTCTAACGCCGGTCGTCGCTGTCCAGCCTCGGCCCTGCCAAGCAGCTCCAGTAGAGCATGAGGTTATGTGGGCACGAACGTGGCGGCATCTGTTGTAGTCTGGACTGCAGAAGGGAGAGAAAGGTGCGAATCCAACACTTGCATGTGCCACATCCATAGATCAGAGAAGATATTTCAGGCTTTTAAAAAGATTATTTATTTATTTATTTGAGAGAGAAAGAGAAAGAAGTCTTCCATTTGCTGGTTCACTCCCTGGATGGCTGCAGTAGCCAGTACTGGGCCAGGCCAAAGCCAGGAGCCAGGAGCTTCCTCCAGGTCTCCTACGCGGGTGCAGGAGCCCAAGGACTTGGGCCACCTTCTGCTGCTTTCCCAGGCCATTAGCAGGGAGCTAGATGGGAAGTAGAGCAGCCGGGATTTGAACCCATATGGGATGCCGGCCTCACAAGTGGCAGCTTAACTTGCCATGCCACAGATCAGCCCCCAGAGGAGAAATTTTTTAGAAGTAAAATGAACAATAGTTTTCTCTTCACAAGCATATCTGTACATGTTCCGTGTAGAATAATATTTTAGTAATTGCAAATAGCTTTTAAAAAGAAAAAAATAGGTATTTGTTTTTGACCTTCTGCATAAAAGTGTGGTTACTTACAGGTTATAGAAAGATCATTTTTTTTAAAAAAAATTTATTTATTTATTTAAAAGGCAGAGTTACAGCAAGGCAAAGGCAGAGGCAGAAAAAGAGGGGTCTTCCATCTTCTGGTTCACTCCCCAAATGGCTGCAACAGCCCGCAGCTGGACCTATCTGAAGCCAGGAGCCAGGAACTTCTTCCGGGTCTCCCACGTGGGTGCCAGGGCCCAAGCACTTGGGCCATCTTCTGTTTTCAGGCCACAGCAGAGAGCTGGATCAGAAGAGGAACAGCCGGGACTCAAACCAGCGCCTCTATGGAAGAATGCCAGCGCAGCAGACAGCAGCTTTACCCATACACCACAGCAACGGTCCCCGGAAGGGCATTCATATTAAGCAAGACTTCCTGGGAACTAGAGTGAAAAAGAATCTGTCTTGACTTTGTAAAGCTTATTCCACTGAACACAAACAAAGTGAATAGGGAAAAGCCAAACACTCAGCAGTTGTAATTAACCTTCTTACATCCTGGTATGCCTCAATCCTCTATCATGCGCCCCACGCTAAGCACAGACTTTGAACAGAACTCTCTTCTGTGTTGGCCAGGATACTGGCTGGAGCAGGGCATGAGTGCTCTCAGTGTCATGGTCACGGTAACATGCATCCATTCATTCAGCCAGCATTTGCTGAGTGCCCGTGTGTGGGAAACATAAAAACACAGCAGAGCACCACTCTTACTGAGCTAAGGATCCTGTAGGCAGAAAAATGGGATGTGTGTGTCTGCATAAAAAAAGGATTTGCTCTAATACTCACACAATTCCAATAAGACGCACTAAGATCCGGACGTGAACAGTTCTCTCGGGGTTAGAAGAAGGATGAGGTGCCTCTGTGTGGTGATGTCATGCGGGAGTACCAGGTAAAAGGATTTTTTCAAGATTTCAGCTAAATCCTATCATGATTTTGTTTCCTTTCCTTTTGTTTTGTTTTAGTCATGTCCCCTATACTGGCATGGGCTGCACAGGCTTGGAAAGGAAAAGGGACCCTAAAGAACTGGGATTGAATATTTTCTGTTAAGTCATATGGGAACTCACGATGTGGGGGGAGGAACGGAGCCCTGGGCTCTCCCCGCCGGACACGGAGCTCTGCAACAAGTAGGCGGGGCAGCGAAGCAGCCCTTCCATGAGGTAGTGGGACGCTCCTGTGTGTGGAGCGGTGGAAAGCCTCCTGTTGGCTGTCACAGGTAGGAAAACCCAGAGAAGGGCTTTGGGGACTGATGGAGCGCCCCTCATGTTGGGGCAGGGAGTGGGCAGGAGGTCGCAAAGCCAGGCTCTGCAGACGGAAGACCACAAGCGAGCAGCTCTTCTCATTCCTTTGATAGCTTTATTTCCCCTGGCCCCCCAGGTCATCTTTCTCCAGATGCATTGTTCATCAGAAGAAACGCAGGAAACACAGGAAGACGGTCCCTAAGACAGCTGGCTTCCCTTCACAATGTGGCTGTGCCAGGCCCTTAAATTCCCTGAGGAATCAGATGGACTCAAACCAGGCAGGCAAAGGTTATGAATGAAGTCATTCCTGGGGACAGTGCACAGGCACAGGAAGTTTGTTTATTCTACCTTGGGTTTTACAATCTGACTTCTCAGTGAAATGCATTTCATCCTGTCACTCGGAGCCTGATTCCTGGGGAGGGCGTCCGGGTATTCTGTGGCGCTGATGACAGGCAGGTTGGTGGGGCCCCTCTCCCTTCTTCCTCTCCTCTGCACTGCATGGCCAGCTGCCTCCCACCAGTCACCATTTTCCAGAGAGAGTCCAGGGTGAGAGCAGCTGCAGGTCAACCTTCCCCCAGCATTTAAAAAAAATATTTTCAATGTATTTGAGAGGCAGAGAAACCGAGATGGACAGACACAGAGAGCTCCCATCTGCCGGTTCCTGCCCCAGATGTTGCAGTGATGGGCTGGGCTGGACAGGAGCTGGGAGCCAGGGCTGCGGTCCACAACTCCCACATGCAGGGGTCCCAGGGACCCGAGTACTTCAGCCATCACCTGCTGCCTCCCAAGACTGCATTGGCAGGAAGCTGGAGTCAGGGGCCAGAGCCAGAAATCAAATCCAGGTATTCCACTGTGGGATGTGAATGTAGTAACTGCTAGGCTAAGCACTCCCCAGCATTTTTTCAAATTTAGTCTTACTCCAACTGTAGGTTTTTTTAAATTGGCCTGTCCAAAATATACGTAAAAACCTTCAGGCAAAGGACTGCAAAATGCTAAGTTCATAATTAATATGTTTTGTAAATAAAAGTTGGTTTGCTTTGTTATTTGAATTTCATCTTTTGTGCATTACCTGAACTTATCATATACTGCCATCAGTGTCTTATCAAATGAATAGATTTTTAAAAAAGATTTTATTTATTTGAAAGGTAGAGTTACAGTGAGAGGGAGAGGAGACAGAGAGAAAGGTCTTCCATCCACAGGTTCACTCCCCAAATGGCTGCAGCTGCTGGAGCTATGCCAATCTGAAGCCAGAAGCCAGGAGCTTCTTCCCAGTCTCCCACGAGGGTGCAGTGGCCCAAGGACTTGGTCTATCTTCTACTACTTTCCCAGGCCATAAGAGAGAGCTGGATTGGAAGAGGAGCAGCCAAGACTAGAACCAGCACCCATATGGGATGCCAGCACCACAGGCAGAGGATTAACCTGCTGTGCCACAGCACTGGCCACATGAATCAATGTTTTATTTCTAAATTGGATTCCAATTGAAATATCAACTCTAAACTCAATTTTTTTCAGGAAAACATTGGTTTACAGCATTGGGCTTACTTTTACAGTATCAGATACACAGTGAGGACACTATCCCAATGTGCATGAATCTGCCAATGGCAAAAACTTAACTAGGCTAACCTAAACTTACCTGAGGCTAACCCTTTCCATATATGAAGGTGATGGACTGTAGTTTACCAAGCAATGGGGTTCTGAGGGAGGAGTCCTGGATCCCAATATCTACCCTACACGGTTGCTGTGGGATTCAAATGAAAAACTACACGTAAAGCATTTCCTGGTACTCACTTTTAGCTGGGGACAAAATTTAATGGAATTTTGTCTGAATTATCTTTCTTACCATTGCATCCTCTAATTTTAACACAGAGTGAGGATAGTGGGCGGAGAGAGAGTAGAACCGAGAGGCAGGAGGAGGGCAGGGAGGAAGGTCCTTTCCTCCCAGACCCATTAGGGAGTAGTGAAAGGTTAAGAGGAAACAGCAGAAAGATCCAGCTCACTAGTAAACAGGAATGGGAGAGTGGCAGGAAAGTGACAGAGGCTGAAGTGTGAGAATTTGGGGGTTCCAGGGTGCTATGCTCCAGGAGAGCTGTGGGCTGTGGCAAAAAAGGAAGAAGTGGGTTACAAGAGTTCCTGTGAGGCATAACTTGAGTACCTATTGCCGGAGACCAGCTCCAGCCAATCCAGGGGCCCCGAGGTATGAGAGGTGTTGGCGCTCGAAGAAATGAGAGACACACTCACAGCAAGGCTGATAGCATGGCTCTGGCTCTGAGCACCAGACTTTATTTTTTTATCATAAGCCACATAGTGATTCTTTTTTCTCACAGTAACAAATCTGTTATCTGTTGTCCATTTTTTTCTAATTACAATTTTTTTTTTCATTTTCAAGGGCATATTTAGAGCATGGGTTACAATCACAGACAGGTGCGAGATTACAGGCTGCCCACACAAGCCAAGGCCTGGAGTGCTGTTGAGCTATGCAGAAATTGCTACACAAGCTAGAATACTACCTTCCTAATCTAATCTTTACTAGAAGCCCCAAGGTCAAAGCAAACCCTTTATAAATGTATCCCCTCTTTGCAGTTCTTTCTGTGATTCTTAATTTCTTTATTGTACTTATTTAAGGTTCACTTAGATCTGCTCTACAGTTTTGACATCCTAACCATTGCTGTATTTGCAGCATATATTGAATTAAAGCTTTAATAACATGTATCTTCATTCTAGTGGGAAGTATATACCAAGGAGCTAGTTGCCTTTTAATTCTTTTCCACAAAAAGCTCAACCTTGCATAAAACCTTTCTCCTACACTAACATTCTGCTTGATTAAAATTCTACAAAGCAATGGACATTTTGGGGATTATGAGACTAAGCGTTTTTCCCTAAAGTTAGGAATACAGCAATCACTAGCAGGACCACCAGGAAGCTCTGGCTTGCTTATGCAGAGTGTAGTTCCCAACAAACCTAAAACCACCAAGAGGACCGCAGCTGTCCTCACGCCTTGCTGAGACAGACCTTCTGCTGTGAACTTGTCAGCCAGCCCAAGTTGCCTTGGCCTCGCCACCTTATAGTAATCCTTGTAAAACACAAGTAAAAGCTATATTTTTTTTAAAAAAAAATATTTATTTATTTGAAAGAGTTACAGAGCGAGAAAGAGCTTCCATTTGATGATTCATTCCCCAAATGTTCACAACAGCTGTGGCTATGCCAGGCTGAAGCGAGGAGTCAGGAGCTTCATCCAAGTCTCCCACGTGGCTGCAGAGACCCAAGTACTTGGGCCATCTTCTGATGCTTTCCCAGACACATTAGCAGGGGGCTGGATCAGAAGTGGAGCAGCCGGGTCTCAAACCGGCACCCATAGGGGCTGCTGGCCTCACAGGTGGCCGCATTACCTGCTGCACCACAATGCTGGCCCTTATAATTGCTTTTCAATTACTTGTGTCAGTCGGACTCTTGCTCACCATGCAATTCTATGGGGAGAGTAGGCCATTTGGGGGCCAAGAATATATTCATTTCATAGTCACTTCTGTATGTTTTGACCAATTTTCAGCATAATTAATACTTACCCTCCCGTGTATATCAGCTTATGGTAGTAGGCTCCTATAAAGCCTACCAGTTCATCAAATATAACTAGACTTGAATCCAAGTTGGGTCTCAAAGGAAATCCTACACTTGATCTTAGCCGAAAGGCTGGGAAGTGATCAAAGGAAATTCTAAAACATGTAGCAAATTATTTTCCTGCTGTTGAATTAGATTTTTGAAAGACATTTTAATTATTTTGACATTGAAAAATATGATCAAACAAATGACTGGTTTAATGAAAAAAATCCAACTGTTTGGTTGGTTTTGTATAGTAGAAACACACTTTGCAAAACAAGTTATTACAATTTTGGTTTTAGACAGGCTGTGTTGGTAGGTGATGCCATCGTAATTGTAGGTGGCTTGGGAAGCAAGTATCTAGGAGGTTAAAAGAGGGAGGCAAGGTTGTGGCATTGAGGAGAAATATCAAGGGGATGACTTGTCACAATACTTGGGTTTCTGTTTTCAGAGAAAAATTGGTTTTTATTGAATATCGAGACAGCTAATCCACATGGAAGAGGAAAGCAAAACTTTTTTTAAAATTTATTTACTTGAAAGGCAGAGCAACAGAATGAGAGAGAGAGAGAGAGAGAGGGAGGGAGGGAGGGAGGGAGGGAGAGAATTTTTCATCCACTGGTTCATTTTCCAAGTGGCTACAACAGCCAGGTGTGCACCAGGATGAAACCCGGAGGCAGGAATTCCATGCAGGTCTCCCACGGAGGTGGCAGGAACCCGAGTGCTCTAGCCATCACCTTCTGCCTCCTATGTGCATCAGCAGGGAACTGGGTCTGAAGTGTAGAAAGCGCGGATGAAGCAGGCACTCCAGTATGGGATCCTAAGCGGTAGCTTGCCCTGCTGGCTCACAACACTGCCCCATATTTGTTGTGCTTTATTGAATCCTCAAAACAGCCCTTAAAGGCAGATGTGAGCTAGTTAGCTGCTTGTTCAGTCCCTTCTCCTAACCCAAATCATCCATTAGCTTTCTATGGGGGCGTTCACTTCAGCCCTGAGGTGTGAGAGGATTAATCCGCTCAGGCTCAGGGTAGCTGGGGTTGGCTCGCACTCACCCCACACTCTGGCCTCCATGATGGTTCTTGGGTGGGCGCGTAGCCCAGATCAGGCAGTGAAAGAGAGGGGTGGAGGAGATTGATTCCAGGGCTCACAGGACTCTTCCCTCGGACAGAGATGGGACTGTGCGATGTGTACAAGTTCTGAAGTTCTTGTGCTCCCACAAGGGTCAGCAGCAGAAGCCAGGAGCTGGGGAGCCTCTGGTATATAACAGTAGTGACTGGAGAAATTATGTCCACGGGGACATGCTGGATTAGCCTGGGCTTTTCCTTTACAGAGCAGATAAAGTCCCTTTGGTTGAGTTAACTTTTCTATCGATTGCAACCAAGAGGTTGCAAACTGGGGGGACCTCCTTTTTTACACAAGAGAAAACTGAAGTCCAGAACAGTTTAAACCTGTTCCAAATCATGTAGGTAGTGAGAGCTGAAGTCAGTTTTTGAATCCAGGTCTTTTCAAGATGTACTGTGGCATTCTAGAAGATCTAAGGAGGTGGTAGATAATGAGGAACCTTATTGTATGGGTTTATTGTGCCTTAAGTTATCAGCTAACAACAACAGCCCAGGTGTGTGAGTATGTGTGTTTGTGTATACTCAAACATTTTCTAATAATTCAAAAATTTATTACTGGAAAGTAGAGCAATTTAAAAAGTTGAGACCAGAGTTTTACATGATGAATCCACATTCTAAGTTGCCTCCAGTACTTGTAGAAAGCAGGCAGGGTTCACACAACGTAAGCATCATGTTAACAGCTTCATCTACATCGGTGCCCAAGTTGCCTGTCTGTACATTACACAATATACAAACAAGTGATTTTCATAACCTGTTCAACAATTGTTTTTTGATGGAAAGGAACAAAACCCTTGAAACAAAGGTTATATTGCATTTTTGACAGTATGTTTTTGGTTTTACACAACATGGCTTGTTTTGATTTTGTCATCATTCTTGCCATATGAGAATAATGTGGCTTTTCACGTCAAATCTGTTATCATCGTGGATAGTAGTGGGTCTGGAAATATTAAAGCTTTTTTCCTCCTGATCTTTTCTTATTTCCTCATTTTAGGCATGCCAAGCAGTTGTCTCTTTTGAAATGCAACGAATTTATGAGATCTTTCTCATCTTTGTTCACTAATTTGTGACTAACCCATGCATTTATGATGCACATATCAATTATTCAAATGAGCAAAGACAAGTATCATTTTCACCTTTAATAGAAGTAGGATATTTGGAAACCAGCCAGTCATGTTTTCCTGTGCCATTACTGACATTGTTAGAGGTGCCCAATACTGTTTCTGGAGGCACATTGGCTCTATTCTTTATTTCTTTTTTCTGTCGCTGAATTTGGCCAAGTGGTCCCGTGGTATTGTAGTCTGTTCCAACAAGGACATATTTATGGTCAAACCATTTTGCAGTGAGAGCATCATTATTCATATTGAATCTGTAATGATATGACCATCTTCTTTTTTCATCAACATAGTCAGTTTCAGAGGACACTTTTTGGTTTTTTAAAGATTTATTTATTTGAAAGTGAGAGAAAGAGAAGAAGAGACAGAGAGGTCTTCAATCTGCTGATTCATTCCCCATATGGCTGCAATGGCCGGAGTTGGGCTGATCTGAAGCCAGGAGCCTGGAGCTTCTTCTGGATCTCCCACATGGGTGCAGGAGCCTAAGCTCTGGGGCCATCTTCTAATGCTTCCCCAGGCCATAACAGAGAGCTGGATCAGAGCAGCCAGGGCCAGCACAGTGGGTTAAAGCCCCAGCCCAAAGCACTGGCATCCCATATGGGCACTGGTTCTAGTCCTGGCTGCTTCTCTTCCAGTCCAGCTCCTGCTATGGCCTGGGAAAGCAGTAGAAGATGGCCCAAGTCCTTGGGCCCCTGCACCCACGTGGGAGACCCAGAAGCTCCTTGCTCCTGACTTTGGGTCTGCTCAGTTCCAGCCATTGTGGCCATTTGGGGAATGAACCAACAGATGGAAGACCTCTCTCTTTCTCTACCTCTACCTTGCTCTGTAACTCTGCCTTTCAAATAAATAAAAATAAATCTTAAAAAAAAAAAAATAGAAGCGGAGCAGCCAGGATGTGAACTGGTAGCCATATGGGATGCTGACATTGTAGGCAATGTCTTAACCAACTGCTGGCCTCAAGAGGTCACGTGTTTAGTCTGTGTGTTTCCCTCCTGGGGCTTGTAGGTTGGAATCCAACATTTTGAAGGAGTATCAAAAGTCATAACCAGTGAATAGATTATTCAAAAAAACACAAACACAAAAACCCAGAGTGTGAGTGCGGATTCTCTACCACTTCAAGAATGGTAGATCTACCTCACTGGGGACATGCAGGTCATGGTCACAGTTGTCAACAGGTAACCACGAGTGGCAACACATTGCAGTTTGTCAGGCAGCAGTGCGGTGTGCCCACATTATCATGCAGTATGCTTTCTCCCACTGTACTATTTATAGGATAGCTATTTTTGAACATTGATAATATAGGCATTGATTGAAATAAAATGACAACCCAGTCCTAGAAAATACACTCATTTCTTATATTACATATCAGTTATGTATATAACCCTTTATTCAGCTGAACACTTGGTAAAAGTAATTTTGAAGTCATATTTATGCCATTTTTACAATGAACTTAAAAATATTTTCCAATGCTCTAATCACTCACCTATTACTTTTATCAAAAAGCACAGTGGGTTAAGCTGCTGCCTACAGTCCTGGCATCCCATATGGGCACCAATTTGAGTCCCGGCTGCTCCACCCCATTTCTGATCCAGCTCTCTGCTAATGCACCTGGAAAAGCAGCAGAAGATGGTCCAAGTCCTAGGGCCCCTACATCCACATGGGAAATCTAAGTGAAGCTCCTGGCTCCTGGTTTCAACCTGGCCCAGCCCTGGCCGATGTGGCCATTTGTAGAGTGTGCCAGGGGATCGAAGATCTCTCTCTCTTTCTCTCTCCCTCTGTAACTCTGACTTCAAATAAATAAATACATCTTAAAAGAATGGAATTCCAATTATGTATTTATTTCAAAGTTACCATAAGCAGTATATTTATTGCTCAGTTTTTTTTTTTAAGGTGTCTTATATATCAGACAATGGAACATAATGGATTAATCTCTACTCATGTTGTAGCCCTTGTCATTGTCCTGTTTTGAAAGTCTTATCTATCCCTAGGGACTGCAAAATTTTTGTCACAATGCATTTTCTAAAATTAATTTCATTTTATTGAAAAGTTAGAAAGAGATATTTCTATCTACTGGTTCACTCCCCAACTGCCTACAACAGCTGAGGCTGGGCCAGGCCAAAGCCAGAAGACAGGAACTCAGTCTGCGTCTTCCACGTAGGTGCAAGAGACCCAAGTGCTTGAGCCATCATCTGCCGCCTCCCAAGGTGTGCATTAGCAAGAAGCTGGACAGGAAGCAGAGAAGGACAAACCAAGTACTCTGATGTATGATGAGGGAGTCCCAAGCAACTTCTTGGCACCAAATGCCTGCCTCAGGATTCATGTTTAATTCATCTTTGGCTCTTTGCCTGGTGTATCACCAATACTCAGTAAAAAAAATTGTTGAATGGTTGAAGGATGAATGAATTCAAATTTGTGCATTTTCTCAAATGTCTGATACAAGTTTGATTTTACAATAGGATACAAAAGAGTTTTAAGAAAACACCATCATGATGGATGGTTTCAGCCCAGACTGTGATACATTTTTTTTTTTTTAAGATTTATTTATTTATTTGAAAGAGTTAAAGAGAGGGATCTTACATGCCCTGGTTTACTCCCCAGATGGCCGCAATGGGCCAGGCCAAAGCCAGGAGCTTCTTCTGGGTCTCACACGTGGGTGCAGGGGCCCAAACACTTGGGCCATCTTCTGCTGCTTTCCCAGGCAGGGAACTGGATTTGAAGCAGAGTATCTAGGACAGGAACTGGCACCCATATTGGGTAGCAGCCTTTTTTTTTTTTTAGGTTTATTTATTCATTTGAAAACTGCAATAAAAGCTCATGGGTGAAGGGGGCCCAACAAACTTGGGTCATCCACCACTGCTTTCCCAGGCTGGGAGATGGATCGGAAGTGGAGCAGCAGGCCCCATTTAGGATGCCAGTTTTGCAGGCCATGGCTGAACAAGCTGTGCCATAATGGTGTCCCTGCAGGAGGTGGCTTTATCTGCTATGCCACAGACTGATGTTAATCAGGGAAATCCACTTCTCCTTTTCAGTCTGTTATTTAGTTAGAGATTGTATAATTCTCACCACTATTTTGCCGATTTTTAACTAACAATGTAATCAACCTAAGTGAACAATCCTTACTGTGGAGACTGACATTAACCAGGAAAACCATGCTATATTAGGGAGATTTGATTTGTAGCCAAATCCCCTTATCTCCTCTTGAAAACAAAACCTGGCAGAAATCCAACTGCTCAAGTTAAATAGGCATTTAGCCACACTGTGCATTAGATATGCCTAATGACCTCAGAAAAACATGCTCAAATGGACATCCTAGGTCAAGGCACTGTAATGTGACCGTACCTCAGAACAAAAACTTTTATTTCAGAGCAGCCATAGTCATTGCACCTCTATCTAATGTGTGTTTGAAAGCATACTTGATTTTAAGCCTTTTTCAAGAAAATCTGAAAGATCTACTATACTATTTATCAGGAACATTATTCTTTAAAAATATATATTCAAAACAAATTAAAAAGAGACCTTTGTCACCCCTCTCCTCACCCATTTTATTGGCCACTCCAAACCAATGGTCCTTTTGACACTATGTCAAAATAAATTTTATCACAAATTTTAAAAAATCAGTCTTGTGTCTTTTAGTAGATTCTAACCAAGGATGCATAGCAATATCTGTGATTCTATCACCTATGGAAATATGATTTTCTTTCTTTTTTTTTTAGAAATAGTTTCTGTATTTGTTCAGAAGCATGAAGCTTGCTTGTTTTTTTTTTGTTGTTGTTGTTGTTTTTTAAGATTTATTTATTTGAAAGTGTGAGTTACACAGAGAGAGAGAGAGAGGTCTTCCATCCCCAGTTGGCCGCAACAGCCAGAACTGCGCCGATCTGAAGCCAGGAGCCAGGAGCTTCTTCTGGGTCTTCCACGCAGGTGCAGAGGCCCATGGAGTTGGGCCATCTTCTACTGCTTTCCCAGGCCATGGCAGAGAGCTGGATCTGAAATGGAGCAGCCAGAACTTGAACGGGTGCCCATAGGGGATGCCAGTGCCTCAGGCCAGGGCGTTAACCCACTGCACCATAGTGCCAGCCCCATGATTTCCTTTCTGTACTAAGCATTTAACAAGAAATAATTATCCTATGTCAAAGATAGATTTTTACATTCTGTTGTTCAGTTCCAGTTTCTACTCTTTTCATACCTGCACGTAACCACACACACATAGCTTCTATAAACAGTTTCTTTTCACCTTGGAAGTCAAATAATAAGAGCTGAGAGTGTTTCCTCAGTGATATGCAGTTCCATGTTTGTGTCTAACCACCTAACAGACACCTTCTCTTTGAGATTACAAGACATGAAAAAAACAAGTGCAAAGAGATAGATAATCATCTCTAAATTATAGAATGTCTAATATAACAAAAATACTATGTAAATAGTTGTTATGTTGAATTGCTTAGAGAATAATAACAAAAATATCTGTATGTATTCACTACAAATGCAATTTTTTTCTTGAATATTTTTGAGCTGCCATTGATTGAATCCACAGATACAGAACTGGTGGATATGAGGGTCAATACTTCAGGTATCTTTTCTATTTTTCAAAGTGAGTTTTAAGGCCCAATGTTACTCCTATCGATATAATTTAGGCATTCTCTGGTGGTCAATAAAACACAATTCTCCTACACAATAACTTGAGTTATTTATGCTTAAAGGCTAATTTTATAGTTTATAACATACTTTCTTTCCTAAAAAATTTCAAGGCAAATGTTGCGTTTGTTACTTGCATGCATGTGGCTTTCTCCTATAAAAGTGCTACTTATAAAGCATAAAATGCCTTCCAAGTGTCTGTAGGCATTCGTTCAGAAAGTCTGAGATACAGGAAGGGGGAAAAAAGCTCATCTGGACTCAATGTTGAAAGAAAACATTATTAAAAACAGACTGAACTCACTTTACACAAATTCACACAAGAAAAACATACTTCGATTGATAAATACGGGATAAAAGAATGTCACATATAGTGAATAGTTAAATTAAGGATGTTAACTTTCTAAATCTGTGAAACTGAGGAATAGAATGATTCTATAACATTAGCAAAAAAATACTGTGTAATTAGGCCAGCGCTGTGGCTCAGTAGGCTAATCCTCCGCCTTGTGGCGCCGGCACACCGGGTTCTAGTCCCGGTCTGGGCACCGGATTCTATCCCGGTTGCCCCTCTTCCAGGCCAGCTCTCTGCTGTAGCCAGGGAGTGCAGTGGAGGATGGCCCAAGTGCTTGAGCCTTGCACCCCATGGGAGACCAGGAGAAGCACCTAGTACCTGGCTCCTGCCATCGGATCAGCGCGGTGCACCGGCCACAGCACACTGGACACGGCGGCCATTGGAGGGTGAACCAACGGCAAAAGGAAGACCTTTCTCTCTGTCTCTCTCTCTCACTGTCCACTCTGCCTGTAAAAAAACATTTTTTTTAAATTAAAAAAAATACTGTGTAATTTTTCTTCAACAGCAAACTTCTGTACTATTTGGGGAATTGTGTTAATAACACTGGTATTGCTAGTGTTTAAAGCTGTGTTGACATGATAAAGTGCCATAATTTTAACTTGTTATTGTGAGGCAGAAGCCGCCTCATTAATTTCTGCTTCATTCAAAACTGAGGAACAAATCAATGTTTACCAATGGGAATGCAGCTAAATGAGCAACAAAAAGGAAATCCAAAACACTGTGGTAAGTCATTAAACTGTAGAAAAACAATTTTAAAGGGTTGTCTAAGTTCTGTTTAGTTAACAAAACTCAAATAAAAATGAGAAACTGTTTTAGTAAATTTGAACTAGATTATTCGCTGCATACTTTTAATTTCAACTCCATTAAACATGAAAAAGGTTGTTCTCTATATAATAAGTATGATACTGTTAGTATAACATGCTGCAGATGAAGTATCTTTAATAAGATATGACTTGTTTATTACATTGGGTATTTACGAACTTCAAATACAATAGCATGTGAAATATATTTAAGATGAAAAAATGTCTTTCTTTTTATCCACAGTACAGCTAATGTAATGATTTAAAAATACCACAGAATGACAGGTAAACCTAAAAAGGACTTTAGAGATAACTTAGTCCTATCCTTTCATTTGCCAAATGAGGAAGACAAGACCCAGGATGAGAGACAGGTTTGTTTAAAAACTGAACAACTAATTAGTAACAGAGCAAACAAATCCGGCTTTTCAAAGCCTTTGTGCATGAAGCACAAAATTAAAGCTCTCAATGAAAATGAATGCTTTGGAAAGTGAATTCATGCTTTGCCCTTTTTTCTATAAACAACCGAAGTCACCACCCATAATAATCACCTCCAAGTAGTTACCGCCCTTCCTTCCATTGAATCTGTAGCTGGAAGGTTATTGCTTTACTTCCAGCTGAGTACAGAAGCACTATTCTGTAGGATAATGCAATATTCTAAAAACCAATACTATTGTCAAGACCATACTCTTTTCGTATAGACGTCCTTTTGTTGGAGCATCTGACTATTTGTAAGTCCATCAAAAGGAATCACCTGTGGACAGGTAGATGTTTTAAAGGAAAACATGGCAACATTCACACTGCTAAGTTCCAAATACTTCCTTCCTTAAGTATGGCTGTGTGTGTCCTTTGGGTTAGGGAGTACCTAGGACTTGTGTGGAAAAGAAGGGAAGGGAGAAAGGTCCCCAACTGACTCTAAGCCAGGGTTGTCAGTAGGATCAGCTCAGTGTGGCTGCAGCAAGGGAATGGAAAGCTGCTCCGGAAGCCGAAGCCTCGCTGTACAATGGGAGAGTGAGCCAGAGCTCGGGGGCACTAATTCCCTCTGACTCACTCCCAGGACGTGGCCCCATCGGACAGAAACAATGAGCAGCCCGCTGAGTTGTAGCAAGGAAGCCCTGATGCTCTGATACCTCTCAAACAGCGCTTCAGAAAAACAAGAGGAAAACACGTTTGCTCTCAGCCTGAAGGGACACATAGTTTCCCACAGAAGAGCATGTGAATAAAGACTTTTGGGGACAAACGCAACTTGCTAAACGCTAAGAAGACCCAAACATACAAAATGGCTTGAGGACAAAATACTGTGCTTCTAATACCAAACAGATTTTTCTCTTTAAATTCAAACCGTGCGAGCTTTAAATTGCTGGGAGATGGAGGGTGGGGGAGGTGGTCTGGGAGAACACCAGAAGCTTGAGATTGCCCTACTGGACCCGCCACTGAATAGGAAATCTTTTAACCACTGGGCCCTTTGCTTGAAATGTGTACCTTGAGGGAATTTGGTCCCTTCCGCTTGAAAATTCCATGGTTCTATGTGAAAGGGAGTTTTAAAAAATGATAAAAGCAAAAGCTTTCTGGGATTATAAACGCCGTCTTGGGTATCTTTTGTAATGATGACAGGTTTCCTATGAAATTGTGGGAAACATTTCTGGTAAGTGTGTGTACAGACATATACTTCTCTAGGAGGAGGGCTACTGTTTTCACTAGAGTCTCAAGGGCAGGCAGGGGTCCCCCAGAGGTTGAAGCCCACTGATTGAAACAATAAATGGAGTCTTTACTTTGGGGTTTGATTGCTGAGCAGATCAGCAGCTATCTCCACATAAAATCTGTCCACAAACGCTGCCTGCGATTCTTTAATTACCTTTACGAACTGTGTGTGTGATTTTTTTTTCATGGGCAAAAAGGCTGTTGAAATTCAAGAGTCCTTTTTCATGGGAAATTAAAAATTCTGGGGATTTCAGGATTTGTTCTGATGAGTGGCTGAAGGAAAGCCATTTTATATGGGGAATTTGCAAGCATATCGCATCTTGAGTTTTTGCCCATTGTATTGAATTACTTTCACGTGTCTTCCTTTTAGAATTAGCTGATTTGAAACAAAAGGCTTGGCTCCTCCTTCCCAGCCGGCTTCTCTTCTGATGCTAGTCTGCTGGGAGATGATGATGAATTAACCGTGGTTCCGCTTGGATTCTCATTTTTTCTAATAATCTGATCCCTAAAGTATATCAAAGAGAAGATATTCGTACAATACCCTTCAAAGAATTAGTTGATAATTATACAACCAGGGAACCTGAGAACTGAAAGATGAAAGATGGATGTAGGCAGAAATGACAACCAAAGAGAAAAACCTACATATTTCAGACCCCAACATAGTATCAGTGCCCTGAGCAGAGAAAGAACAGAGGAGGGATTTTTTTCACGGCAACTGGAGAATCCTGACTTTCTGAAGACAGTAAGCGAAAACCACGCTTTTCAAGAACACCTTTTGGGCTGACGTCACACGACTCCTGGCAAACTGAGGGTGCGGCAGGGTGGAGGGGGGAGCCGTGCGGACAGACAGACGTGGCCAGCGAGTCTCAGACACACACAAAAAGCTCAGGGGAACGGGCTTTTGTTGGCAAAGGAGAAGCGCCCGTCAGTGAGCAGCGCTGGGTTTTCCTGAGGGAGGCTCAAACAGGTTCAGTGGCAAGGAGAGAAAATGAGGGTGTGGGGAATCCCAGATGCTTTAGGAGCGACTCCCGTTTCCTCACACAGGGCAATCTGAGGGGAACTACTCCCAGAGGCTCCGAGTCCAAAAGGAAAGACGGCACCGTTCCGTGCCTCTGCTCCGCCCGGGGTCCCGCGGCTTCAGTCCCCGGCTCGCCCGTTAACCCCGAGGGCGCCAGCAGCAGGAATCTATCCTCAGACGAACCCGGTCCCGGCACGACCCCGCCGGGAGCTCGCACCCACCCAGCATCCTTCTGCGGCTCTTCCGCTCTCGAGTAACAGTTTTTCTCCTCTCTACGCCCCCGCAAATCCCATTCCAGAGAGAGAGCCTGGGGTTGCAGCTGAAACACACCGCCCCGCCCCAGGCCGGCTCCCGGAGGCCGCCCAAAGCGGGTCGCAGGCGGTTCCGCGCCGCCGTGGGGGGAAGGAGGGCGCGCCCCCGCGCCCCGGCGCGCGCCCGTTGCCATGGGAACGCACCAGGCCCAGCCGCCCTGAGGGGGAGGCGGGAGGAGGCGTAGCGGCCGCGCTCGTGGGAGACGCTATCGCAAGATGGCGTCGGCGAGGCCGCGGGATGCGGAGTGAGCGCGCCCCGCCGGGGGCTCTGCGAGGCTGCTGCGCTCCCCCACGCCGCCGCCACCGCCACCGCCACCGCCACCGCCACCGCCAGCGCGGCGCCGCCTCCCAGCCTGCCATTGCGCCGCGGCCAAGCCTCCCCTCCCGCAGGTACCGCCGCCCGCGCGCACGCTCCCGCGTAGTCGGCAGATGGCAGCGACAAGTGCCGGCTCGCCGAGGGCGAGCGGGGCTGCCCTGGCCCAGGTGCGCGCGACGATAACGCGTGAATAACTTTTTCTTGCAGCGGCTCCCTGCGTCCCGGCCTGCAGCCTCCCCGGGCGCCGGCTCCGCCGCCACGCCCCTCAGGCACCGCGCTCGGTGCGAGGTGTGAGTGCGTCGGGCCGATGCGGTGATCTCCGGCCCGCCTGGGAGCAGCGCGTGGATTGGCGGGCGGCGGCGAGCGCCTTTACAATGGCCCTGACCCTGTTCGGTAAGTGCAGCCCCCTCCCCGCGCCGCCGCAGGTGGGCCGCGCCCCGGGGCTCGGGGCGGGGGGCGGGCGCGGGCCGGGGCCGCGGAGTTGGGGCGCCCGGAGCGCCGGGCTCGCTCCCTTGCGCCTCTCCCATTGTTTCCTCTCCAGGCAGGGCCGATGGGCGTGTGCTCCCCTGGCCAGTTCTGGGCTGGCAGACTCTGGGCTCCCGCGTGTTGCGTCTACGCACGACCGTTTTCTAAGATGCCAACTTGGGAGCGAACTTAGCTGCTTGTTTCCAAGCCTGCCTTTCCCAAGTTGGTAAATAAAGGTCCCGGAAAGTTTATTTATTTTGGTCAAGATGTCTGAGCATCCCCGACATATGACGCCCCCTCCCTGAAATTGACAAACGGCTTGTGTGGCTTCCTGTTAGATATTGTTGGGGGATTTTTTGGGTGGGGGGACTTGGTATATTCCATTGGAACGGGAACATTTTTAAACTTAATGTTAGTTAAAATGGAAAATATTTGCTCAAGCAAATGAGCGCAAACCCAAGAAAGTTGGCCACTGGCGGAAAACCATAATCTGAGGTGAATGTTTTTTAAGAATTCATTAGGAAAGTGTGATTTTGAGATGTAATTGCTGCAACACCATTGTTTCAGGGGTTGGCTCCAGGTGTTTTCCCTCTGACTGCGAGGGGCCGTGGGTTGGGAAGGGCTCCTCTTGTCAGCTTGTGGGCCACAGGTACCTGTCTCACTTCAGGAAAACTCAGTCTGTGAAAACAGATGTCCAGAAGGTTTGCTTTGCAAAGAAGCGAAGTCCACTGAAACGGAGCTGATACGCACAGATACAGTATCAGGTTTCCCATTAGGTGTTTAGTTCCCTCATTAATTAAGCACATGAGAGTGGTTACATACCTGAAAATGCTTTTGGATGTAAGTACTTCAAGGTGTTGAATTAAGGTAATGGAACCAAAGAGTTACTTGTATTTAACCATCTTATTTTAGAAGTTAAAGTCAGACCAGAGAAGTTCTTTCCCAAGGGTCTTTCACAGGACCCTTTTGTGACAAAACTTCAGTCTGGGGCTGTGTTTACTATGCAAAATACTCACCTTATTAGAAGTGACATTTCTTAGGCCGGCGCCGTGGCTCAACAGGCTAATCCTCCGCCTTGCGGCGCCGGCACACCGGGTTCTAGTCCCGGTCGGGGCGCCGGATTCTGTCCCGGTTGCCCCTCTTCCAGGCCAGCCCTCTGCTGTGGCCCGGGAGTGCAGTGGAGGATGGCCCAGGTGCTTGGGCCCTGCACCCCATGGGGAGACCAGGAAAAGCACCTGGCTCCTGGCTCCTGCCATCGGAGGAGCGCGGTGCGCCGGGCCGCAGCGCGCAGTCCGCGGCGGCCATTGGAGGGTGAACCAACGGCAAAAGGAAGACCTTTCTGTCTGTCTCTCTCTCTCACTGTCCACTCTGCCTGTCAAAAAATAAAAAAAATAAAAAAAAAATAATAAAAAAAAAGAAGTGACATTTCTTACTTGGTATCAGTTCCCCACAGGTACTTAAAAGCAAATTTCTTCCTTGAAAAATAATAAAAATCTCCTTGTTGTTTTCCAGTAAATTGTATGTAATCTGTATTATTTAGTGGAAGCATTTTCCTAAAATGTGACCTTTTTTGTACAAAAGTTACATGATATTCATAGTTGATAGTATTTTAAATTTTATTTATTTATTTGAGAGGTAGAATTACAGACAGAGGGAGAGACAGAGAGGTCTTCCATCCACTAGTTCAGTCCCCAAATGGCTGCAACAGCTGGAGCTGAGCCAGGAGCCTCTTCTGGGTCTCCCATGCTGGTGCAGGGGCTTGAGGACTTGGGCCATCCTCCACTGCTTTCCCAGGTCATAGCAGAGAGCTGGATCAGAAGAGGAGCAGCCAGGACTTGAACTGGCACCCATATGGGATACTGGCACTGCAGGCCCAGATTTAACCCGCTGAGCCACAGTGCCGGTCCCTGATAATTTCCTTTGAGGAAGCTGCTATGGCTAATATATTCATAGTAAGATTTTCAGAAGTAGTCTTCTCTTTGAAACTATTTCTGACCAAATTCATTTTGTTTCCTAAAGTGCTATTTTGCATTTTTAAGATTTGTTTTCTGCAGTAATATTTACAAGTCGTTCTCTTTGAGTGTATTGACATTTCTGATGAATAAAACAAAGTTGGTGAGTAATGTCCTTATTTTTTTTTTTAAAGATTTATTTTTTATTTGCAAGTCAGAGTTACACAGAGAGGTCGGTCTTCCATCTGCTGGCTCACTCTCCAAATGGCTGCAGTGGCTGAACTGGGTTGATCTGAAGCTGGGAGCCAAAGCTTCTTCTGAGTCGGCCACATGGGTGCAGGGGCCCAAAGACTTGGGCCATCTTCTACTGCTTTCCCAGTAGATCCAGATAGCCGGATCAGAAGTGGAGCAGACGGGACTTGAACTGGCATCTATATGGGATGCCAACACTGTCTTTTTAAAAGGATTTCTCACTGAGAAATGTTTAACTGTGGAGGTGGAGATAAGGAAAAGAAGTCCTTGGAATACAGATCGACAAGAAAGTACGCACAAGAAGCAATCCCTACCCTCTGGAATTCATTGAGATCTTTAAAACTTCAGAGTTAACTGTAGGGATGTAGAGTTTAGTTTTCGGAATTCATTTTGGTCAAAGCAAAGTACACTTGTGTAGAGGCTACTTTGTAAGTAGTGCTATCGCAGCAGCTGTTTTTTGTAAGCGTATGATTGTAGACCATTCAGTTACCTGAAACTACCATTAAAAATGTAGTTTCCTTTACTCCAAGACCTGGGGCTAGGTGATTTTTAAAAATTATTTATTTAATATTTATTTATTTGAGAGATAGAAAAAGAGAAAGCTCCCATCCTGCGGTTCATTCCCCAAATGCCTGGGACAGTTGAGGCCAGGGTTGAGAGAGGGAACACGAACCAAGTCTCTCACGTGGGTGGTGGGGACTTGACTGCTTGAGGGTTACCTGCTGCTTGAGGCTTGAAATGTGTTTTTATATCTTAGGAATTATTCACTCATCTATTTGATGAATGCTTTTAAGTTTTTTTACCTATTTTCGTTTATTTAGAAGGCCAAGAGACGGAGACAGAGTGAAATCCATTAGCCAGGACGGAGTCAGGACAAAGCGAGGATCCTGGAATTCAATCCAGGGACACAACTACCTGCTGCCTCCCAGGATCTGAGTTGGCAGGAAGCTGGGTCAGGAGCTGGAACTGAGGATCTAGTGTGTCAGTAGTGTGGGACGTGGGCTTCTTAACCACTAGGCTAGACACCTGCCCCTAAAGTGATATTTTTAATCCAAATTTGTTTTCTTTGAATGGAAGAACCAGACCCCCATCTTTGTCTTTCAGCATTTTGTAATCTCTCTTTAGAGTTGAAAATGTGTATCTTTACATGTTCAAGAATTTGTAACCATTTTTCTTTAATTTTCAAATGCACCCACATTTTAGTGTCAGCCTTGACATAAGTCGTTTTTAAATTGCCAACCTCAAAAATTATTCCAGTGTAGTTCAGACTCTGCTCACTTGCCTTGCGCATTTGTTCTACAAGCTTCTCTTGCAGTGTGTGCAGGAGACATGGTGGTTGCTGTCTTCTTAGTGCTTTCATTCCAGTGGCAGTCCATTGTCTTCTTCCAGATCTACAGCAAATGCATTTAATTCACTCACGGCTTCATTCCACAGGGGCTGTTTTAGAGCTTCCCCTGTAGAGGAGTGCATGTTCCCTGCTAATTCCTGAGGTAAAAGGAAAGGCTCAGATCACCTGGTGTAGGACTTCTTAGCCATGTACATGACAGAGTATCCTGACTGACCACACCACTGGAACCCCAACTGGCAGAGCTGGGTGAATAAGCAGTCTGCCAGAGCATCCATTGCATGATTTTCTGTCATTAAATACAGCTGAATGGGGCTGTAGTGTAGAGCCCAGGCCAAAGCTTGAGAGTCCAGCTGATCCGGTTAAATCTTGAATAATGCTCTTGTCTCAGAGTTGGCTCTGGCGTTGACCAAACCCCACTTTTTTTTCTCTTTCCTCTTGCTTTCTAGTCAACATTATATTGCCACAGATCATTTGTTGTTGTTGTTAAGATTTTAAAAGATTGAGATTGAGAGAGAAAGAGATCAATATCATCCATCCCCTGATTCATTCCCCAAATGGCTGCAATAGCTAGGGCTGGGTTAGGCCAAAGCCAAGAGCCAGGAACTCATCCTGATCTCCCACATGGATGCCGGGGACCAAGATACCTGGGCTGCTGCTTCTGCCTTCCCAGGCACAGGAAGCAAGGTGCTAACCTAAAGCTGAGCAGCTGGTCTTTGAACCAGCTCTCTGATATGGGATGTTGGCATTTCAAGTGACAGCTTAACCTGCTGCCTCACGGCACCTGCCCCAGATCATTTCTAATACTTAGCAGTGAATTTCACTGTAATTTCTTATTATTTTTCTTTAGAGATTCTGCCACATAAACCTTTTCATTATTTTATTTGACCAAAAACTAATTTTAAAGGAAACTCTTTGACTACATTCTCTGTTGACATTTTTATTCTTCAGTTGGTCCAAATCTAAGATGATGACCCAGTGGTGAGAATCCATCTGCCTTTCTCAGAATGTACTTTAGCTGTTTGTAAGATGACCATCGTTACATACTTGTCTATATATGTTCTTTTCTTTTTGTTAAAAACTTAGTATTTAGCGTTCAGATTTGTCTGGCAGTGCTGAAGCTGATAATAATCATTTGTGTAGAGTGTGTAAAGGAATATTGGTGAGGCAATCTTTTTTTTTTTTTTAAGTTTTTATTTTATTTATTTGAAAGTGTTACAGAGAGAGGTAGAGACAGAGAAAGAGAGGCCTTCCATCCAGTGGTTCACTCTCCAAAAGGCTGCAACACCCGAAGCTGAGTCTTTCTGAAGCCAGGAGCTTCTTCCAGGTCTCCCATGTGAGTGCAGGGACTCAAGGACTTGGGCCATCTCTCTGCTGCTTTCCTAGGTACATTAGCAGGGAGCTGGATCAGAAGTGGAGCAGCTGAGACTCATTGCCCATAAGAGATGCCAGCACTGCAGGGTGGGGCTTTAACCCTCTATGCCACAGTGCTGGGCCCATTGGTGATACAGTCTTTTGAGTCACATTTATCTTTGTATATCGCTATCCTATGATTAACCTATATTTTGAAGACAGATAATGGTGGATGTGCTAATTTGAAAAGTATGACATGCCAAGAGTTTTATTTTATTTTCTTTGTTACTTATTTCAGAAGCCAAGAAAGGGTGCTTCCATCTACTTGCTTGCTCCCCAGATGCCCACAACAGATGCTGACTTAGGCTAAAGGGAGGGCTGGGGCCAGAACCAGAGTTAGAGCCAGAATGGGGAGCTGGGAACCCATTGCAGCTCTTCACCTGGGTGGCAGGAATCCAGTCCACGGGCCATCACTGCTGCCTCCCAGGTTCTGTATTGGCAGGAAATAAGTCAGGAGCTGACCTGGGCCTTGAGCCCTAGCACTCTCGTATGGGCTGCAGGCTCTCAGCTGTCCTCTTAACCGCTGGGTCAAACACCTGCCCCTCAGTTTATTTAATGGCTTTTGTCTCATGTTTTTTAAAAAAGTCACCCTCCCAAAAACTTTTAGACATTTTTCCTCCTCATTGTTCTAAGATTTAATGTCAGAGATATATGATATGATATATATTTGTGGACTGTAGAAACTACAAAAGTTCATGGAAAAAATAGAATTAAAAGGTAAATTGCCAAACTTTTCAAAAAAGATTTCAAAAATCTGTGAATAGTTTTTTCATAGTATATCTTTTCCATTTACTTCTTGAAGACCTCTTGTATTTCTGCTTCATGCTTAAAGACTCCCTAAAACCATCCTATTGAGAATACATCTTTTAGGCTATAGCAGTGACAAGTGAATTAGGCTGAAAATGCTGCTGGGTTATGCTTTCATGTGTCATAATAGTTCAGTAAATTAAGTTTATTAGACTCATTTAATCTAGGAATTAACCATTTACTGTCATTTTGAATAGTCAATAACAGGAGTGTTGCTGGGGAGGATGCAGCTTTTCTCAGAGGCCTCCTGCAACAATAATGTCTTGATATAGATAATTGATATTTTCTAAATTTTATATGATGTATCAATAGTAGTACTTTTAAGAAATTGTATTTTTGGGGCGGGCGCTATGGCTCAGCAGGTTAGGGCCCTGGCCTGAAGCACTGGCATCCCATATGGGCACCGGTTCGAGACCCAGCTGCTCCAATTCCAATCCAGCTCTCTGCTATGGCCTGGGATAATGGTGGAAGGTGGCTCAGGTCCTTGGGCCCCTGCACCCGCATAGGAGACCCAGAAGAAGCTCCTGGCTCCTGTCTTCAGATTGGTGCAGCTCTGGCTGTTGTGGCCATCTGGGGAGTGAACCAGTGGATGGAAGACTTCTCTCTCTCTCTCCGTGCCTCTCTTCTCTCTGTGTAACTCTGACTTTCAAATAAGTAAAAAAAAAAAAAAAAAAAAAAGCCCAAGAAACTGTATTTTTATTTCTCTGCAATTTTAAACTGAACTTCCTGTGCAAACCCAATTCAAAGCAAGTGCTTAAACCTGGTTGTCCAACCAGATAACCAACCACAACCACACCAACCAGACAACCAACCATTTACAGAGAAATGACTTGCATAAACTTCAATTTTTACCACTTAATATAGTTTTTTTTTTGACAGAGTTAGAGAGAAAGGTCTTCCTTCCTTTGGTTCACCCCCAAATGACTGCTACCGCTGGCACGCTGTGCTGATCTGAAGCCAGGAGCCAGGCACCTCCTTCTGGTCTCCCACGCAGGTGCAGGGCCCAAGCACTTGGGCCATCCTCCACTGCCTTCCCTGGCCACAGCAGAGAGCTAGACTGGAAGAGGAGCAACTGGGACAGAACCAGCGCCTAAACCGGATCTAGAACCCAGGGTGCCGGCGCCATAGGCGGAGGATTAGCCTAATGAGCTGCAGCGCCAGCCCACTTAATATAGTTTTACTGTCCTTAGAAAAAAAGGTAGGAAGAAACTAGGTGCTCTGATGTAGGCTAGAGATCTCTGAGCTGACACTTTAACCACCAGGTCAAATGCCCAGGCTTGTGGTCACAAAAATCCATTCAGATAGAGATGTTTCTTATATTACATTCTTTTTCTGTTTGCTTTATGCTATGGAATATATGTAGTCCAGTGAAACTGAAAGGTAAAAAGTTGGAGTTAAAAGAGAAAGGAACAACTTCCGGTGCAGCTGCTAGAAACAATGCAGTGGCCTGATGCCGTAACAAGGAGCTGGTCCTGGGCCTGGTAACCATCTTCCCTCTGTCCACACAGTACTCAGTTGTTGGCATTAGCTCTGTCCAAGGAAATGCTAATTTCCAATTTTGAAGCATTGGTTCGAAACAGGTGAGAACATTTTTACCTATCAAATTTTAATTTTGTTCTTTAATCTTTGAAGAACAGTTAAGAAAGTAACTTTCCTTTTTATTTTTTTAAAGATTTATTTTATTTATGTGAAAGATAGAGTTACAGAGAGAGGTCTTCCATCTACTGACTCACTCCCCAGATGGCCACAATGGCTGCAGTTGTACTGATCCAAAGCCAGGAGCCAGGAGCTTCTTCCGGGTCTCCCGTGCGGGTGCAGGGGCCCAAGGACTTAGGCTGTCTTCTACTGCTTTCTCAGGCCATAGCAGAGAGCTGGATCAGAAGTGGAGCCGCTGACACTTGAACCAGCACCTACATGGGATGTCAGCACTGCAGGCAGCGACTTCACCTGCTACACCACAGTGCCAGCCCCAAAGGCCCACATTTTGATGGGGGGAGTTACTGCATGAAAGAAAGTAGCAGATGTTTTGTTTAGTGGGTGGGATATAAGAGGAGCTTATAGGAGGTGATGTAAAATGCAAAACAGCAGTAAAAAGCACATGTTAGGGGCTGGCATTGTGGCACAGCAGGTTTAGCTGCCGCTGGTGGTGCCAGCATCCCATATTGGAGCACCAGTTGAGTCCTGACTTCTCTGATTCTTATCCAGCTGTCTGTTAATGCGCCTGGAAAAGCAACAGAAGATGGCTCAAGTGCTTAGGCCCCTGACATCCATGTGGGGGACCAGGATGGAGTTCCTGGCACCTGCCTGTTGCATCCATTTGAAGAGTGAACCAGCGGATAGATTTGTCTTCCCTTCTGTTGTTGCTCTGCCTTTCAAAAAATAAATAAAAACACAGTACTGTCGCCAAGTAGCAGCTGAGGTGCTTGGAGTGTGTTTTCCTACTTTGGGATTTGTTTACTCATTTTTTTTTTTTTTTTAAGAAAAACATTCATTTTCACTTACTTGAAAGGCAGAGAGACAGAGATCTTCCATAGCCAAGGCTGCAAGCCTGGGCAAGGTGAAAATCAAGGGTCAGGAACTCTATCCAGGTGACCCATGGGGTGACAGGGACTCAAGAACTTGAGCCATTGCCTGCTGCCTCCAAGGCTGTACATCAGCAGGAAGCTGGAATCAGGAGTAGAGCCAGGACTCAAACCTAGGTCCTCTGATATGGGATGTCGCCATTCCAAGAGGAGTCTTAGTGGCCATGCCAACTGCCCACCCTGATGAGTATTGAGTGCCTAATATGTGTCAGGTATTAGTTCTTGTCTTCAAGATATTTATGTTTGCAGTGTAGGGAGATGGACAATTAAAAAAGCTGAACAAGGATGCTTAAAAAAGTTTCTGAAAGGAGCTGGTGCTGTGGCGTTACTAGGCTAAGCAGCTCCTGGCTCCTGGCTCCAGGTCAGCTCAGCTCCAGCCATTGTGGCCTTTTCGGGAGTGAACCAGTGGATGGAAGATCTCTTTCTTCCGGTCTCACCTCTTTCTGTAACTCCATCTTTCAAATAAACAAATCTTTAAAAAAAGAAAAAAAAGTTTGTGGAAAAATGGAATTAAGAGATTGCTTAGGTATAAGTATAAGCAGCATTGAAATCTGTGCATAGAGTTTTATCATGTTATTTTCTGAACTTTTGTTAAAGATTTATTTATTTGAAAGAGTTACAGAGAGAGGTAGAGAAAGACAAGAGATCTTCCATCTGCTGGTTTACTCCCCAAGTGGCTACAACTGCCAGAGCTGAGCCAGGCTGGAGCCCAGGAGATTCTTTCAGTTCTCCCACAGGGGTACAGGGACCCAAGGATTTGGACCATCTGCTGCTGCTTTTCCCAGGCCGTTAACAGGGAGTTGGATTGGAAGTGGAGCAGCCAGGACATGAACCAGCACCTCTCTGAGATCCCAGCACTGCAAGCAGTGGCTTTACCTATAACGACACAGTTCCATCTCCTCATGAACTTCTTGAAGATTTTTTTGTATGCACAGATTTCATTTTTTTGTGTGTGTGCCAAAATAGACTTAACTTTTTTCTTAAAAAAATTATTGAAAACTTACTGGTTTACTCTTCAGATATCTGCAATAGCCAGGGCTGGACCAGGCCAGAAGTAGGAGCCAGGAACCCAATCCAGGTCTTCCTATGAGTGTCATGGACTAAACTACTTGAGCCATCACCTGCTGCCTTTAGAGTCTGTATCAACAGGAAGCTGGAGTCAGGAGCCAGAGCTAGGAATTAAACCCAGACACTCCAGTGTGGCATATGAGCAAATATGACACATTCCAAATGCTCATACTTATCTCTTAATTCCATAGTTCATGAACATTTTGAACTACCTTCAATACATGCCAGGTGGCAAGTGCTATGCAGAAAAATGAAGCAGGGAGTGGGGTATGGGGCTACTTATGTCTGAAAGCTCAGGGAAAGTCTAGATAAGGTTAGTTTTGAGCAGACTTGAAGGAAGTGAGGAATGAGTTACAGGAAATGGAGGAACTGTCTTAAGGTGGCAGGCTTTGAGGCAGGGACAGGTTGGGTGATTCTCAGGAGCAGGAGGAGGAGCTAATGTGGCTGGGGTAGAGCAGGCAAGAGAACACGGTAGATGAGGACAGAGAGGCACTGAGAGGGAGAGGAGAACTGGGTCATGGGTTATCTAAGGCCCTGTGAACTGCAGGAAGATCTTTAGATTTTATTCAGGTACTTCTGTGTCATGTAGCACAGTGGAAGGGGCTTGGATTATGAAGTAAGAATATTTAATCCTTTCTCTGCTAAGTGTCAGCTATGTATTTTAGTCTCAGGTTCCTCATATGTAAACAGAGCTATGAATTCCCTTCTTCCATTTGGGCAGAAATAAATGAGATTTTTATGTAAGGTTCTTAGCACAGTGATTGAAGATATGTAGTAGCTAATATTGTCACCAGTATTAATGTGATTATAAATATTGATAAAGATCCAAGATACCAGTGGAGTTTTCTCTTTTTTTTTTTTTCCCCCAAAGATTTATTTATCTGAAAGGCAGAGTTATAGAGAGGCACAGGCAGAGAGAGAGATTTATCTTTCATCTGCTTGTTCACTGCCCAAATGGCTACAACAGCCAGGACTGGACCAGACTGATGCTAGGAGCCAGGAACTTCTTCCAAGTCTCCCACGTGGGTCTCTCTTTCTTTGCATTTTAAATAATTAAATATTTAAAAAAGTGGTTCTGCAATATGTCTGCTTATGTGTGTACCACTGTTGACTTTCAGAATGCTCTGTTGGAGATCTGGTTCAGGGGACTTAGAGTGAAGATCAGATAGATTTCTGTGATAGTGCTGGCAACGGTGATACTTCCCGTTGCACTCAGAAAATGTGAAAGCAGGTTATTATTCTATCTCCTTTGGGAGATAAGCCAGAATATTATGAGCCTCTGCCCTCATGACATGCAAATCTGCCATGGAATGTAAGCTTAATGGATGGTACACGATAGGTGCTCCACCAAGTTTGTTGAGTGACTAAGTGAAAGAACAAAGAATAAACATAACTATGTAACACATGATCACTCTATTTTATAACCAATAAATAACCTTGAATCAATTTAAATATTTGCTTTAATTGATCTTTTTTCCTCCTTTGTTAAGTTATTCTTGTTACATTAGTGTCTAAAATTAAAAACTTAAATTTATCTCTTAGAAATTGGTTAGTTTGGGTTGGGTATTTGGTATAGCAATAAAGATGCTGCTTGGGATCCCATTTTTCATATCAGAGTGCCTGGATTTGGGTCCCAGTTCCTCTCCCAATTCCAGCTTTCTGTTAATGCAGATTTTGGGAGGTGGCAGGTGATGGCTCAAATTGATAGGTCCCCTGCCACCCACATGGTAAATCTAGATTGTTTCTGTCTCCTGGCTTTGGCCTGGCCTGGCCCCAGGTAGTATAGGCATTTGGGGGATTGAATCAGCAGATGGGATCCCTCTCTGTCTTTATCTCTTTCTCACTCACTCTCACACACTCACACTCATTCTCCCCTCCTTCCAGCTCTCTTATCCCTTCCATCTCTCTCTCTCTCTCTCTCTCTCTCTCTGGCTTTCAAATAAAAAAAAATAATTAAAAAATAAAGTATTTAGTTTAACAATTCACTTCCATGCTTAAAATCCTCTAGTATTTCCCCAATTCCCTAGAATGCATGTAAGACTTTCAAGATAGAGCCCCTGTCTACCTGGCTGTCATCTCTCATTGTATCCACCACTGAGGCTGTGCTTCAGACATACTAACCCGGAGTTCCCAGAAAGAATTCCACTCGGAAAACCTAGCCTTTCTTTGTCCTTATTTGACTACACACCCTGCAAAACAACTTGTATAGTCGCCTCTTCTTTGTAGCCTTCCTTTTTGGGTTATCCTTTTTCTGTATCCATAGTGCCCTCGATACATCTCTGCCCTAGCACTTGTCATGTGCTAATAATTTAATGGGTAGCTTATATCCCCCTGCTTCCCCCTTAGGTGAAGTTCTCTAATGGAAAAACTGTAGGTTTCTTCTCTGTATCCTTTACAGCTGCCAGTGTCTGAAGCATACCAGCCAATCAGCAGGTATTTAGAGGAATGTTGGATGTTACAGAGTCTGCTGTATTTCTTAAGGCATTAATTGTGAGATCTAAATCTGTATGATACACACTTTTTATTTTCCTTTCATCATTTTTCTCATTTTTTTTTTTAAATCAGTGATTGTGTCATTCTGTCATCCTTTGTTTCATACTCTTATATGGAATTCCCAAATGCATGTTCACAGTGGCTTGAATAAAGCAGGAATCTCATTGGGAGCAGGTTTTTTCAGGTTTGACTGTACTATTACTTGCCACCAGCAGATGTTTCTAAATTATTTGGCATAATTAGATAACAAATTCCAGTTCATTAAACTATTGTTCATTTTCATTTCAATAGTAGAAAGGAATTGTACATAAATTAGCTTGGTTTGTTCATATTTTATCCTCCCAGTAGGGAACATAATCAAATTGAATGGCAATTTAGTTTGAAAATGGCTAACTTAACCTTTTAGAGGCCTGAAAATGAAAACAGTATACTTTTTCATGATAATAAATTTGTGTGCTACATGGACATTCTTGCTAATTTTCATACTTATTAGAAGAACAGATACTCATATGAACAGTAGTGTATTAGTTTGTTTTTTGTTATCTTTAGCTAAAATACCTAAGAGGAGATTCTTTGGGAAAGAAAAAGTTTTCTTTCAGCTTACAGTTGGCGTTTATAGGATCAGTGGCCCCACAGTCAGGCAGCTGATGGAGAACAGTCATGGCAGGTGCAGAGGCAGGTTTACATGGTCGGGCAGGAAGGGAGGAGATAGCCTGAGCAGAACTGGAGCTCAAATAGTCAAACTTCTTACAAGAACTACCCTCTGAGAGCACACCCCCAATAAACCAAAGACCTCCCATGGGCTCCACCTCTCAGACACCACTCCAACCCATCAGCCATTAATAGTAAGAAATCAGTTTAAATATCTGCATGAGTTTTTTGTTTGTTTGTTTTGACAGGCAGAGTGGACAGTGAGAGAGAGAGAGAAAGGTCTTCCTTTACTGTGGTTCACCCTCCAATGGCCGCTGCAGCTGGTGCACCACGCTGATCCGAAGCCAGGAGCCAGCTGCTTCCCCTGGTCTCCCATGCAGGTGCGGGGCCCAAGCACTCAGGCCATCCTCCACTGCACTCCCGGGCCACAGCAGAGAGTTGGACTGGAAGAGGGGCAACCGGGACAGAATCCGGCGCCCTGACCGGGACTAGAACCCGGGGTGCCGGTGCCGCAGGTGGAGGATTAGCCTATTGAGCTGCATGAGTTTTGAGGAGACAGATTCTACACATAAGAAACACATAAGAAGCAGTTTAAACACATCTTAAAGTGGATAAAATAAAACTTTCATTTTTGGTATTTATTAATGCCTGTCATTCTTCCAGAAAGAATTTGAGGTAATTTTTTACAAAAAGATACAATGCAAAAAGATTGAAACCAATAACCTTGGGACAGAGTTTTTCTGTCTTGTATCATGTTTATACTTCTCCTTGGTTCATTTCCTTCATTGTGACCACACTTTGCTATTCCATGTGATAAGCCTTCCCTTGACTTTGGTCCTGTCTCAGGAGCCATCATTAGCTACTAGTAGTCCTCCCATTACCTGCAGTTTATGGAAAGAGCAGTCTTTGCACGCCACTGCTGCTTTCTGCAAGCCTATTCTTTTTCTTTCTTTCTTTCTTTTTTTTTACTTCAGCCTACTTCCTGTTCCTCCCAACTGCAGAATCACAGAGCAGTGTCCTATCCTGTTATGAGATGTTTGTGAATGTCATTCGTTTCTAATGAAAAGAGAGTAGTAGCTATTAAAGCAAAAACTCTTACTTGCTAAAACAGCAAGGAAAATTTGATTGATGATGATTATGAAGATGTGAACCCTATTGCAATAGGGGGAGGGATTGGGCTCAAGTCTGCATAAACAAGTGGGAATTTATAACCAGGCAGCAGATTTTGGGATTTGGTGGAGGAAAAGTTACTTGGAGGAGACGTCACAGGTACTGGGGAGTTCCTGCTCAGCTGATGTAATAAAATTCTATCTGTGGCAGGCTAGGGTGATCAAATATCAAGGATTTGGGATGGATTTGATTAGCTATCAAGAGTGATCAGATATCAAAGGTGGAGTGATTCTCTCTAAATTGACTTGACAGCTTGGCCACAACTGAGCTCTGCAGGTTTGGTGAGGATCAGGTTCACGGTCAAAGCCTAGTTGAGGAGAGGGCTTAGGAGGAGCCTGGACAAAGTTTGGTCAAGGAGAGCATCTCATGTTGTGCTTCTGTTTGGTTCTGCTCTGTCAGTTAACAGCCAACATCCAGTGGCTTTTTCTCAGTACTCATGTTTGAGCTTTGCTTGCTGTTTGATATTTTTGGTTGTCTCTTCCTTCTTGATACTGTTTTCTCTTGTTTTTCAATACCTGTCCAGTGCTACTCCTTTTCTCCCTTTTCCCTGTTCCTGTTTCCTCCTGTAAATGTGGGTGCTTTCCAAGAACTGGCTGGCTGTTGTCCCTTGGAAGTACCTGGGCTTCTAGAGTGTGGATGTGTGGTCTCTATCTCTGTCCTTCATAGACCGCTGATCTCCGCCAGGACTTCCTGCAGGTGCTTCAGACTCTGTATGTTGCAGCTGCTCCCCATCCTTGGTGTTCCTTCTTTGCTCCTCACGTTCCTTGCCTCCAGTGCCCAGTAGGCTGCTAACTAATGCAGATGGTCTTTGCAGTGATTTTCATTGGAATTCTTCTCTCTGTATTTCCATCTCTATTGCGTTTCCTTTCCTCAAAGTACCGCAATCCTCCTCCACCACACACATGAACACATCAAAAGGAATCCTTTCATCTTCCAAATTCTTTATCATTTCACCTGTGAATCTCCATCCCTTTCATAATAGTTATGTATCTCTGTCGTATCTTTTCTAGCCTGACGATTTCTCTATGGTAAGATTAATTTCTTACTCAATTCCGTCTTTTTTTTTTTTTTTAACAGTGCTTAAACTTAGCAAAGTGCTATATACATAGTAATTGCTCAAGGAGTATTTTTTGAATGAATAGCTCTTAAACCATGATACTTCTATAGTTTAATAATTTCTAGGGTAGAAATAAAAGCATTTTTTCAATTTCTGTATTACTTTTAAAGGCTTTTCCCAAGTTAGCAGTAGTTAACATCTCAGAATCTCTCATGTACTATTTTTGTTGCCTAATAATCTGCTTCCAGCCTTTAAAGGAATAAATGCATACATTCCTGCAATATTGTTGCATGTCAAGGGCAGATGGATCGCTACTTTGGGATTGAATGCTTTGTTAACATAACTTGCTTCAAAAGTTGCTGGTGAAGTTAAGGTGGGATTTATACTCCTTTATCATCCTGTAATAACCTCATCCTCCTTTTAACTTTAAAAACAGAGGAGAAGGGACACTAACCAGTATCTGTAGGTAAGGCTTGTAAATAAAAGTTAATTTGCTGTCCGATAGTGTTGCTGTGTGTCCAGTCTTCAACTGGAAGTGGAAACCTTCTGGAGAGATCTAGCTAACAATAAGAAACGTGCTGGGTGCTATCAGTTTGTTGGGTTAGCCAACTCAGGGATCTCTGCTGATTGGTTCGCTTAAATTAGTGGCCTGTATTTTTAAAGCAGCTCAGTAGAAGTCACTTGGCAGTAGAACAAAAAGCACACACTAATCATTGTTTTTCAGAATGTGCTAGTATATGTTAAACTGTGACCCTTAAAGAAAGATGAAGCAAATGAAAAAAGCAAAAACAAAAAATAGGTGAAGTCAATGGTTTATAGGATATTTCACTTACTGTCTATTTTTCCCTTATTTGTGAATTAAATACTGGTAAAATTGAATTTACTTTTCCTAGAATTATTTTTATAATGCCATTTAAGTCTTTCCATTGGATGTAATTTTTAATATTCTCAGATTGGATCTTGAACTTTGATGTTATAAAGATGCTATCTATATATGTGTACAGAATATATAGTTAAAGATGATAGAAACACAATTCCATGTTTTTTTTCCTTCATCGTAACGTTTAAAAGTTAATCAGAATCTTTAAAGCTATATTGTTTGAGAAATTATTTTCTGGGCTTTCAGTTTATTGTTTTAGTTGAAGTTAAAAGGATAGATAATTTCAGAAGGGCAAGAGAAAGGAGCAAGATGAATTCATACGACAGTAATAAAAAGGGAGAAGGTAACAAATGTTGCTGTACACTAGAGGGACTCACGGAATACTTAGAAGCCTGTCATTTGGAATTTTCCAGACAGATGGCTCTGCACATCTCTGGAGAGCCACTAACCTCCTTGTGCCACATCCCCAACTGCTGTTCCTAGGTCTCTCCAGAGAGAGGAGCTCCTGCTCTCTCTCTCTCTCTTTCTCTCTGTGTTCTCTACCTGTCTCCTTCTCCCCTTCTGCCTCACACCCACTGTGCCAGCCTGAGCGGGGATGGGAGGGAGAGCCGCCTGATTGCACACATGGGTCCCAGGATGTATTCCTTTGGGCTGAGACCTTATTCAGCTTTCAGTGCCTCCTGATTTCACTCTTGCAATCAAAGCTTCTTTCTTTTATCTGGGTTTTCAAGTATAATAATTGACCTTTGGGAAAACAGAAGCATTTGACAAATTTTATACATTTTGTAAAAGATTTTTAGTTAATTAAAAGTTGCTAAATGTCTTCACAGAAAATGTCTAGTGTTTCCAGATCTTCCGATGTTGTTTTCCATTGTCAGGGTAAGAAGGAAATTTGATGTATGTAAAGTGTACTAATACTACATTATTTTTAAAAGTTCTGTCCCAAAGTAGGTTTTTTTCATTAGTAAGGGTACATTCAAAACAAATATGCAATTGTAGTATGTTACTTACTGTGTATTTTTGCTGTAATAATTAGATGGCAAGGTACAGTTTTTTAAAGCTGACATTTATTTTTCATTTCAGAATTTAAACAGGTATTTGGTAAATACCTGTTAAACTACATTTAGTTGATAATCTCTAGATTGAGCGACCAAAACTTAATAGTAGGCAGATTTCATCTATTAGATAATACAGGTGATTTTCATAAATATCACTGAACAGTAGTTTTCTAACTTACATTATCACTTTAAGGATGACTTAGAAATGGTAACATAGGTTTGGGTGTTGTAGCACAGTGGGTTATGGTAGCTTTGGGATCCGCATGGAAGGAAGGCCTATACTTCCGGGAATGGAGAGTTCCTACCTGTACTTCTTGGGAAGAAGAGTCCTTGTCAAGGTCCCCGCTTGTGCTTAAAGGTCAACCAATGAAGATCAGACCCGCCTCAACCTTTAACCCCCATTCCCTGAATCTATAAAAGGAGCACTCCCAATCTCTGACACGATCCCCCCCACCTCCTGCTTTGTTGGAACTGGGGCAGGGAACCTCGGCCAGGAGCAGAATTTCAGTAAAAGCCTGTGAATTAATTGCCTGGGAAGATTTGTTACCCGCCAGACACCTTGCTGGTTAAGCTGCTGTTTAGGATGCCTACATTCCAAATCAGAGAGCTAGGTTCAAATCCTGGCTACTCCACTTCCTATCCATCTTCTTGCTAATGTGCACCCTGGAACAGAGCAGATGATAGCTCAGTACTTGAGTCCCTGCCACCCACACGAGAAACCTGATTGGAGTTCCAGCCTTCTACCTTTGGTCTTGCCCAACACTGGCTGTTGAGGGCATTTAGGGAATGATCTAGAGGATGCAATCTCTCTCTCTCTCTCTCTCGCTTTCTCTTTCTCTCTGAGACAAATAAGTATTAACAAAAAATTGAAAATCAAAAATAGTACTGTAAACTGAAATTAATGAAGTCTACCATTTTAAACACTTATATTCTGTATTTCAGATCTACTTCTCTAAATTATAGCTATTTGAAACTTTTTCCTAATTGCTGAAACCTTGGTTGAACTAATATATTTAATGCTATACTTATTATCACTCTTCATTCTTTCTCTTTTCTAAAGAGCTAAAATCAATGATAATTTTTAATAGGCTTTGCATTTTTATTTTCCAGTGCCTTACTCTAAAAAGATTCATAGGCCAAAAAAAAAATAGGCCTGAGTAAGCTGCTATAAACATATCTGTCATATTATCACAGGGCAGCTTAATTTATTATGTTAGTGGATTATAAATAATCACTTATCAAGTGCTAACAAAAATTATTAGTGATACTTGCAAAATGGTATGCTCTGTGCTAATTGAATTAAAACAGATGTGGGAAGTTGTACACAATTAAAGTTGCGATAGCAATCTTAAACTAACTTACACTAGCCCAAAATAATATTTACCCCTCATTTTCCTCCAAATATTTGCTCCCCCCCCCCCCCAAGAAAATGTCAAACTATAGCAGATCTCAGCTCTTCAGCCAGAGCTAACTAAGCAAAGCAGAAAGCTCTCTCAAAGTCTGGCATTTTAAAATGCAGATCAGGAGCCTTGTGTTGTAGCCCAGCAGATTAAGCAATGGCCTGCATCCCATATGAGTCAGCATACTATGTGAGTGCCTGAGACCTGGTTGCCCCCACTTCCAATCCGGCTCCCTGCTAATACGCTTGAGAAAGCAGTGGAGGATGCCCTAGTGCTTGGGCCTCTGCCACCTATGTAGGAGATCTAGATAGAATTCCAGGCTCCTGGCTTCAGCTTGGCCCAGCCTGGCTGTTGCAGCCATTTAGAGAATGAACCAGCAGATGGAAGATCTCTTTCTCTCTGTAACTCTGCCTTTCAAATCAATCTTAAACAAAAAAAATCCCCCAAAATAAAAAATGCAGATCAAAGAAAATGAACTATGTACATCTCTATGATTGCTGCATCGTCAGTCAGTAGCAGAAACGGGATTAAGCACCACTAGGAGCAGTAGGCAAAAATCCTCAAGCGATTGCCATTGCTCCATACATCATCAGATATGGTCTTGGAAGCCCCAGTGTGATTTACCTTCCCTTCCCTCCGGATAAAGAACCTTGAAAAAACTAGGGAAGTTAGGAAGAAAAAAATACAAGCCAGGGATGTTTAACAATAGGGAATGTTGAGGAATTTCCTGATTGTGAATGTTGGTAATTTGGGCCTTTTAAAAAGCACTGTGTGGGTGAAAGAAAACACACTTTGGACTGGAAGTGAGGCATCTGCAAGCCCAACTCAAGTTTCCTCTTGTAAACTTGGTGTTGTGGAAGTGGAAAGCCTGGCTGACCTGGTACTATTTGGTATTGATGCTGGGGGGATAGGATTATCCTCGGGGTGACACTTGAGTTGGACTGAAGAGCAGAGAAGTGGGCAAGCCAAGGAGGCAAAGGGCTCTGTAGCAGAGACTCTCTTAGTGTCTGGAGAAGGTAGGTGACAGTGTGTGATTCTCTGCTTTCTCCCATGACTAGTTGGATCTTTTGAGTAGCACACATTCTCCTCACTCAAGGAGACACTTCTCTACACAGCAGGCCTTTCATCTCAGTTTTCATAGCCCAGTTTTACTTGCACTGGAAAGTCTCATAATGTGTTGGCATAATCTCTTTACTGTGTGTTAATTCTGGAGAATTTCTTTGGTGCTCAGTTTAGCCCAGCATCACCATAATTAGCCTTTGTTCATCTGTCTCCCTCATCCTGGTTAAGATAAAATTGTCCATAACTGGTTCTAGGAAGATGAAATATCCATATGAAACTGCTACCCCCTCTGAATACTTTTTTTTGTAAAACTATGAAAAATTGCCTGTATGATTCTTCAACCTAAAGCAGGAGGTGAGAGCAGCTTCCCTTTGCTGTACTGTGAAACACAGTAGTATGTACAAGGCATAGTACTGTAATCTGAGCCCCTATGTATATGACAATGCCCTATAAATACAGAAAATACAGAGTGCCACTCTTTCCTCTTTAATGTTATGTGAAAGAATAAAGCCATACTTTTCTAAAGTCTAAAGAGAATTAGATTTCTCTCCTATTAGTCTCTTGATTTTTCATCTTTGAGAACTATGTACCTTGCCTCCTCTTTTTTTTTTTTTTAAAGATTTATTTATTGGAAAGGCAGAGAGAGAGAGAGAGAGAGAGAGAGAGAGAGAGAGAGAGAGAGAGATCTTCCATCAACTGGTTCACTCCCCAAATGGCTACAACTGTTGGAGCTGGGCTGATAGAAGCCAGGAGCCCGGAACTTCTTCCCCGTCTCCTACGTGGGTACAGGGGCCCAAGGATTTGGACCATCTTCTGCTGCTTTCCCAGACACATCAGCAGGGAGCTGGATTGGAAGTAGAGCAGCCAGGACTTGAAGCAGCACTGGCATTACCTGCTACGCTACAGCGCTGACCCCATGCCTTGTCTCTCTCTCTCGCTTTTCTTTTTTAAGATTTATTTATTTATTTGAAAGAGTTACATAGAGAAGGAGAGGCAGAGAAAGGGGGGTCCTCCATCCTCTGGTTCACTCCCCAACCGGCCACAACGGCCAGAGCTGTGCCAATCTGAAGCCAGGAGCCTCTTCCGGGTCTCCCATGCGGGTGCAGGGCCCAAGGACCTGGGCCATCCTCCACTGCCTTCCCAGGCCACAGCAGAGAGCTGGACCAGAAGTGGAGCAGCCAGGACTCAAACTGGCACCTATATGCGATGCTGGCACCTCAGGCAGCTCTATGCGCTATGCCACAGTACCGGCCCCACCTTGTCTCTTGATCTGTTAGTTTTTGCTCAGTAGGCATGCACAAACACAGCAGCTCTCTGGATGTATCTATTCATTAATTCCACTATATTTTAAAATCCTTGATAATTGTTTTGATTTAGTTTTTATGAAAACTAAAGTGCCTCTTTTTTTTTTTTTTTAAGGTAACTGTCCTACAGTCTTGATGCTGTACTCCACAATTAGGAGAATTATTCTAACTTCTCCATTGTCTAGATGTTTTTTAAATTCCCTTGATACATTGGACTCTCAAGCACCATTGCTTACTACATCCCTCTGGCCTCACTCCTGAGAATCATGTGAGGATCACAGAGATGGTTTGGACATTTCAAGTACTTTAGAAAGACCCTAACTCAAATGCACAAATGCAGTTCATTTTTGATCATTGGACCTGAGAAAGTTAACCTTCTATTTAAAATTAAGTAAAAATTTTTTTATTATTGGAACTATTTTTATAATAATTTGCTTCTGGAACTATACTGATAGAGTGAAAACATTTTCTACGGAGTCCACAAGATGGCACTTGCTAACCTATTTCTTCTGTTTTTCCTTAGCTTAAGGAAATTCGGCAATGTTTAAGAAGGAGCATTTAAATATTTCTGCTTGAAATGCCAAAGTTTAGATTTCCAGAAGCTTGAGTCAGGACTCTTTACAATTGTTGAGGTTCAAGTTGACATTTAAAAAAGGGTTCCTTTCCAGGACAGGAGCAAAGATCCTTTGTGGAAGTTCTGGAGATTTTTGTTTGAAGACACACTGGAATCTTTGTGATACAAAGGACTGCCTCCCTTCACCCCATTTCCTTTTCAAACACTGCCTATTTGAAGAACGTGTACAACTCTTCATGTAATCTCTACACATAGACAATAGACATCTTAAAGTATGGACGTGTATAAGGACACTGGCCATTAATCATTGTGTGTAGGTAGTTCTATTATTTTCTGTTGAAAAGCAAGAAGGTATCCTTCAAATGTGGTTTGAAATTTCTAGTTCTAATAATTATGAATTCATAATTCTAACCATGACTCAGACTTAAGGGGTGGTACAGTAAGGAAGGACAACAGGAAACTATTCAGTGTAAGATGAGTTACATTGCGTGTCCTAAACTCTGTATATTTAACGTTTAATTAATATTGTTTTACCTCTTCACTCTTTACGTTACCATCAGGGGAGGTAATAGTGTTGAAGTTATTATGCTGGGGTTGGATTGCATTGTAAAATCCTTTCAGTAATTCCAGTGAGAAGAAATGTAAATCATAGAAAATTAAGATAGGAAAGTAAACTTAATAAGATTTAGAGGCAAATTAGGTTTAGGTCTGTAGCATTCAGATTTCTCTCAGCCTTAATCATAAAAGCGATCAAGCAATAGAATCAAAGACATATCATGAAGCAAGAACAGTAAAAGGAAGTTTCTGTTGAAAACTGAGTCAGACTTGTAAAACTCAAACTCTAAGCTTATAATGAAGTATTTTACAGAGTTGTGAAAATACTAATTTTCCCCCTACCATTCTTACACCAGTTGGTGAAGAAAGAATCTGTTGTGAGGAAAGACTCTTTCTTCAAACAATAATTGTGTGTGCTGGTGGCTAAGCTTGCATAGTAAATCCGTTCTGCAGGCAGGCTGCACATTGAACAGCTGCTTTGTTAGCTTGCCCTTTGCTGTGTCAAGGGGTTAGGGTTTGCTTTCAGTTACCATCATTGGCATCATCCTGTTTTGCACAGGATCTCCTTTTAAAAGCTTGTGAAACAAAACCTTTTTAAAGTTCAGTGATTTCCATTGAACTTATATATAAACCTTCAGTTTAAACTAACTTATCATCTGAGGATGTTCTTGAGAACATTGGTTGGAGAAATGAAAGGCACAGATGCAAGGGCGTTGGATACGTAGCACGCAGGTCTGAGTCATCCATTGCGTCTGTGAATACTGAGATCTGAGAATCACGTTTTTAAAGTGCTTTATTTTTCTGTTGATAAAATGAAGATTGGGCTTCCAGATGTGCCCATTTCCAGTTATTTTTTTCCAGAATTAAATTTTAAGAAACTTCTGAAAATTGCCAAAAAATCTTTTGGTCTCAAGCAATAGAAAGTCCTCTTTTCTCTGTGTTGAGATTTATAGTCCACAGTTGAGACCAAGTGAAAGTCAAATAGTTCAAACTGAAATTTGTTCCTGTAGATATTTTTTTTTTGAAACCTTTTTTTTTTAAACAGGTAGAGTGGACAGTGAGAGAGAGACAGAGAAAGGTCTTTCTTTACCGTTGGTTCACCCTCCAATGGCCGCCGCGGCTGGCACACTGTGGCCGGCGCACCGCGCTGATCTGAACGCAGGAGCCAGGTGCTTCTCCTGATCTCCCATGGGGTGCAGGGCCCAAGGACTTGGGCCATCCTCCACTGCACTCCTGGGCCACAGCAGAGAGCTGGCCTAGAAGAGGGGCAACCGGGACAGAATCTGGCACCCCGACTGGGACTAGAGCCCGGTGTGCTGGCGCCGCAAGGTGGAGGATTAGCTTAGTGAGCCACGGTGCTGGCCTTTTTTTTTTTTTTTTTTTTTTTTTTAATTTTTTGGCAGGCAGAGTGGACAGAGAGAGAGAAAGAGAAAGGTCTTCCTTTACCGTTGGTTCACCCTCTAATGTCCGCTATGGCTGGCACACTGCGGCCAGCACACCATGCTGATCCGAAACCAGGAGCCAGGTGCTTATCCTGGTCTCCCATGCGGGTACAGGGCACAAGGACTTGGGCCATCCTCCACTGCCCTCCCAGGACTGAAGAGGGCCAACTGGGACAGAAGAGGGGCAACCGGGACTAGAACCCCGTGTGCCAGTGCTGCAGGCGGAGGATTAGGCTATTGAGCCGCGGCGCAGGCCTTCCTGTAAATCTTTCCCATTGTTCTTTGTGAAAATGTACACGTTTAGTCGTTGAGAAATGATTTGTCTTTTTGGTTGCCTAATTGACCTGTTTTTTTCTGAATGCATGAGTTTGATTCTACAGTCAGGTACATTTTGTTTATTGTTTTCTTCTATCCTCTACCAGTTGTCATGTTAACATTTGTACAGAGGATTTTCTAGTTGTTTTGGCCTATGGCAAACACTGTTTGAGTTAATCATTGCATCCTGACCACTTGTGGTCCAGAACTGCTGACTTATACTAATAGCAGTGAAACTGTAAAGTGATTTAGTCATCAAGCATTTGAAAAGAATTTTAACATCAAAGTGTGTCATATATAAAAGAATACAGAGTGTATATTTAAGTAAAATATACAAATAAGTAAATCAAATAGGTGAAATATAGAAATCATTAGTTGAATGAATTATTTAAAAGTGACCTATAAGCACTACTCAAGATACAGAACATTAGCAGCATCCTAGATGGTCCCCAGGTAACCCTTCCAGTCAGTATCCACTTCTGCCAGTCTCAAGTTTATCATTATTCTAATATCTAATATTACACATTGGTTTTACACAGTGGTTTTCTTTTTAAGCATCTTTTTTAACATTAGGGTCTTTATTCAAATCCAGTTTAGCAAAGCAAAATGCTTCTAAATTTCACTGAGAGGTATATGTAAAGAACATTGCATTTAAAAAATATATTTAAAATTTTAAGTTTAAAAATGACCACAGTATTTCCTGGAATATAGCTGTATGTTAAACTACTGAGAGATATTAGTATCAGGTACAGGTATGTGCTGTTGCTTCCAGAGAAGGTGACCTGCAGGAACCTAACCTACATTTGTTTTTACACTTGTCACCAAAGGCAGAGGAGAAATGGATGGGATTAGGGTCTGCCAGGAAACATTTCTGGGTTGCAACATTATATAACCATAAGTGTGGCATTTGTAAATGTTGTAGATGAGAAATTAGTCTGAATTTGATACTTTATTCCGCAATTTGTCCATTTTAAATGTATTATTTCGTATGAGGAGAATATAGTCTGTACTGCTATCCTAAATTAATGGACAAAATACTGATAAATTAAGCTGTCACTTAGGGAAAGCTGCAATGAGTTTGAAGACTCATTAGTTCACACAAATAAGAAGGACTTTTCCATTGCTTTGTGAGCTATGTTCAGGTAGTCAGCAGGAGGATTGCTGAATAGCTTGGACAGTTTTTCTGGATCACCTAGAGGAAGTTTCAGTAGCTTTGTCATTTTGCTAAGTTAAATTGCTTCGTGATAGGGAAAATTGAAAGTACTTATTCCCGGTCGGTGCAGCAGCTCACTAGCCTAATCCTCCCCCTGAGGCGCCGGCACACCGGGTTCTAGTCCTGGTCGGGGCACCGTATTCTGTCCTGGTTGCTCCTCGTATTCTGTCCCGGTTGCTCCTCTTCCAGTCCCGCTCTCTGCTGTGGCCCGGGAGGGCAGTGGAGGATGACCCAAGTGCTTGGGCCCTGCACTCCATGGGAGACCAGGATAAGCACCTGGCTCCTGGCTTCGGATTGGCGCAACACACTGGCCGTAGAGGCCATTTGGAGGGTGAACCAACTGAAGGAAGACCTTCCTTTCTGTCTCTTTCTCACTGTCTAACTCTGCCTGTCAAAAAAAAAAAAAGGCCGGCGCCGTGGCTCAACAGGCTAATCCTCCGCCTTGCGGCGCCGGCACACCGGGTTCTAGTCCCGGTCGGGGCACCGGATTCTGTCCCGGTTGCCCCTCTTCCAGGCCAGCCCTCTGCTGTGGCCCAGGAGTGCAGTGGAGGATGGCCCAGGTGCTTGGGCCCTGCACCCCATGGGGAGACCAGGAAAAGCACCTGGCTCCTGGCTCCTGCCATCGGACGAGCGCGGTGCGCCGGCCGCAGCGCGCTGTCCGCGGCGGCCATTGGAGGGTGAACCAACGGCAAAAGGAAGACCTTTCTCTCTGTCTCTCTCTCTCACTGTCCACTCTGCCTGTAAAAAAAAAAAAAAAAAAAAAAAAAAAAAAAAAAAAAGTTATGTGAAACTTAGACTTGAAATTGGCTTTGCTTCTGGTAGCATATTAGCCATTCTATTCTAGCATTTCCCACACTGCACTGAGATCATTTATCTCTTTCTTTAACCCAAACATGGAATTGTCAAGTATAAACTGTTACCTTATCGATTTTTCTATGCAGTTTAATTGTAGATCTCATCTATAGTTGGTATTTAATATATTTGGTAGGTAAGTGAACTAATGCAATTTTATGTGATTGGTGTTAATCTAGATTTTTTTTTTCTCTTGAGTCCTTGAAGCTTTGGCTATCATTTTGATTTTTTAGGGCATTTTGAGAACACTTTACTACTGGTTTGGTCAGACTGGAAGGATAAAGAATAGTGTGCTAAAAACAAAATGACTGCATTACTTGCTGCCTTTCACACTGTGAACATATTTGAAATGTATTTGAAATCTGAAATCTTGTATTTTGACCAATGCAAAAATACAAAAGTAAGATTAAATGAGAACTGATAAGATACTTTTGAAAACTAGAAATATTGTTTGCAAAAATGGATATATCAGTTTATGTGAAGCAGTAGAACATATGAATTATCATCTGTGTAGCAGGCTTGTAGAAAAATTTAACCTGAATCGGGGCTGGCTTCCTGGGTGTGTGGCCTGTGCAGTTCTCAAAGCTCTATACTAAGAAGGACCTCATTCAGTTTTTTTTTTTTTTCTTTCTTTCTTTTTTTTTTTTTTTAAGACTTATTTATGTATTTGAAAATGAGAGCTATAGAGAGATCTTCCATTGGCTGGTTCACTCCCCAGATGGCCACAACAGCCAGGGCTGGGCCAGGTTGAAGCCAGGAGCCAGGAGCTTCAACTGGTTCTCCCATTTGTGTGCAGGGGTCCAAGTCCTCAAGTACTCGGGTGGGTGATCTGCTCTTTCTCCAGAGCATTAGCATTGAGCTAGATTCAAAGTGGAGCAGCCAGGACTTGAACCAACATGCACGTGGGATGGTGGTGTTGCAGGCCACTGCTTTATATACAAGGCCACGACACTGCAAAGGAAAGGATCAGTAGATGTTCTAAGTTTAAAAACACTGTGGAGGCGGGGTTGGCACTGTGGCGTAGTGAGTAAAGCCACTGCTTGCAGTGCCGGCATCCCATATGAGCGCTGGTTCAGTCCCGGCTGCTCCACTTCTGATCCAGCTCTCTGCTGTTGCCTGGGAAGGCAGTAGAAGATGACCCAGGTCCTTGGCCCCCTGTACTCTCATGGGAGACCCAGAAGAAGCTCCTGGTTCCTGGCTTTGGATCCGCACAGCTCTGGCCGTTACGGCCATCTGGGGAGTGAACCAGCAGATGGAAGACACCTCTCTCTGCCTCTGCCTCTCTGTAACTCTGCCTTTCAAATATATAAATAAATCTTTAAAAAGAAAACAAAACACTATGGAGAAAGCCAAAAGCAATGATCTTGATGAGATCCTGGATCAAAAACAAAACAGAAGAATATTTTTCACATAGTTGAGAGTATTTAATGGTGTGTTTAAACCTTAACTTTAGAATTTCATTTCTGAGCAATTCTAACTATTTGTAGGGATTGGTATTTCATTACTTTTATTTCTTAGAGGTCTTTCAAAGAATAAAGGGAAAATACACTTTTTAGAAAAATATTTTATTTGAAAGGCAGAGTGACAGAGGAGAGACTGAGAGAGAAAAGGATCTTCCATCTTCTGGTTCACTCCCCAAATGGCCACAACAGCTGAGACTAGGCCAGGAGCCCAGAACTCATCTGGGTCTCCCACATGTGAGGCAGGGGTTCAAGTACTTGGACCATGTTCTGCTGCTTTCCCAGGCACATTAGCAGGGAGCTGGGTTAAAAGTGGAGCAGCCAGGGACTTAAACCAGTACTCCAGTGTGGGGTGCCAGTATCACAGGAGGTGGCTTAACTTACTGGACCACAGTCCCTGCCCCTACTTTTCTTTTATTTAAATAAAATAAAAGTGATTATATCTTGGTGTGACTACACAAGTCCTTTTATAAAGCCAAGTTACATTAAGGAATTTTAGTGATCTTATTTTTCCTATATCTTTTTTTTTTTTTTTTACAGGCAGAGTGGACAGTGAGAGAGACAGAGAGAAAGGTCTTCCTTTGCCGTTGGTTCACCCTCCAATGGCCGCCGCGGACGGCGCGCTGCGGCCGGCGCACCGCGCTCGTCCAATGGCAGGAGCCAGGTGCTTTTTCCTGGTCTCCCCATGGGGTGCAGGGCCCAAGCACCTGGGCCATCCTCCACTGCACTCCTGGGCCACAGCAGAGGGCTGGCCTGGAAGAGGGGCAACCGGGACAGAATCCGGCGCCCCGACCGGGACTAGAACCCGGTGTGCCGGCGCCGCAAGGCGGAGGATTAGCCTGTTGAGCCACGGCGCCGGCCATTTTTCCTATATCTTGAAACATTTTGCTACACATCATCCTAGGAGTTATCTGATCATTGTCAGTTACACCTAATTATGATAAAAGAAAAACTAAGATAATAATAAAACAACAGAATGCTGCAGTTGTGAAATATGTGATTTCTGTTGGACCGTCCTTCAGTTTCCTTGTTGTGATGCTTAAAGTATTACATCATCTTCAAGAAGCCTAGAGAGGATGTTATTTTGTTTCCATTGAACATTCTTTGAAGATAATTGGAAAATTATTTTTTAAAGATTTATTTATTTACTTGAGAGGTAGAGTTTATAGACAAAGAGAGAGGTCCTCCATTTGCTGGTTTTACTCCCCAAATGGCTGCAATGGCTGGAGCCTGGCCAATTCAAAGCCAGGAGCCAAGAGCTTCCTCTGGGTCTCTCGCGTAGATGCAGGGTCCCAAGCACTTGGGCCATCTGCTACTTCTTTCCTAGGTCATCAACAGGGAACTGAATCAGAAGTGGAGCAGCCTGATCTTGAACCAGCGCCCATATGGGGTGCTGGTGTTGCAGGCGGATGCTTAACCTACTGTGCCACAGTGTTGGCCCCCCATAATTGGAAGTTTATAGTTGTTTGTTTTCAGTCTATAATGGCAAAGAGAAATACTTTGACAGAGGAAAAGTTTTCATAATTATTAGGTAAGACAGAAGATGAACTGGCAAGAGCAATCCAGAGAGCTCAGCGTAAAGTATTATAATACCCTAGGTCCAGAATTGGCAGGCCAGCCAAAAGTTTTACTGGAAAAAGCCATGCCTACTCATTTGTACATCTGTGATTGCTCTTCTGCTGCAGAGTTAAGTAATTGAGACAGATGGTTTGGTTTGCCAGGCCTATCGCTATCTGATATTTTATAGACAAATTTTGCCAACTTACTATCTTAGGTGAATTTCATCAAACTCAAGAACTGACAGTGAATAATATGTGTCTAAAAGCAAAAAAGAAATATGAAACTCAAATCCAGTTAGTCAACAGGAAAGATTTCATTGTCTTATATTTTGTGGCAAGAATCTGGACCCTCATGGTTTGCTAATAGGACAACAGACAGTATTTTTTCATCTTTCATTATGTTTGTGCACTGAAATATACTTAGTATAGTTCTTTTTTTTTTTGGACAGGCAGAATTAGAAAGGTCTTCCTTCCGTTGGTTCACCCCCCAGATGGCCGCTATGCCGGCGCGCTGTGCCGATCCGAAGCCAGGAGCCAGGCACTTCCTCCTGGTCTCCAATGCGGGTGCAGGGCCCAAGCACTTGGGCCATCCTCCACTGCCTTCCTGTGCCACTGCATTGAGCTGGACTTGAAGAGGAGTGACTAGGACAGAACTGGAGCCCCAACCGGGACAAGAACCCGGAGTACTGGTGCTGCAGGGGGAGGATTAGCCTAGTGAGCCACGGCGCCGGCACTTAGTACGGTTCTTTACTGTAGAATGCCAAACACAAATGTGTATACAAAAGTGAAAAGCAATAATGTAGAGATGAACAGATTTATTAGATTCCAATTGGCTTTTATAAATCTAAAAATGACAATAGTTTGCAATTATAGAACAAACAAGATGGCTCACCTTTAGCAAAATTATGAGTTGTCTGAGTTTTCAGAAGTATTTTGTTTTGAAGGTAGAAGTGCAAGAAGAAAAGTCAGAAATTATGATAACCTATAAGTTAATGCAGATGCTTTTGAAATTTGTAATCTTGGGGCCGGTGCAATGGCGCAGCGGGTGAAGCTGCTGCCTGCAGTGCCAGCATCCCATACGGGCACCAGTTGAAGACCTGGCTGCTCCACTTCTGATCCAGCTCTCTGCTGTGGCCTAAGAAGGCAGTGGAAGATGGCCCAAGTCCTTGGTCTCCTGTACCCATGTGGGAGACCTGGAAGAAGCTCCTGGCTCAGACCGGCACAGCTCCGGCCATTGCAGCCATCTGGGGAGTGAACCAGTAGATGGAAGGCTTCTCTCGCTCTTTCTCTCTGCCTCTGTAACTCCACCTTTCAAATAAAAAAAAAAAAAAGGAATCAATTCATTTTTGACAATACCAGTTCAAAAAGCAGAATCAAATCAATGAAAATCTAGAATCTATTCACTATCCGCTTGATGTATTTGAGACCTGCAATCAGTATTTTTTTTTTTTTTTTTGACAGGCAGAGTTAGAGAGACAGAGAGAAAGGTCTTCCTTCCGTTGGTTCACCCTGCAAATGGCCACCACGGCCAGCGCACTGCGCTGATCCGAAGCCAGGAGCCAGGTGTTTCCGCCTGGTCTCCCATGCGGGCTGCAGTCAGTATTAAGATAGGATGTCCCAGGTTCATGTGTGACAGTTGATAGGCAGGGAGCTGATGAGCATTTAAAAAATGCTACCTGTTTGGGGTATTTATCTTTTTTTAAAATATTTATTTATTTGAAAGTCAGAATTAGAGAGAGGAGAGGCAGAGAGAGAAAGAGGGAGAGAGGGAGAGAGAGAGAGAGGGAGCAGGAGAGGTCCTTCATCTGCTGGTTCACTCCCCAATTGGCCACAACGGCCAGAGTTGTGCTGATCCAAAGCCAGGAGCCAGAAGCTTCTTCCCACGCGGGTGCAGGGGCGCAAAGACTTGGGCCATCCCCCACTGCTTTCCTTGGACATAGCAGAGAGCCGGATGGAAGTGGAGCAGCCACATATGGGATGCCAGCACCTCAGGCCAGGGCATTAACCCACTGCGCCACAGCGCCGGCCCCTGGGGTATTTATCTTTAAAAGGTATTGACTAAGACTTTGGACTTTCATGAATACATTCAATTAAATATCTGTTGCATTATTTTCTACTATAGTTTTATTTTTGGTCTATCAGTGTTCATGCAATGACTTAAAAAGAGTTCCTAGACAGGCCAGCGCCGCGGCTCAATAGGCTAATCCTCCGCCTTGCGGTGCCAGCACACTGGGTTCTAGTCCCGGTCGGGGCACCGGATTCTGTCCCGGTTGCCCCTCTTCCAGGCCAGCTCTCTGCTGTGGCCCAGGAGGGCAGTGGAGGATGGCCCAAGTGCTTGGGCCCTGCACCCCATGGGAGACCAGGAGAAGCACCTGGCTCCTGCCATCGGATCAGCGCGGTGCGCTGACCGCAGCGCGCTAGCCACGCCGGCCATTGGAGGATGAACCAATGGTAAAGAAAGACCTTTCTTTCTGTTTCTCTCTCTCTCTCACTGTCCACTCTGCCTGTTTAAAAAAAAAAAAAAAAGAGTTCCTAGACTCACATATTAATGGTGATGATTGTTATTTCTTGGTTGTGATTTTATTTGGTGATTGCATAGAATTTTTTTTTTTTTTTTTTTTTTTTTTACAGGCAGAGTGGACAGTGAGAGAGAGACAGAGAGAAAGGTCTTCCTTTTTGCCGTTGGTTCACCCTCCAATGGCCGCCGCGGACGGTGCACTGCGGCCGGCGCACCGCGCTCATCCGATGGCAGGAGCCAGGAGCCAGGTGCTTTTTCCTGGTCTCCCCATGGGGTGCAGGGCCCAAGCACCTGGGCCATCCTCCACTGCACTCCTGGGCCACAGCAGAGGGCTGGCCTGGAAGAGGGGCAACCGGGACAGAATCCGGCGCCCCGACCGGGACTAGAACCCGGTGTGCCGGCGCCGCAAGGTGGAGGATTAGCCTGTTGAGCCACGGCGCCGGCCTGCATAGAATTTTTTTAGCAGGTTCATGCTGAACTATTTATAAGTGAAATATTATTACATGGTTGCATGGGGTAATGTAGAGAGAGGAAGGAAGAGGTGGTAAGAAATGGGACAAGATATTAACAGTGGATTTAGATGAGCCATACTAAGAATCTTATGCTCCTCTTTAAACTTTTTATAGATTTGAACGTTTTCAAAATAAATTGAGAAGAAAATCACAGAAATGCAATTATACCCTCAAACAGATGAAAAGAACCATTTTCCCCACCCCTAAATGCACATTGATTTTAGAGAGAATACTTGCATTTATACTGTAAATATATATTTTTAAGTTATTTAACTTACTTCTAATTGGACTACCCTTTTACTGCTGAGCAGTAGAGGAATAAAATGGTGAAGTTAATAGGACTATTTGTTTGCCAACAGGGGATTTCTTTGAATTTCTTGTGCTTTCAGAAAACACTACATTTAATTGTCTAGCACATAACTTATTTTTCTTGTTTGTTAGGCAGCATTACTGCAACAGTTAACTTCAGTAGGCAGTCTAGCTGGTGTCAATGCAGTCTGTGTTGTTTTTTCTTCTAATTGCCTGTTCCTGTACAAAATCTAAAATGGTAGGCACATATATTGAGAATTCAGATTTTCTGAAATTATCTGCTTCTTATTTGTTGTATATGCTTGAAAGAAACTAGCCTCATTTATATGTGTGTTAATGTATACATTAAATTATATCACTGTTTTTGAGTATTTTATTGTTGCTAGGAAGACATTGACTAGCACATTTGTATAAACTTTGAAAAGTATGCCAAATATTTAAAAATTTACGAGAAAACAATTGTGAACTGTAAAACTTAGTTTTGCTGTGTTACAGTAATTTTGTCTTATTAGAGATATATCATTCTCTCATGTGGTCTGATAGAAGTGGATGAAAATGTTTTTCCATGGCTGTCATTTGTCTGTGTTTGATGTTGGTTTGAATCAGATAACAGTTTTTTTCATTTTCCAGTGACCATGACCTTTTGTTTTCCATTCTTTAGTATTCAGCATCCTGGAGGGCAGGCTAACAATGTTAGTGTAGTAAAGCATGCAGACAGTATTTTAAACAAAATACTTGTTCACAGCTGCATGACATAAATCACTCAGACTGCTTTTTGAATAATGAATAATAATACTTATTAGAAAGCTTTCCAATTCAAGTTTGGAGTTAAAAGAAGACTTTTTAGATATTTAAAAATAACTGATTATCACCCTTTTCATTTTGGTGAACCTTTTGGACTATAATATATCATATGTGAAATATGTTTGGCATTGGCACAATATTTTGAATCTTTAACTGGAAATGGGAAAAATGTATTGTTAAAATAAGGACATTCTGGAAAGTCCTGTAAAGCATTATATCTTGAGACTTCCAGGTATTTTATTTGTACATTAGTCCCTACTTCCCATTAGCTAGCAGGAGTTTATTGAATTTTAGTTATGTTCATACAAGAGACTCCTTGTACTACTTTGACTCTCTCATGTCTTTTATTTACGTATAATAGAAAGCTTTTATTTAATAAATATAAATTTTGTAAGTACAGCTTCTGGATTATAGCGGTTCTTCCCCTGATACCCACCTTCCTACCCCCAAACCATCCCACCTTCTACTCCCTCTCCAATCCCATTCTTCATTAAGTTTCATTTTTATAGAAAGCTTTTATTTAATAAATATAAATTTCAATAGTACAACTTTTAGATTATAGCTGGTTCTTACCCCATAACCACCCTCCCACCCCCCAACCATCCCATCTCCTACTCCCTTTCCCATCCCGTTCTTCATGAAGATTCATTTTTAATTATCTTTATATACAGATAATCAGATCTTTGCAAGTACAGACTTCAATAGTTTGCACCCACACAGACACACAAAGTATAAAGTACTGTTTGAAGACTAGTTTTACTGTTAATTCTCATAGTATAACACATTAAGGACAGAGGTCCCATATGGGGAACAAGTGCTCAGTGACTCCCATTGTTGATTTAACAATTGACACTCTTATGTATGATGCCAGTAATCACCCAAGGCTCTTGTCATGAGCTGCCAAGGCTATGGAAGCCTCTTGAGTCCACAAATGCTGACATTATTTAGACAAGACCATAATCAAAGTGGAAATTCTCTCCTCCCTTCAGAGAAAGGTACCGCCTTCTTTGATGGCCCATTCTTTCCACTGGGATCTCACAGAGATCTTTGATTTTTTTTTTTTTTTTTTTTTTTTGCCACAGTTTCTTGGCTTTCTATGCCTGAGATACTCTCATGGGCTTTTTAGCCAGATCTGAGTGCCTTAATGGCTGAATCTGAGGCCAGAGTGCTGTTTAAGGGATTTGTCGTTCTATGAGTCTGCTGTGTGCCCACTTCCCAAGAAGGATCGTTTTCTCCTTTTAATTCTATCAATTATTATTAGGAGACACTTGGTCTTATTTATGTGATCCCTTTGACACTTTTTTTTTTTTAAAGATTTATTTATTTATTTGAAAGAGTTACACAGAGGAGAGGCAGAGAGAGAAAGAGAGGTCTTCCATCTGGTGGTTCACTCCCTAATTTGCCACAAGGGCCGGAGCTGTGCCAATCTGAAGCCAGGAGCCAGGAGCTTCCTCTGGGTCTCCCACATGGTTGCAGGGGCCCAAGAACCCGGGCCATCCTCCACAGCTTTCCCAGGCCATAGAAGAGAGCTGGATCGGAAGTGGAGCAGCTGGGTCTTGAGCCAGCACCCGTATGGGATGCCAACGCTTCAGGCCAGGGCATTAACCTGCTGTGCCACAGTGCTGGCTCCCCTTTGACACTTAATCCTTTATTATGATCCGTTATGAACTTAAACTGATCTCTTAACTAGTAAGATGGCATCGGTACCTGCTTCTTTCATATCTAGATACGACTTTAACGAGTGCTTGTTTTTCCATTGTGTCCCACTCTTAACTATACATATCTTATGGACATAGAGGTGAAAATCATGTCAGGTAAATATTGACTGGAATCAAATCGGTCAACTTTGTAGATCTGATAATCACTTTTTGATAAGCTTTTTGGCTTTAATTAACCATCCCACAAAAAATACTTAGTAGCTTAGGAAATGCTCATTAGAGAATGAAAAAGGAATATTACTCTATAATAGCTTAGATTATGGTATCACAAATGTTCTAAAGATTATCTATGAAAATACTAGCGACATCTATGTTTTTCTAGAAATTTCTTTAATTTCGGTATCTTGGGAATCTAGTTTTTTTTTTTTTTTTTAAACTGCAGTAAAAACAGCTACTACTGATTGACTTGGCCAAGGTCAAACTCACAATTAGTAAGTGCTAGCTAATAAGGGCAGCTTTCCAAAAACCCAGGACTTCCACATTTTAAAAAAAGTAATCCATTCGAATAGTGGAGGGATTGGGAGAGGCAGAAAGAGAGCTTCAATCTGTTGGTTCCTTTCTCCCAAATGCCTGCAATGGTCCACGCTTGAGCCAGGCTGAAGTCAAGAGCTGGGAACTTATTCCAGGTCTCCTACGTGGATGACAGGAACCCGATTACTTGAGCTATCACCACTGCCTCTTGGGCATCTGCATTGGCAGCAGGATAGGATTAGGAGCCAGAGTAGAGAATCATACCCAGGGTCTCTGATGCCATTTGGCAACCTTTTTGTATTCAGATTTTTAAGGTTCACCTTCATCTCAAATTTTGACACTATGTTGTAATTTCATTGTTTTCAATTGTTGCATATATTATGCATACTAAGAAGTTATGTTTTTCTGTTTCTGTTCTTCCATGTATGTAGTTGACTCAATTTTTCAGATTTACTGATAGGGTTATATAATTTTATTTCCTCACATGATAGCATGTTCCACCTTAACACAGAACACGTTATTTAAAGGCAAACATTCTAATTATCTTTGTTTTTATTGTATGTCAGTATTTAGTTTTTTTTTTAAGATTTATGTGAAAGAGTTAGAGCTCTTACATCTGCTAGTTCATTTCCCAAATGTTGACAGTGGCAGGGCTGGGCCAAACCGAAGCTAGGAGGCAGGAGCTTCATCCAGGTCTCCCACATGGGTGCAGGGTCCCAAAGACTTGGGCCATCTTCTGCTGCTTTTCCGGGTGTGTTAACAGGGAGCTGGATCAGAAGTGGAGCAGCCGGAACTGGAACTGGTGCCCACATGGGATGCCGACATTGCAGATGACAGCTTTACCCACTACATCAGAATGCCAGTCCCAGTAATCTGACTTTCATAAGGCCTCCCTCCTGGTAGAGTAAGGAGGGGATCCCACTTTACTTTTTTTGCTTCTACTTCCATTGTTTATCTGAATGCTGCATTGCTGAAACATTGACTACTGCTCTGCCACCCATATCACCTTCTTTTTGTCATCTTAACCCTGGATCACTCTTTTTAAAATCATCCTCAACAGAGTGATTTATAGGGGCTGGCTCCTGCAGAACAGCATCCCATGTGGTGCTTCTGGTCTAGTTCCCTGCTGGAAGCGGAGAGCAGTGGAAGATGGCTCAGTTGTTTGGGCCCTTGCCACCCATGTGAGAGACCCATATGGAGCCCCTGGCCCAGCCCTGGGCCATCTCAGCGGTGGATCTGCGGATGGACTCTATCTGTCTCTCCCTCTCTCTATGTGGCTCTGATTTTCAAATAAATGATTAAATATCTTTAAGGTAGTTCATAATTTATTGTGGAAGTGGAAATTTCAAGATTATAGAAAGTGGTGGCGCGCCGGCCACGGTGGCCATTGGAGGGTGAACCAATGGCAAAGGAAGACCTTTCTCTCTGTCTCTCTCTCTCACTGTCTACTCTGCCTGTCAAAAAAAAAAAAAAACAAAAACAAAAGATTATAGAAAGTATATCTGCATATTTATTTATTTATTTTAGAAGGCAGATTTTATAGAGAGAGAGGGAGAGACACAGAAAGATCTTCCATCTAGTGATTCATTCCCTAGATGGCCACAATGTCCAAAGATGACCCATTCTAGGAGCCAAGAACTTCTTCCAGGGCTCTCACATGGGTGGCAGAGCTCCAAGCACCTGGGCCATCCTCTGTTGCCTTTCCCAGGCCATTAGCAGGGAGCTGGATCTGAAGTGGAGCATCTGGTACTTGAACTGGTATCCATATGAAATGCTGGTGTTGCTGGCAGTGGCTTTACCTGATATACGACAATGCTGTCCCCCACATTTACATTCATTTTTTACATTTTTTATGAAGATTTATTTGAAAGACAGAGCTACAGAGAGGCAGAGAGAAGTCTTCCATCTGCTGGTTCACTCCCCAAATGACTGCAACGGCTGGAGCTGGTCTCCTAGATGGGTGCAGCGGCCCAAGAGCTTGGGCCATCTTCCACTGCTTTCCCAGGCCATAGCAGAGAGCTGGATCGAAAGTGGCGCAGCTGGGACTAGAACTGGCACCCACATTGGCATGCCAGTGCTGCAGGTGGAGACCTAACCCACTATGCCATGGTGCCAGCCCCTACATTCTTAAATTTATGATCCTGTGGAGTATTTGCTTATTGGGTTAGATGCTATGTCTTACATTTGTAATTAAAGTTGAGAAATTTGAAAATTAATTTTTTTTATTATTTTTGACAGGCAGAGTGGACAGTGAGAGAGACAAAGGTCTTCCTTTTGCCGTTGGTTCACCCTCCAATGGCCGCCGCAGCCGGCGCACTGCGGTCGGCGCACCGCGCTGATCCGATGGCAGGAGCCAGGTGCCAGGTGCTTCTCCTGGTCTCCCATGGGGTGCAGGGCCCAAGCACTTGGGCCATCCTCCACTGCACTCCCGGGCAACAGCAGAGGGCTGGCCTGGAAGAGGGGCAACCGGGACAGAATTCGGCGCCCTGACCGGGACTAGAACCCGGTGTGCCGGCGCTGCAAGGCAGAGGATTAGCCTGTTGAGCCATGGTGCCGGCCTTGAAAATTAATTAAAAAATAATAAGTGTTACATATTAGGACAAATAACATTTTGTGAAAAATATGCTTTTAAAAGTGATGAGAAAACTGATAATCTGTCAGATTTTTTAAAAAAATTTATTTATTTGAGAAGCAGAGCTACAGACAGAGTGAGGGAGAGACAGAGGTCCTCCATTGCTGGTTCACTCCCCAAATGGCTGCAACAGCCAAAGCTGGGCTGGTCCAAAGCCAGGAGCCAGGAGCTTCTTCCAGGTCTCCCACATGGGCACAGAGGCCCAAGCACTTGAGCCATCTTCCACTGACCTCCCAGCCTCTAAGCAGAGAGCCGGATCAGAAGAGGAGCAGCCGGGACATGAACTGGCTGGCACCCATGTAGGATGGCAGTAATGCAGGTGGAGGCTTAACCTACCACGGCACTGCTCTTGGCCCTTTTCCACGTTTTTACAAACTGTTTCCTATCTGACTTAAGAGAATTAACTCTCTTGTTGGCAGTCATCTTTTTGCAATATGATTTTATTCAGTTTTATGAAGTAAATCTGACCTCATATAATTAAGTAGATGGGAAAGGGGAGTATTTTAATTCTTTTCTAATAGTTGTGGATATTCTTCTTTGATACTACACTAAAACTTGACAAGTAATTCTTCAATGTTAATTGCAGTGTAGACTGAAACCACACTGGTGAACATTTTATACTCTTACGTTAAAATCCATTTGGCCTGTCTCATAGGGTAATTGACTGGATGTTTTGCCCATATATGGTACTGTACTATCATGCATTTGTCAATTGAAAAATATTAACTCATTGAGTTATGCAGACTTTCTGAATGTTAACACATTTCTTTCCTTCTTTTCAAGATTTATTTATTTATTTGAAAAGCAGAGTTACACAGAGAGGCAGAGAGAGAGAGAGAGAGAGAGGGGTTCTCCATCTGCTGGTCCACTCCCCAGACGGCCACAACGGCTGGAGCTGCACCAATCTGAAGCCAGGAGCTCCCTCCAGCTCTTCCACGTGGGTGCAGTGTCCCAAAGACTTGGGCCATCTTCTACTGCTTTCCCAGGCCATAACAGAGAGCTGGATCGGAAGAGGAGCAGCAAGGATTAGAACCTGCGCTCATATGGGATATCGGCACTGCAGGCAGTGGCCTTACCAACTGCACCACAGCGCCAGTCCCAACACATTTTATTACATAATATCTTTACAAATTGTGATCTTGAGTATCACCTACAATATCATCAGAAAAATATTTAAATATTAACAAACTGTCAAGCTCATGGTGGTGAATAAAAGTTTCCCAAATTCTAATTTTCGTTTGAAAGCTTGACTGTTATGACTGGCAATAAATACTGTCAGGTATTTTCATGGAAGTGACAAGTTCACTTTGTTCATTTTTGAGAAAATATCTATCAATTACCCACGTCTGCTTAGTCATAGTTTGTCAGTCCTGCTTTCAAGGGAGATGGTGTTTATAAAAATGGCAGCTAGTTCAGCTCACAGCGCTAATGATTTCACATGTACTTTTCCTCAGATTGAGTACCACACTCAGAACGCTGCACTGTATGGAATATTAAAAGGCTTCATTCTTCACAGTCAAGATTTAATAAAATTAAGTTAACTGCTTCATCAGGGACATGTCTGGGTAAACTGGATTTGTTGTGTTCTTTGCTGTGTGTGTGTGTTAGTAAGGAGCACGGTGGCAGCTAACACACTTTGCTTTGTGCTGAAGCACCAGTAGTTTCCCCTTTCCTAGCTTTTGTACCACCAGTTCAAGTGCCAGTGTCGTGAGGGAAGTCAGTAGTTCTTGGTCTTCCTGTGAAAGCAGTTTTGTGGTCGCGATGCTCCTGGAAGGGTCTCAGAGGCCTGCAGGAGTCCACAGACCACCCTGAGAATTGCTGTTCTAGGCACTCAGGATATAGCAGTGTGAAAACAGAATAATTTCTGCTCTCACCAGCCTTCCATTCTAGTGGAGAGCGAAACAAAAACCAACCTAAAGTGGCTTAAGTGTATTGTATTTCAGCTAGTGACAAGTACTAAGGAGGAAATAGGAGAGAATGAAGTGTTAGTGGATTTTGAACTTCTTAGAGTGGTAGGGAAGCCTCACCGAGTAAAAAAATGAAGCAAGTGAGAGAACAAACCATTGAAAGACAGGGGAGGAGAGGATTGGGAAAATACTCCAGACCATGGAAACAGCTAGGTGGAAGTGGGCCTCATATGTCTGAGTGAGTGATAAGGAAACTAAAGAGTCTGAAGAAAAGTGAGTAGTGGGGAGAGAAGGCAGTGTCTCAGTGAGGTATGGAGGCCAGATCATCTAGGATCTAGTAGGCCAGTGCATCAGAAAAATCAGTGTGTGTGCACACATCAGTCGGTCTTGTGAAAATGCCAATTCTGACTCACAGATGGGAGCTGAGTCCTGTATTTTGTAGTTGTAAAACGTTACCAGGTGATGTCAGTAGTGCAGTCCTTTTTGAATAGCAGTTGTAGTGTTTTGAGTGTCCACGGAAGCCTTTGGAGAAGACCCACATGTTCTGGTGTATGTTTTAATATGGTCAGTCATAAATAAAGACAGCAACAGCAATAGATCTGAAATCCCTGTCCTAAACCCTGGACACCAGATGTGTTGGAATTCAGAATTTTTTAGATTTAGAAAGGTATTATGTTTCATATATGTGAGGGTACTTCAGAGAGTTCATGGAAAATGGATTTAAAAAATGTTCCTTTTGGTGTAGAATTTTTTTGAAATCCATGCATTCTTTTATATAGTATATTTCTTAACACCTGCATCAGTGTCTGAGATATTCTTTATAATCACACATTAGTATTTCTGCAACAAAATGAATAAATCATCACACTCAGATAAAGTAAGACTAAATTTTCTCACATCCATTCAGGTGAGGTATTTGCTACCAAGTGAGTGATAGTTATATAAATACTTGTAGGTTCAGGTCAAACCAGGGTTTGTTGCCAAAAGACTTAGAAAATACTTTTACTTTTTAAAGCATTTGGGCTCTATAATTGAGAAAACATGGACTTTAATTGCTATTTTCTTAGTTGTTTATGTCTCCACATTGCAGGGACTTCTTTTTTTCTAAGATTATTTGAAAGGCAGAGTTACAGAGAGGCTGAAGTGGGGTGGGTGGTGCAAGGGGCTGACACTGTAGCATAGCAGGTAGAGCTGCTGCTTGCAGTGCCAGTGTCCCATGTGGGTGCTGGTTTGAGTCTCGGCTGCTCCGCTTTGATCTAGCTCTCTGCTGTGTCCTGGGAAAGCAGAAGATGGCCCAAGTCCTTGGGCCCCTGCACCTGTGTGGGAGACCTGGAAGAAGCCTCTAGCTCCTGGCTTTGGATCGACCCAGCTCTGACCGTTGCAGCCGGTTGAGGAGTGAACCAGTAGAGGGAAGACCTCTCTCTCTCTCCTTCTGCCTCTCCTCTCTCTGTGTAACTCTGACTTTCAAATAAATAAATCTAAAAGAAAGAAAGAATACAAAGCATTATCAAAAAAGAGAGAGAGAGAGATCTTCCATCCACTGGTTCACTCCCCAGATGGCCACAAAGGTTGGGAGCTGTGCTGATCCGAAGCTAGGACTCAGAATCTTCTGTGCTTCCCATGCTGGTGCAGGGGCCCAAGGATTTGCACCATCTTCTATTGCTTTCTCAGGGCAAGGCGGAGAGCTGGATCGGAAGTAGAGCAGCCGGTGCCCATATGGGATGCTGCACCGCAGGCAGTGGCTTTACACACTACGCCACAGTGCCAGTCCCTGCAGGGACTTCTTAAAGACATGTTCATTTTAGGCCTTGCTGGGTGCAGGTGTTGGCAAGAGACTCTACAACCCCAGATCTTTGATTCCTTGGTTCTGCTCTCAAAGGAAGAAAAACGGTATCTATTACTTTGGAACACAAGTTCTCATTTCCAAAGAATTTTTGTATCTTGGAAGCCTATGCTGTCATGTGTGCGATCAAAGCATAGTTAATTAAAACATGCCAAGCACTTTATTATACTTTGGGACAGTTAGCATGTGCTTTGAATTACCTAACTCTGCTCATTTGTGGTTGACTCACTGTTACTTCCATATCTGACTTTGGTTTCTTCCTTACAGCTGTGAGCTGCCTTATTCCACATTAGACTTTGCAGCTTGTAATCTGAAGTAAACTTCTCTGTGTCTGTCAGAATCCATTTGTTTTTGTTTTTTGTTTTTGTTTATTTGTTTAAGCTACTGGTTGTCCCAGGGAGGTCTAATTTAAAAGAAATTTGGAAGTTATCCTAAGATGAAAAGATGAATAATGTTGTGGTCTCTGCATCTTATTTACCTGTGATGTCAAAGTATTAGTAATAGGAGCTCTGTCTCTTCTCCATAGTTCCATGTAAGAGTTGATGTAGGGGCCAGCGCTGTGGGGCAGCAGGTTAAAGCCCTGGCCTGCAGCTCTGGCATCCCATATGGGTGCCAGTTAGAGTCCCGCGTGCTCCACTTCTGAACCAGCTCTCTGCTATGGCCTGGGAAAGTAGAAGATGTCCCAAGTTCTTGGGCCCCTGTACCCTTGTGGGTGACCCGGAAGAAGCTCCTGGCTTCAGATCATTGCAGCTCTAGCCGTTGCTGCCAACTGGGGAATGAACCAGCGGATGCAAGACCTCGCTCTCTCTGGCTCTACCTCTCTCTGTAACACTGCCTTTCAAATAAATGAAGTAAATAATTAAAAAAAAAAATTGGTGTAGCCTGTTTGCTGAGTACCTGTTCTCTCTCTTGCTCTCTTTCTCTCTCTCTCTCACTCACTCACTCACTCACACACACATTTTATTTAGTTGGAAGGCAGAATTTCAGAGAGAGGGAGAGACAGAGAGCTTTTCTATTTGCTGGTTCACTCCACACAAATGGCTGCAATGGCCAGAGCCAGGAGCTTCACGTGGGTCTCCCACAAGGGTATAACAGCCCAAATACTTGGGCCTTCCTCCGCTGCTTTCCCACATGCATCACCAGGGATATGTATCGGAAGTGGAGCAGCGAGGACTCAAAACTGACACCAATGCAGGTGTTGCAGGTGGTGACTTTACCTGATACACCACAGCACTGGCTCCCAGTATCTTTTCCTTTGATAAGAGTTGAAAACATGGATATGGAGAAGACATGACTTTGAAAGGTTTCTGTTTTAATGCTTTGTTAAAGACCTGAGCAAATGGAAAAATGACATACTGATTCTCATTACTGGGAATCCTAACTATGAGGCTATGTCAAAGAGTAGTGCACATTATGATAAGCTTCTGTACTGCATGCTCCCAGACCAGAGAATATGATGATACAAGGGCAAGAATTCAAGTGGGTCATTGCTGCTAAGCCACATTGGAGTGTGGGAAAAGTTTGGGTTAGGAATAATTTGTTCCAAAGTATGAATAAGAACAAGGAGAAAAATGGTATTTACAAGTTTTTCCTTAAGAAAAGAACAAACAATAAATATAGACTGTGTCTACCGAAGGAGGTGGGGACACTAGAGACAACTGAGTTATTCTTAGGTGACTAACCTGGGATATCTCTTCTAAAAGTATGGCATCTGCTGGTTATTTTCCAGAACTTGTATTAATAAAAAGTAGAAATTCTGTAAATAGTGTTCTTCAGGATACTTTTTTAAATGTCTGGATGTTCAGGTGCTATAGATAAAAGTCTAAATTGTTGTGCTTAGAAAAAGTGATCATCAGGCATATATGTGCATATATATATTTTAAAGATTTATTTATTTGAAAGGCAGAGTTACAGGGAGGCAAAGGCAGAGGCAGTGAGAGCAACAGAGGTCTTCCATCCACTGGTTCACTCCCCAAATGGCCACAATGGCTGGACCTGGGCCAATCCAAAGCCAGGAGCTTTTTCTGGGTGCAGGGGCTCAAGGTCTTGGATCATCTTCTGATGCTTTCACAGGCCATAAGAGAGCTATATCGGCAAGTGGGGCAACTGGGACTTGAATCAGTGCCCATATGAGATGCTGGCACTGCAGCATCTACATTTGCCTGCTACACCACAGCACCAGCCCCAGGCATATTATATTTTTATCATGGTAAAACATACTTAACATGATATATTTAAGGATGAATTTCAGGACTTCATAAAAATTAATTTATTGCATTTGAATTCTAAACATAAGGAGGTTCAGGGAAGTAGAAAGATACACTTTTTTACTATTGTTGAGTTTTGCATATTTAATCTATTTTCTGGGGCATACCACTAAAGGTGATTTTAACTTAATGAAATTCAAATGGCAGTCAGTTGAAAATACTGAGATTTTATTGAGAGGCTCGGCAAGAGCTAAATCTCATCTTGAAACCTGTGTCTGAGTAGGTCTGTCTGAGGACTTTTTGTAACTGTGCCAACATAATTGAAATTACCAAATCCTTCAAGGAAGAGACTTTAGAAGTATGACATTGTTGAGAAGAAGAAAGTAGATTGGAAAATGATATCCTTCACCTTTGGATGAGTTGAGTGACCCAGTTCCTGTGTAAAGCTTTTTGTTTTCAAGAGTTTAGTGAAAAGTTTTTAGTAAGCACAAGGACTTTGTTTGTTGTAGTTTGTTTTGCTAGGTCTGCCAAGATGGTCAGAGGAAGCTTTGCTTAGGTCTTTAATAAAAGGCCAAGCTTGAATTTTACACAGAAGAGGTTTCCAAATTTGGTTCACATTTCATTGAGGAGGGTTTTTTTGCTCAGGCTGTGGGTTCATGGTGAAGAGTTAGGCACTGCATTTGCAAAATACTTGTTTCTGGAGTCTTTGATGACATTGCTGAGTGCCTGAAGTTGCACAGTCTCAGGAGGTTCTCCCCTGTATATTAACAGTTCTAGGTCACTATTCTCTGAAGAATTCAAAATAATTATCTTTGGTTTTAAAAATATGTCTATCTGAGTTGAATCATGACACATCACTTTTCAACTTGGAGTAGTTTTCAATGACTTTGTTGCTTCTAAGGATGAATTTAACTGACCTGATTTAGCCGTGACTTTGCAGGGTGAATTTTAATTATCTTAGTTGAAATGACTTCTTTCCACATTTTGAAGCATTTTCTAGAAAACTTTAGTCGGATGTGAAGTCCCTAGAACTTTAGCAAAGCTCATTTTTGTTTCCTCATTAGTTTAGAGTTATGTCTGTTACCATGAGACTTTTAATTTTTACTGTGAATATTTGTTTTCCAAGAAACTGAACTTCTTTTAGAGTAAGAAAGTTGATTATTTTCTTTGCCACTCTTTCAGATATTGCAAATTGTGCTTGTGTAGTTTCAGTGTTGGCTGCCCTTGTTCTTTTTAAAGATCACTTTAATAAACATGTCTTTACTCTGGTGTGGCCAGATTTGTTACAGAAACATTAGCAGCAGCTGGTAGGAATTAATCATTAATGTCTTATGTTTTGGGATTAAAAGCAATACAAGGAATCTCCTGTCAGTTGATTGAAAGGTGAATCTTCATTTGAAGGGCATGCTCTTTTTATTGTCAGTAAATGTTATTGTTTTTAGAGAAATCAGGATTGTTTATTTTCAAACCAAAGCTAATCTGAAATTAATATTCTTTAAAATATTAATCAGTTTTTCTAGTTTTTGTTTTGGTTTGAGAAGCAGAGAGCTAGAGAGCAGTCCTGTTCTCTGGTTCACTTCTCTAATGCTGCAGTGGCTGGGAGGTTGGAACCTAGGAGCCAGAAACTCCTTGCAGGCCTTCCATATGGGTGCCAAGAGCTTGATAACTTGAGCCATCACTGCAGCCTCCCAGAGTCCACATTAGCAGGTAGCTGGAATCAGGATTTGAAGCTTGGACTTGAACCAAAAAACTCCCATATGGAACTTGGGCATCTGGCCTGCTTATTATTATTGTTCTTAATGAATTAATTTATTTGAAAGGCAGAGAGAGAATCTTCCTTCACTGGTTCACTCCCTAAATGGCTTCAATAGCTGAAACCAAGAGCCTAGAATTCCATCCAGGTATCCCATGTGATACAAGGGCCCGGAGACTTGGGCCGTCTTCCCCTCGTTTCCCAGGTGGATTGTCAGGGATTGAGCAGGATTTGAACCTGCACCCACGTGGGATGCTGGCGTTGCAGGTGGCAGCTTAGCCTGCCACTATGGCCTGGTCTGCATCTTTTTTTTTTTTTTTAAGCTTTATTTATTTATTTGAAGCAGTTACATAAAAAGAGAGGAGAGAGGCTTCCATCTGCTAGTTCACTCCCCAGATGGTTCTAATGACCAGGGCTGGGCCAGACCAAAGCTGGGAGCTTCTCCCAGGTCTCCCACAAGGATGCAGGGGCCCAAGCACTTGGACTATCCTCGCTGCTTTCCCAGATGCATTAGCAAGGAGCTGGACCCAGAAGGGCAGCAGCCAGGACTGAAACCAGTGCTCTAGGCGTTGCTTAACTCTGTGCCACAGTGCGGGCCCCACCTAGGCAACATTTTAACTGCTAGACCAAATGCCAACTTCTAGTCCTTGAATGTTGGTAAATCCTTGAATGTTGATAAGTCATTAATTTAAATTTCCTCTAAAATATGACTTAATCAGAGCTGACAGAGCCATTGCCTATGACACTAGTGTCCCATATGGGCATTGGATAATGTCCCATCTGCTGTACTTCTGATCCAGTTCCCTGCTAATGGCCTGGGAAAAAGCCACAGAAGATGGTCCAAATACATGGATCCCTGCCGCCCATGTGTGAGACCCAGGTGAAGCTCCTGGTTCCTGGCTTCAGCCTGGCCTAGCCTCTGCTATTGGGGCCATCTGGGGAGTGAACCTGTGGGTGGAAGATCTCTTTCTCTGTATCTTCCTCTGTCTTTGTAACTCTGGCTTTCAAATAAATAAATCTTTTAAAAATTAATCCTTTTTGAGAAAACCTGTCCGTTTGTTTAAAAATCTTTGGTTTGAACCTAAAACAACAAATAAATTTAATATCCTAGGCTTTTGTAGAATGTACCAATTATCTTTTAAAATAAAAAGTTAAGCTGGTTTAAACTTCACCAGAAGAATCTTTTTTTAAACCACGAAATGCATAAGACATAAATATACTCACACATAAAACTGTGTAGTAAAAAGTTGTTTTTGGTTTTCATAGGTGAGTCATGTTTAACAACATCTGTGGATGTATGAGAGTAAACAGGATCTAATTGGATAAAGCAAAGATTTATTCATTCAGAATCTAAGAAAAATCAGGGTATTAAGATGCAATCCTGTCAGTAAATAAGCATTTTTAGTACCTCCTAAATAGCCCTAATGTTGTAAATGATAAGATATTGAAGATATTATTCCACGTATGTTTTACTTGGGTTTTTATCATTGCTTGAAGATACAGGTAAATATCTTGGAATTTTTAATATTTATAGAAAAAAGGATGTCCTAAAAATATTAATATTCAAAGAAAAGGAGCAGCACAAAAGATTATTTTGAACAATGAGTTTAACACTAAATATTTCTTAAAATCTATGCATTTGAGATTTTAAAAAAGAGAAATTCAAATTATTTTTCATAAGCATGATAGAAAATGTAAAAATATTTAGATAAGATTTTCTTAACTCAAGATTCTAGAAATTAACCAAAAGTGAAAGCAGATTTAATTAATAAAGTGTTCTCATTTTCATAATGAATGCTTAACTTTGAGCACATCCATTTAGAGCTGGGAGCTAACCTCCAGAGAGAGAATGTAGACTTGAGAAGACAATGGTGCTTTGTTATGTGTAAGTTTGCTGCAAAACTACAGATGATTTCTAAGCATCTCAGGCTGGGAATGTGGTTTCTCTGGTCCTGGGTCCTCTTCAAGAGCTCAGACAACTAGCTCTTCCTGTGGAGTTGGTTAAAGGAGACTTTTCTCTGACTCAGTTTTCTAGCTTTTCTCATCTTACAAATAGTTACACTATTAGATTTTAAGTTTTTTTTCCTATCAGTACAAATATACTATATTGTTACTAAAATATAAGCATATAGATTTATTAAAAGAGTAAATATCATCTGGGGAAGCCTTTCTCTTCCTGATTCCCAGGGAGAATGACGCCCCTAGGCCAGAGTGGATACCTGTCTCCTTTGAGTCTAGGGAGAGTTCTTTACCCTGCATGGGAGAACTGAAAACAGTCACTCAGCATTTTCTGTGCTCTCTTGTTGAGATAATAAACCTAGGTGAGGAAGGCTGATCCAGAGGTCACTGTTATTCCATTTTAGTAGGTATCTTAGCATTCTGCGGACACATGCATGTTCATATATGTAAGGCCACCACAAAACACACCAAACATCGGAGTCAAGGGAAAGGGTTTATTGGTGGGGAAATCCGACAAGCTGGAGGGAAGGGGTGAAGAAGAGAGAAAGAGGGGTCCAGAGAGAGAGATCAAGAGAGAGATGGTGAAAAAGAAAGAGAGCTGCAGAGAGGGCACACGCGCAGGAAGCAGGTCCTATTATACCTTTGCAGGGGATAGGAAAGTGAGAGCAGCAAATCCCATTAAGGTGAGGGTGGACCTGACACCTGTGGTTGGGCCATCTGGTCACCTGGCTTCTAGCAATGACAGGAGGGGGCTAGAGCCAAGGATGGTGTCGGGAGGTAGATTGTGCCACAGATAATACTGTCCTGTTTTACTAACAATATATGCACACTTTTTTTTTTCATGTATAAGTAGAAAATTCATTCATGAGAGTATACCATACATACTAATTTGGTCTTTATTTTCCCTATGGTTTACTAATGTTTGTAGTTCATTCTCCTTAATTTGCAAGTATTTGTTTAAGTTGTTACACTGAGTGGCGGAGAACATCTCAGAATCTCTCTGCTTCCTTTCCTACTTGTGCAGATATGAAGCTGAGCCTTCCTTCACCTTCCCCATGATCTTGAGTCTGTTTCTTTCTATCTCTGGTGAGTCTGTGCCGGCACTTGTTTGTTGCATCTTCTGCCTTAGGTCTGTCTCTATTCTGTCTGGATGGTTTTCTCTGACCCTTGAGAAGTGACTTGGCTTGATTACAGTATTAGTCTCTGTCCTCATGTATCTCAGCATTTAATTGGAAGTATGTGCAAGGTAAAGGAAAAACACATAGTTTGTTATTTATGAATGCTTCCTGAACCCCTCAACCCAGCTGCCCTCCAGTGTCTGAACCTCCAGCTTTCCTAGGCATGTCTTTTATTTCAGCCACTCTCTCTCTCTTTCTCACTCTTTCTCTCTCTAAATCTGACTTTCAAATCAATAAGTCAATAGCACATTATTTCTCTTCCTTCCCATTGTCATTGTCTGTCAGTGTTGAACATCGATTCTATACTATTTATTGATATTTGTTTGTCTCTGCTGCTAGGATGCTGTTCTGATCAGACCATGACCCAGCTCACAGAACTGATCCCAGTTTAGGGTCATGATTGTGGTTTTTCATTGTTTACTCAGTGATTTACTGTGCCAGGAAGGCAGATGTCACAGACGCTTCCAATATCCACCTTAGGCTGAGCCAGCATTGCTGCACTTCAGTAAATCCAGAAGCCCATTGTGTGACCCTAGCTAATCCGTTCCAGTTCATCCTCCTTCAAGGCCGTTTTATTTCAGGAGTGTCTCTGCTTTTTCTTGGCAGTGGGATTTAGTTTGGGTGATGAATATTTTCTGTGGCAGAAGTCTATGATTTTGAATATCAGGAATCAAAAATGGGGTATCATTTCTTCTTTTCCAGAGAGTTAGGATCCTGGAAAATTGGTCTCCTTGGCATTGGCAACTGATTGTGCATGTCAAGAAGTTAAAGCACACAGTCAACTTTGCTCTCTCAATACTCATCCCTGGGTCTTGAGGCCAGTGGTGCCTAACTAAGGGAATGTTTGGGCAGCTTGATTCTCAACAGAAAGATCTGTGCCAAGATGATCTAAGGTCTCTATACCTAAACGTAAGAAAGACTGTTTTAATTTCTAAGTTCTCTTTTGAAGAGCATCTCACTTAGCAAGATACCTGTTCTACAATTTAAAAGTCTAATGATACACATCACCAATAGCTCCCAGAATGAGCTAGTCAACACTCCAGCAAAAAAAAAAAAAAAAATTGCTAGGGGCCGGCGCCGCGGCTCAATAGGCTAATCCCCCACCTGCGGCGCCAGCACCCTGGGTTCTAGTACCAATTGGGGCTCCGGATTCTGTCCCGGTTGCTCCTCTTCCAGTCCAGCTCTCTGATATGGCCCGGGAGTGCAGTGGAGGATGGCCCAAATCCTTGGGTCCTGCACCCCCATGGGAGACCAGGAGAAGCACCTGGCTCCTGGCTTGGGATCTGTGCAGTGTGCTGGCAGCAGTGTGCCGGCCGCGGCAGCCATTGGAGGGTGAACCAACGGTAAAGGAAGACCTTCCCCTCTGTCTCTCTCTCTCACTGTCCACTCTGCCTGTCAAAAATAAATAAATAAATAAATAAAAATAAGTTGCTAGGAAAAGACTTTTAAAATCCAAACTATACTTTTAAATGTCACTAATAATGACAGTTGTTCTAATATTAAAAATCTTAAATGTTTCTCCCAATATTTCTTGATAATTTGCTAAAAAGGTTACATGATTATGATCTGTACACGGTGTCTTTTGTAATAGAATAGGTGTACAGGAGAGTCAAGTGTTTTGGTACAGTGTTTTAAGCCACCATCTTCAACTCTGGCATCCCCTCTGGGCACTGGTTTGAGTTCTGGCTGCTCCACTTCTTATCTAACTCCCTGTTAATGTGCCTGAGAAGGCAGCAGAAGAAACCCCAAGTTCTTGGGCCCCTGCCATCCACATGGGAGACCTGGATGGAGTTCTAGGCTTCTGCCTCTAGCCTAGCCCAGTCCTGGCTGTTGTCATTTGGGGAGTGAACAAGTGTATAGACGGTATCTCCCTCTCTCCTACCTTCTTCCTCCCCTCCCCCTTTCTGTAATTCTGCCTTTTAAATAAATAAATAAATCTTCAAAATAGGTGTACAGGGAAGAATAAAATAATAGGAAGAATAAAATAATAGGAAAAATTAAAGAATACATGGCTGAAATAGTTACAAAAAATCTTGAGGCTAATATGGTAATACTGTGTTTTCATTTTTAAATTTTGCAGAGAGACAGACTGAGAGATGTTTCATCCACTGGTTCATTCCAAATGGTTGGGCCATGCTGAAGCCAGGAACCTGGAATTCAATTCAGATTTCCCATGTGAGTGTCAGGGACTCAGCTTGGGCCATCCTCTGCCTCCCAGAATGCACATTATTAGGAGGCTGTATCCGAAGTGGATTAGCTGGGAGTTTAACCAGACAGTCCAGTATGGGAGTGTGCCATTCAAGATGGCAGTTTAGCTGCTGTGCCACCTGCCTACCCTAGTATTGTGTTCTTAAACTCATTTTTGCTGAGAGTATAAAATATAATAATATAATATAATATATATAGTATGTATTATATATTATAGTATATATAGTATATTATAGTATAAAATATAATAATATAATTAATAATTATAACAATTATATTATATAATCATATAATTACATATTATATAATATATAATGATATTATCAAGCAATTATTAATATATAATACAATATATTAATATAAATAACAATTATATTATATATTATGTATTATATAATAATATTAATTATAAAATATAATAATATAATTAAGAAAGATCTCCTAAAACTCAAGGTGCTTTGTATTGTATAATACATAATTTAATTCTTATAACGAACATGTTTTACTATTTGCATGTTAGGTGATAATTTCGTTCCACAAAGAAATTAAGATTTGGGTGTGGGCTTTTGCTCTGGTTAAGCCACCAGTTAGGATGCCTGTGTCCCATATGAATTTGATATCAAACTTGGGCTCTGACTCTACCTTTCTGTTAATGCAGACCCTGGAAGGCAGTGATTTTTACTCAAATAATTGGGTTCCAGCCATCCCAGTACGTGACTTGGGTTGAGTTCCTGACTCCTGGCTTCTGCCTGACACATGCCTGTTTCTTTGGACATTTGGGGAGTGAACCAGTAGGTGGAAGCCTGCACTCTCTAATTTTGATACTGTCTCTCAAGTCAGTAAAAACAAAGTTAAGATTCGGAGAGAGTAAAATTTGTAAAATCATACGATCAGGCACCCCAGGTTCTAGTCCTGGTCGGGGCGCTGGATTCTGTCCCAGTTGCTCCTCTTCCAGGCCAGCTCTCTGCTGTGGCCTGGGAGGGCAGTGGAGGATGACCCAAGTGCTTGGGCCCTGCACCCCATGGGAGACCAGGATAAGCACCTGGCTCCTGGCTTCGCATCGGCACAGCGCGCCGGCTGTAGCAGCTATTTGGAGGGGTGAACCAACGGAAGGAAGACCTTTCTGTCTCTCTCTCTCTCTCTCTCACTGTCTAACTCTCCCTGTAAAAAAAAAATAAATAAAAATAAATAAATAATAATCATAGGATCAATAAAGGTTGACATTCACCTGAGACAGCCCTGTCTAGCTCTAGGTTCATAGCTCCCAGAGTCAGGAGTTTCGTGTATTAGCCTGTCACCTTCTCCAGAGTTAAAGCTGCTGCAGGAGTCCCTTATTGCTCATAACTACAGACTGACTGCACAGGGTCTGTGAGGAGTTGGGAGTAACTACGAACTTAGAGGTCACAGTGCCCAAGACTCCCCTTACTTCCTTTTCCTTTTTAAAAAATATTTATTCATTATTTGAAAAGGAGAGATAGACAGAAGAGAGGGAGAGAGAGAGAGGAAAGTAGTCAGGGAGGGAGAGTGATACTCAAATGCTCATGGCAGCCTGTGCTGGGCCAGGCCAAAGTCAGGAGCTGGGAACTCCATCCTGGTCTCTCATGTGGATGGCAGGGGCCTGAAGTGCTTGAGCCATCATCTGCTGCCTTCTGGGATGCATTAGCAGGAAGCTGGATTGGAGTGGAGGAGCTGGGACTCAAATTGGCACTCTCATATGGGGAATGCAACTATCCCAAGAGGTAGCTTAACTAATATGCCACAACACCTACTCCTCCCCTCATTTCTGACACCAACTTCAAGTTACAGGATAGTTCCCCAAACCACTCTGAGGAGCCACACTTCATTGGAAGAATTTATCAGAACTCAATAAACAGTGTTATGCCCACAGTCATGGTTTATTACAGGGAAAGGATGCAGATTAAAATCAACCTAGAAAAAGAAGCACCTAGGGCTGGGTCCAAGAGAAATAGAAGATTTGGAGCTTCTTTTGTCCTTTCTATGCAGAGTCAGGATGTGTGCTCTTCCTGTACCCATATACACAGAGTTACTTCAAGCAGGACGTGCTCTGTGCTTTTACTGGGACTTTATAACATAGGCTTTGTTGATCGATTGACCTTATGGTTGATCAACTAATAGTCCTGACCTGAAGCCCCACCCTCACCCCATTTGAAATTATTTGTTAATCTGGGGCTAGCTCCAGGCCCCCTGGCAAACTAAGATTACCTTCTAGGAGCTGTGGGCAAAGGCTAGACTTTCTCTGGGCAAAATGGGATGTCTTAGTGGGAAGTCAATATCTACTCCCTCCTGGTTCCACCTTTGTGGATTACTGCAGCCTATAGTTGGGAGCCTGGCTAGGAGGCTGAGACACAAAGAATATAAATGAGCATCCAGAGAGTAAAATCTACCCTCTTTTGCTATAACCCCTGAACTGTGTTTCCTACTGCTTATGATTTGAATGACAGTGTAGTAGCATTCATGTATCATCAGTAAAATCATTAAATTTCTTCAATGCTCACAGGCAACAGTTTTCCTGGTATTGAAAAAATACTGATAAATTAATTATGATTTCTTTTTTTTTTTTTCTTTTTTTTTTTTTTTTTTTACAGGCAGAGTGGACAGTGAGAGAGAGAGACAGAGAGAAAGGTCTTCCTTTTGCCGTTGGTTCACCCTCCAATGGCCGCCGCGGTCGGCGCGCTGCAGCCGGTGCACCGCGCTCGTCCGATGGCAGGAGCCAGGTGCTAGGTGCTTTTCCTGGTCTCCCCATGGGGTGCAGGGCCCAAGCACCTGGGCCATCCTCCACTGCACTCCCGGGCCACAGCAGAGGGCTGGCCTGGAAGAGGGGCAACCGGGACAGAATCCGGTGCCCCGACCGGGACTAGAACCCGGTGTGCCGGCGCCGCAAGGCAGAGGATTAGCCTGTTGAGCCACGGCGCCGGCCGATTATGATTTCTTACTCAGACAAGCTTCCATATAATTAACTGTCTCCCCTCCCTCCCCCCCCCCCCCCCCCCCGCAACAGACTCACACACCTGGCAGTAGAAATGTGTATATATGTCTGTATCACTGAATTAAGGTCATGTTTGGTCCTAACTTGTTACCCTAAGTTCACCTGAGCTGTCTGTTTTCCTAAGTTGTTTATTATTTACAGTCAATTTTCATTATTGATGGGTTATATATTTATAAATGTGCTTGCTTGTTAGCATTTATTTGTAATCCTAAAATAAAGATTTGTGGCACTTGGAGAGTTATTTGTAAATATTCAAAGAGCGGTAAAAAAATTGGAGTCATGCGACCTGCACGTTTCCAGCTATGGTCAAACAAGGCAACATTCTGCCCTATTTTAGCTCTTATACTATAAACAATTATCCTTTTCATGGACTATTTAATGCCACATTTTTTACATTTTTGTGGGTTTTGTTGTTGTTGTTGTTGGGATTTTGCTGTTTCCAGTGCCCCCCAAGCATAGTGGAGAAGTGCTGACTGGTTTTCCGAAGCTCAAGAAGCCGGTAACGTATTGTATGGAGAAAATATTTGTATTAACTAAACTTCATACAGGTATACGTTATCGGGCCACTGGCTCTTAGTTCAGTGTTACTGAAGCAAATACAACAAGGTTATGTATTGTCTGATGAAAATGTGACCAGAGGCACATGGGAACCTAACCCCATGTTTCCCCTGGCAACAGTGGTCTGGTATTCTCTCCTGAATTCAGCGTTTCAGGAAACCTTATGACTATTGTGAATAATGAGAATCAGCTGTGTTGCATCACATCATTTATTCATCTATTTGTATAATCCTGTATACATTCTTTAAGCAAACATACTTGAACACTTTTTCTGGGTGCCAAGCAATGTCCACATGACTTAGAATTTCCCTTTTATGTTCTTATTCCTGTTAATATGTTCTTAGGCCATAGCCCTCTGACTCAGCATATTTGTGAGGTTATGATGACACATCATGAACAAAGCGTGAGGCTGAGTTTTAAAGGTTGGAGAACTGGGGGCAGATTGTATTGAATCTCTGACCATTTTACTTGAGCTACATATTCCACCTTTTCAATAAACATTCCAGGAATTTTCTTGTCTACTTGATGAGCAAGATATTTAGGACCAGATTTCCTACAGGTTTCCTGTTGGGTGCCAACAGAGCCACTTGATTAGGCACAGCTTTCCCTACCAGAAAATGATGTGTCTGCTAGTTTGGCTGTTAGTCTTAGAGGAAGAGTTTTTGGCTGCTCAAAGTATTCCTCAGCTCTTTGCCGATGAGAAGCCAGACCACAGTGGCCCTTCTCTTTTCTTCCATTCCTCCATTCCCGCATGCATTTGCATTTCCATCCTTTCCCACAGCCTCTGCACACCATCTCCCACATTGACACTCAAGCAGAGCGCGGGGGAAGGGCTGGGGAAGAGATGGTCACTTTGGGTTCTGTGTGTGCTTCCCTAGGCAGGCTGTCTCCTTAACTGAGCTGTTTCTCATTTCCAGTGGAGATCTTCCAGGATGTGAGAGAGTTGCCCTGGGGCTCTGCCTTGCTCTTCTTCTCTCTGCCTGTTTCCCTAACACCGCTTCTACCCCAAACTCCCAGGGTGGTAGGGGAAAATAGAAGAATATCTAGTATTTCTGAGGAATCGAATTGTTCTCTGGTCAGTTTGCCCAAAAAGAAAAATTCCAATGATTTCAGGGATTGTTCAGAGAAATAATCATTAAACCCAAAGAAACAAAAATTTGCATCGACTCTTACCTCAGTGAATATAAGAAATGAGTGCTAGCAGTAAAAGTGAACCTTGATATTTTCAGTTAAGTACAATGTCTTTCTTTGAATATTCTTGTAAAACTGTACTCCAGGAAAGTAAGGACCAAGTCCAAAAAACCTTTGAACGCCGTTTAGTGACTACCACAATGCCTGAGGCAAATAGGCCTCAACAAATATATGTTAAATGCATTAATGATTAAACTATCTTATTTTAAAAATATATATATATTCAGTACTCTTAATTTGATGTTTATTCTTTCAGATACAGATGAATATAGACCTCCTGTTTGGAAATCTTACTGTGAGTATCCAAAGTAATTATATAGGGTTATAATGCTGTATAGTTAATATATAAACAGTGGGATTGTCAGCTACAAAGATTCACTCTATTTTGTATCCATTATTGGAAAATTAATTCACAACAAGGTTTGACAATAGTAGAGAAGAAGTAATTGTGGCTGAATGTTTGCACAAAAATCTGTGAATGGCTTGCATGTCTGGAGTGCATCTTATCCCTCTGAGCTTACGTGAATTCCATGATGTAGAACTGGAGATCACTTATTAGAAGTGGCAAATAAAATTAATGCAAGGAGAGTATAAAAAAAAGTCTAATTATTTGGATCTTGATTCTTTATCAGAAACAAGGAAAATGTAAATGGTGAGTGAGGAGGCTGTCTTAATAGAAAGAATGGGTTGGAAAGAGGCAAAAGAAAAATGGTCTGTAATAATTGCTTTCCCAAAACATAAACAAGGAATCTTTGATTTTTATAGTGCTCTTGAAACTTTGCTTTAGGATAAACATTTCCTTAAAACAGTCTAACTTTTTATTTATTTTTTTTCAATTTCTTTTTTTTTTTGTTTTTATATAAAGCTTTTATTTAAAGAATATAAATTTCCAAAGTACAGCTTATGGATTACAATGGCTCCCCCCCCACAACTTCCCTCCCACCCGCTACCCTCCCCTTTCCCGCTCCCTCTCCCCTTGCATTCACATCAAGATTCATTTTCAATTCTCTTTATACACAGAAGATCAGTTTAGTATATATTACGTAAAGATTTCAACAGTTTGCCCTCACATAGAGACACAAAGTGAAAATACTGTTGGAGTACTAGTTATAGTATTAATTCACAATGTACAGCACATTAAGGACAGAGATCCTACATGATTTTTTTTTAAAGAATTGATTAATTATCTATGCAATTTCCAACAGTCTAACTTTTTAGTCCTTTATTTTCTGTTCCTTATATACTAGACAACATTATTTTATCAAGCAGAAGATACCACAGAGTTGTTAAGAGTAGAAATAAGGTCAATATAATCAAAGTAGTTTTTAAAAAACTACAAATGTACTGGTACGGAAACAGTCCTGGAAGTTTTTGTCTAGAGTCAGGCATGCAGTCTAAGAAGCTGTATTTTAAATATAGATCATTGGCATCTATAAATATTGAGAGTTACTCTAAATTTTGATGTTTGGAAGTTGCTGAAATTTACTGACTTAAAGAGCAGTCAGTAATTCAGATTCTCATTGATTTTATGTCCCTAGAACAACAGACAGTTATTATTTTAGTAGATTACCACTTTGGAGTAATTAGAACAAGTGAAAATGAATGGTCTCTGAAAATATTCCCACTGATGCTTTCTCTTCCTTGCTGGAATCCCCACCTGTCCCAACCTGGGGAATGAAAATGATACGTCCTTTACCTCTTAAAGCTTTTGTCTCATAGACTCATTGACTGGAGGAATGTTTAAAATTCTCTGCATTTTGTTGTTTTCAGTTTATCTTTGTCCCCTTTTGCTCTGTCTTGTGCCCGGTACATTTTATTTTTATTTGAAAGGCGGAGTTACAGAGAGATGGAGGCAGAGAGAGAGAGTCTGATGGTTCACTCCCCAAATGGCTGCAACAGCCAGAGCTGAGCCGAGCCGAGCCAAAGCCAAGAGCTTCTTCCAAGTCTCCCATGCAGGTGCAGGGGCCCAAACACTTGGGTCATCCTCTACTGCTCCCAGGCCATAGCAGAGAGCTGGATTGGAAGTGGAGCAACCGGGACTCAAATGGGCCCCCATACGGGATGCCGGCACTGCAGGCTGCGGCTTTACCTCTGCCATAGTTCCGGCCCTGCCCAGTGTATTTTTAATGTATGCATTTAGGAAGCCTCTGATTGTTATTGTTATTACCCCCTTGGAGAATATTGATTAGTAAATATAGTATGTACAATTTTTATTTTCTGTGTCATGTCTTACAGTAACTATCATTTGTCTTAAATAGGTGTTTTTTTTTTTTTTTTTTGGTGACAGTTCTGTACTGAGTTTTATAGTTGGCAACAGTTTTAAGTACAATTCTGTCATTGAATTTTATAGCTTTTCCTAATGGTTTCAATTCTCATTCTCCCCATTATCATTTTAATGATAGGAAAATAGAAAAATGAAAAAAATGAAATGAAAAAACTTCCAATTCAGGGAAGTTTTATGATTAGGCTCTGTTAAAAGCCAGTTGCAAATATCCTTTTAAAAAATGGCCATATGAAATTTTCTTATTAAAAACATTATGTTAATATTTCAATAGATACATACACAAATTTTAATTAATGAGCAAACATACAAAGATTTCCTTCTCACAGTGAATTGCTACATTGATTATATGGATTGTTAAATGTGTCTCAAAATTCTCATCCAAAAAAAATTGTGATTAGGTTGAATCTTTTTGTTTTCCTTTATATGTTTTATCTGTGCTACTCTCGGACAGTTTAAAAGTTTTACAGCTAGTTGTAAGTAACCTAGTAAAATATTTATTAATAATCCTGAATGAGTTTATCTTGCACCCTTATTTCATCAATAGAGACTGGAATTCTCAATAACTGAAGCAGTGGCTGTCTGGTACTCTTAATCACTGAGCCAAAAACATTTTGTTTACTTCTGAGGCCAGACCCATATCTCTGTCAGTTAGAGTTAAGAATCGATGTTTCCACTGACAGTCTTTGTGACTGATAAACTATAATGCATTCAGCATCTTCCTTGTGATTTTTTTTTTAAATTCAGGTGTATTTTGTCCTTGTATGGGTGTACCAGCAGAATGAAAGCTGCCTAAGATGCTCTGGTTGCCTACACTGATTTTGTAGATCTTGTACTAAACCTCATGGTAGCCCCCCCCCCCCCAATATTTGCCATTGTGTGGTCTAAACTGCATTTCACCATGTGATTCTATAAGAAACTTTATCCTGATAGTATGTCTTAGTGTTGAGCTCAAGATGCATACTGGTACTCAAATATTGATATAAAGAATTTTCTGTCTTAAATTTCAATCACCTACATATAATAATAGCCCACCCATCTTTAAGAACTTTTACTGTGTGCCAGAGATTGTTTTAGGTCATTAAAAAATAGTAAGTTATTTTATCCTTACAATGAACTATGAAGTAGAAATTATTACCCCCATTTTACAAATGAGGAAAACTAAGGCACAATATACGGTAATATTGTGGGGTTGCAGTATTTAGACCCTGTGTGTTTTGATTCAAGAGATCAAATTCTTCACTGCAGTGCTATATCTGCTTTGTATGGCAACACAGAGCACTGAAGTAAGTCTCAATATGTTTTCAGGATTCATTTTGTATATGTATATATACATACCCAGTATGATTACATATGTGTGTATATATATGTTCTAATTATATATATATTTGTACATGTCCCTATGATTTATTTGAATGACTATGGTCTGAGGGTGGAGTCTGTATAATGATATCCATTTGAAATCTGAATCGTTCATTATCTGACAGTTACAGATGTCTGGGTAGTTTGAAATGACAAAATGTCTTAAATGTTTAACAATAGGATTAACTTAAATTCGATTATATGTAGCTATATATGTAGAAATAGAAAAAATCTCTTCAAGAGGTAAACTTAGACATGCATAAACACTTTTTCTCTGACAGTGACACATGCTGTTCATTCTTTCTTCATTTGAAATCAGCCTGAAATTAGAAGGAGGTTGTAGTATAATTTTCATTGATCCATTTTCACATACCCTAAAAATTATCTATTCTTTAGGCATATTATTTCAGTATCTAAATTCTTTCATTGCATTCGCACTAGCTGAGAAGTAGTAACTTTGGCTCACAAATTTTGTTTTTATTAGAGATTATCTTTGAAGATAGATATTTGCCAAATAAGGGAGAAAAACAATGTGTGTGTTTTTTTTTTTTCCCACAGGCAGAGTGGACAGTGAGAGAGAGAGAGACAGAGAGAAAGGTCTTCCTTTTGCCGTTGGTTCACCCTCCAATGGCCGCCGCGGTCGGCGCGCTGCGGCCGGTGCACCGCGCTCATCCGATGGCAGGAGCCAGGAGCCAGGTGCTTTTCCTGGTCTCCCCATGGGGTGCAGGGCCCAAGCACCTGGGCCATCCTCCACTGCACTCCTGGGCCACAGCAGAGGGCTGGCCTGGAAGAGGGGCAACCGGGACAGAATCCGGTGCCCCGACCGGGACTAGAACCCGGTGTGCAGGCGCCGCAAGGCGGAGGATTAGCCTGTTGAGCCACGGCGCCGGCCAAAACAATGTGTTTTACTGGTAGCCTACAAATCCTAATTTTACTTTCAAGCGTGGCACTTAATAATGTGCTTTAAAAAATATATATATATATATAACCGTTATTGCTTTATATCAGAGATATGCAATGAATTTATGAAAATAAATGGCCAGGTACTAGAGAACAGCGCTAAGTATCCAGCCTTGATTTGTTGTAAGGTAAAGGACACTCGTGTGGATTATGCTCTTTCTGTTTGTGCTCACCCCTTGGCTTTCACTGACTCAGATTGGATTTACTTGGCTTTGTTTTGTTCATGACAAATAGTTCTGTACCAGTGTTCTTATGAACATACAAAGCAGCCAGTTTGTTATTCTGAAAGCATTCGTAAATCCTATATAAGGGAAACTAACTTTTTTTTCTGACTTCTCACAGTGTACCAGCTGCAACAGGAAGCCCCTCATCCTCGAAGAATTACCTGTACATGTGAGGTGGGTGTAGTGTAACCAGTACATTGAAAGGCCTCTCAAGCATCTGTTTCTCATACTTTTACCTTCCTCAGTGACTTGGTTGTTTGTGGGATTAACCATTTATGCTAGTTAGCATCATAAAATTGTAACCTGAATGCAGCTTTCTTAACATTCTTCTCATTTGACATAGCTGCCACTTTTTAATGGTCCATTTGGATCATAGTATACGATATGACAGTATAGTTTTAACTGATGTAGTCTTTTCTGTTAATTTGTGCATTGCTTTTCAGTTTTTGTTTTATTCCTTATTTTTTAAGTTTAAAAATCTCACTGTGAATTACTGAATTATTTTTTTCCATTAAAAGGAAGATTTATGTCATTTAGAAAATGAACAAGACATGGATAATTTACCAGAAAAAGAGATGACATGTGACAGTATATGAAAAATGTTGTTTCTTTGATAATAGAAGAAATTAAGATTAAAACACGCAGAGATAGCATTTGCACCTTGCAGATTGGCAAAAGACTTTGTAAGAGTCCGTAATACCTAATTAAGTATACTTGGATTTACCCTTTGACCTGCCAGCCGAAATTCCAGGGATTTACTCTGATGAATTACCTTTACAAATAACAGAATAATATATGCTCTAAGATTTTCATGTTAGGATTATTAGTATTAGCAGAAGTTTGAAAAAAAACCTAAAAATCTGTCCATAGGAGATAATTGAGTAGAATAGGCTATGAAAAAGAATAAGGAAGATTTCTGTGAACTGATAAGGAATTATTTCCAGATACAAAATATATATATATAAGTATCATCCTTTTCTTCTAAGAAAGAACAGAAAAATAAGACAAAATGTAGCTTATTTTTGAAAAAGAAAAACAGGAAAGATGAAACCAGAGACCAGTGAAATAGTTATTGTAGGGTATGAGTGAGGAGCACTGGAGGAGAGGGGGTGTCTCTGAGGAGATGCTTTTGTATTTGTAGCTGTGACTTCTGAACTATGTGTTTTCATATATTCAAACACCACAATTAAAATGATAAAGCAGACCTTAAAATTGAAAATAGTTAGAAAAAAGGAACTTAAATTCATAATCACCCAAACAACTAACTTAAAGAGCTTGTAACATTATTTTGATAGTATAGACTTTTTAAAAAATATATTTATTTATTTATTTTAAAGAGTTACAGAGAGGGAAACAGAGAGCAAGCTTCCATCTGCTGGACCACTCTCTAAATGGCTGCGAAGGCTGGAGCTGAGCCATTCTGATGGCAGGCGCCTGGAACTCCATCCGGTCTTCCATGTGGCTGGCAGGATCCAAGCACTGTGCTTTGCAGGCACATTAACAGGGAGCTTGATCAGAAGAGAAGTGAGGACTGAAATTGGTGATCATTTAGGCTGCTGATGTTGCATGTGGTGGCCTAGCCACAACCTTAGACCCTGATTAAACAAACTTGAAGAGGAATATTTTAAGGACAAAAGCTTCAAAAGGGACAGACATTGTGGCAGTGAGTTAAACTGCTTCCTGTGACTGTCATCTCATAATGGAATGCAAGATCAAAATTTACCTTCTCAGCTTCTAATCCAGCTACCTGCGGATGTGCCTGGGAAGACAGTGAATGATGGCCCAAGTATTTGGGCCCCTGCCACTTGCATTGAGAGACATTGGTGGAGTTCCTGGCTCTTGGCTTTGGCCTGGCTTAGCCTTGGCTGTTGCAGCCATTTGAGGGGTGAACCAGGAGATGCGAGATTGATATATATATATATATATTTTTTTTTTCTTCCCTTTCTATAGCTCTGTCCTTAAAATAAATAAATAAATCTAAAAAACTTGAAAGGATCTTTAGCTATACTTAGTAGATTTGTTGTTGGTAGTAGTTCTTGTACAGTAATCTTGAAGTTATTTTTTATGTAATATAGGATAGAGCAAATGAGTAATTACACTGGAGTTTAGAGAGCCACAGTTCTTAGGAGACATAATTATGAAGTGAGAAAAACTAGGAAGTACATTATGGTATTGAAGTTAAATTGGTGGTGTTGATCTGAACTCATAGGTTTTTAAGATATTTTTCTATCTTAGTCCATGGAAAGGGCTTGGAAGCAGTGTTGCCCCAGTCAGAATGAATATGCCTGGTATCCAGATTTAGATTTCTAAGTACTGCTTGATACAAAGAGGAGCGATTTCTCCTGAGAGAAACTCGTGATTCTAATTTTTATTTTATTTTATTTTATTTCATTTTATTTTATTTTACTTTATTTTATTTTTTGACAGAGTGGACAGTGAGAGAGAGACAGAGAGAAAGGTCTTCCTTTTCCGTTGCTTCACCCCCCAGTGGCCACTGCGGCCGGCATACCGCGGCTGGCGCACCACACTGATCCGATGGCAGGAGCCAGGTGCTTCTCCTTGTCTCCCATGCGGGTGCAGGGCCCAAGGACCTGGGCCATCCTCCACTGCCCTTCCGGGCCACAGCAGAGAGCTGGACTGGAAGAGGAGCAACTGGGACAGAATCCGGCGCCCCGACTGGGACTAGAACCCGGGGTGCCAGTGCCGCAGGTGGAGGATTAGCCTATTGAGCGCGGCACTGGCCCACTCGTGATTCTAGAGCAATGGGCAGGGAAATCCTGGAACATCCTGTTTTATCAGGAAGGCAAAAAAGTCTTCAAAATCTAGTTGGGGAGCATGTCACAAAGATACAAGAGCCTACTTGAAGGAGTTTAAGGCAAAATTTGGGACAGTTTGAATATAAAAAAGTAATGGATAGTTAACAACTTGAAGGAGAGTTTGAGACCATAATGATTCTTTAAAAAAAAAAAAACAGCCCAATACAAAGAGAGAAAAAGGGAAATGTGAAATTTTTGTTTATGAAAGACTGGCAGTTCAAATGTAAAAAAAGATAAAGTTCTAATATTGCTATTTTGAACTACTGGTTGATTCAGCAAGGATCATTATTGGATGTTAAAGACTTTGAATGAAAGGCTCTGGGTAGACAAGATATTCACATGATCTTAAGCTTTCATCCTGCCCATTATTTATTAATTGTAAAGGGAAAAATACACATCTGTCATGGGGAGATCTAGCAGTCATACCTTTAACCAAGAGATCAAATGCTGTATTACCTGGAATGATAGAGCAGAATACACAAAACGTCACCTGTGTAGTATTTCTCCCAAAAATGTTGAAATCTAATTATAAAATGAGTAAGACAAATCCAGAATGTGAGGATAAAATACAGTGGTTAGACCATCCAAAATTAAATTAAAGGAAACTGAAGAGACTGCAGTCAAATTCAGTGTCTATATCTGGATTGGATCCTGAACTTAAATATCCTGTGTGTGTGTGTGTGTGTGTGTGTGTTAAGGCTAGAAATTTTGAGTCCAATTAGAGAAATCCGAATATGAAACTATATATTAGATAATATGAAGTCATTTTTACTTTTTTAAAATTTTTTTTAAAAATTTCATTTAAGGTATATAAATTTCATATATACAGATTTAGGAACATGGTGATACTTCCTGCCCTACCCTCCTTCCTACCCACAATAGCATCCTTCCTTCTGCTTCCTCCCTTATTCCCTCTCTTAATTTTTACAGTCATCTACTTTCAATTTACTTTAAGATTAACCCTGCACTAAGTACAGAGTTCAACAAATACTCAACAGTAGAGACTAGGACTGTAAATAGGCATTGAATCTCTAATGTTAATTTCACTCCTGTACATTACATTTTTGGTACTCTATTAGTTACGACAGATCAGGGAAAACATATGGTATTTGTCTTTTTGAGACTGGCTTATCTCACTAAGTATAATGGTTTCTGGTTGCATTCATTTTGTTACCTAAGGCAGGATTTCATTCTTTTTTTTACAGCTGAGTAGTATTCCAGAGTGTACATGTACCATAATTTCTTTATCCAGTCATCAGTTGGTAGACATCTGGGTTGATTCCATATCTTAGCTATTGCAAATTGATCTGCAATAAATGTGAGAGTACAGATAACACATATGCTGATTTAATTTGCCTTGGGTGAATTCCCAGGAGTGAGATGGCTGGGTCATATGGTTGTTCTATTTTCACCTTTCTGAGGAATTACTGTCTTCCATAATGGCTGTACTAGTTTATAATCCCACCAACAGTGGATTAGTGTACCTTTCCCCCAACATTCTCACTAGCATTTATTTGTTGATTTCTGTGTGTGAGCCATTCTCATTGGGTTAAGGTAAAACCTAGTGGGGTTTTGATTTACATTTCCCTGGTGATCCTGAACATTTTTTAATGTGTCTGTTGGCCATTTGAATTTCCTCTTTTGAAAAATGCCTGTTTAAGTCTTTTGCCCATCTCTTAACTGGATTGCTTGTTTTGTTGTTGTATTTCTTGAGCTATTAATCTCTTATCAGTTTCGTATTTTGCAAATATTTTCTCCAGTTCTTTTGGCTGCCTCGTCACTTTGCTGAGTGTTTCCTTTGTGGTGCAGAAGCATCTCAGCTTAATGTAGTCCCATTAGTCTATTTGTGCTTTTATTGCGTGTGCTTCTGGGGCCTTTTCCAAAAAGTCTTTGACTATGCCAATATCTTACAGAGTTTCCCCAGTGTTCTCTTATAGTAATTTGATGTATCGGGTCATAGATTTATGTCCTTGGTCCAGTTAGTGTTGATTTTTGTATAAGGTGTAAGGTATGGATCTTGTTTCATACTTCTGCACAAGTTTATCCAGTTTTCTAGGCTTTATTTATTGAAGAGAGTGTCTCTTCCTCAGGGATTGATTTTAGCTCCTTTGTCAAAAAATTCATTGGTTATATATCTGTGGATTGATTTCTGGGGTTTCCATTTTGTTCCAAGGGTCTGTGTGTCTGTTTTTGTTCCAATACCAGGATGTTTTGATTATTACTACCCTGTCATATGACTTGAAATTTGGTATTGTGATGCCTCTGGGTTTGTTTTTGTTGTGTAAGCTTTCTGTAGCTATTTGTGGTCTCTTATATTTCTATATGAATTTTAGCAGTGTTTTTTTTTAATCTGAGAAGAATGTCCTTGGTATTTTGATTAGGATATCATTGAATCTGCGAATCTGTTTTGGCTTAATGGACATTTTGATATTAATTCTTCTAATCCATGAACATAGGAAATTTTTTCCAATATTTTGTGTTTTCTATTTCTTTCTTTAATGTTTGATAATTTTCATTATAGAGATCTTTCATCTCCTTGGTTAAATTTATTCAAAGGTATTTAATTGTTTTTTTATGTATTGTGAATAGGATTGATCTTAGAAGTTCTTTCTTAGCTGCAGCATTGTCTGTGTATATAAAGGCTGTTGATTTTTGTGTGTTGATTATATATTCTGCCACTTTACCAAACTGTTTTATGAGTTCCAGTAGTCTCTTAGTAGTCTTTTGGGTCCCCTATATATAGAATTATACCATCTGCAAATAGAGATAATTTGACCTCCTCCTCTCCAATTTGTATCTCTCTGAGTGAGTTCTTTTTCTTGCCTAATGGTTCTGGCTGAAACTTCTAGGACTATATTGAATAGCAGTGGTAAAAGTGGATATCCTTGTCTGGATCCACATCTTAGTGGAAATATTTCCAAATTTTCTACATTCAATAAGATGCTGGCTGTGGGTTTATCATACGTTGTCATGATTGTGTTGAGGATTGTTCATTCTATATCAAATTTGCTTAAGGTTTTTATGAAAGGATATTGTATTTTATCAAATGCTTTCTTTGCATCTGTTGAGATAATCATATGGTTTTTATTCTTCAGTTTGTTAATTGATTTCTGAACGTTGACCCATTCTTGCACACCGTGGATAAATCACCTTGTCTGGGTGAACGATCTTTCTAATGTGTTGTTGGATTTGATTAGGTAGCATTTTGTTGAGGATTCTTACATATACGTTCATCAAGAATATTGGTCTGTAGTTATCTTTCTCTGTTTTATCTTTTTTTGGTTTAGGAGTTAAGGTGATGCTGGCCTCATAGGAGGATCCCTCCCTTTCAATTGTTCTAAATAGTTTGAGAAGAATTAGAATTAGTTCTTCTTAAAAAACTTAGTAGAATTCAGCGTTGAAGCCATCTGGTCCTGGCGTTTTCTTTTTTGGGCAACTCTTTACTACTGATTCACTTTCTGTGTTGGTTATTGGTTTGTTTAGGTTTTCTATGTTTTCATAACTCAATTTTGGTAGATTATATGTGTTCAGAATCTATTCATTTCTTCCAGATTTTCTGAATTGTTGGCATACAGCTCTTTGTATTAATTCTTGGTGATTCTTTTTATTTCTGTGGTATTTGTTACATTTCCTTTATCATCTCTGCTTTTATTAATTTGGGTTTTCTCTCCCACCTTTTTGTTTGTTTGTTAATTGGGCCAATGGTGTATCAATTTAGTTTATTTTTTCAAAAAACCAGCTCTTCATTTCACTGATCATTTGTAATTTTTTTTTTGTTTCAATCCTGCTTATTTCTGCTCTAGTTATTTCTTTCTTCCTATTAATTTTGGATTTGGTTTGTTGCTGTTTTTCTAGGTCCTTGAGATGCATTGATAGCTCATTTATTTGATGCAGTCCATTTCTTGATGTAGGTGCTAATTGCTATAAACTTCCCTTTTAACACTGCTTTTGCTGCATCTCATAAGTTTTAATATGTTGAGTTATCTTCAGTCATTTCCAGAAATTTTTTTATTTCTCTTTTGATTTTTTCTATGACCTACTGCTACCGTCATACGTGATACGTGCTTGACCGAACCTCAATCATGTTTAAATCTCTGCCCACTCCGAATATACTATCAGGGGACTGAATATGGCTAGAGAAAAAACAAAATGCTCCCTGGTAGCCCATTTCTCCCTTTTTCTCTTTTCTCAACCCTTCAATTCCTTACCATGTCTCCTAGTGATTAGCTTATAATCTTGTATCCTAGTTTACTCCTGAATAAAGCAGAAGGGAATTTACACAAACTTCAACACCACATCTGCCCAGCCCTCAGCTTTTAGATCCATGTATTCTGTTTTTGCCTTTGTCATAGATGATAGTCAGCCTTTTATGTTAGATTTTACTCTTCTCTCATTTATTTAAGGATCAAAATCGGGCCTTTCTGCCTTGTCCTCCATCCACACTTTTTTCCTTTTTTTTTTTTTTTTAAGATTTTATTTCTTTATTTGAGAGAGTTACAAAGAGAGGTAGATACAGAACGTTCGTCTAACTCCTGGTTTGTTTCCCAAATGGTTGCAACAGTCGGAGCTGGGCCAATCTGAATCCAGGAGCCGGGAGCTTCTTCCAGTCTCTCACGCAGATGCAGGGGCTCAAGGACTTGAGCCATCTTCTGCTTTCCTAGGCCATAGCAGAGAGCTGGATCTGAAACGGAACAGCTGGGACTTGAACCAGTACCAATATGGCATGCCAGTGCTATAGGTGGAGGCTTAGCCCACTATGCCATAGCATCAGCCCCCAGTTTTTTCCTTTCTATGTGATGGTTTCTTTTTTTTAATTTTTAAAAATTTTTATTTTTTAAATAATTTTCTTTTTTTAAACTTTTATTTAGTAAATATAAATTTCCAAAGTACAGTTTATGGATTACAATGGCTTCCCCCCCACCCCATAACTTCCCTCACACCTGCAACCTTCCCATCTCCCTCTCCCATTCCATTCACATCGAGATTCATTTTCAATTATCTTTATATACAGAAGATCAATTTAATATATATTAAGTAAAGATTTCATCAGTTTGCACCCACACAGAAACACCAAGTGTAAAATACTGTTTCAGTACTAGTTATAGTCTTAATTCACATTGAACAACACATTAAGGACAGAGATCCTACATGGAGAGTAAGTGCACAGTAACTCCTGTTGTTGACTTTACAAATTGGCACTCTTGTTTATGGCATCAGTAATCTCCCTAGGCTCTAGTATGAGTTGCCAAGGCTATGGAAGCCTTTTGAGTTCGCCGACTTCGATCTTATTCCAACAGGGTCATAGTCAAAGTAGAAGTTCTCTCCTCCCTTCCGAGAAAGGTACCGCCGCCTTTGATGGCCCTTTCTTTCTACTGGGATCTCACTCAGAGATCTTTCATTTAGGTTTTTTGTTTTTGTTTTTTTTTTGCCGCCAGAGTATCTTGGCTTTCCATGCCTAAATTACTCTCATGGGCTATGTGATGGTTTCAATCAGCACACAAACATCTTGTTCTCTCCATCTTCAAGATTTTCTTGGCCCTGCTTTCTCTGTATGCTCTGTTCAGGTTCTTTGCTCCCCTTTGTGTTATAAAAAAGGAAACTGTTTTCTGTACTGACTGTCTCCAGTCCTACATTTCCTGCTTTTCTCTTAATCCTACTCCTGTCAGGCTTTTACAGAACTACCACTCTAGCAAGCTCACCAGTGACTTCCACAAACAAATCTGGTAGCCTGCTATCCACTCAGCCTTCCTGTCAGAAGCATTTAACACACATGATAACTTACTTCTCTCCTTTTTTGTTAAAGACTTTAAGTAGTTACAGAAAGATCTTCCATCTCTGCTTCACTCCCCAAATGGCTGCAACAGCCAGGGCTGAGCCAGGCTGAAGAAAGGAGCCAGGAGCTTCATCCAGGTCTCCCGTGTGGGTACAGGGGCCAAAATGCTTGGGTCATCTTGGGTCATTTTCCCAGGCCGTTAGCAGGGAGCTGGATACAAAGTGGAGTAGCCAGGATTCAAACGAGCACTCACATGGGATGCCGGTGTCAGAGGTAGCAACTTTACCTGCTGTCCCACAACAGCAGCCCTCGCTTTTCTTTGATAAACGTTCCTTACTTCACTTCCAGGATACCACATTCATTCTTTAGGTGTTTCCAGTTCACTTCTGTGGTTCCTTTCCTTCCTGATGTCTTGACTTTGAGGTTCTGCAAAGCTTAGTCATTGAACCTTTTTTTTTTTTTTAAAGATTTATTTGAAAGTCAAAGTTACACAGAGAGAGGAGAGGCAGAGGCAGAGAGAGAGGTTTTCCATCCGATGGTTCACTCTCCAGATGGCCGCAGCGGCCAGAGCTGTGTTGATCCGAAGCCAAGAGCTTCCTCTGGGTCTTCCATGCAGGTGCAGGGGCCCAAGGACTTGGGCCATCCTCCACTGCTTTCCCAGGCCATAGCAGAGAGCCGGGTCTCAAACTGGCTCCCATATGGGATGCCGTAGCTTCAGGCCAGAGCTTTAATCCAGTGCGCCACAGCACTGGCCCCGAACCTTTCTTTTCTACCTGTAATTACTCTGTGGTGATTTTACCAGTTTCAGTTCTTGATATTTTCTTAAATTTTATTTATTTATTTGAAATACACACACACACACACACACACACACACACACACACACACAGATCTTCCATCCACTGGTTTACTCCCCACATGGCTGCAATAGCAAGTGCTGGGTCACCAGGAGTCAGGAGCTTCCTCCAGGTCTCCCACGTGGGTGCAGGGGCCCAAGGACTTGGGCCATCTTATGCCTTTCCCAGGCATTTTAGCAGGGAGCTGGATCAAAAGCGCAGCAACCGAGAATCCAACTAGGACCCGTATGGGATGCTGGTACCACAGGTGGCAGTTTTACCCACTATGCCACAGCGCTGGCACCAGTTTCAAGTTTTAATGTACCTTAAATTTCCCGTTCATTTGTCTCAACCCAATCCTAGTCTGTCCAGCAGTATATTGTGCATCCTCTCTCAGGTGTCTAGTAAATATCTCACATGGGAGATATTTACACATACCTATTTACACATAGGAGGGTACTCCAGAGAGTTCATGGATAATGGAATTAAAACACTTTTATTTTGGTCCATGAGGATGAAGCCCTGCTAGCTTGGAATATATTGCTTTGAGGACCGTTGAACGCCTATTCCTGGGATCATATAGACATAGACTCATGCCTATCATAAAATGCATTTCTTCATGAATGTTTTCAAGTGCCCTCGTAGCATGTTCAAATGCGACTGACCTTTACCTTTCTCTCCAAACCCACTGTTGGCACAGCCTTCCAAATCTCAGTTAACTTCTAGTTGCTGAGATAAAAAGTCATACATTATCTTTCACTTTTTTCAAAGTCAGATTATCCATCAGGAAATCATACTGTGTTTATCTTCAGAATACAACTAGAACCCTTCACTTCTTAACTGTCTCACTGGCTACTATTCAGGGCTGAATGTTGGAAAATGCTCAGTATCCATCAAAAGTCATTATTCTGTTCTCTGGAAACCTGACTAGACTAACATGCACCAGGTTCTATGATGTGGTTATGTCTGTGTGGCAGTTTTCTCTAGTGGAACAGAAATTAACTTTTATGCTAGATCCATTAAAACTTTATCACTTAAATGCTTCTGTATCATTTTCACTTCTGTTTGAATTCAAATTAAAACAAGGTCTTCTTAAAGAGGTAGTAGAAGTGTAAGATAGAAGGTTTGTAGATGTAAGACAGTTGCCTTGCTGACCTGTGTATCTAACTAAGAATGCTATATTAGCAAGAAATAAACTCGGTATCTAAGGCGACTTGTCTTAGTGAGTTTATTCCACCTTGCCAGTCACTCAGTGGTGTCACTGAGCGAGTTAACTGATCTTTTCCTTTGACTAATCTCTTCCCTCTTTGTTCTTAACACAGACTGATTCTTTAAAACTACTGTCAGCTCATGTCAGTCTTCTGTTCAAAACCTTGTATTGGCTTGCGCTTTGACTTGGAGAAAGCCTGATCCTTCCAGTGGCTCACCACTGCAGCTGTCAGTGCCCTCTGTGTGGCCCACCACCCACTGTGTAGCATTGCACTCATCTCCTGCTTCCCTGCACCTCCTTCCCTGCCCTCATTCTGCTTCAGCCTTCTTGTCCCTTAGACACTTCAGGTACGCTTCTCTCTGAGCCTTTGCACTGACTCCTCTTCTCTCCAATATGTATGTGGCTAGTTTGTTTATATTTAGCAAACCTTTCCTTCTCAGTGAAGCCCACTGTAACCACCATGTTGAAAATTATATTTTATCACTTCCTAACAGTACCACTCTTTACCTATGCTACTTTAACCTGTATTCATAATGCTTTTCGTTTCCTAGCATACTATAAATGCATTATTTTTGTTATGTCTTGCTTATTTCCCTAGTAGAATGTAAGCTCCAGAAGGATTGATTTCTTTTCTTTTTAAAAAAGGTTTATTGATTTATTTAAAAGGCAGAGTGACAGATCTTCCATCTGTTGGTTCACTCTCTAAATGACTCCAAAGCCAGACTAAAGTCAGGAGGCAGGAACTCCATCTAGGTCTCCCATGTGAGTGGTAGTTGCCTTAGTACTTGCAACATCTTCTGCTTAATGCATCTTCCCAGGTGCATTAGCAGGGAGCTAGATTGGAAGCAGAGCAGCTGACACTTGAACCAACACTCTGATATGAGATGCTGGTGTCACAAACAGCACTTTTACCTGCTGTACCACAAGACTAGCCCCTGTGACAGTAGATTTCTTGGTCCATTTTATCAGTGCTTCCCAGGTCCCTTGAACAGTGCTTAACATATAGTAAGTGCTTAATAAAGTCTTGTTGAGTGAGTGAATGGGAGGTACAAAGTGTTTGTATTACAACTACTCCCATTTTAGAGGACATGAAGGGATACTTCACAGGTTTGTGGAAAAATGGGAGCTGTACTTCTGGTGTGAGAGTCCAACTTAAATTCAAAATGAATGTCTGAGCAACATGAAATTATGAAAATTCACTACAACTAAATTTTAAACAGAAATAAAAGATGACCGTTTCAGAAGTAAAATGTGTTAGAATAGGCTTTGAAGTTACAGGTTGATCTTAAAGTACATAGTTTCAGTAATTCAAAACTCAGCATTCATAAAAGATGCTTTCCATCTGCTAGACACATTACAAGTGTTAAATAACAGATTATCACAGCACTCAAGAGATCGATGAGCATGATAGTGTTTATTTTATGGAGCCAGAAATTGAGCTGTGGATTGTGTCAGCACACAGGGACAATCAGTGGCAAAACTACAATTAGAGTGCTTTCCTCCCATTCCAGCACTGATCCCTATGGCTCTTGCTTGCCAGAATACAGAGAACTTCAAAATGTTTGTAGAAAGTGATTATTTTGATGCAGAAATGTTTTTGAAATCCATGTATAAGAGGTTATTCAAAAGATTCACGGAAAATGCATATTGTGAAAAACCATGCATACATAGATTGCAAAAATTTGGTTCACAGGTCCCCATCTCTCTCTTTGCCCCTCACTGTCCACCTACTGGTTGAGCATGCTTTCCTAGACTGCTCCCCCTTTCCGGTTGGCCCTCTGAAGGGTACTGCCCTCTGCTCTCTGGGATCTGTAAGTAATGTACTGCTTCTGGTATTTCATATGTGTTTTTGTGCTACCTTTTCTGTGTTTTACTTCACTGACAGACCTAAATCTCACTGACCTTGTGGTTAGACTGTCTTGGCTGCAGTAACAAAACGCAGGTCAGTTGTGTGCCACAAGGGTATTGATCAGTAGAAACATGTTTCCTGTGAGAGCAGATTGGACATTTAGGCACTAGGCTGTCTGCCAGAATAAAGAAGTATCCCATGAAAGGCACATGTACATCCACAGTTATCTCCCCTGGAATTCTGTCAGGGCTGGGTTGGAGTATGTAAATTCTCCCCAGAAAGAGACTTCAAGACTCAGGAAAAAAATAACAATTTTCACAAACAGCTGGGTAGTAAGATATACATTGGAGTGCGATCTGTAATATCTTGATGTAGTTGGATGTTGGTAGAACTGAAGATGACAACTGTAATTCCCAGAACTCCTTTAGCAATTAACTGTTACACAAACTGGCAGTTTCTATCCCTTAACCTCTACTGCCTAGATGTTACTTAAATTTGTGGTAGGAAAATACTGAATGTAAAGAAATTTGTTTCATAAAACTAACCTATTATCCATTTCCAATGCAGCCTGCTGATTAAAAATAAACCCAAAATAGGGGCCAGCTCTGTGGCGCAGTAGGTTAGTCCTCCACTTGCGGCAGCGGCATCCCATATGGGTGCCGGTTCTAGTCCCGGCTGCCCCTCTTCCAATCCAGCTCTCTGCTGTGGCCTGGGAGAGCAGTAGAAGATGGCCCAAGTCCTTGGGCCCCTGCACCCATGTGGGAGACCAGGAAGAAGCACCTGGCTCCTGGCTTTGGCTTGGTGCAGCTCCGGCCATTGCGGCCATCTGGGGAGTGAACCACGGAAGGAAGACTTTCTCTCTGTTTCTCCCTCTCACTGTAACTCTACCTCTCAAATAAATAAATAAAATCTTTAAAAAAAAAAAAAGACTAATCTTGTTAAGTTGAATAACTGGCTTTCTGCAAGTCTTTAAGTAATATTTGTAGAACATTAAAAAATATTCCTTATTCAGTGAGTAAAATTTGACAGTAGATAGAGAACTACACCTGGCATACTGTGAGGGTTGGTGCTTTTTTTCAGAGGATGTCTAAAACACAATGTAAAGCAACCCATATTCTTAGTACTTCTTTCTAAGCACCGTGAAGAATGCTACAGAAATAAGGAGGAAGGCACATTCCTGAAAGTTGAACTAATTGTTGGTGGATGATTAACAGTTAATCTATGTAAGTCTCATAGTATTTCTGAGGCTCATTTTCTTCCTCATTTCTCTACAAATCATACCTGGCTCTATGTAGGTCTTTGGTAAGTATTCCTCCACTGTGCAAGCAGGCAGTTTTTCCTTTAATTTTCAGAAGTTTTATCTGCATTGATTTTTTGAAGCTTAGCTTTATCCACACAGGTATTCTCTGTGGTGTAAAATTGAATGAGAAACCTAAAATTACTGAAAATATGTGCCCCAATGCAAATCTATGCATTGGGGGCCAGCACTTTGAGTATCAGGTAAAGTCACTGCCTGCCATGCTGGCATCCCATATGGGTGCCACTTCCAAATCCCAACTGCTCCCCTTCCAAGTCAGCTCCCTGCTGAGAGAGGGAGGGTGCCATTTTGGACATATGTAACAGCTGTGCCAGCTTGTGTCCTTGTGCCTAACAACCAGCTGAGTGGAGACACCTGAGTCTGGGAGAACTGACAGAGGGCTGAGTGCTTGTGACCATGAGAGGCTTGTGTGCCAGAACTGTGAAAACACTGTGGCTGCATAGGAGGGTGCAGGGTATGACGTGATTTTGGGCAGCTCCACATGGTCGAGGCTCTCTATCCTTTGTGAGGGTCATTGCTGTGGGATCTGTGCTCACTTCAAGGACTGCACAGATCCTTTTTGTGATTCCTGGGGTAGCATGGAAGCATGGACAAATATTGTACCCACTGGGGCTAGCACCTAGGCACTGGTCTCCTTTGAGAAGAGGAGGTAAGCATGAGACTATACCAACAGAGCAGAACACACCACCCCATGATAAAAAGGGGGGGTCACCTTGGACACCCCCTTCATCCTGGAGCACTGAACAGAGTTCCCTGTCCACACCTACCACATGCCTCTGGGTAGTCATTGAAAAAGCAGACACTTCATTAGGCTACAGAGGCATAGGCCAAAGATAAAAGCCATCACAGGGAAAGAACAAAGCAAAGAAACCAACAACTATCTCTACATATGCTGAATAATAAATGTAGCAATTCAAGAAACAAAAATAAGGAAGACAACATGACACTCCCAAAAGAACACAACACTTCAATACTAGAATGTGAAGATGAAGAGAATGAAGAAATGCCAGAAATTGAATTCAAAAAATTGATTGTAGGATTACTTAGTAGTAATCGGAAGCAAATCCATGAACTAATGAAATCTGTACACGACATGAAAGAAAATTTCTTCCGTGAAATTGAGTTTTGTTTTTTTTTTTTTTTTGGACAGGCAGAGTGGACAGTGAGAGAGACAGAGAAAGGTCTTCCTTTGCTGTTGGTTCACCCTCCAATGGCTGCTGCGGCCGGCGTGCTGCGGCCGGCGCACTGCGCTCATCCGATGGCAGGAGCCAGGTGCTAGGTGCTTTTACCTGGTCTCCCATGGGGTGCAGGGCCCAAGCACTTGGGCCATCCTCCACTGCACTCCCGGGCCACAGCAGAGGGCTGGCCTGGAAGAGGGGCAACCGGGACAGAATCTGGCACCCCGACCGGGACTAGAACCCGGTGTGCCGGCGCCACAAGGCGGAGGATTAGCCTGTTGAGTCACGGCGCTGGCCGAAATTGAGATTTTAATGAGAAATCAAAATGAAGTCTTGGAAATGAATAATTCTGTAGAACAAATGAAAAAAGCAATGGAAAGCCTCCTCTTGAAGCATAAGAAAGAATATGCAAGTTAGAAGATAAATCTCTGGAAATTTTATAGTCAGACCAAAAACAAGAAGAAGAAATTAGAAAACTAAAAAACAGTGTTGGAGGTGTATGGGATGCTATCAAACCACCAACATAAGGCTCTTAGGAGTTCCTGAAGGTGTTGAAAGAGAGGATAGATTAGAAGGACTTTCTAGTGAAATTATCACAGAAAACTTCACTAATTTGGAGAAAGAAGGGATATCCAACTATAGAAAGTACATAAAACTCTTAATAGACATGAATGGAAAAGATCTTCTCCATTGTAATCAATCTCCCCACTGTAAAACATAAAGTAAATATTATAAAATATGCATGAGAGAAACACAAGTTTACTTTCAGAGGATCTCCAGTTAGACTAACAGCAAACTTATCAGAAGCCCTACAGGCTAGAAAAGAATGGCGAGATATATTCCAAGTCTTAAAAGAAAAAAAACTGTCAACCCAGAATACTCTTTCCTGCAAAACTCTCATTTATGAATGAAGGTCAAATAGATCTTCCATAACAAACAGAAATTGAAAGAATTTGTCACCACTTGTCCAACCTTACAAAAGATGCTTAAGGATGTGCTACGCACAGAAACACAGAAACATGATCATCACTATGAAAGAATGTGAAGGTAGGAAATCTGTCAGTAAAAGTACAAAGGAAATCCATAGTAAACAATGGGAATATTTATGGAAAAATTTGGAAAAATGGCAGGGGCAAGTCATTACTTAGTAATAGTCATTTTGTGAATGGCCTCAGTACTTCAGTCAAAAGACTCAAACTGGCTGAATGGATTAAAAAACAAAACCCATCTATTTGCTGCTTACAAGAAACACATCTCACAAACAAAGATGCACACAGACTGAAAGTGAAAAGATGGAACAAGATGGTCCATACTAACAGAAACCAAAAAGCTGGTGTAGCTATCCTAATATCAGACAAAATAGACTTTAACACAAAAACTATTAAGAGAGACAAGGGCACTATGTAATGATTAAGGGATCAATTCAGCAGGAAGATGTGACTATTATATATGCACCTAGTTACAGGGCACCTGGCTATTTAAAAGCAATATTAATGGATCTAAAGGGAGACAGATTCTAATACAATAGTAATGGAGGACTTCAGTACCCCACTTTGAGTGATGGACAGATCAACCAAACAGAAAATCGGCAAGAAAACAGCAGAGTTAATCAATACTATAGAACAAATGGACATAGGAGATATCTACAGAACTTTCCATCCTACAGTCACAGAATACACATTCTTCTCACCAGTGTATGGAACTTTCTTTATATTGTCCACATACTAGGCCATAAAGCAAGTCTTACAAAATTCAAAAAAATCAAAAGGATGCTATTCATCTTCTCTGACCACAATGGAATTAAGCTGGAAATCAACTCGGGAATCCCTAGAACATATATAAACATGTGGAGACTGAACAGCATGCTCCCGAATGAGCTCATTGATGAAATCAAGAGAGAAATCAAAAAGTTTCTGGAAGCTGATGAAGATGACAATAAAACATCAAAACTTTTGGGATGCAGCAAAAGTAGTGTTAAGAGGAAAGTTTTAGTTAGTGCCTATCAAGAATTGGAAACACACCAAATAAATGAGCTATCAGTGCTTCTCAAGGACCTAGAAAAACAGCAAACAAAACCCAAAACTAGTAGGAGAAAAGAAGTAATACAGAAATCAACAAATAACAAATGCTGGCAAGGATGTGAGGAAAAAGGTACCCTAATCCACTGTTGATGGGAATGTAAACTGGTAAAACCACTATGGAAGACAGTTGAAGATACCTCAGAAATCTGAATATAAACTTACCATATGACCCAGCCATCCCATTCCTGGGAATTTACCCAAAGGAAATGAAATCAGTATATGAAGGAATTATCTGTACCCTCATGTTTATTGTAGCTCAATTCATGATAGCTGAGACATGGAATCAGCTTAAATTCCTGTCAGCTGAAGACTGGGTTAAGCATGGAGATGGAATACCACACAGTGGAGTAAAAAAAAAAAAAAAAAAAGGCAATCTGGTCATTTGCAACTAAATGGATGAAACTGGAAAATATCATACTTAGTGAAATAAGACAGTCCTAAAAGGACAAATACCATATGTTCTCCCTGACCTGTGATAACTAATAGGGCACCTGAAAGGTAATCTATAGAGATGAAATTGACACTTTGAGAATCAACTACTTTGAACAGCTCTTTTCCCGACTGTTGAGGAACAGGTTTTTTCACCCCATACTATTGGTTGAATTTTTAATTTAACATAGAGTTAATCATACATGTATAAAGTTAATTGAAAATGGTTCTTTGTAAAAAATGAGAATGGGACTAGGAGAGGGTGGGAGGGCGGGTACCAAGGGAAGAATCGCCATGTTCCTAGAGTTGTAATTATGAAATGTATGAAGTTTGTATTCCTTAAATAAAAGGTTTCTGGGGGAGAAAAAGAATAAGTATCCTAATGTAATGATAAATAATTCATAATGTGAGACTTGTAAGAAGTGTTTATTTTAAAAGATTTACTTATTTATTTGAGAGGCAATATTACAGCGGGAAGGAGAGACAGAACGGTCCTTCCATCCGCTGGTTTACTCCCCAAATGGCTGCAACAGCTGGAGCTGGGCTGAGCCAAAGCCATGAGCCAAGAACTTCTTCCAGCTCTCCCACGTGGGTGTAGGGGCCCTCACACTTGTGCTTTCCCCGGTTGTTAGCAGAGAGCTAGATTGGAAGAGGAGCAGCCAGTCAGGAGCCAGCCCTGATAAGATCTATTTTTATTCCTTTGATATGCAGAATCACAGAGAGAAAGGGAGGGAGAGAGAGACAGAGAGACCAACTGACCTTACATCCATTGGTTAACTCCTCAGAAGGCTGTAATAATCAGGGCTGGGTCATACCGAAGCCAGCAGCTTCTTCTGATTTTCCCACATGAGTGGTGGGTGCCCAAGGACTTGGGCTGTCTTTTGCTGCTTTCCCAAGAGCATTAGCAGGGAGCTGGACAGTAAGTAGAGAAATTGGTACTTGAACAAGTGCTCGCATGGGATGCCAGCGATGTCCGGTGGCAGTTTAGCTGCAATGCTGGCCCCCGTTTCTAATTTTAATTTAACGTATGAGAGTAAATGTGTGTGTGTATGTGTATGTGTATTAAAGACTTTTTTCAGGTCATGAAGTGGTAGCAGCAGTCTCTGTCTTTTCCTTCTTCCCCACCTTTCTCCTTCCTTCTTTAATAATACAGGAAATTAATGTAGATCCAAAGCTAGAGTTGAGTGTTAATTGATTCAGTTGCCTTTAATTCAGAATCGCCATGATAGGAAGCAAGTACCAAATGTGTGGTTCCCCACCCTGACAATCTCTGTAGACAACTGAGCAGTATTGAAAACACCACAGAAAAAAAACTTGACACTTGACAAAGTGTTTTTTATTTGTTTTGTATATTGCCTTTATATTTCTCTAGAATTTTGCCTAAAAAGATAGAAAGAGTTGACCCAGGTAATTGTACTATTTCTTAAGAGTTTCATGTATATAACATGCCTCCTTTTAAGAAGCATCCTACAGATTTCCAGCAAACAACTAGAGTGCTAATGTGCCTGCCTGCTTACATTTATCATTTTTCACTGTATGAACAAAGGAGATAATGATTTCTTGTGACTTCTGACCAGGTAACTGCCACTCTCAGAAGTGAGCAGCAGTAAGCAATTTGAAATTTTTATGAATGTTCTAGTTTATTGATCTAGTGACCTCACCTCCAGAGGTACTTTTTTCTTAAATTACTTGTTTGCTTGCTTGTTTGTTTATATTTGAGAAGCAGAAACAGAGCTCATATCTGCCAGTTTATTCCCAGATACCCTCATCAGCCATGGCCAGGGCTAGCCCAGGCAAGAACAATAGCCAGGAACTCAATCCAGATCGCCCACACGAGTGGCAGGGATCCCTATTTGAGATACCATTGTGGCCTCCAAGGGTGCTCTATAGCGGGAAGCTGGAATCAGGAGCAGAGCTGGGACTCAATCCCAGGTACTCCAATATAGAATGCAGGCCTCTCAACTAGTATTTATTTTTTTAAGATTTATTTATTTATTTGAGACGCAGAGAGTTACAAAGAACAAGCTCCTCCATCCACTGGTTCACTCCTCCAGTGGCTGCAACTGCTGGAGCTGGGCTAATTGGGAGCCAGGATCTTCCTCAGGATCTCTGAACATGCAGGGGCCCAAGCACTTGCTTTCCTAGGCCATTAGCAGAGAGTTGGATTGGAAGAGAAGCAGCTGGGACACGAACTGGCACCCATAGGGGATGCCGCCATAGCAGGCAGAGGCTTAGCCTACTAAGCCACGGTGCTGGCCCCCTCAAGTAGTATCTTTTTTTTTTTTTTTAAAGATTTATTTATTTATTTGAAAGAGTTACACAAAGAGAGAGGTCTTGCATCCGATGGTTCACTCCCCAGTTAGCCACAACGTCTGGAGCTGTGCCAATCCAAAACCAGGAGCCAGGAGCCTCCTCCTGGTCTCCCATGCCGGCGGGGCCCAAGGGCTTGGACCATCTTCTAATGATTTCCCAGGCCACAGCAGAGAGCTGGATTGGAACACGAACCGTTGCCAATATGGGATGCCGGTGCCTCAGGCCGGGGTGTTAACCCACTGCACCACAGCACCGGCCCTAACTAGTATCTTTTTTTTTTTTTTTTTTTTTTGACAGGCAGAATGGACAGTGAGAGAGAGAGACAGAGAGAAAGGTCTTCCTTTGCTGTTGGTGCACCCTCCAATGGCCGCCGCGCTGCAGCCAGCGCACTGCGCTGATCTGATGGCAGGAGCCAGGCGCTTCTCCTGGTCTCCCATGGGGTGCAGGGCCCAAGCACTTGGGCCATCCTCCACTGCACTCCTGGGCCACAGCAGAGAGCTGGCCTGGAAGAGGGGCCGCTGGGACAGAATCCGGCACCCCGACTGGGACTAGAACCTGGTGTGCTGGCGCCGCAAGGCGGAGAATTAGCCTATTGCGCCGCGGCGCCGGCCTTAACTAGTATCTTAATTAGGAGACCAAACACTTGTTCCAGAGGTACTTTTTGAATGTAGAATAATTTTTTTAAATGACTCTTGAATTATAGCCATATAGTAGAATTCCATCACTAAGAAATAGAAGGGTAGTACTTTTATTTATTTCTAATGCCTTTATATTTCCTGTGGAGAGTAAAATGCTTCTGTGTTAAATAAGCTTTTCTTGTTTTTGTGAAAAATAAGATAAAATATTAGAGTTTTCTCTGAGGATATGGTTTGAATTTGATGAAAATGTTTTAGCTATGATCATTGTTTACAAACTGCAGGTTCATTGACATTTAAAATATTGATAAATGACTGAACATTCAATTATTTATTGAATTCCTATATTATGTTTACATTATGTCATGTTAAATAATGCTGGATTAAGTTTTCTTTCTCCAGTGGCATGGTATCTTTATAAGTGTCTTTCATTTTTCATTACATGTCTTTTGGTTGTCCTTGTTCCCCAATTTTCCTACCCGTAACACAATAAGTATAAAATGTTGGAGAAAGCAAAGCATAGAATTTAACACAAATACACATTTTAACCTTTCTTAGTCATATTAATTTAAACCAGTTTTATTCTATAAAAAGTCCTTTGACTATTGTCAATTTATAAAACATAAATGCAAACATAAATATTTGTATAAACATAAATATATTTTGCTATTGCATGTAACATTTAATTTCTACTTTGGTGTATTTGTAAGTAAACTTATTTGAAATCATTAATAATCATTTTCATGATATTAGATTTAATATTGAATTATTGAATCTGATTAGAGTAGTTTGATTTTGATGTCTGTGAGTTTTAAAAGACTATTCAAAATCATTTCTTAAATGATAATATCTTAGATATTAGCAAAATGTCTAAATGCTATGGTAGAAGAAGAAAAACTTTCTTATCTTTTTAGATTTAGTAGCTAGGGACTGCAGATTAAACTAACAAAATACAGATTAATGGGAGAGAAGTTTTATTTCACATATACACAGGGTGGGGTGCTTACAGAAGTGAAAACCCCAAAGAGGCAGCTGGCTTATATATCAGTCTAACAAAGGATGATACAGAGGGAGAAGAGAATAAAGGAAAAGGGATTTGGGCTTTGGGATGGGTGAGTTGTAGAAAGGAAATATATAGTAAATAAGGATTATTTGGTTAGTTTTGTTACTCATTTACTCTCAGGTGACAAGAGCTGGCTCTGGAGTGGGTATCTTCCTCAGATGGGAGAGGGGTACATCCTTAACACATGGAAATTTATTTCATAAATGTAAATTCACAAAAGGAAAATTTCTGCTCACTTTTTTTTTTTTTTTTTGACAGGCAGAGTGGACAGTGAGAGAGACAGAGAGAAAGGTCTTCCTTTGCTGTTGGTTCACCCTCCAATGGCTGCCGCGGCTGGCGCGCTACAGCCGGCACACTGCACTGATCTGAAGGCAGGAGCCAGGTGTTTCTCCTGGTCTCCCATGGGGTGCAGGGCCCAAGGACTTGAGCCATCCTCCACTGCACTCCCGGGCCACAGCAGAGAGCTGGCCTGGAAGAGGGGCAACCGGGACAGAATTCGGTGCCCCGACCGGGACTAGAACCAGGTGTGCCAGCGCCGCAAGGCAGAGGATTAGCCTAGTGGGCCGCAGCGCCAGCCTCTGCTCACTTTTGAGCAGAAAAGTTATTTTTCTTAATTGCCTTTACTTCAGAATAAGCTTTAGTCCAAGGAGGCATGTTTTGGGGTAGTATAATTTGATCTTTACTATCTCAACAAGAGAAAGAAAACCTTTATGTCATTTTACATTTCTGCTATAATAATATAGAGAAGAATGAGTTGGTGAGTAGTACTAAGCATCAGTGTTTACCTAATTTCTTATAAAGCAAAACAATTATTTAACATTATAAGTCCCAGTTCAATTATGTTGTGAAGATAGTTCTTTAGGCAGTTAATGGAAGCATGTTACGGACTTAATATAAGACTGTACCAATATTTGTCTTGAATTGGAAAGTATAGTAGAATACCACATCGCTTGTAACCACCAATCCCTCTACTATGACTACTTCTTCGAACAGTTGTACAGGATTTTCATCAGGGAGCAGAATGTATTAAAGCACTCTTCTTTCCTTTTACCTCAGTGCCATAGGCCTGATAAGGTACTTTACCTTCAACCAGCTGTAACAATGAGGGAAAAGATGTGGTCTCCTCAAAATGTTGGGTGACATTTTAGTGTGCTTCAGGCTGTAATATATGATTACATAAAAATTAACTTGATTTGTATTTGTAAATGTTGATTTTTAGATGTGTAACTAATACATGAACACATTTTTCATGTCTCTCCCATGACCTTCTCCTGGTAGTTCTCCCTCTATGTTCCTAGATGTGACTCTTTAGAATTTGGTATGTGTACTTTCAGATCACTTTCTGAGATATAAATATAGAACAGCATCGTGTGTCTGTGTGCTTGTTCCTAAGGACTGTCATACTGTATATTCCACAGCTTATATTTGTATCCTACTGTGATTTGAGTATTTGTCCTGAACTGATGCAGGAATGCAGTCTCAAGTCTTATGTTAATAATGCTAAGAGGGTGGGAACTTAATACAGGGATGATGTCTTTTGAAGTGATTAGACTGAATTAGGTTGTTAGGATAGAGCCTCTATGATTGATTCCTGGTGGCTGGATAAGGAAACAGGGATAACATAGAGATAGTAGTGTTCTTTTAAAAACGTATTTTCTGTCTTTCACCATTGGCAATGTGAATTCCAAAAGAATTGTGACAACTAGGGCTGGCGCCACGGCTCAATAGGCTAATCTTCCGCCTAGCAGCGCTGGCACACCGGGTTCTAGTCCTGGTCAGGGCGCCGGATTCTGTCCCGGTTGCCCCTCTTCCAGGCCTGCTGTCTGCTGTGGCCCGGGAGTGCATTGGAGGATGGCCCAAGTGCTTGGGCCCTGCACCCCATGGGAGACCAGGATAAGCACCTGGCTCCTGCCTTTGGATCAGCACGGTGCGCTGGCCACAGCGCACCGGCTGCGGTGGCCATTGGAGGGTGAACCAACGGCAAAAGGAAGACCTTTCTCTCTGTCTCTCTCTCACTGTCCACTCTACGAGAAAAGAAGTTAAGTGAAGAAGTTAAGTGGTTAAGTGCTTGAATGCAAATACGAATGGGTAGAAAGGGAGGACTTATGATATATTTAAGTTAGGTAGTCAGGAAAAGATCTCTGAGAAGATGCTATTTAGATATCATCTCTAACTGAAAAATCAGAAGATCAAAAAATGTTTCTCTAGAAGGTCCTTTGATATCATGGACTCCATCTATCAAGTTCTTGCTGTTTGCTATATATTTTAGTTACATTTAAAGGTCATTTAATCATCATAAGATAGGATTATTCTACTTCATGCTGATAAGAAAAGATTATCACTGTCATTTTACTTAGTTATTTTTATGGCCAAGTTTCTATTTATGTTTATTTTAAATTGACAAAATTTGTATGTATATATTGGGGTTGGCATTGAGGCATAGAGGGATAAGACACTGTCTATAATGCTGGTATCCCTTATGGGTGCTGATTTGAGTCCCAGCTGCCCCACTTCCAATCCAGCTCCCTGCTAACAGCCTGGGAAAGCAGCAGAAGATGGCCCAGTACTTGGACCCTTGGACCCACATGAGAAACCTGGATGAAGCTCCCGGCTACTGCCTTTCGTCTGGCCCAGTCCTAGCCATCCTGTCCATTTGAAGAGTGAACGAGCAGGTGGAGGATCTCTCTGTATGTCTCTCTTGCTCTCTCTGTAACCCTGTCTTTCAAATAAATTAATCTCTAAAAAAAAAAATTATGGGGCTAGTGCTATGGCACAGTGGGTTAAAGCCTCAGCCTATAAGTGCCAGCATCCCATATGGGCACCAGCTCTAGTCCTAGCTGCTCCACTTCTGATCCAGCTCTGTGTGGTAGCTTGAGAAAGCAGTAGAAGATGGCCCAAGTCCTTGGGCCTCTGCACCTGCGTGTGAGACCTGGAAGAAGCTTTTGGTTCCTGGCTTTGGATTGGCCTAGCTCCAGCAATTGCAGCTATTTGGGGAGTGAACCAGCACATGGAAGACCTCTCTCTCTCTCTTGCCCCCTCTGTGACTGTCTTTCAAGTAAATAAATCTTTAAAAAACAAAAACAGAAAAGCTGTGTGTACATATACACATACACATATATGTAACAATCTATGTAATACACATTAGTATTATACAATTATGTCATTGTTTTTCCTCATATGAATGGCCCACTCTCTCAATTTAAGTCTTGAAACAATTGTTAAGGAGAAACACCTGGCTCCTGCCTTCAGATCAGCGTGGTGCGCCGGCCACGGTGGCCACTGGAGGGTAACCAGCGACAAAGAAAGACCTTTAACCAATGGCAAAGGAAGACCTTTCTCTCTCTCTCTCTCTCACTGTCCACTCTGCCTGTAAAAAAAAAAAAAAAAAAAAAAAGAATTGTGACAACTTTGGTCTTACTCAGTGATGTGTCCTCACAGGTAGAAAAACATCTACAACAGCTTTAGCATTTTGTAGATGTTTTTTGAATGAGTGAGCCAAATGCCTTCTATCTTTCTGTCTACCTCAGTAAAAATTCTTCATAATCTGTTCTGGAGCTTTTCTTACCTACATCCAGGACATATCCTATGAAAATCTAGGAGGAGATAAACTGGGGTAAGAGAAGAGCTGATGGGAGAAGAGGGCAAGATTATATTGATGGTAAGAGATTGTAAAGTACTGAAGAACAGAAAGGAAGAGCAGTAGAGGATGGGAGAAAAGCCACAATCTGCTGTGACACACTAGTGACATTGTTTTTGGATGTTTTATAATACTTGAATAAAGCACGAGGACATTTTTTACTATTCATTAAATTTGAGAACTGAAAGGTGATTTAATCAAACCTTTTGGGTAAGTATGGAATTTTTTTGTGCTTGTAGTATTATTTATTTATTTTTTGAATACAGTTTATTTTCCAAGGATGAAGGCCTTTACATAGAATTGCAAGGTCAGAAAGTAGGGCACTTTTAAGATCTTAATGTGTGTTATCAGTTGCTGTTGAAACAAATCAACTGATAATGCAGAAGTACCACAAATGTGTTTTGGCATGATAAATTATTTTTTTCTATTCTCTTTTTAAATATTTATATAAGATAAACAAATTTCATGTATTACATATATAAACATTTAGGAGCAGAGTGATACTTTCCACCCTACCCTCCCTACCCACACCCCCTCACCCTGACCTCCTTCCTTTTTCTTTGTTTTAATTTTTATAATGATCTACTTTCAGTTTATTTTATAGTCATAAGCTTAATCCTCCAATAAGTAAATAATTCAGCAAATGGTAAGAAGAAAAAAATGTACCTCAACAATAGAGACAAGGGCTGTAAGCAGCAATCAAAACTCAAAATGTCAGTTTTGCTCATGCACACTCCTTTTTTTTTGTACTCTGTTTCCACAGATCAGGGAAAACATGGTATTTGTCTTTTTGTTACTGGCTTATTTCATTGAGTGTAGTGGTTTCCAGTTGTGTTAATTTTGTTGCAAAAGACAGGATTTTATTCCTTCTTATGGCTAAGTAGCATTCTATAGTGTATATATGCCACATTTTCTTTATCCAGTCATTGGTTGATGAACATATGGTTTGAGTCCATCTTAGCTATTATGAATTGAGCTGCAGTGAACATGAGGATACAGATTACTCTTTCATATGCTGATTTCATTTCCCTTGGGTAAATTCCCAGGAGTGGGATGGCTGGGTCATATGGCAGTTCTGTTTTTACCTTTCAGAGGAATCTCCCTATTGTCTTCCACATGGCTGTTCTAGTTTGCATTCCCACCAACAGTATGTTAAGGTACCTTTTCCCCAGATGCTTGCCAGCATTTGTTGTTTATTGATTGTTGTATAGAAGCCATTCTAACTCATTGTTGTTTTGATTTGCATTTCCCTGATGACTAGTGATTCTGATAATTTTTCAAGTGTCTATTGGATGTTTAAATTTCTTCTTTTGAAAAATACCTATTCGAGTCCTTTGTCCATTTCTTAACTGGATTGTTTGCTTTGTATTGTGTTTCTTGAGCTCTTTATAGATTTTGAATATTAATCCTTTATCAGCCTCAGAGTTTGCAGATGTTTTCTCCCGTTTTGTTGGTTGCCTCTTCACTTCGTTGAGTGTTTCCTTTGTGCTGCAGAAGTTTCTTGGCTTGATGTAATCCCATTTGTCTATTTTTGCTTTTGTTGAGTGTGCTTCTGGGGTCTTTTCCAAGAAATCTTTGCCTATGCCAGTGTCTTGGAGAGTTTCCCAGATGTTCTCTAATACTTTGATGGTATTTGATGGTCAGGTCATAGATTTAGATCCTTGATCCATTTAGAGTTGATTTTTGTATATAGTGTAGGTAGGGGCCTTGTTTCATAATTTTGCATATGGAGTTCCAGTTTTCTCAGCAACATTTATTGAAGAGACTGTCCTTTCTTTAGGGATTGATTTTTGCTCTTTTGTCAAAGATTGGTTGGTTGTAGCTATGTAAGTTGATTTCTGGGGTTTCCATTTTGTTCCATTGGTATACATGTCTGGTTTTGTGCTAGTACCAGGCTGTCTTGATTATAACTGTCCTGTAGTATGTCTTGAAAAGGTATTGTGATGCCTCTGGCTTTGATTTTCTTGTATAAGATTGCTTTAGCTATTCAGGTTCTCTTGTGTTTCCATATGAATTTTAGCTTTTTTGTTTGTTTTCTAGATCTGAGAAGGCTGTCTTTGGCATTTTGATTGGGATCACGTTGTATCCGTAAATTGCTTTCAAGGATGGCCATTTTGATGATATTAATTCTTCCAATCCATAAACATGGAAGATATTCCATTATTTTGTGTCTTCTACTTCTTTAATGTTTTGTAATTTTCTCTTTTTTAAAAAATTTTATTTATTTATTTGAGAGAGTTATAGGCAGTGAGAGGGAGAGACAGAGATAAAGGTCTTCCTTCCGTTGGTTCACTCCCCAGATGGCCACAACGGCCGGAGCTGCGCTGATCTGAAGCCAGAAGTCAGGTACTTCTTCCTGGTCTCCCATGTGGGTTCAGCGGCCCAAGGACTTGGGCCATCTTCCACTGCTTTCTCAGGCCACAACAGAGAGCTGGATTGGAAGAGGAGCAGCTGGGACTAGAATCAGCGCCCATATAGGATGCCAGCGCCACAGGCAGAGAATTAACCTACTGCGCCACAGTGCTGGCCCATGTTTTGTAATTTTCATCAAAGAAATCTTTGACCTTCTTGGTTAAATTTACTCTTAATTGTTCAAAATTTTGTAGCTTTTATGAATGGGACTGATCTTAAAAGTTCTTTCTCAGCTTTGGCATTTTCTGTGTATACAAAGGCTATTGATTTTGTTTGTTAATTTTATATCCTGCCATCTTACCAAGCTATCTTATGAGTTCCAGTATCCTCTTAGTGGTCTTTTGGTTCCCTTGTATATTGAATCATGTCATCTGCATGATTTGACTTCCTCCTTTCCAATTTGTATCCATTTGATTTCTTTTTCTTGCCTAATGGCTCTGGCCAAAACTTCCAAAAACTATATTGAATAGCAGTGCTGAAAGTGAGCATCCTTTCCTCATTCTGGATATTAGAGGAAGTACTGCCAACTTTTACCCATTCAGTGTGATGCTGCATGTAGGTTGGTTGTATATTGCCTTGATTCTGTTAATGTATGTTAATTCTATACCCAGTTTGCTTAAGGTTTTTTTTTTTATCATAAAAGGATGTTGTACTTTATCTAATGTTCTCTGCATCTATTGAGCTAATCGTATGATTTTTATTCTTGCATTTGTTAATGTAAATCATATTTATTGATTTGTGTATGTTGAATCATCTTTGCATACCAGGGTTAAATCTCACATGATCTGGGTGAATGATCTTTCCTATGTATTATTGGATTCAGTTAGCTAATGTTTTGTTGAAGATTTTTGCATCCATGTTCATTAGTGATGTTGGTCTATAGTTCTCTCTCTCTCTCTCTCTTTTTTTGTATCTCTTTCTGGTTTGAAAATTAAGGTAATGCTGGCCTCATAGAAGAATTTTGGCAAGATTCCCTCCCTTTCTGTTGTTTTGAATAGTTTGAGAAGAATTGGAATTAGTTCTTTTTAGTCTATTCGAATTCAACAGTGAAGCCATCGTGTCCTGGGCTTTTCTTTGTTGGGAGAGACTTTGTTATTGATTCAGTCTCTACCTTGATTATTGGTCTGTTTAAGGTTTCTGTGTCTTCATGACTCAATTTTGGTAGATTCTATGCATCTAGGAATCTATTCATTTCCTCTGAATTTTCCAATTTGTTGGCAAATTGCTGTTTGTTCTAATTCCTGATGATTTTTTATTTTAGTTGCATCTGTTGTTACATCTCTTTTTTCATCTCTGATTTTATTGATTTGGGTCTTCTCCCTCTTTTTTATTTTTTCAATGATATATCAGTTTTGTTTATTTTTTCAAAAAACCAGCTCTTCATTTCACTGATCTTTTGTATTATTATTTTTTGTTTCAATTTTGTTTATTCTCTAACTTTAGTTCTTAGTTTCCTCCTAGTAATTTTGAGTTTACTTTGTTAATTTTCTAGGTCCTTGAGATGCATTTATAGATCATTGATTTGATGCCTTTCCAATTTCTTGATGTAGGCACTAATTGCTAAGAACTTCCCTCTTAACACTGCTTCTGCTGTATCCCATAAGTTTTGATACGTTTTATTGTCATCTTCATTTGGTTCCGAGTATTTTTTTATTTTCCTTTTGATTTCTTCTTTAACCCACTGTTCACTCAGGAACATGTTAAATCTCTGTGTTTGGATATGTTCTAGAGATTCTTAAATTATACATTTCCAGCTTCATTCCATTGTAGTCAGACAAGATACATGGTATGATTTCAATTTCTTTTAAATTGCTGAGATTTGCTGTGTGGACTGGCATATTGGTCTATCCTATAAAATGTTTTCTGCACTGATGAAAAGAGTGTATTCTTCCAATTCTGGGATGATATGCTGTAGATATCAGTTAAGTCCATTCGGTCCATAGCTCTGTTATTTCTTTGTTAATTTTCTGTCTAGTTGATCTATCCATTGATGAAAGTGGGTTGTTGAAGTCTCCCATTACTATTGTATTGGAGTTTGTCTCCCTTTAGATCCATTAAAAATTCTTTTAAATAGCAAGGTGCCATGGCATTGGGTGCATGTATATTTACTATAGTCACGTCTTCCAATTGAACTTATCCCTTCATCATTGCATAATACCTCTCTTTGTCTCTTTTAACAGTTTTTGTGTTAAGGTCTGTGTTTTCTGATGTTGGGATGGCTATACTTACTTGTTTTTTCTTTCTGTTAGCATGGAGTATCTCTTTCCATTCTTTTACTTTCAGTCTCTTTGTATCTTTGTTGGTGAGGTGTGTTTCTTGTAGGCAGCAAAATGATGGATTTTATTTTTTAGTCCATTCAGCCAATCTGTATCTTTTAATTGAAGAATTTAGGCCATTTATATTCAAAGTTATTATGGATAAGTACCAATTTTGTTCTGTTTTTCCATAAATAATCCTATAGCTTGTTTTGAATTTCCTTTGTACTTTTAATAGGAGGTTTTTCTACCTTCACATTCTCTCGTAATTGTAACTGTCATTCTCTGAGTCATTTTTAAGGCTAGATATGCAGTGACAAATTCTTTCAATTATGTCTGTTGTGGAAGGTATTTATTTCACCTTTATTTATAAATGAGAGTTTTGCTGGGTACAGTATTCTGGGTTGACAGTTGACAGTTTCTTTGTTTTAGGACTTGGACTATGTCTCTCCATTCTCTCCTAGCCTGTAGGGGTTTCTAATGAAACATTAGCTGTTAGTCTAATTGGGGATTCTCTGAAGGTAATCTGGCATTTCTCTTGTGTTCATTTTAGAATCCTTTGGGTTTTTTTATGTTTTACTGTTAAAAATTAACTGTAATATGTCACAGTGAAGATCTTTTCTGAATTTGTCTATTAGGAGTTCTATGTGCTTCCTGTACTTGGATATTCCTTTCTTTCTCCAAATTAGGTATGTTTTCTGTTATTATTTCACTCAATAGGTGTTCTAATATATTCTCTCTTTCCATGCCTTCAGGAACTCCTAACGAACATGTTTGGTCATTTGATAGTATCCTATAAATCTTTTTTCAGTTTTTCTAATTTTTTCTTTTTCTGAGCTATATATAAGGATTTGTTTTCTAGTGTGGGCATTCTTTCTTCTTTTTCACCAAGTCTGTTGTCGTGGCTTTCCACTGCATTTTCTATTTGACATACTGAATTCTTCATTTCTTTTTTTTTTTAAAAGATTTATTTATTTGAAAGTCAGTTAACACAGAAAGAGGAGAGGCAGAGAGAGAGAGGTCTTCCATCCAATGGTTCACTCCCCAGATGGCCACAACAGCTGGAGCTGTGTTGATCTGAAGCCAGGATCCAGGAGCTTCTTCCGGTTCTCTGACATGGGTGCAGGGGCCCAAGGAGTTGGGCCACCCTCTACTGCCTTCCCGGGCCATAGAAGAGAGCTGGACAGGAAGTGGAACAGCTGGGTCTCAAACCAGCGCCCATATGGGATGCTGGTGCTTCAGGCCAGGGCGTTAACCCACTGTGCCGCAGTGCCGGCCCCCCTGAATTCTTCATTTCTAATATTTCAGTTTGATTTCTCCTCATTGTTTCAGTCTCTTGGCAGAATTTTTCATCCATATTGTATATGGATTTCTTTATCTTATGTTTGTTTTCTGATTAATTTTATCACCATTATTTTTTATTCATCAATCTTTTAATCTTCACATCCTAATTTTGAAGTGTTGTGTTCCTTTTGGGAAGTTAAATTGTCTTCCTTGTTTCTTGCATTTGTGCATTAATTTTTAGGCAATTGTGGAAACACTTGAATTTCTCCTCTGATGGATTTTGCCTTTGAACTGTGCTTCTGTGTCTTAGTAGATATCCACATGTGTGTGAGGTAGGGCTAGGGAGCTCTGTTTAGTGCTCAAGGGTCAGGCAAAAATACAGGGTGACACCTAGGATTAGCATGGTAGATCTCTATTGTCAGCAGTGTGCAGTATATGACCACCCTGTTGGAGTATTCGCAACCTCACCACCTCCTCTCTTCCAAGGTGATTAATGCCCGGGGTTAGCCTACAGTGGGTACAGCCCTCGACCAATGCAGGCACATGAACCACACAAAGGATCTGTGTAGTCCTCAGTGTGAGCACAGAACCGTCTGTGATGACCCACCCCAGGCAGTCAGGGAGCTCTGAGCCTCTGAAGCCAGACATAGTGATTGCCTAAGGACCCAGCCTAACCTCTCAGCCTGTGTACAGTCACAGAATTCTCACAGTCACAGCACACAAGGCTCCCACAGTCACGAGGAGCAGAGGATCCATTTTCAGCCTCTTTAGCCTGCCCCAGCCATGGAGGGAGGAGAGGCATTCCCAGAGCCTACTGCCTGTGGGTACTCCATCTTGGCAGTTTGAGCCCTGTGATGAGTTGAGAAGGTAGGTGCACCTCACAATCCTAAGTGGATCTCCAGCCCCCTGCCAGCCCTCCATGCCTGTCTCTATGTCAGTGGGGAATGTGGATTTTTCCTTCTGGTAAAATCTCCTGGTTGTGCATGGGCAAAAGCCGCCAGCTGCAGGGTCTTCTGGCATCAAGTTGGTACCTTCTCCCTGCCAGTCACAGGGTACCCTCAGTGGGGGACAGGGAGAAAGAAGTGAGATTTTTCTTCACTTTATTAGGTGTGAACCCTGCCCTGGGCTAGGGCTTCAGGCCAGAGTCCAAGTCAGTGTCTGTCAGGTTCTCCCTCAGGCAGTGTCACTAGTGACATGGGCTACCACAGATTTCTCTGACCTTGTTCTCACAAGCTGGCTCCTCCATTCTTAGACTGCGGGAGTTGTGGGTGGTGTCCCTGCTCGTCGTCGTTTTGTGTCCTTTCCATGTTGCTCCACAGTGTCCCTCTTTGTTTTGTAGAATTTCCACTGCAGATTTCTCTCCAACTCTCCCCTGGGAATGTACTTCTTCCACTTTTCATTTGCTATCTTCCCCTGGTGAAAATCAGTTGTTTTCCCTACTTCTCATCCAGAGTCTCTCTCAGTATACATAGTATTTTATAGATAATAAACAGGTCAGCAGGGCAAACTTGCGATGTAGTGGTTAAGATGCCCACGTTCCATGTTGGAATACCTGCTCCTAATACAGCTGCCTGCTGATATGCACCTTGTGAGGCAGCAGATGATGGCTCAGGGACTCAGGTGCCTACCACCCACATGAGAGACCTGGATAGAGTTCCAGACTCCTGGCTTTGATCTGGCCCAACCCTGGCTGTTGTGGCCATTTGGGGAGGGAATCAGCACATGAATATTTTCTTCTTCCCTCTCCATCTCCTTCTCTCCCTCCCTCCCCTCTTTGCTCCATTTGCCTCCCTCTCATTTTATCTCTCTGCCTTCCAAATAAAGTGAAAAAGAAAAGGAACAGGTCTAGAGAGATAAAAGATATCATCCAAATGGTATGATTAATATACTAGTAGGACTAGAAAATCTAATCTAATTCCAATCCTTTTTCTTTTAAAAAATGCTTTAGTTTGCCACAAATATAAAATGTTATGTTCTGCACATTTGCATTTTTACAGATATACTTTTCTTTTTCTTTCCAATAGGTAGAAAACAGACCAAAGTATTATGGAAGAGAGTAAGTATGGGTTATCAGAGACTGTTTTCTAGATTGGCATATGTAACAGACAAGTAAATTGATTCTTTTAACAAAAATATAAGCGAAGTAAAGGGGGTATTCAAATTTGGTGGGATTAAGTTTTTCTTTCTGAAAACAAATATAATGTTCGAATAGGTGAAAAACATAGAAAATAAACACAAATATAAAGATAAAAATAGCATAGGAAAATGTACATGAATAATGTTAAAGATGCAAACCATTTGAGTAAATAAATAATCTTGGATGTATTTGAGGAAATTGTATATGTACTCACATATGTATGTGTTTTCTACCTGTAAGTATGTGAGGGGGTCTTGAAAAGTTCGTGGAAATGCAAATTAGGAAAACTCAGTGTAGATTTCAGGATTTTTTGCACCAAAATACCTTATTTTTTAATTTCATCTTCTTACAAATTTTTTAAGTGTCCTCATACACATATATATGAGGATGTCTTCAAAATGTTCATGAAAAATATGCATTATCTTTTTTTTTTAAGATTTATTTATTCATGAAGTAAAGCGACACACAGAGAGAGGGAGAGACAGAGCTTCACCTGCTGGTTCACTCCCCAAATGGCCACAACGGCCAAAGCTGGTCCAATCCAGAGTCAAGAGCCAGGAGTTTCTTCTGAGTCTCCCATGCAGGTGCAGGGGCCCACCATTTGGGCTATCCTCCACTGTTTTCCTAGGCCATAGCAGAGACCTGGATCGGAAGAGAAGCAACTGGAACATGAACTGGTGCCATATGGTATTCTTGCGCTACAAGCAGAGGCTTAGCCCACTATGCCACAGCTCTACCCCAGTGCTTTATCTTTTATTTCCATCTTTACATGAGCTTTTTTCTCTTTTTTTTAAAAAAAGATTTCTTTATTTATTTGGTAGACAGTGTTACAGAGAGTGCAGAGAGAGTAGAGAGAATGGAGAGAGTGGAGAGAATGAAGAGAGAGAGAGAGAGAGAAAGAGAGAGAAATCTTCCATCCGCTGGTTCACTCCCCAGATGGCCACAATGGCTGGAACTGGGTGGATCCGAAGTCAGGAACCAGGAACTTCTTCCAGGTCTCCAACATGGCTGCACGGGCCCATGGACTTGGGCCACCTTTTGCTTTCTTCCTAGGTGCATCAGCAGGGAGCTGGATCAGAAATGGAGCAGCTGGGACTTGAACCTGTGCCTGTATGGGATGACAGCATTACAGGTGGCAGCTTTACTGGCTACATCACAGTGCCAGCCCCTCATGAGTTGTTTGAAGGCTTCAATTGAGGGAGATTAAGCTATTGCTGTGAGGAAGAACTCCAGAAAGTTGCCGCTTGTCCCTAGCAAGGTTGCTGAATTATTAAGATGCTATTTTAAGACCTTTTAAATATGTCATTTCAGGGTAGGCTATGTTTAAACACTTGAAAAATGCTCATTATCAGTATTAAGTGGAAAAGTCAATTACATATAGGAGCAAGTGTTCAGCCTAGCATTTAAGGTGCCCATAACTCACATCAGAATACCTAGATTTGATTCCGAATTCCGGCTCCTGACTCAAATAAGTACTTGGGTTCCTGGCACCCTCATGGGAGACCTGAATTGAGTTTTTGCTTCCTCGCTTTAGCCCAGTCACTGCAGGTATTTGAGAAGTGAATGAGCAATGGAAACTCTTTCTGTCTCGGTCTCTCTCTGCCTCTCAGATGAATAAATAAAAATTTAAGAAATATATATGTGCAGGGGCTAGTGCGTGGCATATCAGGGCAAGCTGCCTTCTGTAGCACCGTCATCCCATATGGGAGCTGTTTCAAGTCTCAGCTGCTCTGCTTCTGTTCTTCCTGCTAATGTACCTGGAAAGGCAGTGGAAGATGGCCCAAGTGCTTGGGCCCTGCCAACATATGGAAGACCTGAAAGAAGCTCCTGGCTTTGGCTTGGCCCAGCCCCTGCCATTGCGGCTATTTGGGGAGTGAACCAATGGATGGAAAATCTGTCCCTCTCTGTCTGTCTGTCTCTCTCTCTCCCTCTCTACCTCTCTACCTGTAATTCTGACTTTCAAATAAATAAATAAAGGTTTAAATATATATATATATATTTTACAAGATAAATGTATTATTCCAAATTCATATGACTGTTGTTTCATTCATACAAGAAGCTGCATTTCTTCTGAGCAACGAGTCAATGTAATTACTGTAGTGGAGGAAAGAATTTCCATGTACCAACCTAGATTTGAAAGCTAGGACTGTGGAATAAATTAACAATGAGCAGGTTAACAGGACACAGAGTGTGCAAGCTCATTGATTTTTAATATCATTCGCACAGGGACATCACAGGAAAAATAAAGAGAATACCTAAAACTAGTGAGAATTAAGGGCTTAGTAAATTTTAATAGAAGAGAGCAAGGGGAGATACAAGTCAATTAGGGAAGAATAAATGATTTTAGCAAAGATGAATGGACTCTTAGAAGAACAGAGAGGAGATAGGCTAGTTTATGACAAGCTTTTATTGACTTCATTTCCTTTCCTATAATACAGTCAGTCTTTGCAGTTGTTGAAACTCCTGTGGAGAGGGTGGGTGACAGGTGAGTTGCTTTTTAGAAGATCTATGTTCAGGGAGATTAGAAGATCTCAGAGAAAGCCTGTCCCTACATTTGTGTTTTTCAAGTACTTTCAGCTCAAAATTATGAATACACCAAAGTAGTGTATTTTGGGATGACATAGTGTTACTACCTTTTTTTCCCCCCAAGTTTTTATGTCAAATTGTAAAAGTTGAATCTGCTGTACCTATGTAAATAATGTCATTTATGTTACTATGTTTATTTTTCCTGCTTTTTGCTTTGTTAATCAAAGATAAGATTTTAGCAGAGAGTGAAAGTGAAGTATTAACGGTTTGCTTTTGGCTTCAGAATTCAGTAATGCAGATTATGAACATTATTGGGCAATCGTGACAATTAAGGACAACCCAGGGTCCTGGAAAACTGCCAGCATAGACTCCAAGTCAAATTTTGGACCGGTGCCACGAGTGAGAAGGAAGGAAATGGGACATAGTTATGTATGTTTTTTGTAACAGGTCCATATGGTCAAATGGGTTGCTCTTCCCTGAAATGGATGTGAATTTTGATTCTGTAGTTGTTAACTGGATTGGATAGCTACTTTGGTGCTGTTCTTATCATCACAGAGAAGTTGGCCAGGGTCCAGGCGCAGAGAAACATAAGCACAGTTAAACCTAAGTGCTTCTCTTGGACTGTGGGCACTAGTTTGTCTAGAAAGCAGTGGGAGAAGGGGGAGGTGCTGTTTTATTCTGCTTTATTGAGAAATGTGGAACACATATAGTTTCTAAGTTTTCCCTGTTTCTTAGATTCCATGGCATGATTTCCAGAGAAGCAGCTGACCAGCTCTTGAGCGTGGCCGAGGGGAGCTATCTCATTCGGGAGAGCCAGCGGCAGCCAGGAACCTACACTTTGGCTTTAAGGTTAGTCTTGGACCTGTAATTAAAACTGTGCTGCATTTGAAACCCTCTTAATAGAGGGCTTTAAATTTTAAAACATCCAGCTTGTAATTGAATTGGTTCTTGTTTTCTTGGGGCCTAATTACCATTTTAATAGCTTTGCGACCTTTTAAAAATTCCTAATGAATGGTAGTACTCAGTAATTAAGAATTGAAAAACTTTTAAAGCATTTTTATTATGGCTGCTTCCTTCCATCCCATTCTACTCCTTCTTTCTTATCTGTCTTACTGTTTTAGCTTCCATCTATGTCTTAAATAAGGCAAGAAACTAAAAGAAAAAAAAACTTAAAAGCTAAACCCCATGTCATTTCTCTTAGGTTGGCTTTTTGTTGAAGCAGCTTTTCTTGGGAGCTCTGGGCTTTTCCCTATCAACTGAACTGTGACTAGTGTTTTAGCTATTCTTACCTTACCCTGCAGTGGCCAGAAGCAAGTATTTCCACTGACCCAGCACTAATCATCCAATAACAAGAAAAAGAGTGCAATAGCCTGGTTATCTATTGTACTTACCTCATGCCAGGCCTCTAACCTCATTTATTCCCCACAAACAACTCTTTGTACTATTGTTATCTCTACAGGTGAGGAAATAGGGGACGTGGAGGTAGAATAATTTAGTCAAGATCTTACATTTAATAAATTGTGCACCTGGCATTTGAACCCTGACATTCTGGCTTCATTATCTGTGTTTTTAATTGATTGACTTTGCTGCCATTCCAAAGGCTTAGACTCATTGTCCATTGTCTTTGTTTATGCATTCATTTGTTCATTCTTACATACATTCATCAGTTCTTTGGAAATGACTAAAATGTGGTAATTTCCCAAGAAAGAGGTTAAAGAAATGACATTTCTGTTGGTAGCTACAATGGAGGACAGAAAGATAATGTTACTGGTTGGGACTAACAAATCTAACTCCTTCTCCAAGATCACTTAGGCCTGCTCTCATTCCTGTCCACAAGATTTAGTGTCAGTCTTTCTGATAAAAGAACGATGTGATTCAGTCTTGTTTCATACTGAATTCTGAACCAATTCCATATTTACACAGTAGAGCTTGTTACAGGAGTTCATGGAAGTTTTCTTTTTATGACAGATTATAAAATATAACTTCCCTTTCCATGTCTTAAAAATTATATTTTTTAGGTTTAGATTATTATATCCAAGAGAAAGAAAATCTAGTCTAGCTATTCAGATTTCTATTCGTGTTGTCTCTAATTGAGCTCAAAGATGGGGACAAACTACAGAATTTTTTGATGTTAGTTTTAGCATCTTTCTATTCTGACATTTTATAATCCTATTCTAAAATTCTGCTCCACTGCATTTCCACATAGCCTGATCATCTTGGAATAGGAATTAGAGAATAGATGAGCATTAAATTGATAGGAATGTTTTTACTTCATAGTTCTAGGGTAATATATACCCTTCCTTTTGTTATTGAAAATCACCCTAAAATCATTACTTAGAAAAGAAATAGTAATGAGTAAAAGATGCTGAAGTGATGCTAGGGAGAGAAATTTGTAAATATGCATTTTGAATAATTTACATGCTAAAATATGATTGACATTTTCTTTGTTTTAAAGTAGATGTAGGGTAGGGAAATGTTAAGCAGAAAATGAAATTTTGTATTGATAAATGTATTGTTCTCTCCAGACACTCTGACTTCAACTGATGATTCTCCCATTTCACATCAGTTTGTTTTGTTTTTCACATAATGTGTGATCCATGTGGGCTTAGCCAGTTTTCCTAGTTTATAGCCATCCATCTCACCAGAAGGTCATCATGTTGTTTCCCTAACACGTGTCCAGAGTCCCATCTCCTCTAATGTTTATTATGCATTGATGGTACTGACCAAGGGCTCTAAAATTAGCAGTAAATCCTTAAGTTCTTCAATAGGTCCCTCAACTTCAGTATATCCAAAGGTGAACTCTTCACTTTTACTCCCAGATATACTTTAATATTTCTGTTCTCTTTATTAACTGGTAAACACTATTATTCAGTCAGTTCACACAAGATAAAAACCAATAAATTATTTTCTTTTTTCTCTTAGATCTCTTTTAAGATGTTTTTAGCATCAGACTCATATAATGATGATCACTTTAAGTACACTCTGATCTCAGAATTTGCCCTTAAGGCTTTCTGGTCTGGCTGAAAAGCCCATGAGAGCATTTCAGGCATGGTAAGCCACAACAGTGTGGCAAAAAATGTTCTACATGTAGGATCTCTGTGAGTGAGACCCCAGTGGAAAGAAATGGCCATCAAAGAAGGATGTACTTTTCTCTAAAGGAAGGAGAGAACTTCTACTGAACTTGTACTTTGCTTATAGTCTTGTCCAAATACTGATGGAGTTTGTGGACTCAAAAGGCTTCCATAGCTTAGGCAGCTCATTTCAAGAGACTTGGATGGTCACTGACATCATACATAAGAGTGTTAATTGGTAAATTAACAACAGGACTCACTGTGCACCAACTCCCCATGCAGGACCTCTGTCCTCAATGAGTTGTATTGAGAATTAACTGTAAAACCAGTTCTCAAACTGTGTGTGTGTGTGTATGTGTATGTGCATGTGTGTGCAAATTATTGAAATCTTTACTTAGTATAGAGTTGGTCTTGTGTGTACAAAGTTAATTGAAAAATAATTTTAATGGAAAACGGGTCTGGCAAGGGGAGAGGGAGGAGGAGGAGGAGGGGTGGGATGTGGGTGGGAGGGCTGATATGGTGGGAAGAGTAACTATATTCCTGAAGTTGTACCTATGAAATTTGTATTCCTTAAAAAAATTTTTGGGCCGGCGCCGTGGCTCAACAGGCTAATCCTCCGCCTTGCGGCGCCGGCACACCGGGTTCTAGTCCTGGTTGGGGCGCTGGATTCTGTCCCAGTTGCCCCTCTTCCAGGCCAGCCCTCTGCTGTGGCCCGGGAGTGCAGTGGAGGATGGCCCAGGTGCTTGGGCCCTGCACCCCATGGGGAGACCAGGAAAAGCACCTGGCTCCTGGCTCCTGCCATCGGACGAGCGCGGTGCGCCGGCCGCAGCGCACCGTCTGCGGCGGCCATTGGAGGGTGAACCAACAGCAAAGGAAGACCTTTCTCTCTGTCTCTCTCTCTCACTGTCCACTCTGCCTGTAAAAAAAAAAAAAAAAAATTTTTTTTAAATGTGTGTACGTCCTAGCGTCATTATTTAGTGGCTCCTACAAACTGTATCCAACATCAAATATATATTTTTATGTTAAAGTTGTCCAAGTTTTTTTTTTTTTTTTTTACTTATTTATTTCAAAGGCAGAGTTAGAGAAAGGAGAGAGAGACACACAGAGAGATCTTCCATCTGCTGGCTCACTATCCAAATGGCTGCAACAGGTGGAACTGGGCTAATCCAGAGCCAGGAACCCTGAGCCAGGAGCTAGGATCTTCTTCTAGGTCTCCCATGTGGGTCTAGGGGCCCAAGTATATGGGCCATGTTCTGCTGCTTTTCCAGGCAGATTTGCAGGGAGCTGGATTGGAAGTAGAGCATTTGAGACTCCAGCCTTCACCCATTTGGGATATTGGCACCACAGGTGATGGCTTTACCCACTATGCCATAGCACTGACCCTATGTAAGTTTTTTTTTAAATGAAAAATGTAAACTGCTTTTGAAATTTATTTTGGTAGTTTTCCTTTTTTGTTTTGAGCCATGCTTTTCATTTTACTTTTCATAGACATTGAAAGTCCCAGGTATTGTACATTTATTATCTAATGGTTAAGAGAATTATTTCTTATTTACTCATCTTACATAGCCAAACCCAGTAATTTCTTAAGTGTTTCTCAGAATTTCCCTTCCTTTTCAACGGGTCTGGCAAGGGGAGAGGGAGGAGGAGGAGGGGTGAGAAAAGGCAGCTTCCTGGACTAGTTCAGTAACTACCGAAGAAATCCCCCTCAGTTAAGTCTTGTCCTTTCTAATGCATCCTCTACAGGCTCATTAGAGACCTACCTTAAAATCTCAATGGCTGCAAGGTTGTAGGGTTGAGCAGAGCTCAACATTTCCAAGGACACACCTCCTTCTCACGCTAGCATTTACCTTGTGCTTGTAGGGTCTTGCTCCCTCGCTTACGAGCTTTGTGTACACTGAGAGGTGTTATTTAAGGGAGTGTGTATTGTACTTACACTGTGCCAGTGCTGGCTTTCTGTGGTCAGCCATGAGGACATGGATGATGTGGCTTCTGTGGGTAAGGTCGGCTTTTCCTCTTCAGCTATCTTTTCTCTCACTCCCCGTGTCTGCCTGAAGTTCACTCCAGGCTTACCTGGCTTTTCTGTTGATCTTAGATTCAGGAATGATTGTTACTCAGTGTTTATAGTGCAAGTGGGGCATAGTGTATAGGTGAAGAGAAGGTACCATTCCCAGGCACTGCATTATGACTCATGAAGTATGTTAGAGGAACTTTAGGGTTTTCTGTATATTGATTTTGACAGCATTTGCATGAGCGATAGGTTAATGTGTTATCATAGCAAATACTAATTATAAGTAACCTAAAACAGTTTTAACACTTTTGGATTGAGGGGCCTGTGTTATGGTGCAGCGGGTTAAACCACCACCTATGACGCTGCCATCCCATTTGAATGTCGGTTCAAGGCTCAGCTGCTCTACTTCCTCTAATTCCCTGCTAATGTGTCTGAGAAGGCAGCAGAAGATGGCCTAAGTGCTTGGGCTGCGGCCAGCACTCTGGAGTTCCTGGATTCTGGCTTAAGCCTGGCCTAGCCCTAGCCATTGAGGCCATTTGGAGAGTGAACCAGTGGATGGAAGATCTCTCTCTATGTAACTCTGCCTTTCAACTAAGGAAATAAATAATTTTAAAAAGAATTTGGCTGAAAATGTTTTCTGCATGATTTTTGTAGTTTGGGAACTAATCTTGTAAAAAGTGTATTTTATAAAGTAATACAATTTTTCTCATCAGAAGGAAAGTGTTATGTTCAGTTTGGACATATTTTTTGTAAAGATTTATTTTATTTGAAAGGTGGGGTTATAGAGAAAGAGAGGGAGAGACAGATCTTCCGGCTGGTTCATTCCCCAAATGAATGAGCTGTTCACTCCACAATAGCTGGAGCTAGGCCGATCCGAAGCCAGGAACCAGGAGCTTCTTCTGGGTCTCCCATGCAGGTTCAGGGGCCCAAGCACTTGGGCCATTTTCCACTGCTTTTCCAGGTCATCAGCAGAGAGCTAGATTGGAAGAGAAACAGCCAGGAATTGAACCAGTACCTATATGGGCTGCCAGCGCTGCAGGTGGGGCCTTAACCCACTCACTCTACCTCAGCACTTGCGCCAGTTTGGGTATTTTCAATTGGCCTGTCTTCCAGTTCTCCTTTTCTGTCTTCTGCTATTTCTAATCTGTTTAATAGCACATCCAGTGAGTTCTGAATTTCATGTAGTATGCTGTTATTTTCCACAGTTTTCATTTACTTCTTGGAAATGATGAAAAAAGAGAAGAAAACACTAATGGAAAGCTAATAAGAGTGATCATATGAACTGATCATGTCATCTATTTTCTCATTATCTCCACTGTACCTGATAAAAATCTCAGTATTTCTGACTATAAGTAGGCCCCAAGCATTCAGAGCTAGTGTGCCACTTTTTATCTGAAATTTTCATGTTGCTTATTTAATGGAATTGGTGTGAATGCAGTAAGGCCTTTACCAACTTAGGAAAAAAAATAAATGACATTTCATCCTAATGATTTCTTGCCTTAACCAGAATGTATAAATAGGTGATTCATAGCTGAGCATTAGAATCTCACTATCATTCCTCCTAAGACATCCATTTAATATTAGGTACATTTGCATGAGTTTTGTCCAAGAATTTTCTTGGAAATATTTTATACCATCTCTTTATGATTGTGTGGCACATTTGCTAGGCCATAGGACTAAAGTTACATGCCACTTTGACATATTACTGGGCTTTCTGCAAAAATTGATTTTTAATATAAGCTATCTTTTTTACATATTGGATTGAGTTTCTGAATTTGTTCATTTTTAAAAATGAGATGTTGAATACTCATAAAATCTTAAGTATTTATTTTACTAAAACTAGAAAAGAAGGGCCGATGCTGTGGCGTGGCGAGTAAAGCCGCTGCCTGCAGTGCCCACATCCCATATGGGCGCTGGTTTGAGTACCGGCTGCTCCACTTCCGATCCAGCTCTCTGCAGTGGCCTTGGGAAAGCAGTGGAAGATGGCCCAGGTCTTGGGCCCCTGCACCCACATGGAAGACCCAGAAGAAGCTCCTGGCTCCTAGCTTCGGATCGATGCAGCTCCAGCTGTTGGGGGCAATTGGAGAGTGAACCAGCAGATGGAAGACCGACCTACCCCCATTCTCCCTCCCTCTCTCCCTCTCCCCCACCAACTCTTAATTTCAAATAAATAACTAAATATTTAGAAGAAAAAGAAAACTGAAGATGAAAAATTTAAAATACTAGCCAGTTAAACAGGAATCCTGTCAGTACAGTCTATAAATTAGAAGAGAAGAGGAAGATCAGAATAAGCAATTGAGACTTTTACAGTTCTATCACAAAATAATTGCAGTTATCTCTTCTCTCACCATTGGAACTTTGGAAATGGAGTTGTAGGATTGATTTTATAATCTAACAAACTTGAGTTGTAGTTGCCTGACCTTAGTTTATATATTTAGCCTTTTCAAGCCTTAGTTTCTAATTTGTAAAATGGGAATGATAATCCTAGTGCCTCTTGATGGAGACCTTGTTATAGTCTGTTACTAGAGCATCCCATTGTCAAGAGTGATATTCTGTGTCAGTTGAGAGGCTTCCAGCTGCAAGTATTCTGATACTCAAAATAAGCAAATTTTGTTGTTTTAGATATAAATTTTTAAAGGAAACATTTCATGTAGTAAAGACTTGAGAAATGTAATAATAGCATGGCTGGTTAGCATCCTATTGATGTTGTGAAGGCCTTGTGATCATTCTGTTTCAGTTTATGGGCACTCAGTTCATCAGCGTTAGTCTGAGGCTGATTTTCCTTGTAGTCTAAAGGAGGCTGCCACAGCAATGAGAGTTGTATGCTTTCTTACTTAGGCCTAGCAAGACAGTCGGAAGAACTCCAGCCCTGTCATGTAGTATGCATCCTTCCTTTTAGCGTAATAGGGCTGTTGGGAGTCCCCCTTTCTGACCTCTGCTTGTATGGTGAAATGAATGTACTAATTACTTACCTAACTAGCATCTGCTTGTAGAGCTGGGAAATAGGGTCAGCTACTTTTGGAATATGAGGCTTTGAGAGAAGAACTTAGTGACCAAACAATCTGGCAGCAGGGAGGGAGGGGACACAGATACCAATTAGGCAGTCACCCGTGGGCAGTACAACATTGTAGGCTGTAGTCATTAAGATAGTTTCCTTATTAGGCAAAGAGCATCAACTCATGGTATCATTCTAAAAGTTTTAGTCATAGTCAACTTCATATTAAAGTAATTTATCCAATTTTACCTTTAGTAAATAGTAACAAAAGTCAAGTGTGTGACCCACCAAAGTTTTGTAAATTGTGTTTTGGTGATGCTCTTTTGCCTGTATGTAGTAATTGAAAAACTTGATTAAAATAAAACTGACTTTTAAATAATTCAGTGTTTTAAAAGTGATATAGTAAACTTAATTATGTTAGTATTTTGAGCACACTGAACTTCATAATTATATTTGAATGGTATATAAGAATGGTTCAAAAAGTCAATGAAAATGAAATCAAAAGATAAGTTTATTTTGGTGCAAAAATTTGAAATTTTTGTGAAGGGAAGGGCCTACAAAAAGTTAAAAGTTATATTATGAAAAAATCATGCATGGATTTCTAAAATTTTAATAGAAGACTTTAATGGTTATATTTGCAATTTAGAAAGGTCATTGTTGGAGCAATAATAATTATGGATAGAAAAGGTGGTGGCAGCTAACTTTACTGGAATTATTTAGATAATTAATTTAGTAAAGTTTTCCTTTGGCTATGACTAAGTGATCTTTAAAAGAAATTCTAGATATGTTATAGATTTTGAAGGGCTCACTTTGAGAAGAAGTGTTAACTCCATATTTGGCAACTCCAGAGAAATTTCTGTTAATCTGACTCATTTTAGCTTTTCCAAATTGGGAGAAGAACAAGGTGACATATGTGCAAGAATCTTGAATAATCCCCAAATCCTATATCTGGATATTCAGGACAGATTTGGACATACTTCACAGAATACCTTATAACCAAAGTCCTCAGGACTTTGCTATAAATTTTATGGTGAACATCAAAATAAGAATTATTTGGAAAATTTTTAAATAATGGAGAAGAAGTATGAAAGTATTAAAATGTGAAAAGCATTTATGAGTAAATTATAAATTTTTAAATGGCATATTATTTGTTAAATTCTGAAATAATATAATCTGTATTCTGAAAAGTAAAATCATACAAAACAGTTTGTGTAGTGTCATACAGTTTATGTAAAGTTATATATAAGTAGAGGGGTATCTAAAAGAACAGTCATCAAATGTTTAGTGTTTATTTCTGAGTGATATAAATTTTATTTCTGTGTACCTTTTGAGTTGCTTGGCTTCTTTTCAAAAATAATTCTTAAATATATCATTTTGTAATCAAAGAAAAATCCAGTGGGGCTATTTTTATCTTATTTGAGAAAAAATGAAAACATTAGTTGCAACCTTGGATCAACATGGAAGACAATGCATCCTAAGTCTCTGAAGATGTGACTGTAAACAGAGTGGGTCAACTTGCTTAACTAATCTGTCACAAGAAGGATTTTGACTTGGGCAATAGAAAGAGAAGTCACAAGTGAAGGCCATCCCAGGACTGCAGGGGGGAGTGTGGACCTGTGCTGGCAGTGCTGTTTCTAGTGTGGAGATGAATGCACGGAGTCTTCTGAGTCTTGCTACCGTTACATGCAATCTTTTTCCGGCAGTACTTCTCCCAGAGCCTGGGAGTTTTGTTAATATGACTGTGTTGCATTTCCCAAACAGAGTTGTAATTAACTTACCAACTTACCTATGGAAAGTGTGCAGTTCATTGTTTTTTTTTTTTTTAATACATTCACAAAGTTACACAACATAATCAATTTTGGAACATTTCATCACCCTAAAAAGAAAGGAAACTGCATCTGCACTCACTTCTCATTTCTCCCCAGCTCTCCCAGCCTTAGCCAACCACTAACCTACTTTTGTCTTTATAGATTTATTCATACCAGATATTTCATGTAAATGATATAATATGTGATCTTTTATGATGAATTTATTTCTCAGATCATGATGTTTTCAAAGTTATCTGTGTTGAAGCATCTTTATTATGAAAGCAACACATGGATGTGATAAGAAGTTTCTAAATAAGCAAAAAGTATGTATGCTAATAAACTGTTGGGCTGTCCTACCACTTCCTTTTACTTCTACTCCCTAGAAGTAATACCATTCACAATTGTCTGATCTTCCAGAAATTAGTCATGCATAAACACATAATAATTTTTATGTCATATACATATATTGTATTCTGTTTTAAGTGGTAGTTGTTAGGCATGGCTGCCCGTAACAGCAGAGATGATCTTTAGTCTTTGCAGAAGTTTGCTTTGTTGTCTGCCTAGATGCAGAGTTGTGTAATAAACAGTAAATTCCTGACAAAAGCCATCATTACCTTGTTAATTCAGTTTTAGCTGAACAATGAGTAGTTTAAGAATATCTTGAGCCAGATTCTGTGAGTATAGCTGCAAAACCTGTGATGGGGGTTTCTGTGGACACAATGGTAAAATAGAGCTGCTTTGAATTCTGTAAACATAGTTGTGATTTAATTTAGTGTTGCTTTGAGCTCAGAATGCTGATGAGATTTTATTAAGCATGGGCTCCTGTGAGAATATTATTTCATCTTTATAATATTGAAGAGTTAATATGAAGAGGTTGCTACAGCAATAGAAAATGATAAAATACATACATTCAAATTAAAAATGTAAATTTCCTACTGTTTGAAAACAACCGGTAATTCCTCACTGAGTCTCAGAACATTAGGTTCACTTTTAAGGTGAACTTGGCCTAAGAGTTCTTAAGTAAAGCCAGAGACTCATAGTGCATTTGGTAAAGGGCTTTATACTTTGTAAAATATAAAAATGTGTTGATAGCTTTTTTTGTTTAAGAACAAGGATCAAACGGAACTGGGAAAGGATTATGCTGCTGGTAGGCGTTGACGTGTAATGTACTATGTGTTCTTTCTATCTGATAGCTCATGATAGGTTTAGCTGGTTACCATGGTTTCATTTCATTTCCTGCAAACCTTCTTGTTGTGCTATTTGGAATAAGTGGAAAATAACGTTCTACAGAATAATTTTTCAGCAATGTTTTTCTGCTCTTAAGATTATGGAACACTTTATGGGAAATTTTCCAGATATAAGAACCGGTGATAACACACATGACAGTAGAATTTAGTAGTCTTGAAATATCAGAAATTGACATGATAAAAAGGATAGCATAATTCACTTAAGAATGTCAAGCCACATTATTAGTGCCACAGTCTTTTAAAATATTATTGGTACAAGTTGACTGTCTCTTATCTGAAATGCTTTAAACTAGAAGTGTTTCAGATTTATAATATTTTCAGATTTTGAAACATATGCATTTACAAAGTGAGCTATCTTGGGAATAAGACCAGAGTTTAAATCTGAAATTCATTTGTTCCATATCTACCTTAAACATGTAGCCTAAAGATAGTTTTATCCAGTATTTTTGGTGTACCTGCATTTTAACTAAAACCTGTCACATGAGGTCAGGTGTGGAGTTTTTTACTTATGATCCAAAGCTTCACATTGGTGCATTTATGATATTTTTGGATGAGGAATGCTCAGTATATAATATTTCCACTTGATATGAAGCACCCTCTGGTTAGATGTGCTTTAATAGAACAAACTACATAAAGTAATTGATATGACACAGTAGAGAGTGGGTAGCTTAAAATAAAGCAACCTTCATACTTACATGTATTCCTGAAAAATATGCTGCAAATTGAATCATATTATAAATGCATAAGATGAGATAGCTGTTTGAACAGAAAAGAATTTTCTTCTAACATATATACAATAGAGAAAATACTAAAAGTATAGGAAAGCACAGAGAAAAGAAAAATCGTCTCTCATCCCACTACCCAGAGATAATTACTGTTATAAATGTGGTTTATGAAATTCAAGCACTTTCTTGAGTTTTGTAGAAATGATTTCATGTTTGCTTTTTTCCTGTTAGTTACATATCATGAATTTTTTCTGTGTCACAATTCTATTTGAATTAATTCTTCATAAGGTCAAATTTTACCTTCAGTTTTTTTAAACTCTGATTTTCATATATTAAACATTTAAATTATATATATCCATAAACTTAGTTTTTGTTAACATGTGTACTCTAGAATGTATAACATAGAGAATATATATAATATATTTAACATATTATATATATTATATATTATATATATAACATATAGAAAGGTAGAAAAAGGAAGTTATGACCTACAATCTTACTGTTCACAAAGAAAAATACTATTTTTGCTGTTTATTTTTAGAAAATCATAATGATACTCTTCTTAGTGCTGGGGATACAAGGATAAGCCAAACAAGATCATCCCTGGCCTTATGGAGCATAACGGCTTATCAGCTAGACAAAAGATTGGACTTTAATGAAACTGCCCTACAAATACTAAAGCTAAAACCTGAGGCAAGTACACTGAAGGGAAAGCACAAGGAGCTGTGACCACTTGGATAAAATAGGGGAGGTGATCTCAGCCCAATCTCAATCTTAGTGATTGAACAGGGGAGGCTGGTCTGAGACAGAAAGGTATGATTTGAGATCTGAAGGTTGTACAGAAGTAAACTAAGGGAAAAAGATGAGGGCCAGGGCAGGGCAGAGAAGCTGACCAGTGAGTCTGTGCCACCACGTAAGAGTCAGCCATGCATACTTCTAAACTGGAAGAAAGCTGTGGCTGGGGGCAGAGGGAATTGGAGAGTAAAGGAATGAGACCAGCCATCTGCTTCCTGAAGGCCTTGGCAAGAATGGTGCTCTGTTATCCTAAGAGCTGCTTTATCACATGATTAAACTTGAATATCTTGTCAGCAGGAAAAACACCAAAAGGGATCAATAGTGGTTGCACTCAGAAAGGTGCTTGATATAGTTTCTTAGTAACCTGTCCAATGCCGTTGGCCTATACATTTTGTATATATTATGGATGCCATCATTTATTACCTTTGAAGTGCTTATTTTCTTTATTTCTCCATTTTTTGACATAAAATTTTAATTTTGCAGTATAAACCAGCGAATGAGAGCTCTCTATCTCTCAAATAAGTACAATTAGATTTATAAAGAGAAAAGGTCATGATCCATACAAAACAAAAAATGTTGTTTATTTTAGTTCAAAAAATTTTGAGTCTTGAGTGAGGTGTTTGGCACAGTGGTTAACGTTGCCACGTGGGTACCTGCACCCCATATTGAAGTACCTTGTTTTAGTCCTGGCTTTTCCGCTTCTGATTCAGCTTCCTGCTGATGTGTACCCTGGGAGGCAGCAAGAAATGGCTCAGGTACTTAGGTCCCTTCCACCCACATGGGACACTCACACTGCTTTCTTGGCTCCTGGCTTCCTCCTGGCCCAGCTCCAGCTGTTGTGGGCATTTGGGGAGTGAACCACTAGATAGAAGATCTCTCTCTCTGTCAGTCTTTGTCTCTGCTTTTTTAAATAAATGAAAATAAATAAATTTTTAAAAGTAAAAACAATTTTTTTAAGTCTTTGGAAAATGTATATTATGAAAAAATTATGCATGGATTTCACTCTGGTTTTAAACTTTTAATTCCATTTTCTGCAACCTTTTTGGAAATACCCTTGTATATGTGTGTTTGTTCCATTGTACCGCAGGACTTCTCAGGAGCCTTTAAAAATGTTTCCAGGACAAGAATATAGAATGCGTCAGTCCACAAATTTAGTTTACCTTACTTCAGTGACTTCAGTGAATGTCTTGAAGAAAGTATTAATGGATATGTTTAGGAAACACGTACTTTATATGACATCAGAATTAGTGGTGGTTTTAAAAGTTAAATGTATAAAATCTAGAAGAAAATCAGTGTAACAGTCATGTCAGATGGCATTGGGGCACAACTGGTTAAGTGGCTACCTGCAACACTGTCTTCCCATTTGAGCATTGGTTCAAGTCTGACTGCTTTATTTCTGATCCATCTTGCTCCCAATGTGCCTGAGAAAGCAGTGGAAGATGTCCCAAGTACTTGGACCCCTGCCAGCCATGTGGGAGACCTGCCTGGAGTTCTGGGCTCCTGGCTTAGGCCTGGCCCAGACCTGGCTGTTTCAGCCATTTGGAAAATGAACCACAGATGGGAGATTGATCGATCTCTCTCTCTCTCTCTCTCTCTCTCTCTCTCTCACTGTACCTTTTAAATTCAAATCTTAAAACAAAAAGTAGTCCGATCTCTTGTGGGGTTGGTGCTTTCTGGGCTAAAGAAGGATATCATAAATCACTTAGAAAAAGATTGAAAACTTGTAATGCCATTTTTAACTAACTATACACAAAAGCTGATAGTTTAGCTTTATATAGTAAGTGTTTTCCTCACTTTTTGACCTCAGTAGCACTTCTTTACACCTTGCAGAATACCATACAGCATCGTTGTAAGTACATTGAGTTGTTAATGGCTAGGCAGTAGTTCAGCTTTATTCTGGGTCGTCCTTTCTTTTCCAGTTATTGGAAATTATTCTTACTGTCTTACTGTGGTTGACTATACTGTGGGATTTGACAGCTCCTCAAAATTGAAGATAGATTTATTTTTGTTTCCTTGATGTTAGTCAAAATGACAAGTTGAGGGAGAGGACATTTAGCCTAATAGTTAAGGTATTTGTGTCCCATATCAGAGTACATGAGTGTGATTTCTGGTTCTTGCTGTTGACTCCAGCAACCTGCTAGTGCACACCCTGGGCTGTGGTGATGGCTCAAGTAGTTGTGCTTTGGGCACCCATGTGGGACACCTGGATTAAGTTCTTGGCTTCCAGTTCCAGCTGTCTTGTCCTGGGCATTTGGGAGATGAACCAGTTCTCTGTTTCTTTGCTTCTCAAAAAAAAAAAAAAAAAAGTCAATCACATATATCAGGTATTGACAAAAGTATGTACAACAGTACATACTTCAGGCTTTTCAAGCTAACTGAGAAATGTAAGGTTATATATTCTTATGTAGCCATTTTAAATTTAACCATTTAAAACCCAGTGTTTAGCTTTGTTATTTGAACAGAATTGGGAGTGGACTAGATATGGCCTGAGATGTAGTTTGCTGTTACCAGTACTGTATTTGACAATCTTTGACCTCTTTACACATTCTAGAATTCATGTGTGTGTGTGTGTGTGTATGTATGAAAATGTATATATGTATATATATATACACACACACGTAGCACACACACGCTGGTGATAGACACAGGAACAAGAATATATTTACAGTGCTAATAGTTTTATTTTCTTGTTGCTTATATATAAATATTTTAATCTGATTTTTTTTATGCACTGTGACTCTTTAACTTGATTGTATCATGTTTGTCTCCTTTTGAGAGTTCTACCTCTCAGTTATCAAAATGTTTCTATTTGGAAACCTCTCTAGTGATTTCCTTTGCTTGTTGTTTTAATAAGATTTTATTTGTTTGTTTATTTATTTGAGTGGCAGAGTTACAGACAGAGAGGGAAAGACAGAGAGAAAGGTCTTCCTTTTGCCATTGGTTCACCCTCCAATGGCTGCCGCGGTGGGCATGCTATGGCTGGCGCACCGCGCTGATCTGATGGCAGGAGCCAGGTGCTTCTCCTGGTCTTCCATGGGATGCAGGGCCCAAGGAGACTTGAGCCATCCTCCACTGCACTCCTGGGCCACAGCAGAGAGCTGGCCTGGAAGAGGGGCAACCAGGACATAATCCGGTGCCCCGACTGGGACTAGAACCCAGTGTGCTGGTGCCGCAAGCGGAGGATTAGCCTGTTGAGCCACAGTGCCAGCGCTAGGAGGTTTCTATGCTTTGCCAAGTGTGATACAGTTTGCCAAGTGTGATGTAGTGTACTGCTATTGTCTGAGTGTTTCAGACCAGAGTCTCATGGTGTGTGTTTGGGGTGTGGGGGGGTACTTTTTCAAGATGGAGTCTTGAGCACTCTGTAATTAGAGTCCCTACTGTCATGGTGTTACTTCACAGTAAGTAATGAGAATTAGGATTAGATTTGACTCAAATAACTGAAAGAGAAATCATAATTCCTTGTAAGAAGTAGATGTATATTTTCTCCCATGTGTAAGAAATTGGAGGTATTTTAATGTTTTTATGTCTTTCCCTAAGGTAAGAGACTCAGATAATTTCATTTTGTTGGTTTCTTCTTTATGGCTCTCCTGTACCATGTACCAGAGTTCATATTTACTACCCATCCCATAGGAAGGCAGAGGGTCAAAGATTCAAATCCATACCACTTTTCAGTACTCTCACTGGCCACCCCTGCTACCAAGGTAGGGCAAGCTAGATTAATGTAGTCTTGAGTCTTGGGAGCCAGGTACAAACTTGAAAACCCAGGATTCTGTCATTGAGAAGGAAAAGTGGATGGGTATCACGAGGCTCAGCAGTCCCTATTGTGGACACAAATGGGAATTTCCATCAGATTTTGCCTTATGTGGAGGCAGACCATTCATGTAAGGAAATACATAAAGTTGGGGGCCAGCGCCGCAGCTCACTTGGTTAATCCTCTGCCTGCAGCGCTGGCATACCATACGGGCGCCAGGTTTTAGTCCCGGTTGCTCCTCTTCCAGTCCAGCTCTCTGCCGTGGCCCAGGAAGGCAGTGGAGGATGGCCCAAGTGCTTGGGCCCCTGCACCTGCATGGGAGACCAGGAGGAAGCACCTGGTTCCTGGCTTTGGATCGGCATAGCTCCGGCCATGGGGGCCATTTTGGGGAGTGAACCAACAGAAGGAAAACCTTTCTCTCTGTCACTCTTCTCTCACTGTCTAAACTCTCTGTCAAATAAATAATAATAATAAAAGGAAATACATAAAGTTGATTCTTTCCCTCCCCCTTCTCCTATTGTCATCACACAACTCTTTTGATTGATAGTTCCAGAAGAGAACAGATTGTGTTTTAGTTCAAAGGGCTGTTCTCTCTAGTTTGTCAGAATTATCTTATTTAGCCAGCTTTCAATTCCATTTCAGTTACTTTTGTGTTTTCTATAAAGTTAGGGATTTGTTTCTAAGATGAAAGTATGTACATACAATTAGTCACTAGATGGGTGGGTGAAACTTTACATTGCTTTGATGAACTAGTATAGGAGAGTGGGGATGCTTTATTCCATGGAGCTCAGCTTTGGAGTGTTTAAGTGTATTACTCTGCTGATAGAACTAACCTTTCTTAGAAATGTCTGAAAAATACATTTCTATGTAAACGTACATGTGTCTGTAAAACACAAACACACAGGGATTTATTTTCTCTGAGAATTCTGCCATGATATTAAGACAGATATTCATCTTCTCTTATTTATGCTACCAACAGTTCGAGAATAGGCTTCTGTTCTAACAGACCACAGAAGCATGGAAACATTTTCTCTTAGATTGTAACATGGAAATTAACAAAAGCTCAGCAAATGTACACAGTAATTAAGACACTGCTTATTTCAGGAGTAGTCCTCTATTCTTAAAAATTAGTGAACTTTAGGAAGTGGGACATCCATTTTGAATACAAAAGGATTCAGGATTCCAAATGATTATCCAAACTTTTGCGTGCAGATTTTGCCAGAACACAATAGATTTCAGAGCATGTCAATTTTAGAATTTTCCAGAGTATATCAGTTTAGGGGTAAATCCCTAAAACCTAAAAGAAGGGAAATCCCTCTTTTTGCTTCCTTCCCTCTGCTTTTTTATGTTTATTTACAAGCTGTTTCACTAAAGTTTCATATGTACATATATGTTTATAGGATTTGAACATTAATATGATATTTACAGGTAGATAAAATTTAGGGGATGAGTATACATTATGTATATGTTTGGTAATATACATTAAAAATCAATTAGTTGATTCTGACATTTGACCAACAAATAGAAATTTTGTGATAAGCAGAATTAAGTACACTGATATTGGAAACAGGAAAACTAGAAGCATCAACACCTATAACCATTGAGGGTTATATAAATGTTTAATGTAGTTACCATCTATTAACCTACGCCACAGTGCTGGCACCCAATAAGAACGTTTTAGTAATAAATAAATTTGTCCTGAAAATTATGATAGATCAGTCCAACTCACAGTTAAACTATACTTTTACACAATTTTGAGAAAAACATGCAGACATTATTACACAGAATCCCATATATAGTCATAGCTTTCCAAATATAATGTAAAGCCCCCACCTGCAGTGCTAGCATCCATATGGGCCCTGGCTTGAGTCCCAGCTACTCCACTTCCAATCCAACTCCTTGCTAATGCTCCTGGAAAAACAGCAAAAGACAGCTGAGTGCTTGGGCTCTGTACCCACACTGGTGACCAGGAGGAAGCTCCTGGCTTCTGGCTTCTGCCTGGCTCAGCCCTGGCTGTTGGGGCCATCTGGGGAGTGAACCAGTGAATGGAAGATCTCTTTCTTCTTTCTTTGTCTCTGCCTTTCAAATAAATAAATCTTTTAAAAATTCTTTTATTGAGAGACACATTGAATTCATATACCTGTCTATTTAAACTGCCCTCCCTGCGCCACCAAAATGTCACCATATGCATTTTTAGGAAACTGATTTCATTGTTTTTTGTTTTAAAAAAATTAACAGAGATTAGGAAGAGGTGACAGATAACATTATGCCTTGAAAATAAATGAAATCGATAATGGACTTATGATTAGAAAGAGGAGAATACAGGTGGAGATGTGAAAAAAGAGGCTTGTGGTTTTCTCTTACAAACTTAATCTTTGTCATGCCTGATATATAAACTACTAAGTTATGTAGCAGTATCCTGTTCTGTTTCAGGAGTACAAACCAGACTCTTTGTATTCAACTGGGATTTATCATAAATTTGTGTATATCACATATATAAAGGAATATTTTTAGTTTTTTAGTTTTAGATTTAGCCTTTGTGACTTTTCATTTTCTAACATATATAAATAAAATATTGAAGCCAAAATTTAGATAATAACCTTGTAAATATCATGTAAGCATCCATGAATGTGGCTTTAGAGTCTAGTGTAGGTGTATTTTATTTTCCAGTTGTTTTTAATTAATTGGTCTGAAGTCATTCTTGGTACCTGAAATGTTTCAGTATCTATAATCACATTGCTTTCCATTCTTTACTGACTGAAACTACTCACAGATACTCAGCTCTGTGTCATTAAAAGTAAATAATTTCCTGTGAGTTGACCTCAGGAGAAAATAGAAAGTTCGTATGTATATTATTAATACTTAGAGTAGGATCTTTCAGATTTCAGAAATCTCCTTTGCAAAATAGGGATAATTTCTTTATATTTTAAAATTTGGTTTAAGTTATACAAGTTTCATGTATGTCATATATACAGATTTAGGAACATGGTGATACTTCCCCCCACCTTTTCTCCCTCCCATGCTCTAACCCTTCTTCTTCCTCCCTCTCACAATCCCACTCTTAATTTTTAGAAAGATCTGTTTTCAGCAGGCTCTGCGGCTTACTTGGCTATTCCTCCGCCTACGGCGCCAGCACTCTGGGTTCTAGTCCCGGTTGGGGTGCCAGATTCTGTCCCGGTTGCTCCTCTTCCAGTCCAGCTCTCTGCCATGGCCTGGGAAGGCAGTGGAGGATGGCCCAAGTGCTTGGGCCCTGCACCCACATGGGAGACCAGGAGGAAGCTCCTGGCTTCAGATCAGCGCAGCACGCTGGTCATGGCGGCCATTTGGAGGGTGAACCAACGGAAGAAAAACCTTTCTCTCTGTCTCTCTCTCTCTCACTGTTTAACTTTGCCTGTCAATAAATAGATAGATAGATAGATAGATAGATAAAAAAGAAAAATACCTGTTCCATTCCTTTGCCCGTTTCTTAACTGGATTGTTTGTTTTGTTGTTGTTGTGTTTCTTGAAGTCTTTATAGATTCTGTATGTTAACCCTTTATCGGTTGTGTAGTCTGCAAATATTTTCTCCCATTCTGTCAGTCATCTCTTCACTTTGCTGTTTCATTCACAGTGCAGAACCTTCTCAGCTTGTGTAATCTCATAATCAATTTTGGCTTTGATCACCTGTGCTTCTGTGGTCTTTTCCAAGAAGTCTTTCCCTATTCCAATATCTTGAAGAGTTTCCCCAATTTTCTCTAGTAATTTGATGTTATTGGGTCATAGATTTAAGTCTTTGATCTATTTTGAGTGGATTATTGTGTAAGGTGTAAGGTAGAATTCTAGTTTCATACTTTTGAATGCAGAGATCCAGTTTTCCCAGCACCATTTGTTGAGAGACTGTCTTTCTCCAGGGTTATTTTTAGCTCCTTTGTCCAAGATAAGTTTATTGTAGATGTGTGGATTGATTTCTGGAGTTTATATTCTGTTCCACTGGTCTACACATCTGTGTTTTGTGCCAGTACTAAGCTGTTTTTTGATTATAATTGTCCTGTAGTATGTCTTAAAGTTAGGTATTGTTATGCATTCGGCTTTGTTTTTGTTGTATGAGATTTCTTTAGCTATTTGGGGTCTCCTGTGTTTCCATGAGAATTTTAGCATCATTAAAAAAATATTTTTTATTATTTATTTGACAGGTAGAGTTATAGACAGAGAGACAGAGAGAAAGGTCTTCCTTCCATTGGTTCACTCCCCAAATGGCCACTACAGATGGTGCTGCACCAATCCAAAGCCAGGAGCCAGGTGCTTCCTCCTGGTCTCCCATGCGGATGCAGGGGCCCAAACACTTGGGCCATCCTCCACTGCCCTCCTGGGCCACAGCAGAGGGCTGCACGGGAAGAGAAGCAATCGGGAGTAGAACCTGGCGTCCATATGGGAGGCTGGAGCCACAGGCAGGGGATTAACCAAGTGAGCCACAGCCCCGGCTTCGCATCATTTTTTTTTAGATCTGTGAAGAATGTTCTCAGTATTTTTATTGGGATCACATTGAATCTGTAAGTTGTTTTGGTAGTATGGACATTTTGATGATGTTGATTCTTCCAATCCATGAACACAGAATATTTTTCCCATTTTTTTATATTGCTTCTTTTCTTTCTCTAGTGTTTTGTAATTTTCATTGTAGAGATCTTTGACATCCTTGGTTAACTTATTCCAAGGTATTTAATTCTTTTTGTAGGTATTTAGAATGGGACAGATCTTAAACATGGCATTGTCTGTTTATACAAAGGCTATTGATTTTTCTTTTTTTTCTTTAACTTTTATTTAATATAAATTTTCAAAGTACAACTTTTGGATTATAACAGCTTTTTTCCCCCATAACCATCCACCCACCTGGAACCATCCCATCTCCCACTCCCTCTCCCATCCCATTCTTCATCAAGATTCATTTTCAATTATCTTTATACACAGAAGATCAATTTAATATATACTAAGTAAAGATTTCAACAGTTTGCACCCACACAGACACACAAAGTATAAAGTACTATTTGAGTACTAATTATACCATTAATTCACATTGTACAACACATTAAGGACAGAGATCCTACATGGGGAGTAAGTGCACAGTGACTCCTGTTGTTGACTTAACAATTGACACACTTATTTTTGATGTCAGAAATCACCTGAGGCTCTTGTCATGAGCTGCCAAGGCTATGGAAGCCTCTTGAGTCCACAAACGCTGACATTATTTAGACAAGGCCATAATCAAAGTGGAAGTTCTCAGTTCTTTCCTCCCTTCAGAGAAAGGTACCTCCTTCTTTGATTACTTGTTCTTTCCACTGGGGTCTCACTCACAAAGATGTTTGATTTAGGGTGTTTTGTTTTGTTTTGTTTTGTTTTTGCCAGAGTGTCTTGGCTTTCCATGCCTGAAATACTCTCATGGGCTTTTCAGCCAGATCTGAATGTCTTAAGGGCTGATTCTGAGGCCAGAGTGCTGTTTAGGACATCTGCCATTCTATGAGTCTGCAGTGTATCCCGCTTCCCATGTTGGATCGTTCTCTCCCTTTTTTATTCTATTGGTTAGTATTTTTAGACACTAGTCTTGTTTATGTGATCACTTTGACTCTTAGTCCTATCATTATGATCAGTTGTGAACAGAAATTGATCACTTGGACTAGTGAGATGGCATTGATACATGCCACATTGATGGGATTGAATTGGAATCCCCTGGTATGTTTCTAACTCTACCATTTGGGGTAAGTCCAAGTGAGCATGTGCTGAAATGTACATCTCCTCCCTTGCTTATTCCCACTCTTATATTTAACAGGGATCACTTTTCATTTAAGTTTTAACACTTAAGAATAATTGAGTAATACAGGTCTTTCATTTAGGTCTTTTTTTTTTTTTTTTGCCACAGTGTCTTGGTTGTATATCTCACTTCCCATGTTGGATTGTTCTCTCCTTTTTTAATTCTATCAGTTAGTATTAGCAGACACTAGTCTTGTTTATGTGATCCCTTTGACACATAATGCTATCATTATGATCAATTGTGAACTGAAATTGATCACTTGGACTAATGACATGCATTGGTATATGCCACCTTGATGGGATTGAATTTGAATTCCCTGGCACGTTTCTGTCTCTACCATTAGGGGTAAGTCCAAGTGAGCATGTGCTGAAATGTACATCTCCTCCCTCGCTTATTCCGACTCATATTTAGCAGGGATCAATCTCAGTTAAATTTAAACACCTAAGAATAATTGTGTGTTAATTAAAGAGTTCAACCAATGGTATTAAGTAGAACAAAAAAAATACTTAAAGGAATGAAATAGTAAGTTGTTCCTCTACAGTCAGGACAAGGGCTGATCAAGTCATTGTTTTTCATAGTGTCCATTTCAGTTCAACAGGTTTCCTTTTAGGTGTACAGTTAGTTGCTACAAATCAGGGAGAACATCTGATATTTGTCCCTTTCGGACTGGCTTATTTCACTCAGCATGATGTTTTCCAAATTCCTCCATTTTGTTGCAAATGACTGGATTTCATTATTTTTTTTTTACCTCTGTGTAATTTTCCATAGAGTACATATCCCATACCAGTTTGCATTCCCACCAATAATGGGTTAGTGTCCCTTTCCCCCCACATCCTCTCCAGCATCTATTGTTGGTAGATTTCTGTATGTGAGCCATTCTAACCGGGGTGAGGTGAAACCTCATTGTGGTTTTGATTTGCAGTTCCCTGATTGCTAGTGATCCTGAACATTTTTTTCATGTGTCTGTTGGCCATTTGGATTTCCTCTTTTGAAAAATGTCTATTGAGGTCCTTGGCCCGTCTCTTAAGTGGGTTGTTTCTTTTGTTGTTGTGGAGTTTCTTGATCTCTTTGTAGATTCTGGTTATTAATACTTTATCAGTTGCATAGTTTGCAACTATTTTTTCCCATTCTGTCAATATCCTCTTCACTTTCCTGTTTCTTTTGCTGTACAGAAACTTCTCAATTTGATGTAATCCCAATTGTTAACTTTGGCTTTGACTGCCTGTGCCTCTGGGTTCTTTTCCAAGAAGTCTTTGCCTGTGCCTATACCTTGCAGGGCTTCTCTGATGTTCTCTAATAAATTGATGGTGTCAGGTAGTAGATTTGGATCTTTAGTCCATGTTGAGTGGATTTTTGTGTAAAGTGTAAGGTAAGGGGTCTTGCTTCATGCTTCTGCATGTGGAAATCCAGTTATCCCAGCACCATTTGTTGAATAGACTGTCCTTGTTCCAGGAATTGGTTTTAGTTCTTTGATCAAATATAAGCTGGCTGTAGATGTTTGGGTTGATTTCTGGTGTTTCTATTCTGTTCCATTGGTCTATCCATCTGTTTCTGTACTAATACCATGCTAATTTGATAATAACTGCCCTGTAGAAATCTGATATTGTGATGTCTCCAGCTTTGTTTTTCTTGTACAAGATTGCTTTAGCTATGCGAAGTCTCCTGTGCCTCCATATGAATTTCAGCATCATTTTTTCTAGATCTGAGAAGAATGTCTTTGGTATTTTGATTGGTATCGCATTGAATCTATAAATTGCTTTTGTGAGAATGGACATTTTGATGATATTGATTCTTCCAATCCATGAGCATGGAAGATTTTTCCATTTTTTTGGTTTCCTCTTCTATTTCTTCCTTTAAGATTTTGTAATTCTCATCGTAGAGATCTTTGACGTTCTTGGTTAAATTTAGTCCAAGGTATTTGATTGATTTTGTAGCTATTGTGAATGGGATTGATTTTAGAAGTTCTTTCTCAGCCATGTCATTGCCTCTGTATATAAAGGCTGTTGATTTTGTGCATTGATTTTATATCCTGCTACTTTTCCAAACTCTTCTATGAGTTCCAATAGTCTCTTAGTAGAGTTCTTTGGATCCCCTAAATAAAAAATCATATCATCTGCAAAGAGGGATAGTTTGACTTCTTCCTTCCCAATTTGTCTCCTTTTAATTTCTTTTTCTTGCCTGATGGCTCTGGCTGTAATTTCCAGTACTATATTGAATAGCAATGGTGAGAATGGGCATCCCTGTCTGGTACCAGATCTCAGTGGAAATGTTTCCAACTTTTCCCCATTCAACAAGATGCTGACTGTGGGTTTTTCATGAATTGCTTTGATGGTATTGAGGAATGTTCCTTCTATACCCAGTTTGCTTAGAGTTTTCATCATGAAAAGGTGTTGTATTTTATCAGTTGCTTTCTTTGCATCTATTGAGATAATCATATGGTTTTTCTTCTGCAGTATGTTAATGTGGTGTATGAGATTGATTTGCAAACATTGAGCCATCCCTGCATACCAGGAATAAATCCCACTTGGTCTGCATGGATGATCTTTCTGATGTGTTGTTGCAGTCTATTGGCCAGAAGTTCATTGAGGATTTTTGCATCTATGTTCATCAGGGATATTGGTCTGTAATTCTCTTTCTATGCTGCATCTTTTTCAAGTTTAGGAATTAGCGTGATGCTGCCTTCATAGAAAGAATTTGGGAGGATTCCCTCTCTTTTGATTGTTCTGAATAGTTTGAGAAGAATTGGAGTTAGTTCTTCTTTAAATGTCTGGTAGAATCCAGCAGTGAATCCATCTAGTCCTGGGCTTTTCTTTGTTGGGAGGGCCTTTTTTAATGATTCAATTTCTGTCTCAGTTATAGGTCTGTTTAGGTTTTCTATATCTTCATGATTCAATTTAGGTAGGTTACATGTGTCCAGGAATCTATCCGTTTCTGATAGATTTCCCTGTTTGCTGGCATACAACTCTTTGTAGTAATTTCTGATGCCTCTTTTTATTTCTGTGGTGTCTATTGTTACATTCCCTTTTTCATCTCTGATTTTATTGATTTGGGTCTTTTCTTTTTTTAATTAGTTGGACCAATAGTGTTTCGGGTTTTTTTTTTTTTTTCCCCCAAAAAAGCAGCTCCTCGTTTGGCTGATCTTTTGTAATGTTTTTTTGGATTGAATTATTTTGAATTCTTCTCTTATTTTGAATTTTTTTTTTTTTATTTTTGACAGGCAGAGTGGACAGTGAGAGAGAGAGAGAGAGAAAGGTCTTCTTTTGCTGTTGGTTCACCCTCCAATGGCCGCCGCGGACAGCCAGGAGCCAGGTGCTTCTCCTGGTCTCCCATGGGGTGCAGGGCCCAAGCACTTGGGCCATTCTCCACTGCACTCCCGGGCCACAGCAGAGAGCTGGCCTGGAAGAGGGGCAAGTGGGACAGAATCTGGTGCCCCGACCGGGACTAGATCCCGGTGTGCCGGCACTGCAAGGCGGAGGATTAGCTTGTTGAGCTATGGCACCGGCGAATTCTTCTCTGATTTTAATTATTTCTCTTCTCCTACTAGATTTGGGTCTGGTTTGCTGCAGTTTTTCTAGATCCTTGAGATGCATTGAAAGCTCATTTATTTGGTGCTTTTCCAATTTCTTGATGTAGGCACCTAATGCTATAAACTTTCCTCTTAACACTGCTTTGGCTATATCCCATAAGTTTTGATATGTTGTGTTGTTATCTTCATTTGCTTCCAGAAAGTTTTTGATTTCTCTTTTGATTTCTTCTATGACCCACTGTTCACTCAGGAACATGTTGTTTCATCTTCATGTGTTTGCATCTGCTCTAGGGATTCCTGAGTTGCTAATTTCCACATTCATTCCACTATGGTCTGAGAAGCTGCATCATATGATTCTAATTCTTTTGAATTTGCTGAGACTTGATTTATGGCCCAGTATGTGGTCAGTCTTAGAGTAGGTTCCATGTACTGCTGAGAAGAATGTGTATTCTTTAAGTATAGGATGAAAAGTTCTGTAGATATCTGTTAGATCCATTTGGTCTATAGTGTTGATTAAGTCTGCTGTTTCCTTGTTGATCTTCTGTCTGATTGATCTGTCTATTTCTGAAAGTGGAGTATTGAAATCCCTCAATACTATTGTATTGGAGTCTAAGTCTCCCTTTAAGTCCCTTAACATATCTTTTAAATAAATGGGTGCCCTGTAAGTAGGTGCATATACGTTCATAATAGTAACATCTTCCTTTTGAATTGATCCCTTAATCATTATATAGTGCCCCTCTTTCTCTTAACAGTTTTTGTGTCAGCGTTTATTTTGTCTGATATTAAAATGGCTACGCCATCTCTTTTTTGGTTTCTGTTGGCATGGAATATGTTTTTCTAAACCTTCACTTTCAGTCTGTATGCATCTTTGTTGAAAAGAAGTGTTTCTTGTAAGCAGCAAATAGATGGGTTTTGTTTTTAAATCCATTCAGCCAGTCTGTGCCTTTTAACTGGACAATGGAGGCCATTTACATTCAGTGTGACTATTGATAAGTAGTGACTTTGCCCTGCCATTTTTCCAAAGATATTTCTTTTTTTTTTTATTTCGACAGGCAGAGTTAGACAGTGAGAGAGAGAGAGACAGAAAGAAAGGTCTTCCTTTTTCCGTTGGTTCACCCCACAAATGGCCGCCCTGGCCAGCGCACTGTGGCCGGCGCACTGCACCGATCTGAAGCCAGGAGCCAGGTGCTTCCTCCTGTTCTCCCATGGGGTGCAGGGCCCAAGGACTTGGGCCATCCTCCACTGCACTCCCAGGCCTCAGCAGAGAGCTGGCCTGGAAGAGGGGCAACCGGGACAGAATCTGGTGCCCCAGCTGGGACTAGAACCCCTGGGTGCCAGTGCCACAGGCGGAGGATTAGCCAAGTGAGCCACAGCACCGGCCTCCAAAGATATTTCTAATATATACTTTGACCTTTCTGTGATCTTTTACTAGGAGAATTTCTTCCTTTACCTTCTTTTGTATTGATGGTTGTGTTTTCTGTATGTAACACATCTTTAAGCACCTTTTGCAGGGCTGGATGAGTGGTGACAAATTCTTTCAATTTCTGTTTGCTATGAAAGGTCTTTATTTCACCTTCATTCACAAATGAGAGATTTGCAGGATATAATATTCTGGGCTAGCAGTTTTTTTTGCTTAGTACTGGGCTATATCTCGACATTCCCTCCTAGCCTGTAGGGTTTCTGATGAGAAGTCTGCTATGAGTCTAATTGGAGATCCTCAGAGTATTCTGACGTTTCTCTCTTGTGCATTTTAGAATCTTTTCTTTATGTTTCACTGTGGTGAGTTTGATTACAATGTGTTGTGGTGAGAATCTCTTTTGGTCAGTTTGTTGGGGGATATATGTGCTTCCTGTACTTGAATGTCTCTTTCCTTCTCCAAACCCAGGAAGTTTTCTGCTAGTATCTCACTAAAAGAGCCTGCCTTCTAATCCTTTCTCTTTCTCCACGCCTTTAGGAACTCCTAGGACCCAAATGTTGGGTTTTTTAATAGCATCCTGTAGATTCCCAACAGTATTTTTGTATGTCTGATTTCTTTTTTTCTTTTTTTTTTTTTTTTTTTTGACAGGCAGAGTGGACAGTGAGAGAGAGAGACAAAGAGAAAGGTCTTCCGTTGCCGTTGGTTCACCCTTCAATGGCCGCCGCGGTCGGCGCGCTGCGGCCGGCGCACCGCGCTCATCCAATGGCAGGAGCCAGGTGCTAGGTGCTTTTTCCTGGTCTCCCATGGGGTGCAGGGCCCAAGCACTTGGGCCATCCTCCACTGCACTCCTGGGCCACAGCAGAGGGCTGGCCTGGAAGAGGGGCAACCGGGACAGAATCCGGCGCCCCGACCGGGACTAGAACCCGGTGTGCCGGCGCCGCAAGGCGGAGGATTAGCCTGTTGAGCCACGGCGCCGGCTGTATGTCTGATTTCTTCTTCTTTTCTTTGGTTTGACTGTATATTTTCCTGTGCTCTGTCTTCTAAGTCCAGTATTCTCTCTTCTGCCTCACTGATTCTGTTTTTAAGGCTCTCTAATGTGTTTGTAATTTGTTCTATTGAATTCTTCATTTCATTTTGATTCCTCCTTAAGAGTTCATTTTCATGAGAGAGATTTTCTGTACTGTCCTGTATGGATGTTTGTAGTTCAAGAACTTGTTTTTGATAACTTCTAAATGTTCTTATAAATTTTTTGAATTCCATATCTTGGATTTCTTCTGTCTCATCATCTTCATAATCTGGTATCGGAGTGTCATGTTCATTTGGGAACGTCATGATGTCTTCCTTGTTCTTGTTTCCTCAGTTTCTGCGTTTTTTGTTTGGCGTTGTGGAGATATTATTTGGTTTCTTCTTTCTTCTTTTTTTTTTTTCTTCACTGTGTTGGCTTTTCTCATTATACTGTGACTCTAGATTAAGTGGACTGCTTTTGGTGAATCTCTAGAGGCCTGTGATGAGTGTGGCCAGAGAGTTCCATTCAGTTCTTCAGGGTTAAAGGTGTGCCAAAGGTGACGCACCCAGGTTTGGCATGGTAAATCCCCCCCCCCCTTTTTTTTTTTCAGAAGGGAAGTAATTTCACTCAGCTGAGTTCTTCTCCTTGATGGCAGTCAGTGCCTGAGCGCTAGCCCCAGTGGGTATAGTGTTCATCTGCTCTGTCCCAATGACCACACAAAGGACCTGTGCAGTCCTCAGTGTAAGCTCAGACTCCCCTGCAGTGTCTACCGCTGGGTAGCCAAGGCTACCGAGTTTGTGGCATCTCACACCGAGACTGCTCAAGTCTCAGCCATGTCATGAGTTCTCCCACACACCCGTGGTTTTTTGTTTTGTTTTGTTTTGTTTTTCACAGTCCCAGTCCATAAGCTCCACACATTCACTAGGCCTTAGTCTCCTGGTATTACTCCCAACCAGAGTCAAGTTTTTCTGTTTGGCTGAGAGCAGGCACAGCCTTGAGCTGGCACAGATGTTACATATGTCCAAAATGACGCCTGCTCTATTGACTCGCATGCCTTTGTAAGGTGTGTGGAGCAAGAGAATCATGTCCATACCATCCCTTTTGTATTTTTCTCTTCTCTAGTTAGGCTGGTGTACTTTCCTCCATGGGGCTTCAAGCCTTGTTTCTTCTAGGCTCTTCCTGCTGCTTTTCTGCCAGTGTCTTGGGCTACTGCCATTCACCTCACCTCTATTTCCAGCGCTGGTGTGGAGGAAAAGATTCTCAGCAGCTGGGCTCCCAAGCCATGGCACCCGTGTCCTCCATGTAGATTCATTGTGTCCCTCTAATTCCAGAAGGGTTCCCTCTGCAGTTTTTTTCCCCTAACTCTTCCCTGAGACTTCACTATCTCCACTTTTATTAAACTATCTTTTCCTGGACTATCAGTGAGCTCCCCCCTCCCCCATTCTGCCATCTTGGAGCCACCACTTTTTTTTTTTTTTTTTAGAGGAAAGGTATTGATTTTTCTGTGTTGATTTTATATCCTGCCACTTTCCCAAACTCACATTTTGTGAGTTCCAATAGTTTCTCAGTGGAGTCTTTTGGATTCCCTATATATATAGGACCATGTCATTTGCAAATAGAAATAGTTTGATTTCTTTATTTCCAATTTGTATCCCTTTGATTTCTTTTTCTTGCGTAATGGCTCTGGCTAAAACTTCGAGGACTGTATTAAATAGCAATGGTGAGAGTGGGCATCTTTGTCTGGCTCTTAGGGGAAATGCTTCTAGCTTTTCCCATTCAATAGGATGCTGATCCTGGGTTTGTCATAAATTTCCTTGATTGTGTTGAGGAATGTTCCTTGTATCTCCAATTTGCTTAAGGTTTTCATCATGAAAAGGTGTTGTATTCTATCAAATGCTTTCTCTGCACGTATTGAGATAATCATGTGGTGTTTGTTCAGCAGTTTGTTAATGTGATGTATCACATTGATTCATTGCAAGTGTTGAACCATCCCTGCATACCAGGGATAAGTCCCACTTGATCTGGGTGAATGATCTTTGTAATGTGTTTTTGAATTCAGTTAGCTAATATTTTATGGACCATTTTTGTGTCTATGTTCATCAGAGATATTGGTCTATAGTTTTCTTTTTCTGTTGTATCTTTTTCTGGTTTAGGAATTCAGCTGATGCAGGCTTCATAGAAGAAGTTTGGGTGGATTCTCTTCCTTTCAATTGTTTTGAATAGCTTGTGAAGAACTAGAATTAGTTATTCTTTAAAAATCTGGTAGAATTTAGTAGTGAAGCCATCCGGTCCTGGGCTTTTCTTTTTTTGGAGGATGTTTATTACTGATTCAGTTTCCATCTTGGTTATTGGTCTGTTTAGATCTTCTGTGTCTTCATACTCAATTTTGGTAGATTGTATCTATCTAAGAATCTACCCGTTTCTTCTAGGATTCCCAATTTGTGGGCATATCTCTTTGTAATAATTTCAGATGATTCTCTTTATTTCTGTGGTATCTGTTGTTACATTTCTGCTTTCATCTCTGATTATATTGATTTGGGTCTTATCTCTCTCTCTCTCTCTCTCTCTCTCTCTCTCTCTCTCTCTCTGGTTAGTTGGGCCAGTGGTGTATCAATTTTCTTCCTTTTTTATTTTGACAAGCAGAGTTAGAGAGAGAGAGAGAGAGGTCTTCCTTCCATTGATTAACCCCCTAAATGGCCAATACGGCTGGTGCGCCATGCCGATCCAAAGCCAGGATCCAGGTGCTTCTTCCTGGTCTCCCATGCAGTTACAGGGCCCAAGCACTTGTGCCATCCTCCACTGCATTTCCGGGCCACAGCAGAGAGCTAGACTGGAAGAGGAGCATCCGGGACAGAATCCAGCGCCCGGGCCAGGACTAAAACCTGGGGTGCCGGCGCCGCAGGTGGAGGATTAGCCTAGTAAGCCACGGCGCTGGCCTTTTTTTTTTTTTTAAGGTTTATTTTATTTATTTGAAAGACAGTTACAGAGAGAGGTGGAGATAGAGAGAGAGGTTTTCCATCCTCAGGTTTATTCCCCAGATCGCTGCAATGTCCGGAGCTGCGCCGATCCGAAGCCAGGAGCCAAGAGCTTCTTCCAGGTCTCCCATGCAGGTGCAGGGACCCAAGGACTTGGGCCATCTTCCACTGCTTTCCCAGGCTATAGCAAAGATCTGGATCAGAAGAAGAACAGCCAGGACTAGAACCAGCACTCATATGGGATGCCAGCGCTTCTGGCCAGGGCGCTAACCTACTGTGCCACAGCGCTGGCCCCTCAATTTTATTTTTTCCCAAAAAACAGCCCTTAATTTCACTGATCTTTTATAATTTTTTATTTCAAGTTTGTTTCTTCTCTAATTTTAATTTCTTTCTTCCTACTAATTTGGGGTTTGGCTTTTGTTGTCCAGGTTTTCTTTTTAAATATTTATGTTATTTATTTGAAAGGCAGAGTTAGAGAGGGAGTCACAGAGAGATATCTTCCCTCTACTGGTTCACTCCCCAAATGGACACAGCTTCTGGGGCTCGGCAGGTGAAACCATGAGCCAGGAGTTCCATTTGGATCTCCCCATGTAGGTGCAGGGGCCCAGGCACTTGAGCCATCCTCTGCTACTTGCCCAGGTGCGTTAGCAGAGAGCTGGATTGGAAGTAGAGCAGCTGGGGCTTGAACTGTTGCCCACATGGGATGCTGGCATTGCAGGCAGCAGCTTTTCTTGCTATGCCACAGTACTAGTCCCAGGATTTATTTTTTTAATATTTACGTGTTCAGCCTGCAAATTAAGGATAATTATGTTGTCTTACATGAAGAGAGATGTTTGGATTTACTGTGGGAAGTATGATTATTTATTTATCTCAGTTGATTGTCCTTTCCATCCTCTTATTCCATATCTCTATTTCTCTAAATCACTTTTACTTACTATTTTTTAAAGAAACAACTTATTTATTTGAGTATAAAGAGGCAGAGTTCATATCCACTGGTTCACTCCCCATATGCCCACAGAAGCCAAGGCTGGATCATAGGCCAAAACCAAGAGTTAGGAAATCCTATCTAGATCTCCCACTTGGGTGGCAGGAACTCAAGTAGTTGCACCATCATCTGCTGCCTTCTCAGATGCACTGGTTAGCAGCAAGCTGGATCAGAAGCATGGAGTAAACAGAGCAAGAACCTGGCAGCCTGATATGGTATGTGGGCATCCCAAGCAACGGCTGAAGCCACTGTGCCATGGTGCCCACTTCTCATAAAGCTTCAGCTCTTAATATTTTTTTTTTTTTTTTGACAGGCAGAGTGGACAGTGAGAGAGAGAGAGACAGAGAGAAAGGTCTTCCTTTTGCCGTTGGTTCACCCTCCAATGGCCGCCGCGGACGGCGCGCTGCGGCCGGCGCACCGCGCTCGTCCGATGGCAGGAGCCAGGAGCCAGGTGCTTTTCCTGGTCTCCCCATGGGGTGCAGGGCCCAAGCACCTGGGCCATCCTCCACTGCACTCCCGGGCCACAGCAGAGGGCTGGCCTGGAAGAGGGGCAACCGGGATAGAATCCGGTGCCCCGACCGGGACTAGAACCCGGTGTGCCGGCGCCGCAAGGCGGAGGATTAGCCTGTTGAGCCACGGCGCCGGCCATAATATTTTTTTTTATAAATTTCTACAGCACCAGCAGCAATGTAGGCTGTGAAGGATTTTTTTTAAGATTTATTTATTTGAAAGGCAGAGTTACAGAAAAGCAGAAGCAGAGAGAGAGGTCAGTCTTCATCCACCGGTTCACTCCCTAGATCGCCACAATGGCTGGAGCTGCATTGATCTGAAGCCAGGAGCCAGGAGATTTTACCAGGTCTCCCAAGAGGGTGCTAGGGACCACAAACTTGGGCCTTCTTCTACTGCCATAGCAGAGAGCTGGATCAGAAGTAGAGCAGCCTGGACTCGAACTGGTGACCATATGGGATGCAGGCACTGCAGGCGGCAGCTTTACCGGCTATGCCACAGTGCCAGCCTCCCCTCTTTTTTTTTTTTTTTTTTTTTTATTTTTGACAGGCAGAGTGGACAGTGAGAGAGAGAGACAGAGAGAGAAAGGTCTTCCTTTGCCGTTGGTTCACCCTCCAATGGCTGCCGCGGATGGTGCGCTGCGGCCGGCGCACCGCGCTCATCCAATGGCAGGAGCCAGGTGCTAGGTGCTTATCCTGGTCTCCCATGGGGTGCAGGACCCAAGCACTTGGACCATCCTCCACTGCACTCCTGGGCCACAGCAGAGGGCTGGCCTGGAAGAGGGGCAACCGGGACAGAATCCGGTGCCCCGACCGGGACTAGAACCCAGTGTGCCGGCGCCGCAAGGCGGAGGATTAGCCTGTTGAGCCACGGCGCCGGCCCGAGCCTCCCCTCTTAATAATTGTAAGTGTAATCACAGCAGTGTGAGCTCTCTGCATGTACATCATTGTTCAGCAGATCTCTAGAACATTCTCATCTTGTCTGACTAAAGCTTTGAGTATATTCAGTCACTGTTTTTCCTTCACTTGTAGCCCCTAGCAACCACCATTCTACCTTGTATTGCTATAATTTTGACTACTCTCTAGATGTCTCATGTGAGTGGAGTCATATAGTATTTGTCTTGTTGTGACTGGCTTATTTCACTTAACATAATGTATTCAAAGGTCATCTGTGCTATAGCACATGACAGGATTTCCTTCTTTTTAGAAGCTGAATAATATTCGTGTAATTGTATACCACATTTTCTCTCTCTCTCTCTCTCTTTTTTTTTTTTTTTTTACAGGCAGAGTGGACAGTGAGAGAGAGAGACAGAGAGAAAGGTCTTCCTTTGCCGTTGGTTCACCCTCCAATGGCCGCCGCGGCCGGCGCGCTGCGGCCGGCGCACCGCGCTCGTCCGATGGCAGGAGCCAGGAGCCAGGTGCTTTTCCTGGTCTCCCCATGGGGTGCAGGGCCCAAGCACTTGGGCCATCCTCCACTGCACTCCCGGGCCACAGCAGAGGGCTGGCCTGGAAGAGGGGCAACCGGGACAGAATCCGGCGCCCTGACCGGGACTAGAACCCAGTGTGCCGGCGCCGCAAGGCGGAGGATTAGCCTGTTGAGCCACGGCGCCGGCCTCTTTTTTTGTTTTTACCCACTCATCCACTAGTGGACATTTAAGTTGCTTTCCCTTCTTGGCTATTGTGAACAGTGCTGCAGTGAACATGATTTTGTGTAAATATCTCTTCAAGATACTCTTTTGGATGTATAAACAGATGGCAGATTGCTAGGTAACATAGTGATTCTGCTTTTAATTTTTTAAGTAATTTCCATATTATTTTCCATAATGGCTACAGATGCTGCTTAAAAATCCCACAAACAATGCTCAAAAATTCCATTTTCTGTATTTTTAGTTGTGGCCACCCTAACACGTGTCAAGTTATCTAACTGTGGTTTTCATTTGCATTTCTCTGATTATTAATTTTGCTTTGCATCTTTTTTTAACCTATTTTGACCATTTACATATTTTTGGAGAAATATCTATTCTTTCTGTATTTTTAAAAATCAAGTTGTTTCACTCTTAGGCTAGGGACCATCGTGGAAGTGAAAAGACCTTTCTTTTTATCAACTTCATTTGTCTTCCAAGTATGGAGAATTCTAGAGGCAAGGAGAGAACTGCCACAGGATGGTCGAGGGAAGAAGAACAGTGGGCATTAACTCAACCAAGCACATCTTTACCAAGAACATCAGAAAAGGAGGGGAACAAACGAAAAAGATCTATGAAAGATGATAAAGTTGCTTGTCCTAAGGAAAGGGAACAGAGTGATGGCAACCTAAAACCTCGGAAGAAGGTACCAGTTCCTCCGTTACCTGTAGATCTGCCACCCATCGACCTGGTTCACAGAGACATTTTGCAGGCCTGGTGTCAAAAGCTGAGGTTAAGTACTAAAGGCCCGAAAATAGATCTGTATAAGCGACTATGTGAATATGCTTACCCACACCAGAAGCCTTGTTTACAGACTATTCCCAGCACAGCAAAGGAGGTCAAGATCAAAACTTCCTTACAAATAAAATCAAAGGTGGGCAAAGAGGAAACATCCCAGGAAAGTGCTAAGAAAACAGTGTGTTCCGCGGGGACTGACCTCCCTGAAGTGGCTCCTCCACTCCAGGAGGGTGTACCTGTGCTCCTGGAGGACGTGAATACAGTTGAGATGACAACTTCTGCCCCAGAGGCTGTACTGGCCTCTTCGGCCAGAATTGTCGCTGGTGCTGGGAAGAGGAAGGCAGTGGAAACGTCCCCAGAGGCCTCCGGTGACAGATGGTGTGTGGTCCATGGGAAAAGTCTTCCTGCAAATACACATGGTTGGGTTCAGCTGCAGTTTCAGGCAGGACAAGCCTGGGTTCCTGAGAAGAAAAAAGGAAGAATGAGTGCACTCTTCTTGCTCCCTGCAAGTAATTTCCCACCCCCATACCTGGAGGACAATTTGCTGTGCCCCGAGTGTGTCCATAAGAATAAAATATTTTCAAAAATCCTTCAATGGGACTAGAATATCAGGATCTAAAGAACATTTACAGCCTCTGCTTCCTTCTTTGACATCACCTAAGTTCTTAAGGAGTAGGGAGCCTGCGGAACCATAGCCATGCCTGAAGGTGATGTAAATTCAAGGCCCATCCCCTCCCAGACCTACCTCATCAGAACTACTGGTCACGTCACTACAAGCAACTTTGCAGAGGTACCTCTTGGGCCAGCACCACCCTCAACAGGGGCATCTCTGAGTCCATTGTGATGGTTGTGAGCATCAAGCACCCGGAGATCATCCTGCACTTCCTGCGGTCATGGGAAGACAAGACTGTGTCCCTGTGTGTTTGTGTACTCCAAGCAGGCCTGTGGGGTCTCCCATCTTGTGGTTCTTTTCTCTGTCGCCAGCAAAGGAGGTTCATACCTGAAGCAGTGCTTTCCTGTCCATTCAGCATCTAGTCCATGAGAGCATAAAGGCTCTCAAGCTAAACCTGTTGCCTCTTCCGTAATTCCGCCTACTGAGATCATGCATTGTATTGTCTGGGTTAGCATGCAGCATTACTCAACTGCTTTCCGTTAGAGAACTAAATCCAGCTTGTAGATTTTGTTTTGTTTCATGGGATTGTTTATGCCCTTCAGCCCTTTCATCCTTTTTCTGTGAGAAAGTGCCTAGAACAGACAGAGGCCAAGTGGTGACATCACTCAAAGGCAGGAAGAGCCGAAAGAACCGAGTCAGGATCAGGACAGAGATCTCTTTCTAGCTTTCACCTGCCAACTTCCTACTATGTGTCAGGTATGATGACAGTAAACAGTGGCCACTGTGCATCCCTGGCATTCAGAATTATTTCATACATGTTAAAAAAAAATCAAGTTGTTTCGTGTTTTGTTATTGACTTGTAGTTCTTGTGTGTATTCTAAATATTAACCCCTTATCCAGTATATGGTTTGCAAATATTTTCTTTCATGATTGTTTCCTTTACTGCATAGATGTTTTTTAAGTTTCATGTAGTGACATTTATCTATTTTTTGCTTTTGTTTCTTGTGTTTGTGGTGTCGTATCCAGGAAATTCTTGCCCATTCCAATGTCAGGAAGCTTTTTCCGTTTTCTTCTAGGAGATTTAGAGTTTTGCATCTTATATTTAGGTTTTTAGTCCATTTTGAGTTGGTTTTGTGTGTGCTGTAAGATGACTTTCAGCTCCATGTTTAGTTCCATATCTCATTGTAGAACAAGATAGAGAAGGGTGGGGGGATGTTCTGCCCACTGGCTCATCCCCTAAATGGCTACAATACGTTGGGCTGGGCCAGGCTGAAGCAGGACCCAAGATCGGCCTCCGGTCTCCTATGTGGGTGGCAGGGGGCCAAGTACTTGGGCCATTATCTACCGCTTTCCCAGGTGCATTAGCAGGGAGCTAGATTGGAAGCAGTACAGCCGAGACAGGAACTGGCTCTCTCCCTCATGGGATGCTGGAGTTGCAAGCAACAAAGTAACCCACTGTACAATGTCTGCCTTGAAGTAATCTTCAAATTCAGTGCCACCATTTATATGAGTATTACAGCTGGAAGTCTGCAACCTTGTGACCTAAGGCAAGATTATTCTGTGACAGTTTGGATTTGGCTTTGGCTTTATCAAAACTCATCTGATAGCCAGCAAGCAACCTTCAAAATCCAACACAGACAGTCATAGATGGTTGGTTCAGAAAAGTCATTACCAACATTACTCCCATCACTGAAATAATCCTGCTCATAGGAGATTTTTAATTTCCTACTCTTCTTCCTTGTGTTCAATGCAAATATGGTATCAAGAGTCAATTTCAACCCTTCTGCCAATTTACTCCCCAAAGAGATTCTGTCCCAGGAATGTTATCCATATTCCATTTATGGGTAAATGTAGGTCCACAGTTACAACATCTAAGTTGCCTGGTACTTTCCCTGTATCACTGTAAACATTGCCAGAAATAAAAATTCCACTCTACTACAATATGTAGTTCTCAGATCTATTTTTTAAAACAGATTTATTTTATTTATTTGAAATTCAGGGTTACAGAGAGAGAGGGAGAGACAGAGATCTTCCATCTACTGGTTCACCTGCCAAATAGCCACAGTAGCCAGGGCTGGGCCAGGCTGAAGCCAGGAGTTTTGTCTGGGATTCCCATGTGTGTGTAGGGACCCAAGCACTTAAGCCATCTTCCACTGCATTCCCAGATGTGTTATTAGGGAGCTGGATTGGAGCAGCTTGGACTTGACCAGTACCCAGGTGGGAAGCCAGCTTTGCATGTAGCAGCTTAACCCATAATGCCACAATACTGGCCCTTCTCAGATCTATTTTCACCATGCCAAACCCATATCATTTGTTGAAAACATGTTTGGCACCTCTTCCTAGGTCCTAGTAAGTCATTGTGTTAGACATATCTCCAACCCAAGATCTGTCTCTGTTCTACCAGAGCAACTATGAAGGTCTTCTTCTAGGATAAACATTTTAGCAGTGTTAAGTCTTCTAATCTGTACATTGTTGGGATAATATGGATATTTTAAGTTTTCTAATATGTGAAAATGAAATGTCTTCCCATTTATTTGTGTCAGCTTTAATTTCTTTCAAAACTGTTTTGTGATTTTTCAGAGTGTTTTGCCTCAAGTTTATTCCTAAGTATTTTTTAATATTATTGGAGATGGAATTCTTATTTATCTCTTCAAATTGTTCATTGTTAGTGTGGAGAAATGCAGCATGTTTTTTGAGTGTTTATTTTGTATCCTGCAGCTTTACTGAATTCATTTATTGTTTATAGTAGTTTTTTGGTGGGGTCTTCAGGGTTTTCTACATACATTTAAGATCATGTCATCTGTCAATAAAGTTAATTTAGTTAGTGTCTTTCTTTCCAGTTTAAATGCTTTTTATGTCTTTTTCTTGTCTAATTGCTGTGTCCAGGACTTCTAGTGTTATGTTGAACAGAGGCACTAAGAGTAGCCATCCTTTCCTTGTTCCTGGTCTTACAGGAACAGCTTTCAGTTTTTCACCATTGTATATGATGTTAGCTATGGACTTTTCATCCATGACATTTATTATGTTAACCTAATTTTCATTTTCTTCTGTTAGGTTGTTGAATGTTTTCATAATGAAAGGGCATTCGTCTGCCAAATACTTTTCTACGCTGATTGAGATGCAATTTTTGTGATTGTTCTTATTATGTCAATGTAATATATTTAATGATTTTTGTATGGCTTAGGATTTTTGTACCAGTATTTGTCAGAAATATTGGTCTATAGTTTTCCTTTCTTCTAGTATCATTGTCTTGGTTTGGTATCAGAATAATGCTAGCTTCATTCCTGCCTTCATCTGTGTACTGCTATAACACAATACCACAAACTTGATAATTTGTAAAGAATAGAAATTTATTTCTCACAATTCCTGTGGCTGGCAGGTCCAACACCTAGGCACTAACAGATATGGTATCTAGTGCTTCCAAGAAGACATCTCGAACACTGTTGTCTTTACGTGGGAGAAAGGCAGGGGGACAAAAAAAGCCCAGACCCTGTGTAAAGCCTTCTTTGTAAATGCCTTAATCCCATTCACAAGGTGGGAGCCCTCAGCATTCCCTGAAGGATCCACCTCTCAGTACTGTTGCCTTGGAGAACAAATTTTACTACAAAGTTTGGAGGAGGCACAAACATTCACTCCTCTTCATGTTTTTGGAAGAGTTTAAGAAAGATTGACGTTAATTCTTATCTAACTGATAGGATTCTCCAATGAATCCATCTGGTCCTGCGTTTCTCTATATTGGAGATTGTTCATTCTCCTTACTAGTTATAGATCTGTTCAGGTTTTCTGTTACTTCATCATTCAGTCTTGGTAGGTTGTATTTTAGGAGTTTACCCATTTATTCTAGGTTATCCAATTTGTTGGCATGTAATTGAACATAGTAATTTCTTAAAATCCTCTTTTTGTGGCATCAGTTATTATATCTCTTCTTCCAAAAACAGTGTAACAGAGAGAGAGATTGTCTTCTTTTTTTTTTAATAGAACACTTTAATAAATATAAATTTCAGTAGTACAACTTTTGGATTATAACAGCTTTTTTCCCCCATAACCATCCACCCACCTGCAAACCATCCCATCTCCTACTCCCTCTCCCATCCCATTCTTCATCATGATTCATTTTCAATTATCTTTATACACAGAAGATTATACTAAGTAAAGATTTCAACAGTTTGTACCCACACAGACACACAAAGTATAAAGTACTGTTTGAAGACTAGTTTTACTGTTAATCTTCATAGTACAACATACTAAGGACAGAGGTCCTACATGGGAGCAGGTGCACAGTGACTCCCGTTGTTAATTTAACAATTGACACTCTTATTTATGATGTCAGTAATCACTTGAGGCTCTTATCATGAGCTGCCAAGGCTATGGAAGCCTCTTGAGTTCGCAAACGCTGACATTATTTAGACAAGGCCATAATCAAAGTGGAAGTTCTCAGTTCTCTCCTCCCTTCAGAGAAAGGTACCTCCTTTTTGATGGCCTGTTCTTTCTGCTAGGATCTCACTCACAGAGATCTTTCATTTAGGTCATTTTTTGCCACAGAGTCTTGGCTTTCCATGCCTGAAATACTCTCATGGGCTTTTCAGCCAGATCTGAATGCCTTAAGGGCTGATTCTGAGGCCAGAGTGCTATTTAGGGCATTTGTCATTCTATGAGTCCGCAATGTATCCTGCTTCCCATGTTGGATAGTTCTCTGCTTTTTATTTCTATCAATTATTATTAGCAGACACTGGTCTTATTTATGTGATCTCTTTGACACTTCATCCTCTCTTTATGATCAGTTATGAACTTAAACTGATCACTTTAACTAGTAAGATGGCATTGGTACCTGCCAACTTAATGGGATTTGGAGTCCCTTGGCAAGTTTTTAGCTTTGCCTTTAGGGGAAAGTCTGAGGGAGTGTATGTCGAACTATGTATCTCTTCTCTCTCTTATCCCTACTCTTATTTTTAATAGGGATCAATTTCTAGTTGGATTTAAACACCTAAGAATAATTCTGTGTTAAGTAAAGAGTTCAACCAATGATATTAAGTAGAAAAAGAAAATACTAAAAATAAAATAGTAAGCTGTTCCTTGATAGTCAGGAAAAGGGCTGAACAAGACATTGTTTCTCATAGTGTCAGTTTAACTTCTACACACTTTTTTTTTAGGTGCTCAGTTAGTTGTCACAAATCAGGAGAACATATATTTGTCCCTCTGGGCCTGGCTTATTTCACCTAGCATGATGTTTTCCAGATTCCTCTATTTTGTTGAAAATGACTGGATTCGGTTTTTTTAATCTCTGTGTAGTATTCCATAGAGTATATATATCCCATAATTTCTTTATCCATTCTTCTGTTGACAGGCATTTAGGTTGATTCCATGTCTTAGCTATTGTGAATTGAACTGCAGTAATCATGGGGGTGCAGATTGCTCTTTTGTTTACCAATTTTATTTCCCTTGGGTAAATTCCGAGGAGTGGAATGGCTGGGTCGTGTGGTAAGGCTATACTCAAGATTTTTGAGGTAGAAGATTGTCTTCTGTCTGCTGGTTCATTCCTCATATGCCTACACAATAGCCACGGCTGTGCCAGGCTGAAGCCAGGAACCCAGAACTCCATCCAGGTCTGGGTGGGTGGCAGGAACCCAGGTATCTGAACCATCTTCTGATGCCTCCTAGATGTGCATTAGTAGGAAGCTGGAAGCAAAGTGGAGTGGGTCTTGATCCCAGGCACTCCAGTATGGAATTTCAGCATCCCAAACAGTGGCTTAACTCAACAGCACCATAATGCCAACCCCTCTTCTTTCATTTCTGATTTTAGTTATTTGAATCTTGCCTCTTTTTTCTTATTTACTCTAGCCAAAGGCATGTCGATTTTGTTGTTAGATGTTGTTTTTTTATTCCCCAAATCCCAACTATGTCATGGATTTTTTTCCTCTGTTTTTTTCATTTTCTGTTTCAATTCATGCTCTAATCTTTTTTTTTTTTTTAAGATTTATCTTATTTGTAAGGCACAGTTACAGGTGGTAGGGTGGAGATAGAGATCTTCCATCCTCTGATTCACTCCCCAAGTAGCTACAACATCTGGGGCTAGGAATGGCCAAAGACAGGAGCCCAGAGCTGCTTCCTGGTCTCCCACATGGGTGAAGGGGTCCAAGCACTTGAGCCATCCTCCACTGCCCTCCCAGGTGCATTAGCAGGGAGCTGGATTGAAAGTTGAGCAGCCAGGATTCAAACCAGCGCCCATCTGGCATGCTGACATTTCAGGAGGGAGCCTAACCCATTATGCCACAACTCTGGCCTCTCATGCACTAATTTGGGGTTTTTGTTCACTTTTCCTAGTTCCTTGAGATGTAAAGTTAGTTTTTGAATTGATTTTCGTTTTTAACACAGGCATAAACTGCTGCAAAATTCTTAGTACTTGCTTCATTTAATAAGTGTGTTGTTTCCATTTTCATTTAGTTTTTTGTTTTCCATGTGATTTGCTGTTTAACCTATTCATTGTTCAATAGTGTATTATTTGGGGCCTGTGCTGTGGTGCAGCGGGTTAATGCCCTGGCCTGAAGCGCCAGCATCCCATATGGGCACCGGTTTGAAACCTGGCTGCTCCACTTCCGATCCAGCTCTCTGCTGTGGCCTGGGAAAGCAGTAGAAGATGGCCCAAGTCCTTGGGCCTCTGCACCTGCAAGAGAGACCTGGAAGAAGTCCCTGGCTCCTAGCTTTGGATTGGCGCAGCTCTAGCCGTTGCGGACAATTGGGGAGCGAACTATCAGATAGAAGGCCTCCCTCCCTCCCTCCTTCCCTCCCTCCCTCCCTCCCTCCCTCCCTCTCTCTCTCTCTCTCTCTCTCTCTCTCTCTGCCTCTCCTTTCTCTGTGTAACTCTGACTTTCAAATAAATAAATAAATCTTTTAAAAAAAATAGTTTAATTTTTGGTTTCCACATGCTTCTGAGTTTTTCTCCTGCTTTTGATGTCTTTCGATTTCAGACTTACTAAGACTTGTTTTGGGCCGGCGCCGCGACTCACTTGGCTAATCCTCTGCCTGCGGCACCGGCACCCAGGTTCTAGTCCCGGTTGGGTGCCGGATTCTGTCCTGGTTGCTCCTTTTCCAGTCCAGCTCTCTGCTGTGGCTCAGGAAGACAGTGGAGGATGGCCCAGGTGCTTGGGCCCTGCACCCACATGGGAGACCAGGAGGAAGCACCTGGCTCCTGTCTTCGGATTGGCGCAGCGCACGAGCCGTATCGGCCATTTGGGGGGTGAACCAATGGAAAAGGAAAACCTTTCTCTCTGGCTGTCTCTCTCTCTCTCACTCTCACTCTCACTCTCACTCTCACTCTCACTCTCTCACTGTCTAACTCTGCCTGTCAAAAAAAAAAAAAAAGACTTGTTTTGCCACCTAAGGTGATCTGCCCTGGAGAATATTCTGTGTATACAGGAGAAGGATGTGTAATCTATTGCTGTTGAATGGAATCTATCAGTCTATATGGTGTTGTTTCCTCTGTTGCTACTGATCTTGTATCTGACCGTTGTGAAAGTAGCATTTTGAAGTCTCCTATTATCATTATCATATTACTATCTGTTTCTCCTTTCACTTATCATTTTGCTTCTGTATTATGTGTACTGTCATATTCCAATGTTCGTATGGAATGTCATCATGGCAGGCAACAGCTTAATTCGCTGTGCTACAATGTTGGCCAGCCTGTATGTGTTTTTACATCTGAGGTCAATCTTTTGTAGGCAGCTTACAGTTGCAGTTCGCTTTTTCATAGGTTCAGTCACTCTGTCTTTTTCCTCTGGAAAGTTTAATCCATTTACATTTAAACTAATTATCTTTAGGGAAGGACTTGCTGTTAATATACTATTCATTGTTTTCCATCTGTCCTGTAGCTCTTTGTCCCTATTTTCTTCCCTTGTTGCTTTTTGTTTCACTGAAGTTTTTTTTTCTTTCTGTATTCACATGCTTTGATTCCTGCCTTATTTTCCTTTACATATTTTTCTAGATTTTTTTCTTTCTAGGTAGCAGAGAGCTTATGTAAAACATTATAGTTATTATAATCTATTTTAAGCTGATAATTTAACTTAAGTTTTATACAAAACTATTTTTTTATATCTCTTCAGTTCTGCCTATGTTACTGGTGGCACAGAAATTATATTTTTACACATTGTGTATCCATTAAGACAGCTGTGTATCTCTAGTTATTTTTAAATTTTATCATAAAATTAAAAGTGCCCATAATTTCAGTATTTTAGAATTCTGTACCTGTATTTGTATATTTAAGTTTACCAGAGCATTTTATATTTCTGTATGTTTTCTTGTTGTTGTTGGGCATCTCTGTTTCAGCTCTCAGGACTCCTTTTAATATCTCTTGTGAGGTAGATTAGTGTTGTTGAATTCCTTCATCATTTGTTTAGCTGGGAGGATCTTTATTTCTCCATTTTGAATGACAGTTTTGCTAGATATTGTACTCTTGGTTGTCAGTTTTTTCTGCTCACACTTTGAATATGTCATCCCATTCTCTTCTGGCCTGTAGGATTTCTGCAATGAAATATGTAGATGATTTAGTTGGAGCTTTCTTGAGCTTATTTTCTTTCAATCTCTCTTTTTTTTAAAGATTTATGTATTTATTTATTTATTTGAAAGTCAGAGCTACACAGAGAGAAGGAGAAGCAGATTGAGAGAGAGAGAGAGGTCTTCCATCCACTGGTTCATTCCCCAATTGGCCGCACCAGCCAGAGCTGTGCCTATCGGAAGCCAGAAGCCAGGGGCTTCGTCCCGGTCTCCCATGCAGGTGCAGAGTCCTAGGACTTGGGCCATCCTCCACTGCTATCCCAGGCCATAGCAGAGAGCTGGATCGGAAGTGGAGCAACCAGGACTCAAGCCAGCACCCATATGGGATGCCTGCATTGCATACGGCTACTTTAGCCACTATGCCATAGCACCAGCTCCTCAATTTTTTTTTTATTTGCTCTTATATCTCCCTTAAATCTCCTCTATATAAATACCTAGTACCGACCATTTTTCTCACTGAATACCCATTTCCAAAGACAGAAATCCCTTGTGTAGAGCTGTCTTTTGTATTTTTGCTTTCAAGATTCTCTAGACTTTGACTTTGGGCAGTTTGATTATAACATGTCTCAGTGTGGGCTTCTTTGACCAGATTGGAGTTATTTGAGCTTCTTGAATTTTGATGTCCATTTCCTTCTTCAGGCATGGGAAGCATTTAGCTATTATTTCATCAAATAGGCTCTCTTTCCCTTTTTTTCTTGCTTCTCCTTCTGGAACTCCATCATGTGTATATGGTATCCCTGATGGTGTCCCTTAGCTTCCTTAGGGTTTCTTCACTTTTCCTCATTCATGTTTCACTTCGCTCCTTTGATTTGACAGTTTCAAATGATCTGTCTGCAGGTTATCTGATTCTTTCTTCTGATTTATTAAGTCTTCTGTTGAACCCCTCTAGTGAATTTTTCCATACAGTTAATGTATTCTTCATCTGTAGAATTTATTTTTTATTATTTCTGTTTCTTTATTGATAGGATTTTCTCATGCATCTTTTTCTTGATTTTCAAATTTTTATCATGTTGTCTTATAAATTACTGAGTTTCTTTAAGACATTTATTTTGAATTTTTGTCAGGCTGTTCAAGGATGTTTATGTCTTTGGGTTGGTTTTGAGAGATTGACTTTGTTCCATTCATGGGGTTATGTTTCCTTGTGTTTTCATGTGCTTTGTAAATTTTTTGTTTGTTTTACTTTTTTTCTTGTATTTGATACATTTGATTAAACAGCTACCTCTCCATCTTTATGGGCTAGTTTGGAACATGGAAGGACCTTTACCAGTCAGTTTATGTGAAGGCTGTGGACCTAAAGCCTGTTGAGGAGGAGTATGCTATTTCTCTGGCTTGTTAATATAATTTCCCAATTAGAGAAATCTGCCTGTTTCTTTTTCAGGAACTCTTAATTTCTTCCTCTTGTGGTATCTGTCTGTGGTACTGCAGGTCCTGTGGACTTCAGGTACAAGCTGCCTCATTCTCTCCTGTTTTCAGCTGCCTGTGGCCATAGTCATCATTTCATGTCTGTAGGTTTCCCATCTGCAGATTCAACCAACTGGATCTGATTTTTTTAGTGAACACGTACAGGCTTTTATTTTTGTCATTATTCCCTAAATTTTATATATATATATATATATACACACACATATATATGTATGTATGTATATATATATATATATAAAACTGCTTACATAGCATTTATATTAGGTATCATTAAGTAATCTACAGGCTATTTAAGGTATACAGGAGAATGTGTGTAAGTTACACACAAACACTATGCCATTTTATATAAGAGACTTGAGCATCTGCTGATTTTGGTATCCAGCGAATGAACCTGGAACCAGTCAGTCACACTTGAAAAATGAGGGACGACTTATGCGACTCCGCATCCATTCCCTGAATCAGGTGCTTCAGGGTCTGATTCCTTAGTGTCTTGCTGAAAAGCCAGGACACTGAATGCACACTCCATCCTTCTTCCCTTCTGAGAGAAGCCAGTGGTTGGTTGTCTTCTGAAGGCTGCTGAGCTTTGCCATGTCTTTGTGGCCCTGCAGGCCCTCTGTTGCTGCAAGCAGCTTTCTTCACTTTGCACTGCTGTCAGGCTCCCCAGGCACCCAAACATTTCTGGTTTATTTAGCACTCTGAGGCAGGGATAGAAAAAACCGTCCCTCAGGAAACCCTCCAAAAGCTGAAAGCACTGGATTCCTGTTCTATTCTTCAGCACCCCTCACCACCACCACCAGAAGCCATGAGAGAGCTGAACCATGCTAGTTTGGGGGCAGGGTATTGCAGATAAAGGGAAATGGCTCTTGGATTTTCACTGTGTTCCTTTGGTTTTGCACTTTTGTGAGTGCGGTAATTTGTTAACTGGTTTCTGAGGTTCTCATCAAGCTATTTTGGTCTGTATTTTGATACAGCTTTCCTATCTTTTTAAATACTGCCTTCTCTTTCATTTCTTCTCCTTCCCACCTCCTTAAATCATCCTGTTGTCCCTGAGTATAGTAGAACAGATCTCCTGTGAATGTCTCCTGTTATCCCAGGCTAAATTAACTGCCCTATGGTTCCTGTCATCCTTTTGAGTGAATGTTCCTACCTCCTCCTGCTTTCCATCTGCTCTTGTCTCAGACAATCGCCTTAGCTTTTGGCTCTGTTTCTGCTCTCAGTTGTGGTCATTCTCCAAGCTACAGATTGACCCCTTCTGCTGGAGTTTTCAAAATTTTTGCTTAGAGATCAAATAGCTGTTTGCTGCCAGGTTTTTGGATTCGTTAGCAATCCATTCATGACTCAGGTGTTTTGATTTTTAGGAATGATGCCTAATGTGCAGAGTTATATTTGAGTCTCTATTGAGTATGTTGTGCCTTTGATCATATAGCTATAATTTACTTTCTGAAAAGATCTTCACATGTTGCTTTAGTAACCTATGCACAAGGTGCCACGTATAGAAAAAAAGTCTATGGATGCAATTGTCTTTAAAAACGAACTTGGTCCTCCATGGCAGCAGTGAAGTCTTACTTATTCTTTGAGCCTTGTGCAGTGCTTGGCATATACTGGGCTTATTCAGTAAATTGCATTAGATAATAAATTATCAAACTTGGAACACTCCCTGTGATGAAGTTCTTTTTATAAGTAAGAAAATGCAGAAAGCCATTTTTCACTATTTACTATTTTATCTGAGGATCTCTTGAGTGGACAAATACCCATTATTTCTTTGCTATGTTACGCTACGAGATACATAGGCTAATTCTGAAGAGAGAGTTGATGGCCTTTTTGGTCCTGTGGTTTTAAATTAATATAGTTAGTCAATAACTCAGAACATGATTTTGCAGTCAGACAGTCCTAGGTTTAAACTCTGGTTCTTGCATTCTCTGTGTAACTTTTGGGGATTTTTTGACTCCAAAATAAACTTTCTTTTTTGAAAAAAAAAATTTATTTACTTCAAAGAGTTACAACAGAGAGAAGGAGAAGCAGAGAGAGGTCTTCCGTCCACTGGTTCACTCCCCAATTGGCCGCAACAGCTGGAGCTGTGCCAATCCGAAGCCAGGAGCCAGGAGCTTCTTCCGGGTCTCCCATGTGGGTACAGGAGCCCAAGGACTTGAGCCGTCTTCTGCTTTCCCAGGCCATAGCAGAGAGCAGGATTGGAAATGGAGCAGTTGGGACTTGAACCTGTACCCATATATTTCTTGGCTAAATTCTATTCAAGAACAGGAATATGAAGCATCCCATTTTTTTTAGCATATTGTTAAGTTTTTTTTAAAATCCATCTCTGCATGATTCATTGGCTCCTGCATAGTTTGACTCCTGTTAGTTTTTTGCAGTCTTATGTTTAATGAGAGTGAGTCCTCAGATACCAGGGCATTGCCTGCTCCTATGTAAGTGTATTTGGCACTCAAAAGCTGACTGGTACTTCTGGGCTATGAGGAAGCCTGACAGCTAGGTGCTGATGGTCTTAAGTCTTTCTAGTTGGGTTGATCAGATTTCCCAGAAAAGAATTTTCCAGTTTCCAGGAAACATTTTAACCTTTTGAGAACTTAGGCTGTAGAGAAATGGAAATCTGTCTTCATGTTGGAAACAGTCATGTAGTTTTCAGGAGGCTGCCTCCGCCTTCAGCTCTGCCTGGTGCTCTTAGTTCACAGTCACACTGCCTTGTGCTTTCTAAAGCACAGAACTGAAACCTGCAGTGGTGTGGAAGGTGTGATTATCTGGGGACAGGATGGGCAGATTGGGGGATGTCTAACTGCTGCCTTTATTTTTTTAAAGATTTATTTATTTATTTGAAAGTCACAGACAAACAGAGAAGGAGAGGCAAGAGAGAGAGAGGTCTTTTGTCTGTTGGCTCACTCCCCAGTTGGCCGCAATGGCTGGAGCTGCGCCGATCCAAAGCCAGGAGCCCAGAGCTGCCTCTGGGTCTCCCACAACAGGTGCAGGGGCCCAAGTACTTGGGCCATCCTCCACTGCTTTCCCAGGCCACAGCAGAGAGCTGGATCAGAAGCGGAGCAGCCAGGACTCGAACTGGCACCCATATGGGATTCCAGCACTGCAGGTGGCTTCTTTACCAACTATGCCATAGCACCAGCCCCCTAATTGCTTCTTAAACTGACTTTGTTAATCCTTCAACTAATTCTTCTACTGCAATTCTGCATTCCAGAGCTATCTTCATGGCAAGCTTAGTGGGTTTGCTACTTCAGTGAAAATTATCTATTCTGCCAAGGAAATATCATCATGAATTGACATATTTTAATATTTTATTCCATTTTCCCATCCTGTATTATACAACAAAACACACAGAAGTCATATCCTAATGAAGTTTTGGTTGGATAAAGTGTTTCAAATTTTCTTGTATAGCTATACCCTCTTTTCTTTAGCTTTCCTCTTGGTTCATAGACTCCATTTTATTGGTATTTCATTGATTTCTTCAAATTATTCTATTCTAGCTTCTATTATTCTATTCTAGCTTCTTTGTCTCTGGCAAGCAATACACAAATACATATTTATGATAAATAAGACTTTTTATATGTTGGTTTCTAGAAATACTTCCAGCAATTTAGTGTTAGCTTAGAAAAGTGTGTTGTATGTGTTTTGTTTTCTATTTGCTAACAGAAAACATCTGTTAGCTTGGAGCGTTCTTTAAAGAGATACTTCCAAATCACTTTGGCCTCAAGTCAAAACTAATTCTTGGTTTTAGAAAAAATAAAATTACAAAGAGAATGCCTTATACATATTTTCATTATTTTTGTAAGTATATAATTCATTTGTTGAAAATGGAAAGGATGATATTAAGGGTTTTGTTGATTTTATAAAGCTAGATGTTAGAATTATATATTCTGAAATTCATTGGAGTGCAACTGGGCACAGCATTAAATAGCGTTTTAAAATATGAAAGCCAAAACCTGGAATCACTGAGGAAAAAGATGTTTTTCTAGAAAGTAGTAATTATGTACAAGAGTAGTAGTTCCATGCATATTATCCCCATCTTTTTCTTCTTTTGTTAACTCTAGTACACTTCAGAGATTATGATGATCTTTTTCATTTCTTTCTCTTTTTTTTTTTTTTGAGAGAGAGAGAGACAAAGCAAACTTCCCCTCCCCCACCCAAATGCCCATTGTGACACACAGTGGCTGGACCAGGATAAATCTAGGTAGGACTGCTGAAGCCAGAAGTTCAGGTCTTTGACGTGAGTGTCAGGAGCCCAGTTACTCACACAGTCACTTCAGCCTCCCAGGATCTTCATTAGCAGCAAGTTGGAGTTGGGATCAAAAGCTAGGAATCAAACCCAGGTGCTTTGAGGAGAGACCGGGCATCTTAACTGCTAGGCTAATCACCTCCCCTGAGAAAGTGTTTTCATTTTGTTGAATTCTGAGAGTTCTGCCTCTACAGTTTCAAAAGCATGCTCACCAAGGAACAAACAGCTATTAAGCAAGGACCCTGGCAGAAATAAATACATGAAAAGTAAATTTTCCTACATTGAGAGAAAATAGCTTAGCTTTAATGGTTTTTATAAATCAGTAATGTGCAACAGTCTAGATTTCAGTGGTTGTCATTAAATCCATCCAATATGTCTTGCCTTCAATGTGGGTATATTTACTGACTCTTCACTGTTAAATTCAGAGACTTTATTCACAGAGCACAGTGGATAGGACCTCACCATCACCACTTTGCGCTCTGTTCTAGGCACACTCTATTTAAACAAGAAATAAACTAACTCGGGGATATCCAAAAGAATTATTCAGACAGCTCCTACTTGACTTGTTGACTATAAAATAAACCAGTACAGAGATGACCCTGTACAGCCGGTGTGCTACTTATTTATTCAGATGTCTTCAATTCGTATTTACTGAATATCAATTCTGTTTTATTTTAATGTGTGGTAACTCATTCTGTTGTTCTTTGCAGGGCCTAAGTACCAAAGAAGAAGGGAAACCACCACTCATTGAGCCCACTATATATTTAGCTTTGACTGAAATACTCTAATGTAATCCTTACAACCATGTGGGCTTGGGTGATGTTACTCCTATTTTTTAGATGCAAAATCTGAAGAATGATGTTCCCCAAGTCATCTAGCTTAAGCAATGATAAATCCAGCATTTAAGTTCCTGTCTGTCTGATGCTAAAGCATCACACACATTTCAAACCTGTTTGCTCTTGGCTAAACCCTGCTTCATGAGTGCAAGGATGATTTTGTCTTTGGACAGAGCAGTAGCCATAAGGTCTCATAAGCATCACTGTTTCCCTGAGAGCTTACGAAGCCTTCAGTTTCCTGGGTTTTATAGTAGGAGAGAGATACTGGTTATGCTTGGTTTCATGAACCATTTTGCAGAAATGTAACTTTCCTACATAAGAGCAAGATTATACACATTTTTGTAGTTATTTTTAAAAAAGTCAATCCAAGCGTGACCTTTTTAGAATTCAAAATTTAAGTCTTTGAATTGACCTGTTTTTATGTTTGGTCCCTATTGGAGTTGCCAAGGGAATTTTATTATGAACCATTTAATACCTAACAGAGTGCCTGGGTGTTTTCTTAAATATTTGTTGATGAGTGGCAGTTTGGAAGCCATAGACTTGTATAGGAAACTGTCCTGTTTTGTTGTTATGTTTGGCATCACCCCTGTCTGCATTTTCTTAGAATAGAATCCATTCCTGGTCTTTTTCAAAGATTTTCAGTCCTCGCTCTACTTCTCAGCCCAATTGTATGTCTTTAGTTCAGATCCAGAAAGTGGAGAAGTCTCTGAGAGTTTGTGCTGTGATGCTGTTCTTTATGCAACTTATGAATAAAAGACAGTACAGTTCAGAATAGCAATGAAATTTTTCAGTTCTCTTAGTAAAAATAACGCAGTTTCCATCCTCATTCTCTCTCGCTCTCTTGCTCTCACTCTCTCTGTCTTAATTCCAAAATGGAAATTCTCCTTCTGTCCTTTGAGGCTATGTTTTAATCAAACCAAATTTTGAGTTGTTTTAGCTATCTGATAAGCTCCCTTAAGACTGCAGTTTTGATTAGACCTGAAGGCTGGAGCAGACATGCAGCCTGAAGAGGAGTTGCAAATCATGGAGGGAATCCCTTAAAATAACTGAGTTGAGAAAGAAAAATGGACTAGCAACCCTTGCCCACATTGTATAGCTAGTCAGAAATGCCCTCGTTGGATGGATTAGGAATAACCCCTTGGAAAGCAGTAGGAAGTCTTAACTGTAGATTTCTACTTTTTCAGTCAGAACATTTGCAGCCTAGGCAAGACCAGGTCAAAGGACTGATACCACTATCCACCATCTCCACTCTAAAGTCCTAAGTCCCAAAAAGAATAAAATAGTTTGAACCCTTACTGAAATGCCTGTGATAGAGATGACTTATAAAGGGACTTCCTGATAAGCCCTGTTGTTCTTATTGTTGTCACAGGCCTTATGAAAATTACAAAGTAGCTTTCCATGTTTGCTTGTTAATAGCAGATAAAGTGTGTTATCTAGAAGGAAAATGGTAAAAGTTTTGTATTGAATGGGAAATCTTCATATTTAACTTTGTTATAGACATTTTACCTTCCTCGTTTTACGACTTACATTATAAAGAAAATTTATTTGGGAAGAATGTTTGTTTTTAACATAGCAAGAAAATGGAGAACAGAAAAGTATAGTTATATATGGTTGAATGTAAATAAAAACTTGATTGCTTTTAAAGAACTAAGAGATGGTTATTATATGTTAGAATGGTCAGTGTGGATAGTACACTGGGTTCTAGATTAAATAATTAGTAAACTCTAATTTGAATCACAGAAACAGACTTGCCTATGAGCTTATAAAAAGTGTTTTGTTTTTTAAGGACACATTAAGAGTTTTTAACTCCTATCCATTTGGCATATATGCTATCCCAGAATCATGTTGTTACATAAGTTGGCAATCCCATTTAACAGTTTACTTAAACAGTAGTTATTTCAGTTCATCTCTGATCTGTGTTTAATAATGAAACACATCCTTGCCAATATGTTTCATTTTTAATTAGGATCCTGTAGGATTACCTTCAGGAGACAACAATGCCTTTTGGCATCAGCTTAAGTTAGTGTGTTTTGTTGCCTGTATCTTCTTGGAAGGATGCTGATACCAGTCTTGACAACTCAGATCTGTTCCTGAGATTTGTTGCAGGAAGTGAAACAAAGTACTGAAATCATCATAAAAGGAAACCACTATTCTCCAGTCTTTAAAGCATGTCATCAAAATATGACTCAGAACTGCAAATTGAATTTCTGTAGTCTGAGAGTTTACCACTTACATGTCCTATATATTATAAATATTTCTTGCTCACACTTAACCAGCAGACACAGAAGGACTGTGTAAAAGGCAAGAACTCATCCTTGACTGAGGCCAGAAATAGCAAAAGTATGTTTCTGCCCTCTTGCCCTGCGTGGCCCAGGTTCTGGAGTCAGCTCTACTTCACATGGTTGCTGGCATCATTTAGTGAGCCCTGAAAGGAACTTCACCATTATTAAGTGGCATGAATGCTGGGGTCTAAAGTACATTAACTATTTTTATTGATCAGTTGGAAGAAAAAATGTTAATATGGAAATTTCATAGTAAGAAACTGACCAGTTGAATATTGAATGTGTTTTAATAAGATATAAAGTTTCTTTTCCTCCATTATTCTTACAGGCATAATGAAATGGCTTAAAAAGATAAAATTTTCTCTCTAGCGTAGGCATGCTTTTGACTTGTTATCCCTAGTTTATTGCAAGTTCATTCTTTGTGTTCAAAAGTTTATATATTCTGGACAGTTCTCAGAGATTAGCCACAGTTTATTTAAATGAAGAAGACACACACAAACAATGCAGTAGTGTTTTTTTTTTCCCCCAGAAAGAATTCACTTACTTACTTTTCTTAAAAACATCTTTCCCATTTCATTGAGGCAGATTTGGAAGTCAAACCAGAAACTTCAGGCTCTACTACGATGGAAAGCACTTTGTTGGGGAGAAACGCTTTGAGTCCATCCACGATCTGGTGACTGATGGCTTGATTACTCTCTATATTGAAACCAAGGCAGCAGAATACATTGCCAAGATGACGATAAACCCAATTTATGAGCACATAGGATACACAACCTTAAACAGAGAGCCAGCATACAAAAAACATATGGCAGTCCTGAAAGAGACACAGGATGAGAAAGATTCTACAGGCCAGGATGGGGTATCAGAGAAAAGGGTAAGCGACCATGAAACCACACTTTATCTTTTTCTGTTTGGGTCCTCTTAAGAAAACCATTATTGCCAGAATACATTGATTTTTCCACAGTGCTTTAAACGGTACATGCCTTTTCTTTTCTTTCTTTGTTTCTTTCTTTTTAATGTCTAGTTTCTGTGGTGTTAAACTGCTTGTTTAGTTAAAATATATCAGATATATTTACTTCTGTGCTCCTGATTGTTTCTTATTTCATCAGTTTCATAGTTGTAAAAATATGTTGGAAAAAAGGTACTTAAAAAAAAAGTTCAGGGGATTTGGTCAGAAGCTTAAAACTTATGCATAAGAAAAGAGCTATTACTTTATATGGAATTAAGGGGGTCATACTATATTGAAACTATTTTTTTGTTTGTCATGAAGTTAATGTGCTTTATAAATGGTTCTGCTCTTCATTGAGATTTATTTATTTTCTAGTGCACGTGATTCAATTCAGTCAATTACTGACCATTAGATAGTGTTAGTAATCAGTCAGTCTTGAGTTGGGGAAGATTCATCCCTCAATGGACTGCTAACAAGTTACTGAGTCAGGAAGATCTACTTCTCCTTATTTATAAAAGAAAAATTAAATGTTTCAGTTGTCATATTTTCATTGTGATGGATTTTAGGTTAACATAAAAAGATATAATTCTTTGACAATAAGATTATTTAATTTTTGAAAATTGTCCCCACCATTCCCTTCACCAAGATGATGTGAGAAAATTTTCTGATATTGTGTGGAATTTCACTGGAGGAATTTTAGGTATTCCAATTGGAACTTCATTCATTAATTTTTATATTTTGGTTCAAAGAAGCCTAGTAGGTTTGAAACTTGAATTCTATTCCAAGAAGATTTGTGTGCAAGTTACTTAATTTCTCTGTACTTAGATTACCTTATTTGTAAAATTGTAATAAATTGTGAGGATCGAATGAGATAGTATGTGTAAACTCAGACAGTGCTTGGCACATGGTAAGCATTCAATATGAGTTTTATGGCAATGTTTTGAAGTAACTATATTACCTCAAGGTAACACCCTATAAAATTTCCATTTATTTTGGAATATTTAGATATAAATTGAAAATTTAAATGTTTATTATCCAGGGAAAGTTTTAGCTATGGCAGATCTTTCTTGGATTGTTATTCTGTGGCTGTAGAGAAACCAGTGTTTTAAGTGATAAACTGTAAGAAATTTGTAAATAATGAGTTTTCATATATTCATATTTGTTAGGAACCGTGAACCTTGTTTAGAAGTAGTCAGAATTTGAAATTCTAAATATATACTTATTTTGTTCTTACATTGTCTAATTACTGTTTTTACATGTTGGTTGATTTTCTATCCATGACATTTTAAAATAATGCTTGCACTTAAATATTTAATACTGACATTATATTCTATACAGATATACTAGAATATTCTAAGTCAGCATTTGTGAAGTGTTTTAAAATGTGTACATTTCGGTCTTTTAAAAGTTGATCAGGCTAATAATAACCTTTGCTAATGTGTTCTGTACATACTTTTCCACACCCAGGGACTTGAGCTGCAGACACTTAGCTATTTAACATTAGGCTGCATTTAACTGCACAGGGCCTTGATTGTCCCTCCTGTAAAGTGGAAATGATATTCACAGAGGCAGCAGACCAAGGCAGATACTGCCTGGTGCACACCTTTAGCACGAGGAGGCATGATTCCCAGTGAGTTCTGGCAAAATTGCGTGTCAATTCCTGGATTATCTTGTACTGGTAGCCAGTGATAGCTATTTAGAGGAAAAGCTGGCATTGGGAAGTATCTCCAGCAGTACATAATTAAGACATTACATATTAAGACTAATTTACACTTAAAATATATCATTTTAAAAATTACTCTTTGCTTCAGATTGCATGCATCTTAAATCTAGTTGGCTTGGCTTAAAATCTACTCACTCAAAAATAGATTTATTTTATTTACAGGTGTCATCCAACAGGACAGGGATGATGACCTGTTCAACAGCTTGAAACGTTGATTCCCTGTCACAGTGGATGACATTTGTAAGTAAAAACAATCATATTTCATTGACTTAAAAAAAAAAACTATTGACACAAGTGTGGTTTAATAAATATTTTAATGGGTCCTTAATACTTAAAACACTTCCTGTCCATGACTCCTTCATTTCAGAGGCAAAGAGTGTTGGTGTTGCAGGAATTAATATCCTAGTGTGGAAAGGGTACTAGTGTTGGAATTAAGTGCTAGGTTCTAATTCTACTATAGCAGTGGATTTTACATGTCATTTTGGGTAAACTGCTTCACTTCTCTGACTACGTATCTCCCCACCTTTAACAGGAGAGATTGAGACTAGATGAACCATCTTATCACCCATAGAAATAATTAGTAATTGGGAGCCATTAGGGAGAACCAGATGGAAAGAGGAAGATGGAAGATAAACATCAGTTCCTCTGCTCCAGTAAACCAGGCCAACATAAGGCCAAATTGCAGTTTTCTGAGCCAGCTACAGTTTTTGGGAAGTTTCTGTGTCTGTGCCAATTGAAGAAATAAACTAATCAAATTATTGATTTGAGGGTTGGAAAAGGAAGCTATTAAGAATTCTTTCACCATTGCTGTTTGAGAGTCTTTACCATTCTGGTAGGGAAATAATAATCAGTGGCAAAAATTTCCATGGATTTACAAGCATCAACTCTGGTAATTTTAGGGTAATACCATTTTGGGGGTACAAAACAAGAAGAGACTATCAAAAAATACACTGACCTTACCATATTGCTTGCAAACTAATTGTGAACAATTGCAAATTGTTACGTTAGATCTCATGCTCAGTGGTTTGGAACTGTACTTTTCATCTTATACTTTTTGATCCATGGTGTTTTCCTCTATTTGGAGTTATTTCTTTTTCTACTGATCTGTGGACTTCTCCAAGATTGGGCGCTCATAGCCATGTCCCTGAGCCTTTATTTACTAAGCTTTAAGAACTTTATTGTTTTTACATGGACACATACATTAGTCCACCACTCTTTTGTGACCTTTTTCAAGTTAATATAACTGGTCAAAAATGCTCACGCCTAAACATTCTATTAGATTCTTTCAACAGGAAATTACCGACAACTATAATGGCTGCTAATCTGGCATTTGTTAGTGTGTCTCCTTTTAAGTATACAGTAGGCCCTCCATATGTGCAGGTTCCACATTTGTGGTTTCAACAACTAGATCCATTATATCCTCTCCCCAAAAATGCTTTTGAACATGTACAGACCTTTCTTAATATTCCTTAAATAATGCAGTATGACAACTATTTACATGATATTTATACTGTATTAGGTATTCCATGTAATCTAGAGGTGATTTAAAATAGATGGGAAGATGTTTCTAGGTTATGTATAAATACTGCACCATTTTATATAAGGAAATTAAGCACCCCTGGACTTTCATATCCTGGGTGGGGGCGATACAAAGGACAACAATACTGCTACATTATTTCTACTGTGACTGCTCAGTAACTTGAACAGATCAAAGAAAGTTCCCTGTATTTTTCTTTTAAGATTTACACCTTTATTTGAAAGGCAGAATTACAGGGGGGGGAGGGGGGACCAAGAGAGCACACTTTGTCTGCTGATGTGCTCCCCAAATGACTGCAATGTCTGAAGCTGGACTAATCTGAAGACAGGATCCAGGAACTTCTGGATTTCCCACATGGATACAGGGGCCCAAGCAGTTGGACTATCCTCTGCTGCTTTCCCAGGTGCACCAGTAGGGAGCTGGATCAGAAGTGGAGCAGCTGGGATTCCAGCCGGCACCCATATGAGATACTGGCACCGCAGGCCACAGCTTTAGCTGCCACACCACAGCGCCCCTCCACCCCCACCCCTATTTCTTTAGCTTCTAAAACTAGTCAGTAAAAATTCACTAAGTGCTAAGTTTGCTAATGACCTAATTTACGTTAAATTTTACATCTCATCCAACTTAAAGATTTTTCTTGATAAATTCTAGGTTTTTGCAGCTTTTACCTAATTTAACAGCAGTGTTTGGTAAAAGGTCACCTTTACTGTAAAATTTCCTTCCAAAGTAGAGGCTTTTATGCAGGTTTCAAATTGCTTAGTACCTTAAGAAATTTACAGCTTCCTTCCACCCACTCAGCAGGAAGGGAGGATCCCTTTTCTGGGTGTCCTTGATTATTAACTTCAGAATGCCTTTGGGCCAAGTTCTTAGTGGGGGACAAAACTGAAATCCCAGCCCTTGAGAAAATTCTGTTTTTCCCTTTTAATGGGGAAATTCTAAAAACAAACCCATAGCTCTGTGTTTCCAAGAAATTTTTTTTCCAAGAAATTTTTGAAAGTCAACTTTATTGAAGTATAATGTAGATATAGTAAAATGCAGACAATTTCATATTCAGTTTTTGAGTTTTCTTTTTTAAGATCTATTTATTTATTTGAAAGTCATAGTTAGAAGGAGAGACAGAGAGAGAAACAGCTTCCATCCACTGGTTTACTCCCCAGATGGAGCTTGTCTGGTCAGGAGCCAAGAGCCTCCTTCAAATCTATAACTTGGATAGCAGGGGCCCAAGGATATGGGTCATCTTCCTCTGCTTTCCCCAGGCCATTAGCAGGAAGCTGTATGGGAAGTGGAGCAGCAGACACAAACTGGTGCCCACAGGGGATGCCAGCCCTGCAGGTGCCGGCTTTTACTCTTTATGCCATAGCACCAGCCCCCAATATATGACTGTGAAACCACCACTGCAAGCAAAATATAAAACATTCCATTACTCCTGAAAGTTCCCTCATTCCCTTTTATAGAAAATTCCATACCTATCATTGGCCCCGCAGGAACCATTAATTCTATTGGAACAAGAAATTTTTTAAATTGTTACTATGACAAGTGGCATGCTGTTTAATATTTTAGTTCTCACATTTGTAGTATTACTTTCCTTCATCTTTGACCCCAGATCATGTTTTGTAAGTAGTGTTATGGCACAGCGGGTTAAGCCACCACCTGCAATGCCAGCATCCCATATGAACACCAGTTCCAGTAAAGGCTGCTCCACTTCTGATCCAGCTCCACGCTAATGTGCCTGAGAAAGCAGCAGAGGATGGTGTGAGTGATTGGGCCTCTGCTCCCCATGTGGGAGACCCAGTTCTAGACTCATGGCTTTGGCCTGGCCCAGCCTTGTCTATTTTGGCTATATTGGGAGTGAACCAGTGAATGGAAAATCAGTCTTTCTCTCTCTCTCCCTCTCTTTCTCTCAACTCTGCCTTTCAAATAAATAAATAAATCGTTTATTTAAAAAACCAAAAACATGATTTCTAAATATCTTCCTTTTCTCTGATTCTAGAGTGTAAAACTTCTCAGGTCCTAATTCTTAGGGAAATATGAGCAGCAAAGCAATTATACATGAGGAATAGTGATTGTAAGGCACTGTAACTTGTTGAAGGATTTATCCCTGTCATTAGAGACTTGTCACCTTTTAATCTGTAATAAAGACTTCAGTAAAGTTGTACTCAATGAGGGAGGCTTGCTCAGCACAGGGAGGAAGAGTCTCTGCACTTCTGAGATCTTGGACATGAGCCAGAAGCACTCAGCCAGCCAAAAAGCAGCCGGTCCTCCTTTAATAACAGGCTATCTGCTTGTCGTTCCTCTCTGTTTGGAATTGGTCTCAGAGCAGGTGTTACTCATGATCACCGCTGATGGGAAAGTGGAGTGTCCCCTACTCTCTGAATGTGAACTGCATCATATTTTAGCAGGTATCACACTGTGAAAGACAACCATTTCTGCCTCCTTCTAGTAGATCTCAATTGAGAGAATCATGACAGTGATATGATTCCAAAATTCCACATGGAGCACCACCACAGCCTTCAAGTCACTCTCCTTACAGTCCTTGAAACCTGTTGTTGCATAGCACTCCAGAGTTCCGTAGACGAGGTTTCTTCTCCACCCAATTCCCGGGAAGAATGGTGGTATTTTATGTCACAAATTCCCTTTCTACCTGTCTTCCTCAGGAAAACCTGTTAGAATGTAAGTGAACTTGAATGTTAGTATAGGCAGAAACTTGACTCCATTCTACTTCGTTTTTTAAAAAATTTTCTTTATTTCATTGAGAGAGAGAGAGTTACAGAGAGAGGGAGAGACAGAGAGAAAAGTCTTCATATGCTGGTTCAGTCCCAAGATGGCCGCAATGGTCAGCACTGTGCTGATCCGAAGCCAGGAGCTTTTTCTTAGTCTCACACGTGGGTAGGTACAGGGGCCCAAGGACTTGGGTTATCTTCTACATTCCCAGGCCATAGCAGAAAGATGGATCAGAAGAGGAACAGCCAGGACTCGAACTGGTTCCTATATGAGATACTGGTGCAACAGGCAGAGGCTAAGCCTTCTTCACCACAGCGCCAGCCCCCACTCTACCTGTCTTAAAAATAGGTCGAATCGTTTGCTTATTAACTTTACTGATGTCAGTGCATTTTGCTTAGACTGGACCCTCCAAGTGTTCTGGAGCTGCTCTGTCAGCATGCATGCCTCTGTAGCCTCCAAAGTCTTTTTCCTCTTTTGGAACTCTGCGTAGTTTATGGGCCATATTCTGTAGCTACATTGCTTCTTAGTACTGGGAAGGCTGGAATGCTGGGGGAGAAAGAAGAGTATCAGTGTCAAAGTAGTCGAGATTGTGGAAATGTTCTGTCTGAACTAATTCACCATGTGATACCAACATATACAAGATATTTATGGACAAGTGCACTGAAGCTACCTAAAACTGTTCTTAAATAAAAAGAAGGCTTTAATATATTTAATCAATGATTTTTTTTTTATTTTACTTTTATTTACTTGAGGGTGGGGTGTGAGAGAGTTAGGTCTTCTGTCTCTTGGTTCACTCCCCAAATACTTACATCAGCCAGGGCTGGCCCAGGCTGAAGTCAGACACCAGGAACTCCATCTGAGTCTCCCAGATGAGTGGCAGGGACCCAAGAACTTGAGCCATCACCTGCTGCCTCCCATGGTGTACATCAGCAAGAAACTGGATTGGAAGTAAAGTCAGGACTCAATTCCAGGCATTCTGATATGGAATACGCGCATCCTACGTGGCACTTAACCTACTGTATCACAATTCCTTCCCCTAATCAATAAATTTACCAATGCTTTTCTGGCCAGCACTGTGGCTTAGCAGGTAAAGTCACTGCCTGCAGTGCCAGTATCCCGTACAGGCAACAGTTCAAGTCCTGGATGCTTCACTTCTGATCCAGCTCTCTGCTGTGGCCTGGGAAAGCAGTAGAAGATGGCCCAAGTCCTTGGGTCCCTGCACCCACATGGAAGACCTGGAAGAAGCTCCTGGCCCTTGGCTTCAGATCTGCATAGTTCCAGCAGTTGCAGCCATCTGGAGAGTGAACCAGTGGATGGAAGAGCTCACTCTCTCTCTGCCTCCTGTAACTCTGCCTTTCAAATAAAATAATTAAATCTTTTTTTAAAAAACATGCTTTTTCTTTTATTAAAGAAATATATGTTCTTTATTTCCAATTTTGAAAAATATGAGGGGAAAAAAGAAAGGGAATTACTCATAATTATACCATTTAAAGAACTATGTTAGCATGTTGATGGATTTCTAATTTCCCTATGTACAGATTACATTATATTTTCATACCTTTATTATACAAGTAATCTTTGTTCATTGCTTCCAAAAATAATAAAACACTGGAAAACAGTAAGAATGTAAAAATCACACTGTTAACAAATAACATAATATTCTGCTGTTTTAGCGTTCCAGATTGTGTATGTCTATGTATGGAAGAGGAGAGGGAGAGGGAAGTTTTTTTTTTCTCTATAACCTTCTTGGTGATTCAGTTACCTGTTAGATTATGAGCAGTCGGGCCGGCGCCGTGGCTCAACAGGCTAATCCTCCACCTTGCGGCGCCGGCACACCGGGTTCTAGTCCTGGTTGGGGCGCTGGATTCTGTCCCAGTTGCCCCTCTTCCAGGCCAGCTCTCTGCTGTGGCCCAGGAGTGCAGTGGAGGATGGCCCAAGTGCTTGGGCCCTGCACCTCATGGGAGACCAGGAAAAGCACCTGGCACCTGGCTCCTGCCATCGGATGAGCACGGTGCGCCGGCCGCAGCGGCCATTGGAGGGTGAACCAACGGCAAAGGAAGACCTTTCTCTCTGTCTCTCTCACTGTCCACTCTGTCAAAAATAAAAAAAAATAAAAGATTATGAGCAATCTTCTCATGTGGATGAATATATTTCTACTTTGTCATTTTAAATGTCTATAAAATACTCCATAGTGTTTATGTTTTAAACATTTATTTATTTATTTATTTATTTATTTATTTGAAAGTCTTGAGTTACAGAGAGGGAAAGAGAGAGATCTTCCATCCACTGGTTCACACCCCAGATGGCCACAACAGCCAGGGTTGGGCCAGGCCAAAGCCAAGAGCCTGGAGCTTCATCCAGGTCTCCCACATGGGTGCAAGGGCCAGAGCACTTGGACCACTTTATGCTGCTTTCCCAGGCTATTAGCAGGGAGCTATATTGGAAGTGGAACAGCTGGGACAAGAACCAGCACCCATATGGGATGCTGGAACCTCAGGCAGCAGCTTTACCTACTATGCCACAGTGCTGGCCCATCTATGGTGTTTATGGTGTTCATGTACAGAATTCTTTAATATACTTTTAAATTCCTTCCTTCTGTAAATAATTCTTAAGTTGTTGATTTGGGCTACATTGCCAGGTACTAAACAAGAGAAACCCTAGACAGTCTCACAAAGCTAGCTTTGCATCTTGCATACCAAAAATATAAAAAAGAAAGTTAAAGATTATCATGATCAGTTTAAAAGATGAAGAAACTAGGGTATAGAGAAGGAAACTTTTTGGTGGAACATCTTGTTCTTTAGTGACTGATAACCAGTGCTCTGTTTTACTGCACACTATACTTTAATAATAAGAAGTCATCCTTAAATGAACTTTTTAAAAGACATTAAGTAGGGGCTGGCGCTGTGGCTCAGGTCCCTGCTAATATACCCGGGAAAGCAGCAGACGTTGGCCCAAGTGCTCAGGCCTCTGCACCCATGACCCTCAGAAGGAGCTCCTGGCTTTGGATGGGCTCAGCTCTGGCCATTGTGGCCATCTGGGGAGTGGCTTAGCGGAGGGAAGAGTCTCTTTCTCTCTCTCTGTAACTCTTTTTTTTTTTTTTTTTTTTTTTGGACAGGTAGAGTGGACAATGAGAGAGAGACAGAGAGAAAGGTCTTCCTTTTTCCGTTGGTTCACCCCCCAATGGCCACTGTGGCCAGCGCGCTGTGGCCAGTGCACCCACGCTGATCCGAAGCCAGGAGCCAGGTGCTTTCTCCTGGTCTCCCATGCAGGCGCAGGGCCCAAGGACTTGGGCTATCCTCCGCTGCACTCCTGGGCCACAGCAGAGAGCTGGCCTGGAAGAGGGACAACCAGGACAGAATCCAGCACCCCGACCAGGACTAGAACCCAGGGTGCCAGCGCCGAAGGCGGAGGATTAGCCCATTGAGCTGTGGTGCCGGCCTTTCTGTAATACTTACAAATAAATTTTTAAAATCTTTTTTTAAAAAACCTAAAATCGTTAAGTAAATATCTATCTATGTGTATATATTTATATCTATCCTATCTATATATATCTTTAGCTTAGTTCCTGTTAAGATTAGACAGGTATCATTTTATTATACCTTATAAATTCAGAATTTTGTTTATTGCAGAATGACTTTTTTCATTCAAATAATTTGTTTCCAGAATATTTAATGCTCTAAATATAATCAGTATTTATTTTGGAATGGGATAACTGATACAAAAATGAAAATATAGTGTGTAAATTAATGGGAATTTTTTTAAGTGTTTCTTTTCATCCAGTTGAATGGTCAAGACAGATCTTCAGTACACTGGTTTATTCCCGAAATGCCTGCAACAACCGAGGCTAGGTAAGGCCAAACCCAGAGGCTGAGAATTCCCTCTAAGTATCCCACATGGGTGACAGGGACTCAAGCATTTGGGCTGTCATCTGCTGTCTTCCAGGGTGTGTGTCAACAAGACACTGGATCCAAAGCAGAGTAGCTAGGACTGGAACCTGCACTCTGAGACGGTATGCTGGTGTCCCAAGCAGACTGAAGCCAGAGCCAGGAACAACTTCTAGGTCTCCCTCTTGGATGCAGGAGCTCAAGCATTTGGGCCACCTTCTGCTGCTTTTCCCAGGCCATTAGTAAGGAGCTGGATCAGAAGTGGAGCAGCCAGGACTTGAACCAGCATCCATATGGGATGCTGGCATTGCAGGCGGTGGCTTTACCCACTATGCCACAATGCTGACCCCTATTTTTGTTTTAAGATTTATTTATTGGGGCCTGCTATGGCATCATGGGTGAAGCCACCACCTGCAATGCCAGCAACCCATGGGGCACCAGTTGGTGTCTCAGCTACTCCACTTCCAGTCCAGCTCCCTATTGGTGGCCTGTGAGAAGCAGTGGAAGATGGCCCAAGTGCTTGGGCCCCTGCCACCCACGTGGGAGTTATGGAGTCCTGACTTTGTCCTGGCCCAGTGCCAGCTGTTGGCAGGCATTTGGGGAGTAAACCAGAGAATGGGAGGTCTCTCTCTAGCTCTGCCTTTCAAATAAATAATTAAATATTTTTATGAAAAAGAATTACTCTGGAGCAGGCATTGTGTCCCTGCAAATTAGGCCCCAATTGGGACACCTACATCCCGTTTCAGAATGCTGGTTTGAGTCCCGTCCTCTCTGCTTCCAGTCTAGCTTCCTAATGCATCCTGAGAGGTAGCAGATGATGGTTCAAGTCCTTGAGCCCCCTGCCACTCATGTGGGAGACTTAGATGGAATTTTTGGCCCTAATTTAGGTCTGGCCCATCTCCGGCTGCTGCAGGTATTTAGGGAGTAAACGAGCAGATGGCAGATTTCTCTCTTTTTCCCTCTCTTTTCCCTTCCCTTTCCCTCTCTCTTTCAGGTAGATAAAAAATAAATAAATGTTTTTAAAAATGTACAGAGTTAAAAATATTCATTTTTTTAAAGTTTTTTTTTTTTTGAAAGAGCTACAGAGAGGGGGAGAGAGTTATTTCATTTGCTTGTTCACTCCCCAAATTGCAACAATGACCAGTGCTGAGCCAGGCCGAAGCCAGGAGCCTAGAACTCCATCCAGGTCCTCTGCTTGGGTGGCAGGAGACCATGTACTTGAGCCATCTTCCTCTGCTTTCTCACGCACATTAGCACAGAGCTTGATCAGAAGTAAAACAACCAAGACTCCAATTGGCATTCATATGGGATGCCAGCATCACAGTTGGCAATTTAACCTGCTGAGCCACAACACTGGCCCCAAAAATAAATAAATATTTTTAAACATTATTTTAAGAGGTAGAACAAGCTGAAAACATGTAGATTTCAGAATAGACTTGCCTCTGCATCTGACAAGGATTAAATTTTGTTGAGCCAGTTCTTTGGCCTCAGGAAATTGAAGGTCTCTTCTAACTCCCCAATATATGTTTCTAAGGTTTGTAAAATTAAGAATAACAACAGAAACCAGATTGTCTCCTTTAAGCTTTATGAGAATATTTTAGGGATGGGTATTAAATATAACATAGGACTCTTTGGAGAAGACAGGTTATGGTGAGTTACCAAGGAATTCTAGGGGTGAGTTTTAATAACTCAACCTTTATTTTTGAGAGTGAAATCACACAGAACAGTAGTCTTCTACCAAATGCTCCCCTAATAATCATTGTAGAAACTGTACATTGGACGTGTTAGTATTTAGTCACTGTCTTTTGAGTAATTGGATTTTACTGAGAAAGGGAAAAGTTAGAACCTCTCAGAACTGTTCAAAAGAAGTTGAAGCGTGGGTCCAATGGGCCTTGACCCTTTGAGACATGTCACTGTAGAACTTCAACTGTTATGTTCATTTTTTGAAATAAAATGTTCAATTTGGGACATGCTCAAGCTGACTTGCCCCAAATGGTGGAGTGAGAAATGTACCAAGGGATTCCAATACAATCTCATTAAGGTGGCATGTACCAATGCCATCTCACTAGTCCAAGTGATCAATTTCAGTTCACAATTGATCATAATGATAGGTCTAAGAGTCAAAGTGATCACATAAACAAGACTAGTGTCTGCTAATACGGATAGAATAAAAAAGGGAGAGAACGATCCAACATGGGAAGCGGGATACACAGCAGACTCATAGAATGGCAGATGTCCTAAACAGCACTCTGGCCTCAGAATCAGCCCTTAAGGCATTTGGATCTGGCTGAAGAGCCCATGAGAGTTTTTTAGGCATGGAAAGCCAAGACACTCTGGCAAACAAACAAACAAACAAAGAGGACCTAAATGAAAGATCTCTGTGAGTGAGATCCCAGTGGAAAGAACGGGGCCATCAAAGAAGGAGGTACTTTTCTCTGAAGGGAGGAGAGAACTTCCACTTTGACTATGACCCCTTGTCTAAATAAGATCAAAGTTGGCGAACTCAAAAGGCTTCCATAGCCTTGGCAACTCATGACTAGAGCCTAGGGAGATTACTGATGCCATAAACAAGAGTGTCAATTTGTTAAGTCAACAACGGGAGTCACTGTGCACTTACTCCTCATGTGGGATCTCGTTCCTTAATATGTTTTGCAATGTGAATTAATGCTATAACTAGTACTGAAACAGTATTTTACATTTTATATCCTGTGTGGGTGCAAACTAATGAAATCTTTACTTAATATATACTAAATCGATCTTCTATATATAAAGATAATTGCAAATGAATCTTGATGTGAATGGAATGGGAGAGGGAGTGGGAGATGGGAGGGTTGTAGGTGGGAGGGAAGGTATGGGGGGGAAAAGCCATTGTAATCCATAAACTGTACTTTGGAAATTTATATTTACTAAATAAAAGTTTAAAAATAAAAAAATAAAAATGGGAATAGGAGAGGGAGGAGGAAGAAGGGTTAGAATGTGGGTGCGAAGGAGAGTAGGGTGGGAGAATCACTATGTTCCTAAATTTGTATTTATGAAATGCATGAAGTCTGTATTATTTAAATAAAAGGTTTCTGGGGGAATCTTAATAGAAGTTGAATAAAAATATTCCAATTTAGAATTTAAAAACCTATATATAGAAAAATAAATATCTTTTTTGTAGTACATCTTAATTTTTTAATGATTATGTCAAATGCTGCCCTCTCTTTTTTAAATATCATAGAAGGAAAAAATTCAATTAATCTTCTTCCCTTTCATAGGATCAGTAATAAATAAATGAGTAAAAGAGAGGATTTATACTTAGGTGATAGTGTTAATTTACAGATAAATCTGTAAAGCTGACAGTAATTCAACATGTGAATTTTAAATAGCAATATATTTAGTAGAATGAGATATCATAAATTTCATTATTGTTTGAACACTATTAAGAAATAAACATGTATCTTCATATTAGTGAAATCTATTATAGCTAAGGTTTGTAATAAAGAATATTGCATTTATTATTTTTAACATCAGTCAGCATATTTTTACATTTTCAACAGTTGACTTGAATTTAGGTGGACAGCTTCAGGTTTTCATCATTTCAGCCTTCAAAGTGCTCATTAGCATTTCATTGTCAAGGTTGAAGCTTACTTACTGTTTGAAACTGACAAAAGACCTCTGAGTTGACAGCCACTTACTAAATAAACAAGATTTTTAAGGCAATTGAAGTGCTATTCAAATCATTACTCTAGAGACTATATGTAAAAGTCACTGTAGAGAGCTTATTATAGTTTGGAAGAAGAAAAAGAAAAACCAGAAGCAAATAAAACCATCTTGAATCTTCAACAAAATTTGACATTTCATCATTTTCCCTAGTACTTCTCAGAAGTGGGGAAATCAATAACAATAAGGACTAGCATTTCATAACTATTAAATTAAAGATGTTATTACTAATGATAGGACTTTTAAGAAGTAAAATGAGGAAAATAAAATAAAATTTTAATACAAAATTTTTAAGCGGAAATCTGAGCTTCACAGTGATAGTTTTGAGTGAAGAGTTAAATCCGATCAATATTCTCACCATTGAAGTTCTGTATAAATGAGAGAGGGCTGAGAAATTCTGACCCACTAGAATCAACATGAGCCCAACATCTATATTAATATATTTATCTTTCTATATACATGTTTGAGAGATTCCATTGCACAGTAAATGTAAAAACTGTTAGATTAGATCTGTGGTTCTCAGACTTTTGGAACTCAGGAACTACTTACACTTGTAAAATTTGAAGACCTCGAAAAGCTTTTATATTCTATTGATATTTACTACTGTAAATTAAAACAGATTTTAAAATAAAAAACAATAGGAATTACATGTTAGTATAATAATATTAGGATTATATTTTATGACGCACATTTTTTTTTAAAGAGTAGCGTCGTTTTACATTTCTGTAAGTCTCTTTTTTGTATGATTAAAAATATTAAGAAAATGAACCTTGGGGCCAGCGCTGTGGTGTAGTGGGTAAAGCCGCTGCCTGCACTGCCAGTATCCTATATGGATACCAGTTCCAGTCTCGACTGTTCCACTTCCAATCCAGCTCTCTGCTATGGCTTGGCAAAGTGGTGGAAGATGGCCTGAGTCCTTGGGTCCCTGCACCTGTGTAGGAGACCTGGAAGCAGCTCCAGGCTCCTCGCTTCAGATCAGCACAGCTTTGGCCGTTGTGGCCATCTGGGGAGTGAACCAGCAGATGGAAGACCTCTCTCTTTCTCTCTCAATGCCTCAGCCTCAGCTTCTCTCTAACTCTGCGTTTCAAATAAAATTTAAAAATCGTTTAAAAAAATGAACTTTCTAAGTGCTTCTGTATTCAGTCTATACTGTTATGCTATGTTGTTGAAGTAATAGGAAGAAAATCTGGTTTTTCACGTAAATATGCAATTGGGAAAGAAAGGAGTATTTTTAATGACTATCAGATATTGTAAATATTCTTCTTTGATACCATACGAAAACTGGAGAAATGATTTCTTAAAGGTTTTTTGCAATGTGAAATCTGAAACCCTGTCCCTGATCATTTCTGATCCTGTTATACTGAAATCCATTGATAGGCCTTGAACTTTGAGTGGCTCTTTCAACCATGCATGATTTTGTCACCAGCTTGCGTTGGTCATATGCAAAATACTGGTTTCTCTGAGTTAGGTAGTTCTTCTAAACATCAGCACATTTTATATAACAAAAAAAAAAAATGTTTGTTAATACCATAGAAAAGTCACTTAAGTAGTAGAAAGCTGTCAAATTCGGGATACAGATAAAGATTTTTCAAAATTTGAATTTTTTCTTGAAAGTTTGAAATTTTTTTTTGACTGTTACTTTCCTGGAGGTGGCAGGCTCACTTCATTGATTGTTGAGTTAATGTCAAACATGAAAGTTTGAGTAACAATATTTTATGTTAATCACTCTTTTCAAGTAAAAAGTGGTATTTCGTGGGGGGAAAAAAAAACAGCAAGCTTAGCTTGCAACTCAAATAATACTTTTCCTTAAGATAACAATTCATAAAGGGATTCCAGATAGCTTTTACATTATCTCGTATGAGGCTCATCCGTTCTTTTTTTTTTTTTTTTTCTTTAACTTACTTATTATTTGACAGGCAGAAAGAAAGAGAAAGAGGTCTTCTATCACTCCCCGAATTGCCAGAGCTGAGCAGATCCGAAGTCAGGATCCAGGAGCTTCTTCCGGGTCTCCCACATGGGTGCAGGGTCCCAAGGACTTGGGCCATCCTCCATTGCTTTCCCAGGCCACAGCAGAAAGCTGAATAGGAAATGGAGCAGCTGGGACTCGAACCAGTGCCCCTATGGGATGCCAGCACTGCAGGGAGCAGCTTTACCTGCTGTGCCACAACTCCAGCCCCATCCATTCTCTTTTGAAGTTTTTTGAATGAGGAGAAAATTTACTTAAATATGCACTTGAAAATAAAAAGAAATGTTCATCTTGCAATTTTATAGCAAGTATGGGTTTGAGTTTATAGAAGGAAAAATGAGCAAACTTTGAAGTAGGCTTCCTAATGGTAGATACTGCCTAGGTTCTTTTTCCTTCCCACATTTTCTTGGTGCTGATCATTGCAGAGGGTTTTTATTCATCCAAAAATTTTCTTGATACTTTGCAGACTGTTTTGATACCACAGATTAATTTAAACCACAATGGCTCCACAATCTTTAGAAGTGAAGCCTAGAGTTATGAATCCCAAGCATACTTCTTGCTTCCTGTGGCACTTGTTCTCATGGTACAGCAACTGTTTTTAATTGTCTCCTTTAGTCAGCTGTGTTGCTAAAATGCCTGTTATCCCAAATTTTCTCTGTTCATATTTTGCACATATTTTGGCTGTAAAATGAGGAAACAATATTTAAGATGTCTTTCTTTCTTGTACTTCTGGGTACCTATTGCTTTTCTAACAAGGTAGTTATAAGACAAAAGATATACGTCTTCTGTGTACTGAATCTGTTCTTAACAATATAGGGCCGGAAGCTGAAACCATTCAGGCATGCACTCACCTATCAGTCTGAAGAATTCAGTGAAGCTTAGGAATGTGCCATGAAATTTTCCTGTTTATTCTTTTAACATTTATTTAGCACCTACTTTACAAGTATGAGGGGTCTTCAAAAACTTCATGGAAAATCCACGTTATAAAATAAAAACTATGTATGGAATTCAGGGGGTATTTTTGTATCAGAATAAACTTACCTTTTAATTAATGTTCCATAACTTTTTAGAGCACACTCATATTTTGTTAGGTGGTGGAACCAACATTCAGGGCCAGAGTTGTCGTAGCTACTTAAGCTGCTGCCTACAACATCAGCATCCATATGGTCACCAGTTGGAGTCCTGGCTGCTCCATGTCCAATCCAGCTCCCTGCTAATGCACCTGGGAAAAGCATGGAAGATGGCTTGAGTCCTTGGGCCCCTGAACCTACATGGGAGACCCAGATGAAGTTCTTGGCTCCTGGCTTCAGCCTGGCCCAGCCCTGGCTGTTGCAACCATTTGGGGGATGAACCAATGCATGGAAGACTCTTTCCTTCTTTCCCTGTAACTCTGCCTTTCAGAGCAATAAATAAATCTTTGGGGGGAAAAAAAGAGAGGTGAGGGCAGCATTGTGGCGTAGTAGGTTAAGCCTCTGCCTGCAATGCTGGTATCCCATATGGGTGCCAGTTCAAAACCCAGCTGGTCCACTTAACTATCCAGTCCCCTGCTAATGTGCTTGGTAAAGCAATGGAAGATGGCGCAAGTCCTTGGGGCCCGGTACCCACGTAGGAGACCCTGAAGAAGCTCTGGGCTCCTGGCTTCAGCCCAGCCCAGTCCAGTGCAGGCTTTTGGAGCCATTTGGGGAATGACCCAGAGGAAGGAAGCTCGCTCACTCTGTGTGTGTGTGTGTAACTCTGCCTTTCTAATAAGTAAAAAATTAATCTTTGGGGGGGGAAGACCAGTACTCTTGATGATAACAGTATCTATAATCAGCACTACCAACTCATCTTTGAGAGTATTGAGACCTGTCTATATGGTACTGAAAATGTGTCCTGTACATATATCCTGCACACATTATCTGATCTTCCCAAAACCCATGTGAAGTATTAAGTATTATCATTCCAATTTTATATATTAAAAACAGACTTAGGCTGGAACCGCGGCTCACTAGACTAATCATCCGCCTGCGACACCAGCACACCGGGTTCTAATCCCAGTCAGGGTGCCAGATTCTGTCCCGGTTGCCCCTCTTCCTGTCCAGCTCTCTGCTGTGGCCTGGGAATGCAGTGGGGGATGGCCCAAGTACTTGGGTCCTGCACCCACATGGGAGACCAGGAGAAGCACCTGGCTCCTGGCTTCAGATCAGCATGGTGCACCGGCCACAGCGGCCATTGGAGGGTGAACCAACGGTAAAGGAAGACCTTTCTCTCTGTCTCTCTCTCACTGTCCACTCTGCCTGTCAAACACACAAACAAATAAAAAAAAACAGACTTACTGATGCTGTTGTTTGAAGTATATGGCTCCTGAGCTCAAGTAGATGGTTAAGTCCTAAAGTCACGGATTGATGAACTAAGAGGGTGGGACTTGATCCAGTTGTGCTGTCAAGGAGTTGGCATAGTGGGAGGTCCTTAGATAGTTTGAGTTGTGCCCTTGGAAGTCAGTCTTGGGAGAGGGATGGTTACAAATACCCGGGTCAGGTGTGTCCATTCCTCTGTCTGCTTCCAGGCTTACCATGTGATCCTTTCTCTGCACGTGTTCTGCCATTGCCGTCCTCTAGCCTCACTGATAGCCAACCAGCAGAGCTTTCCGCTCTTGGACTGCGTACCTCCAAAACCACGAGCCAAAAGAAACAGCCTTCCTTCATAATTAGCTTATCTTAGGTACCTCGTTGTAGTAATGAAAAGCTGACGAATACCCCTAAGGTCCCATAACTAGTCATTAGACCTGAAATTGTTCTGCAGGTAATCTTGACTTGAGCTAAACTTTTAACCATTATGAAAAATATTGAACTTTAGTTTTAAAAAACTTTTGTCAATTGTTTGAACTCTGTGAAAGGAGTGATTAGGCAGACTCAGGAGGAGTATTTATAAACTGCAGTTCCACATCTGCATTGTTTGTGATAAATAAAAAAAGACACTGTGAAGTGAACATGAATCACTTTATGGCATGTGCCTTACAGGGCTATTGAAAGCATGTCCACATTGAATAGAGGGAGAGAGAGAGAGATGTGTAGAATTCACCTGTTAGAGTCTCAGAAATCCCATTAGAGGAGGGAGCAGCTTAAAAAGAAAGTGTGGACATAGATTTCATGGATAAATTCAGCCTTTGTTAGAGAATTGATTATTAGAACTAAAACAGGATGAAAAAAATCCATTACCCACCCAGCACGTACATGAATTGTAATTTACTAGTTTTTACTTTTGACTGACATTTAAATATATTTATAGAATACAATGCGATGTTTGATATGTGTATGTTGTGTAATGATTAGAGTAATTAGCATATTACCTCAAATACTAAACATTTCTTTGTGGTAAAAACATTAAAAATTCTCTCCTAGCTATTTTGAAATATATAATGCATTATTGTTAACTAGCCACCCTGTTTGGCAATAGAATGTCAGAACTTAGTCCTCCTAGCTAAGTACATTTACCCAGTGGTGGCAGGCATTTGGTACAGTGGTTAAGGTGCCTGCATTGCATACTGGAGAACCAGCATTTGAGTCCTGGCTGTGCTTCTGATTCTGGCTTCCTGTGATACACAGCCTAGGAGACAGCAGAGAATGGCTCAAGTACTTGGGTCACTGCCAGCCATGTGCGAGATCTGGACTGAGTTCTTGAATCCTAGTTTCAGTCTGCCACAGCCCCAGCTGTTACCATTCTTTGGGAAGTGAACCAGCGATGGGAAAAATAACTTTCTTGCTCACTCTTATTCTCTCTCTTTGCCATTCAAGTAAATTTAAAAAAATTTTTAAAGCCCAGAAATACTGTACCCATTGACTAATCTCTCCCCATCAACCTCTTTACCTTCTGATAAACACTGTTGTCAACTTTTATGACGCAGACTGTTTCTAGAGTACATAAATGAGTGGGACCATGTGATATTTGTCTTTCTGTGTCTGGCTTTTTTTTTTTTTTTAATCTAATGCAATACCCAGGTTCATCCATGTTGTCATAAATGACAAGGTATCAACCTTTTATGGCTGAGTAGTATTTCATTTTATATATATATATATATATATTTACTACATTTTTATTCATTTGTTGGTGAACACTTAGGTTGATTTCTTGTCTTGGCTATTGTGAATAATACTGCACTAAACTTAAGAGTGCAAATGTCTCTTTGAAAGATTGATTTCATTTCCTAGAGTATTTACCAGTAGTGGGATTGCTGATCAGTGGTTAGCTCTAGCTTTAAAAGTTTTGAAGGATGTCAAACAACTCTATGCCAACAGTTTTGGCAACTTACATGAAATGTGCATATTTCTTCAAAAACACAAATTTAAAAAACAGACGTGGAATAAAAATATTTTTGAGTAGCCCAAAAGGTACTTAACAAATTATTATTTTTTTAAATATTTATTTTATTTATTTGAAAGAGTTGCAGAGAGAGGCAGAGACAGAGCAAGAGGTCTTCCATCCGCTGGCTCACTCCCCATGGCTGCAATGGCCAGAGCTGCACAGATCCAAAGTCAGGAGCCAGGAGCTTCTTCTGGGTCTCCCACGTGGATGCAGGGTCCAAGGACTTGGGCCATCTTCTACAGTTTTCCCAGGCCACAGCAGAGAGCTGGATCAGAAGAGGAGCAGCCAGGACTAGAACCGGCGCTCATATGGGATACTGGCGCTTCAGGCCAGGGCTTTAACCCACTGCAAGACAGCACTGCCCCTTAACAAATTATTTTTAAAATCTTTCCCCAGAGATAAAAGCCTGAAATAGTTTCATAGTTTCACTGGTGATTTTACCATTATATTTAAAGAAGAACTAGTAGCATAATAGCATGTCGTCTCAGAAAGCAGAGAAGAATCCAACATTTGCCAATTCATTTTAAGAAACCAGCACAGCCTTGATATCAAAATCTAAGAAAAAAATTACAGGACTATAGTATTAATCAATACAAGAAAATGAATCCTTTACTGGCTGGCCCCGCGGCTCACTAAGCTAATCCTCCGCCTTCGGCACCAGCACCCTGGGTTCTAGTCTTGGTTGGGGCGCCAGATTCTGTCCCGGTTGCTCCTCTTCCAGTCCAGCTCTCTGCTGTGGCCCAGGAGTGCAGTGGAGGATGGCCCAAGTGCTTGGGAGACCAGGAAGAAGCACCTGGCTCCTGGCTTCAGATTGGCGCAGCGCGCCGGCTATAACAGCCATTTGGGAGATGAACCAATGGGAAGGAAGACCTTTCTCTCTGTCTCTCTCTCTCACTAACTCTGCCTGTCAAAAAGAAAAAAAAAGAAAACAAAATGAATCCTTAACTAAATGCATAGCAAATCAAATCCAGAAAATGTATATGAATAAGATTTTTCTTTTTCTCTTGTGTATCTGCTGTACTGTTGAGTTTTATACTAGAGTATGTTTTCATGATCATATTTATCATGTCAGTTGTAATTAAGAACTCTCTTAAGCATTTCTTGTAAGACTGATCTGGTCGTACTATTTCAGTTTTTTGTTGTCATGGAAAGTCTTCATTTTTCCTGCACTTCTGAGTGATAGGATTATTGCGTATATTATTCTGGGCTGTAATATTTTTTCTTAGAAATTCAAATATATCATCTAGTTCTTTCAGCTTGTGAGGTCTCAGCATAATAGTGTGTCATTAATCTAATTGAGTTGATGCTTTGCTGTTTCTAGAATTCTTTATCTTTTTCTGGACAATTGGCTTTATTATGCCTTAGAGAAAATCTGTTTTGGCAAAACTATTTGGTCTTTTGGGCTTCTGGACCTGGATTTCCCTATCTTTACCAGAATTTGGAAAGGTTTTAGCGATTATTTTGTTGACTAGATTTTTCTATGTCTTTCCCCTTCTATTCTGTTTCTGGAATACCCATAATGCAAATGTTTACTCACCCAGTGGTGTCCAAAAAGTCTCAAAAGCTTTTCTTGATCTGATTTTCTAGTCTGATTGGGTTATCTCAAAACATTTGTTTTCAAGCTCAGATACTCTTTCTTCAGTTCTGCTATTGAGCTTTCAATTGTATTTTTAATTTCATTTAATGAGTTCTTGAGCTTCACGATTTCTGATTTTTTATGATCGCCATCTCTGTTAAATTTCTCATTCGTTCCATGAATTGTCTTCCTTGTGTCATTGAATCGTCTGTATTCTCTTATCTCATTAAGTTTCCTTAAAATTATCTTTTTGAATTACTTGTCAGGGAATTCATCCATGTCCATTTCTTTATGGGCTGTTGCTACAGAATTATTGTGTTCCTGTGATGATATCATGTTAGTTTTTCATGCTTTTTGTGCCCCTATGTTGCTTTTTGTGAATCTGGTGAGTCAGTTGCTTTTATCAGTTTATTGAGTGGCTTTCATAGTAGAAGACTTGACTGGCAGTGTGTTCCAGGTTGTTGGTTGAATATGCTCTATTGGCTCTGGTTCCAAATGGGTGCTTTAGCACATTATCTATGTAGTTTCTTCAGCTATAATTAGCACTGATATTGTCTGAGAATGTCTGTGACCTAGCCTGAAGAAGTGGGATTGCATCACCAGCTGAGATGGAGCTTTCTTGGGTGGGGCAGGTTTGCTGGCAGCTTGGTACATCCAGCTGTAGGTGTGGGACTCCCATAATTCTCTATGTGTCATGAGAATGTAGGGCTATTCCTATGGGCCCAAAAGTATGCAGTACAGTACACCTTACTTCTGTAAGGTGTCTAAGAACTACACAGGAGCCGGGCCACCCCATTGTGCTCAGGCAGAGCACCTGTCAATATCTGAGGCCTGCAGAGATAACATCATGGGGTTTTGGGAGGTCAACCTACTCACAGAGGTCTGCCCCACTGCTTCCTGGGGCCAAGGGTGGATGAGCAGGACCCAGGTTTGCTCAGCTGGCTACTCCTCGGAGAGTGGGCTGCTCAGCTGCTTCCTAGGGCCACAGGAGGATGTGCAAGCTCACCCAGTTTCCTTCCAGGGGCCTCAGCAAGCCACCTGCTCTGGGGAGTCTTTTGTGGGTAGGCAGGGCCATTTCATCTGCTTCCCTTTGCTTTTTTGGGCCCCAGGCACTCAGGGCTGGTTGTCTGGTTTCTTCCCAAGGCTGAGGGGACTTGGGTGAGGAAGCTTCTAGAGCAGCAGGAAGATGAGCAAACCTCCTGAGACTGTTTTCTGAGGGCTTCTTCAGGCCAAGCCACTCAGCATGTGTCACAGATTGTTCCCAGAACTGTAGGGGTGCTTAGGTGGCCTCAAGACTACCTAAGAGCTGGATCCGTGGAATTACTGGGAGCTGCTGTTGCAGGTCCCAAAGAGGTTGAGTTCTTAAGGCTCCATGCAGCAGGAACCTGGGTGTGGGTGAGGAAAATGTGCACTGGTCTTTTTCTGTGGGGCAGTGTAGCAGTGTGGCAACCTGGCAGCTCCCAGGCTGAGCTCTCAGCCTGCGAGGGCCACAGGGTTCTCTGGTGGTGAACACCTCAGGTGCCTCTGGTGTGAGTGGGGACAGCCAGGGCCTCCTGTTGCCCTTTTCCCACCAAGCAAAGTTCTTCTTGGTTCAGGTTTGATCTCAAGAGATGTAATAGCAGATCCTGTGTGCTTGCTTGCCTTCAAATGGCCGTGGCATAGCTCCATGTTCTGCAGTGTCTAGTTCTGTGCTCACTTTCCTGCCCCACTTTCAGGTGAGTCTCCTTCCAACCTAGGCTGTCCAAGTTTGAGGAAGAACGTGGTAAAGGTAGCCCCTTGGCCACCTGGCTAACATGGCTCCAGAGCCTCATTCACGTATACTGACTTGGCAGCAGGGACCATGGGACTTTGCCTGGCACTAGATTTCACTGTGGTAGACTTGGTACTAAGGACTGGACTTGCCTCCCACTGAGACAGAAGGGATTATCTTTCTCCTTGCTGTGCTGCTTGGAAATCAGGAAAGAGTGACACGGGCAACTCTTTCCTGCCTTGTTCAGTGTGTCATGATTACAGTAAAATCAGGCACTGTGGTTTCTCACCTGATATGTGACTAGTTGTTGAGATTGGTGTTCCTCTGGGGAGATGATTGATGGATAATCTTACTCAGCTGTCATATTGCTGCACCTCCTTCTGTAATTTACACATTAAATGTATATTTAGAATTGAGATTGGTACTTGACCTAGTGATTAAGACTCTAGTTAAGGGGCCTAGCGTATGGCACAGCAAGTTAGGCCTCCAGAGTAATACCAGTAAATCACTAAATATCAAAACACTGGTTTTAGTTCCAACTACTCTACTTCCCACCCAGCTCCCTGCTATTGCATCTGGGAGGCAGCAGACGATGGCCATAGTATTTGAGGGAGACCAGGATGGAGTACCTGGCTCCTGCATTTGGCTTGATCCAGACCTGGCTGTTGCAGCCATTTGGGGAGTGAACCAGTGAATGGAAGATCTCTATCTGTATCCCTCTCTGTTGCCCTGCCTTTCAAACAAATAAGTAAGTAAATAAATACACTACCTGTCTATATCTATCTTTAGAAAAAAGGACTTCAATTAAGACACCTATGTTCCATATTGGAGTACCTGGATTTGATACCCGTTTCTGATTCCTGACTCCAGTTTCCTAATGCAAATCCTGGAAAGCAACAATAATAGCTTAAGTAATCAGGTTCCTTCTACCCATGTGGGAGATAGGAGTTGAGTTTCCGACTCTTAGCTTCAATTTGGCCATTTCCTGGACATTTTAGACATTTAAGAAGTGAGCCAACGAATGAGAGCCCTCTCTCTCTTTGTCTCTCTTTTTCCTTCTCTCTCTTTCTCTCTCTCAAGTAAATACATATTTTAAAATATATACATTTTTATATCTGGTCCTTATGAAAAATAACACAGGGCTCTATTCTGTTGTATTCACAATTTCATTAGTGCCTAGCACATAGTAGTAATATTCAATAAAAATTTTGTTGAGTGAAAACTATGAGAACTTAGTATTATGCAAAAAATACTTCAAACATTTCAGTATTGTCATCTAATGAATTTATGGAATATATAAAGTATTCACACTTTCTCAGGTCACATGTCCATTATCCCAAGTCCATATCTTTTTAATGTTCATTCTTTTAAAGATAAAATACATCCTAATTCTATAATTACTCATTTCATTGGCCAGTCTGGAATCTTGTTATCAACATGACTTCGTTAATTGTCTACCCATGAGATTGGAATGGCTTTCTACTTTGTAAATTATGTATGGTAGATTTTAATGGAAAGCTTAATTATCTATTGCTAAAGACAGCTTAATTAGTTGCTCAAGAGACTACTCTGTTGAGTCATTGGTTTGGAGTTTTGTTGATTTGTTTTTATTTGAGAAACAGGAAAAGCCAATGAAAAATAAAAACAAAAAGGCAAACTGCTCAGTTAACTCTTCTTGAAGCTCTGATAGACATCTAGCTAAAGACTGCCTATAGCTAAGTAAAATCAACCTGTCACTTTACCCACTACCCTCAGAATAATGCAAAAGACATTGTAAATACAGAAGTTAATCTCTACATTGTATAATCCAGCCATCAGGCTTAGGACTGAACTGGGGGGAGCATTTTCACATGTGAACATTTCTGCTTGCTGATGGTGCTTTTGGACACCTGAGCCTTCTTTAGGGTTAACAGTCTCATCAGTGTTTAGCAGTCATATCCTCAGATCTCAGAGCAGCATAGCAGAGTAGACAGAGGGATAGGGTGCATCTATAGGAGGCCTGGGTTTCACAGGAAAGTGAGGTTGTAGAACTCTGTATAAATGCTGCTGATCTGAGGTCAGTATAAAATCGGCCTGGGTTTTTTTTTTTTTAAACCATGTGGCAGATAAATGTAGCAGCTAAAGCTATTGTAAAGTAAGACTAGAACAAGATTGTTAAGCCATTTATATCACAGATTGCTTAATGTTACACAGCATGGTTATAGAGTAGGGCCTAGGGATGGAAGAGATTTTTCTAAGGTTTCCTTCAGTCACCCAGGTCTGTTCTTCTGAAACTAGATTATGCATGTCCCTGCTACTTGGCAGGGGTATACTAAGCCTGAAGAGAAATATAGCAGAGCCTCCTGAAGCTCCAGCTTCATTCAGTAATAACTAAGAACATTTTAATGTTAAACAAGTGTGACCCCCCCCACCTGCCCTGCCCATCCCTATACACTGTTTCTTGCTGTTAGCAGCATTTCAGTGAAAAAGGTAGTCAAGCAGTAGTCTCAATGGGATAACCTTAAATAGCATTTGAACTTATCAACCTGAGATCTTCAATAGCTGAATTATTTCCTTTTTCCCTGTCCTTTGTGGAGGAGGAGATCATTGGGTGGAGTCTTATCAACACTTTGAAGTGCCACTAAACTAAAAGATAGTTGCTAAGTCATCCTTTAATCCTTTTCTTCTTCCTCAAAAAGTGCCCCTTGTTGCAGTCTGACTTTGTCTCATTTTCTAGTGCACTGCTCACTGGTAGACTTTGTACTCATGCCTCAGGTTCCTCCTTTTTTGTTAAGATTTGTTTATTTGAAAGGCAGAATTAGAGAGAGACAGAGACAGAGCTCTTCCATTTTCTGGTTCACTCCCAAATGGCTGCAACAGCCAGACCTGAGCCAGGCCAAAGCCAGTAGCCTGGAACTACATCCAGGTCTCCCATATGGGTGGCAGGGGCCCAAGCACATGGGCCATCTTCTGATGCTTTCTCAGGCACCTTAGTAGGGAGCTAGCTGGATTGGAAGTGGAGCAGCCGGGGCTTGAACTGGCACCCCTGGGGTGCTGACATCATAGGTAGTTGTTTAAGCCACTGAGCCACACAGTACTCATCTTCAGAGTGACTTGAAAGGACACAGTATACTCATAAGTATTTTTTTAAAGATTTTATTTATTTGCGAGGCAGAGTTAAAGACAGTGAGAGGGAGAGACAGAGAGAAAGGTCTTCCTGCCATTGGTTCACTCCCCAAATGGCCGCAACGGCCAGAGCTGCTCTGATCCGAAGCCAGGAGCCAGAAGCTTCTTCCAGGTCTCCCATGTGGGTGCAAGGACCCAAGCACTTGGGCCATTTTCTACTGCTTTCCCAGGCCACAGCAGAGAGCTGGATTGGAAGAGGAGCAGCCGGGACTAGAACCAATGCCCAGATGGGATGCCGGCGCCGCAGGCAGAGGATTAACCTATGCCACAGCACCGGCCCCTCATATTTTTTAAAAAAGGAATCTAATGATTTTTTATATGAATGAAAGCATCCAAATTTGGGATTGTTAATCTTCTTTCTCAGTTTCATTAGGATATGACAAAAAGAGTTTTTGAAATTGCCCCGGAGCAAGCACTTTTGCTTTTTTAACATCATTTTCTTGATGAATAACATGCAGTGTAGCAGTGTCAGTACAAAGAAAGGACAATTTGGGGCTGACATTGTGGCATAGCAGGTTAAACTGCTGCCAGTGATGCCTGCATCGTGGGTATTGGTTCATGCCCTAACTGCTGAACTTCTATCCAGCTCCTTGCTAATGGGGGGAGAGAAGCAGCAGAACATGGCCCAAATACTTGGGCCCTGCTACCCACAAGGGAGACCCGAATGGAGCTCCTGGCTTTGGCCTGACTCAGTTCGGGCCATTGCAGCCATTTGGAGAGTGAACCAGCAAATGGAGGATCTCTTCTTCTTCTTCTTTTTTTTTTTTTTTTTAAGATTTACTTATTTATTTGAAAGTCAGAGTTACACAGAGAGAGAAGAGGGAGGGGGAAGGGAGGGAAAGGAAGGGAGAGGGAGAGGGAGAAAGTATTCTATCCACTGGTTCACTCCCCAACTGGCTGCAATTACCAGAGCTGTGCCGATCTGAAGCCAAGAGCCAGGAGCTTCCTCCTGGTCTCCAATGTAGGTGCAGGGGCCCAAGGACTTGGACCATCTTCTACGCCTTCACATGCCATAGCAGAGAGCTAGATTGGAAGTGGAGCAGCCAGGACTCGAACCAGCGGCCATATGGGATGTCAGCGTAGCACTTCACACCAGGGCGTTAACCTGCTGTGCCACAGCGCTGGCCCTGGAGGATCTCTTTTTCTAATTCTGCCTTTAAAAATAAATCATTTTTTTTTAAAAAGACAAGTTAACATCTGGCAGTGAGGTAGACAAATAATGCATCTTTGATTCTTGCTCATGCTTACACTTCCTGCTCCCAAATTGTGAAAGTCAGATCTTTCACTCTCAGTTCACTGTTGCCATTTCCAAATAATAAAACCAGGTTTTCAAAAGTAGAGTTGAACTTCACAAATGTATTTCACATCATAAATCAACATTTATCTTTAATAAATTTTTAATTATGGTTGGACTATTCAAATTTTGGTTAGATATAGGAAATTAGGTTTTTATCACTGAATTTTAAATAACTCTGTAATCATTCTTTTTTTAAATAACCAAATCATGTAGGCTTCCCTCTAACCTAATCAACAGAAGTCACTGGAGGGATGAGAAAACTAAAAATATAATGCTTAGCTTTTATTCTGACACACTGGATTGCCTCTGTTAAATTGGTGAGTGCAAAATGTTCACTGAGGTGCAATAACTTGAAATAACCTAATCTGACAGTTTAAAATCTGAAAATATTCCTCTTGTGTCGATCTGAGTCTGCTTTTTAGTTGTATTTTTTCATACATACATTACAGCTGTAAGTCTTTTTTGAAAAAGTAGAAATGCTTGTGATTCAAGAGTTTTGCTCTGGATTTAAAAGTCTTTGTTGCATAAGTATTGGGAGTTTTTCTGATTTCACCTTCTGTGTTATTTGAGAGCAGTAGTAGCATTTCTTTAAGTCTTGCAAGTATTAGATATCAAAAAGTTTGGTAAAGCAAAAGCCTAAATGTTATGACATTTTCCCAAGTGGCCTCCTAGGTTCATTTGGAGGAGTAGGGAAAATGGAGAGGAAGTTCCCATGGAGGTCAATTTCAACTTCTCATTAGGAAGAATGCTGCTGTGATCATAGCCATGCAGCCATCACTGCCAGTGGCCCAGAATGATCTGTGGAGTCCTAGACTAGAGTGTTTCACCCTGTGTGACACTGTATGGATTAACATATGGCTACAAAATTCAGGGTAAGGACAACATCTTTTCTCCATCTTCTTTGCAAAACACTTTATATAAATTATTAACACATCAGGGCTACCACCTTCTGAACTTATACGTGAAAAAAAGAAACTTAGTAGAGATATGGAAAATCCTAAATACATACTGAAAAGAGGAATGAGGAAGATGTTGCTTATGCCCATGTAAGCACTCACCTAGAGAGAGGCGGCCCTCACTGAATTGATGCTGAGCATTCTAGTCCATGAGCAAAGCCATCCTAATTGCAAAGAAGACAACAGATATCTTAGCTCTGTCATTAAATACTCAGTTCATTAACCTACTCCACCTGTTCTAATTCTATGCTTAACAACTTCCTAGTTCTTGTTTTGTGTTGGTTTCCAACATGGGTGTATTATCAAAAGATGCGTTGGTCACCCATTTGATGATAGTATCTTATAAACTAGCCAACTCTCACTCTGGTTTTACTTATTAGTTATTTGAGTTTGATTTTATGTATCAATCTCCCTTTAGAAATAGATGCAGCCTCTGTGTGCTGACAAATTCAATTTCTGAGACTGCAAAATTGGGTATCAGATAAAAACCCTTTTTAAATTTGCCAGCACTACCTTGGGAAGACCCACATTAACTCATGTCTTTTAGGACTTCCCTATGAACTGAATGAATATGAGGCTTTCATTTTCCTTTTGAATTTCTATTAAAAATTTATAGAAGACTATAGAGTTCATTTAGTCCAGCTGTGATGTGGATACATGAAGTGATGATGTTGCCAATTTCAATAAGAACCAAGCTTGAAAACCAGACTGGGTACCACTCTATCCCCTCTTCTCAGGCATGGTGCTCACTTAGAGTGAAAAAGCTCCCTCGAAACTGTCTCGCAAAAGAATTTATCATATTTCTGTTGTTTCTTGAAAAGAAATGCTAGAGGTATACTTTCTTGTTTGCATTGTATTTTTAAATGTCTTATGTTTAAATATTACTGCATGTGACTCTGTCAGGGAGCAGGTTATACTATACGATATTTGGTAGTAACAGTGTTAACAGTGTAATTTAAATTTATTATACGCTGAAATGAATGCATTGATGGGTGTTATTGTTACTCATTTAGATGGAAATTATGTTAATGCTAGAGGAGCTGTATAGTGAAGACTGAGTTAGGAATTATGGTGTGACTATTGCCAGTAGCATAAAAATTTAGAGCTGTAGCAGAATGTAAGAATTTCCTGTGCAACATAAAAATTTATTTATCCCAATATAAACTAAGGAATTTGAGTTTTGATACAGAAGTCTCTAATGTTTGGTTTAAAATGCATTTGGAAATCTTGACTAAGTGTTGAATCTGATAGATACTATAAATTCAGATATAGCAGTACTAAAATGCTTAATGATTTCAGAGGCACAAGAATATAAATGATCCAGAAATTTATTCAAAAGTTGTATGTTAACTATAGGTAATATGAGAAATAGGGTAGTCTAGAGAAAAGGCAGAATTTGAAGTCTTGTAGTCCTGTTTTTCACCACGTGCTAGTTTGGAGACCTTCGTTCAAGTACTTCCTCTCTGAGCTTCTGTTTCTTCATCTATAAACCATGAACTGTAGTATCTACCTTATTGGTTGTCTTGACACTCAACTGCATCTTACCTGTAAAGCACTGACCAGTGCAGTGCCATCCAGTTTAGCTGACCTGTTAAGTACTTTGGAATATATTCTACTCTTTGCTCTAATGGAGAAAACTTGGGTTACAAATTACTCTTCTTCATTCTCTGAATTATAATCTGTGTACTTGAGAGTGTGTTGAACTTGCTTGAATTCACAAATCTTCATGTTATAACTTGATATTAGAAGTTTCAGAAAAGCTATGTTTTCCCTCAATTCTAATATTTTATAGAAATTTCAGGATTTCGCTAAACCCAAACTAGAAACCCTAATTACCCAACAGTTAATTCAGGTGCTTATTACCTCCCCAAGTCTTTGGTCAGCTAGAACATTGCTCTGTGGTGCTTTTTGGATGGAAAGTGGGCTTAGCTTAGCTAACTAGAATATCATGCTGCCCTCATGTTACAAAATAGGATGCTGTTTGGGTTGTAGGAAGTCTTCCAGTTTCTTACTGAAGAACACTTACTACAAATAAGCTCGACATTCAGTGGTTAGAGATTTATTCCTTTGGTTTAAGTTTGATCCTGCATGAAAAACCAGATGCTTGTTGAAAAGGAGTTGTCCTTATTGGGAATAAATTGATTGTAAATAGGGTTTAATGTGATTACTCATTGTTTCAATGTAGGTGTTCTCTCAACTATAAAATTGCCAACAGTACTGCTTATGTAGTATCCCTAAACATTAGTTATAGTTTTGCCTGAAGCTCACATTACATAGGACATGGCCTTGGTCCTAAATCAGTATAATAGTTGCACACAATACTAACTCTGATCTTGGAAATTTAAGTCCTTGGATGCAAAATAACCATGATTTTGAAAGTCATTTATTAATGATTTTGTGTCAGAAGGCAGAACATTTCCCACCTATTAATTCAATGATTCTATGGAAATAAAGGCCAAAATAAATTAGTGACTTGGCCAAGGACATGCCACAGCTAATGACAGGGTTAAAGTTAACACTTTTGTCCGACCCTGGAGTCCATGAGTTTCCTATTACATTATTTTTGGGAAAAATGAGAAGATAATTCAGCACAAAAGCAGGATTATTACAGAACACAGAGTAGTCAGGTCGCCAGAAATTTCCTTATTTAAAAGACAGGGAGTGTGTTTCTTTAAAGTCAGTGAGGGATGGGTGGGATCAGGTGTGAAGACAGGCAAGGATTCCCAGTCAAAATATATAGCTAAGGACAGGTGTTTGATCTAATCATTAAGACACATTAGAGGGGGCCTGAGCAATAGTGTAGTGGGTAAAGCTGTCACTTGTGGTGCCAGCATCCCACAAGGGCACCAGTTTAATCCCAGCCGCCCCACTTCTGATCCAGCTCCCTGCTAATGCACCTGGGAAAGCAGTGAAAGATTGTCCAAGTCCTTGGCCCCATGCACCCACGTGGGATATTCAGATGAAGCTTCTGGTTTGTCTCCCCCAGCTGTGGCCATTGCAGCCATTTGAGGAGTGAACCAGTGGATGGAAAATTTTATCACTCTGCCTTTTAAATAAATGAAAGAGAGAGATGCATGAGAGTACCTGAGTTCAGTAGCCAGCCAGCTTCAGCTCGGACTCCAGGTTCCTGCTATTGCGGATTCTGGAAGGTAGCCTCTATAGCTCAAGTAATAAAGTCCCTGTCACCCATGTTGGTGACCTGGATTGAGTCCCTGGCTCCTGACTTCACTCTGGTTAATCCCTATTACAGGCATTTAGGGAATGAACCAACAGATGGGAGCATTCTCTTTGTATCTCTCTGCTTCTCAGATAAATTTCTTAAAAACTCATGGGAGACCAGGAGAAGCACCTGCCTCCTGGCTTCAGATCAGCGAGGTGTGCTGGCCGCAGCTACTGTTGTGGGGTGAACCAACGGCAAAGGAAGACCTTTCTCTCTCTCACTGTCCACTCTGCCTGTCAAAAAAATAAATAAAATAAAATAAGCTAAATTCTCTGTTTCCAGAAGAATGACCTTGTAGGGTATGTACGCTGTCAGTTTAGACCCTACTAAGTGTAGCCATTTTCTTTTGTTTATAGAGCCAGGATGTGAAGGGTGCTGTATCTAATACTTCATGTGTATTTGCTAGTCTCCTTAGAAGTTAGCAGAAAGTAAAAAACGTGAATCCAGATCTCAGACTTTCCACATCCTGATTGTGTGACCTTGATCAAATCACTCTGTGAGCTTGTTTCTTCACAAAGTGGCCATCAAGTCACATGCCTCTTGGCTTTTGTGACCAATAACTAGGACTGTGTGAAGCATCAAGTGACATAGCTGCTTAACACTTACTGATAATCTCCTTTTTCACAGCTCTGCTACCTCAACTAACATATGTCATTATACTTCTTTCAAGAGAGAAGATTCAAGTTCAAATATGGGAAATTGGGTAGGGGCCAAACAACAGAGGTATGGGCAGTGTAGACCAAAAGCAGGTTGCAGGCTCCTTGAAGGCAGAGACTTGGGTTTCATACCGACACAGCATACCCCCACCCGACATTCTGATTTGAGCACTGCCTCGTCATTTACGTGTCCTCTTCTTTGAACATCCCAGTAAGCTGTCAGGTAGACAGAATTATCCACATAGTATAGATGAGGTAACCAAGGCACCAAGAAAATCGCCCAGGATCAAAATTCAAGTCTCATCTCTGTTACAACATACTACCCCATGATAAAAATAGCTACTTTCATTTATTTTTGACCCAATTCTGCATACATATACACATAACTGAAACAGGAGGTAGACTGTGATGTGTCTAGTAATTAATGGAAAGTGGAGGATTCAGATTCACAGGTGAGTCAGATTATGCCTAGCTGGTACAGGTAATCAAAGGCTTCATGAAGGAGGGGACTTTTAATTGAGCCTTGAGGTAACATTTCTTACCACATGGACTGCATGCTAAACTTAAGATCTTAAGATCTGAATTATTACTAATTTTTCCTAACATACATTGTTATTCATTGCTGCAGTTTCACCATCTATTTCTCCTCTTTGAAATTGAATGGAGAGGGTCCATTGCAGTGGCATAGCAAGTAAAGCCACTGCCTGCAGTGCCAGCATCTCATATGTGCATCCGTTTGAGTCCCAGCTGCTTCACTTCCAATTGAGCTCTCTGCTATGGCCTGGGAAAGCAGTAGAGGATGGCCGAAGTGCTTGGGCCCCTGCACCCATATGGGGGACCAGGAAAAAGCTCCTGGCTTTGGATCAACCCAGCTCCGGCCATTGTGGCTACCTGAGTGAAACCAGCAGATGAAAGACACACTTCTCTGCTTCTGCCTCTCTAACTCTTTCAAATAAATAAATTAAAAAAAAAATTGAATGGAAGAGATAGGTGTTATAGCCCAGGTTAAATTGCCACTTGGAATGCCACATCCTTTATTGGGGTGCCAGTTTGAGTACTGTTAATCTTCTGATGTTTCCTGGGAGGCAGTAGATGACGACTCAATGTTGGCCCCTGCCACCCATGTGGGAGTCCTGGCTATTGTGGGCATTTGAGGGGGTGAGTGAGCAAATAGAAAATATTTCTCTCCCGCCACCCATTTCTTTCAAGTAGATTAAATATTTTTCACATTTGTAAAAGACTTATTTATTTGAAAGAGCTTCAGGTAGAGGAGAAACAGATCCTCCATCCACTGGCCCACTCCCCAGATGGCCACATCGGCCGGAGCTGGGCCTGTCCAAAGGCAGGAGCTTCCTCTGCGTCTCCCACGTGGGTGCAGGGGCCTGAGCACTTGAACTGTTCTCCACTGCTTTCCCAGGCATATGAGCAGAGAGCTAGATCAGAAGTGGAGCATCCAGGACTCAAACCAGCACCCATATGGGATGCTAGCATGGTAGACAGCAGCTTAACCCACTGCACCATAGCGCTGGCTGCTGTAAACATTTTAAAAAACAAATTGAATGGGGAAATGACTCAGAATAGAATTGGAGAGAAGAAAATGACCACTCTCAGACTTCCAGTAGTTTTCTCACTTGTGTGGATATAAGCATACATATTGTTGAAGAGTGCAGTTCCACACCTGCTATGGAAGTTTGGCAAGGTTAATTCAATGGGCCTGGTTTGCTATAAAATGAAGAAAATATATGCCTTATAGGGTTTATCTATATGTAAAGTGCTTATCTGGGTGCCTGGTACTTAAGGACTCAAGAATGATAACTATGATTAACAGATTCTGTAATTGTCTAAGTAGATAGATCTGGTTAGATAAATGTAAACACGAATGGAATATAATTGTCTGGAACATCAAAACACTGGTATTATGAATTTTAAGGATTTACTTATTTTGGGTCTGGCGCTGTGGGTAAAGCTGCTGCCTGCAGTGTTGGCATCCCATATGGGTGCCAGTTCAAGTCCCAGCTGCTCCATTTCCGATCCAGCTTTCTGCTATGGCCTGGGAAAGCAGAATATGGCCCACGTCCTTGGGCCCCTGCATCCACTTGGGAGACCCAGAAGCAGCTCCTGGCTTCAGATTGGCCCAGCTCTAGCCACTTAGGGAGTGAACCAGCAGATGGAAGACCTCTCTCGCCTTTCAAATAAATATTTTTTTAAAAAAGGTTTACTTATTTGAAAGGCAGAGTTAGAGAATGGAGGAGAGAGAGAGAGGTCTTCCATCTGCTGGTTCACTCCCTAAATGGCCACAACAACCAAGGCTGGGCCAGACCGAAGTCAGGAGCCTTTTCAAGATCTCCCACATGGGTACAGGGACCCAAGGACTTGGGCCATCTTCCTCTGCTTTCCCAGGGGCATCATCAGGGAACTGGATCAGAAGAAACTAGGTCTAAGCTGAAGAGTAAGGTTAGCCAAGTAAACATTTCTCCATTACATTTCCTGTTGGAATGGGGCACTTTATTCTTCATGTTAATCATTCTGAGTATATAAATTTGTGAAACTAGAACTTCTATAGGTATAAATACTAACTCCTGACTCTTAAAAGGAAATCATAATTTAAGAACTACTTCATGTCCTAATTAAACTGGAATATGCATTGGGCACATAATCCTACAGATTATGAAATGAGAAATTATTTGCTTTAGCAAATGGACTAAATTTGTTTAAAAATAGTTTTAGAGTCTAACTACAGTGTAGCAGAATCATAATCATAGTGGATTAAACTTAATTACTATAGCATGAGGAAACAAGCAATGGAAGACATAGTCTCTCATTGCACCTTGGTGAAAAGGGTAGGTATTGCTCTTAAGTAGAGCTGGGTTTGAGGCTCCCACCCCTGTTCTAATTCAGTAAACAAAACAAATACACAACCATCCAAGGATCCCATGGGATAATCCCTGGGATTATTTCCAGGGAGCTCCCACTTGGCCTCAAATTCTCTGAATAAAAATGTTGCAAATAGAGAATTTAAAATGTTTCACCTTTTAAGTATAGACCCACAACGGAACTACTAATAGTAGTGACAGACTGACCATTCCAAGGTGTTAGCATGGCTCTATGTGTCTTCCTTGGCCACTGTGAAAAAAGACAACTAGTTTAACTTTTCAGCAAAATACTTATCAGTTTTTGCTTATCTTTAATAACATTGGATTTTTTTAAAAAAATTTATTTACTTGAAAGGCAGAGATACAGAGAGAGGAAGAGAGACAGATCCTCCAATCACTGGTTCACTCTCCAAATAGCTGCAATGACTGGGACTGGGCCAGGCTGAATCCAAGAGCCCAGAACTGCTTCTGGGTCTCCCACGAGGGTGCAGGGGCCCAAGCACTTGGGCCATCTTCCACTGCTTTCCCATGTGCGTTAGCAGGGAGCAGCCAGGTCTCAAACAGGCATTCATATGGAATGCTGGTACAACAGGCAAAGGCTTAACCTACGGCACCCCAATGCTGGTCCCAATAACATTGGATTTTAATTAACTAACCTCAGTCCATATACAACAAGAAAAATATAGATCAGCCTTTTATAATTTACCTGACAGTCTTTTTAAAAACTGATGCTGTATGTTAATTTTCTTCTGCTTTTAATAGGTTTTTTTAAAATTCCATTTTGTATAATGCATGACTCATTCATTGCTCATTATCTTCCCACTGATTTTCTTTTTTTTCCTTTTTGCCTTGAGCCAGCAAGAAAATCTTACATGAGAGGAGGGAGAAACAGTGAGTTGAGGAACAGCACTTAAATACTGCTGCCTGATTGTCATTGGTTATCTCCTTTCCTGCCGTGGCCAGTCTAATCCAGCCTCCCTGCCATCCCTCCCCGCCCCCACACTCCCTGCCAGGCCTCGAGGGGTAGCGGTTGCAAGAAACTGATTGCAGGCAGAATGTAGGCATCTTCCGCTCGGAATGGACAGTAACACGCTGACTAGAGAAGGAAGCTTTTAGAAATGCATCGTTTGTCAGAATTGCCTGGCTTTTTAAAAGGGATAGAGAGATGCTGAACGTTTTGTATGTTAGCACTGACTCTCTTTATTTCTGTTCAGACTCTTAAGTTTTCAGAAGCTTAAATATAGAGCCCTTTAAAAAAAAAAAGAAGAAGAAAGAAGAATTTGTCTGGTTAGTCGACCTCTTTCTGAGAAGTGCTTCATCACCCTCCTCCACTTCCCCGTGGTGTCTCTGCAGCTCTCTGTAGGTTAGGTCTGTGCCGGTTGGCAGAATGCTCAAGTGGTAGCAGAATAGAGTTCACTGACAGACACAGATCAATTTAGGGTTTCTTTCTTTCCTGTGAATTCCAAAATGCCATCCAAAGAGTCTTGGTCGGGGAGGAAAACTAATAGAGCTGCAGTTCACAAATCAAAACAAGAGGGCCGTCAGCAAGATTTATTGATAGCTGCCTTGGGGATGAAACTGGGTTCTCAAAAGTCGTCTGTGACAATCTGGCAACCTCTGAAACTCTTTGCTTATTCGCAGTTGACATCACTTGTTAGAAGAGCAACTCTGAAAGAAAATGAACAAATTCCAAAATATGAAAAGGTTCACAATTTCAAGGTAAGAACATTTATTTTTAGCCTCTTCTTATAAGAAGTGCTCATTGCTTAAAATATGCAGTATTAAAGGAATGTCTTCTGAAGTCTTTAAAACGAGGATGACTTGACAAAAATGTTCTTGGTATTTAATAATGATGTTTTAAGTCTGATTTAAATAGATGAATGAAGCTAATAGAAATCTAACCCTGTTTTCTGTAAGGCTGTTTTAATATTCTTTAATCAATTTGTACTCACTAGTAAAGTCTTGACTAAATCTAATGAGGCCTCATTTAATAATGATTTTGGCATTATTTTTATTTGTGATACAAATATGGCTAAATACCTTTGTCAACTATTTCATGGGAGAATTAGATCTTACCTCTGTTCCTTTCTGGTAAAAAGCTTTGGAAACGAGGCATGTGCCATTGCATCTGGATTGAGCAGATGGTCTGCATTTCCCATAGTTTTTGTCTTTTCTCCTGTTAATGAATTGACCATGATGAAAGGAGGATGGCTACCGTGGGACTGTTGTTGCTGCTGACAGTAGCAACTTCTCTTAACTTATGAGTATTTGCTTTCACCTTGTGTCTGTGTGGTTTTAGATTCTTGTGGTAATGTGTTTTATCAACTATACTTGAATCTTCTTTCAGGCTGATGTGTGTGTAAACCTTGCCTGTATTTATAAAATGATATTAAGGCCTTGAAGTTCTGTCCTTTGCAGCCCAAGACAGAGGCTATACAATGTGAAGTCATGCATAGGAAACCCAGTTACACTTAATACATAGATGCACTGGCAATTGTATAGTAACTTTCCAGTAGTTAGACAACTTAGATACATTTTTTGAGACATGAATAATTTTAGATAAAATTTCTTTGCTGTTAGTTTCAAAAGGTGATAAAACTGATCTTCTGTTGCTTGTTTTTCAACATTTATTCAGTACATAGAATGTACCAGGCTCTGTACTAGGGAATTTCATTCCAAATTTGCAATTCATCCTGATTTTTAACACCAGCATTTATTTTATTCAAATGCTAAATACCAAGCCTCCAATATGCTGTAAATTTTCCATAGTGAGAAATAGACCCTTTTGATCTCCAGATCATTTTAGGATAAAGACAAGTTGCTTAATTAAAAAAAAAAAAGTTTCTGAAAGGTATGGGCTATGCAAAGACTGCTAATATTTCAAGATAAATAGCCTTTTCTCCTTTCTCTTTAAACATAGTAAGGATCATTAAGGATCTTACTTTTCAACCAATATTCCTGATTTAAAGTAAGAAATAAGATAACTCAGTGGAGGAAGTACCTGATGAAAGCAAAAGTTGTATATATATGTATATCCAGTCTTAAACCACTTAATTCAGTTATAAATTAAATAATACATGCAGGTTACCAGGCCTCAGGTTTTTTTTTCCTAATATGAAATACAACCTGGTCTTATAGGATTTTTATCAGGAAAATGACCCCAAGTCAGTCCTTTTGCAAATTTAAAGTTATAAAATAGCCATTTAGATTCCCAAGAAATTATGTACACTTTTTCAAATGTATCTCCAAAGATGTCTCCTCTCATTTGTTCAGCAAAAACATACTCAGAATGCCATTTTAATGCCAAGTCCATTGAACATACTTTTTCTTATTGATTAATAGGCTTGTTTAAGGACTTGCATAACAAAGCATTTTGTTGTCTTGGTTGAATCTTCCAGTTATTTCTCAATTTTAATTTAGCACATTGCTTTCATGAACAGACTCTATAGAGCCAGGAAGTGCTATAGGACCTATTGTGACTCTTACTTTGGTACTCAAGATTGCTTTAAAGATACTGTTTTTTAAAAGTCACATAAAAAACAAAAGGCTTCTTCATTCTTTGGAGCTAAAGAATTAAAACTAGCTAGAGCTTGCTGTTTTAAAAAGTTCTTATGGTCAGGAGAGAGCTCATGTTGAAGAGTTGCATTGCTTTTTTTTTTAATAGTTGCTAATAAGGTCAGTAGTTTATTTTTTAAAAAAAGTGTTTCTGTGTGATGGCATTATTAAAAATTTGAAAAGAAAGGCGGGGGGTTGGGGTGGGGAGTCATTCTTGACTTCCGAGAACATCCCAGAAAGAATTCAATCTGTGGCAGGAGCAATTTCTCCCACACCAATGCTAGAAGGGCACTGCCTGCGATATGTAAGTATGTGCTGTTCAGAGATTCATTGTGGGAAAACCCGGAGCATTTGTATGATGATGATCATTCACGTGGCCTTGCCAGTGACTGTTTTCTTTGTTGGTAAAAGTGTGTTCTGTCTCACCACCAACCAGCCCACTCACCGAAGCCACATTGCAATATGGGTTTCTTTTTTGCTTCTTGAACTGCCTCGTTACATAAGACTGCTCGGCGGTGTTGAACAGCTGTCAAATCTTACTTCTGGGGCTAAAGCCCAAGGGTGTCCTTAGACCTTCGGTGAAAGAATTCACCAGGATGAAAGCCAAACAGATCAACTGGACCTGACTCCAGAAGCTGTTTATGTTTTGGGCTTTTTGTTGCTTCTGTTGTTTTTAAGTAGGGGGGAAAAAAAAACAGGAAGGCTTCTAATTTTGCTGTTATGTAATGAGATCTCTTGAATGAAAGATGATCATAATTATATCTCATAGGGAGGTTATAATCCTAGGGATAAATGCACAATATTGTTTTAAAACTATTACTCTATAAGGTGTCGATATAAATTAGAGTGAAAATAATTTTAACTGTGCCTTGGATCAACCTCTCATTTTAAGAAGTATCTCAAGAGAATAAAACAAAACTTTCTGGTGTTCAGAGTAAAACATAGCCGCACCACCACTGTCCTGCACCAACTGGGACCTGTGTGCTGAGGCTTTCCTCATGGGTAAGACCTGGCCTTTGCCCTCAGGAGGCAGCTTATTGATTGCTTCTCCCTGGAAACTTGTTTCTGCACATTCAAAATTCAGTTCCTGGTCATGGACATACCTGGTAACCACTATTTTGTTACTGCAAACTACCCTTAAGTGCTTTTTTCCCCCCCGAGTCCATACCAAAAATTTATTTTGAAATCCTGTTTTTCTTGCTTCATTGCAGAGGTCATGGTGCGATTGAGAACCTTAGTGTGATTGTGGGGGCTGAAGAAAGCTCTCACTTCTTTCCTAGCTCCCAGGCAATTAGGTATTATGTAAGAGTGGTGGCATTTTTCATGCTCCACAGAATACAGTGAAATCCTTTTTTATTCCTTCCAAACTCAACTATGAATGTTTCATTTCGTCTATTGCTTTATTTGGAAAGCTCTATAACAAAATCGAGGTTAAAAGTAATAATAGAAGCCTGGCTATTTAGGCTAATTAAATACTTCATGTCATTTTCTTTTAAGAATTAAGGAGAATAGATGCTTTAAAATATGACTTTCGTTCTTTTTTGAGGTGGTCTTGAAGTGATATTTGGTTTTAGTTTCAGGTACTTGCATTCTGTATTGCAATGAAAGATATAAAATATTATCTTAGTAGATTTAGTGTTGCCAAGATAGTATGCAAGCAATAACTCCTGAAATTTGAATTGATACTATAATTAAAGTAACACACTACAGCATGAATCTGTGGTGTTTAGAAAAATTACTGATTTGGGAAAGCAGAACAGGCAGCCCTGTCCAGTGGACCAGAGGCCCTGCTGTTGGAAAAACTTCATGGTGTCCACAAGATGCACGCAAAGCCAGGCCCTCTGCTCTTTAACCTGATTCATGTTTGAGAATAAGTAGGAAATAAACCAACAAATAAAAAGTGTTAATGTGAGCTATAAACTGTGTGATTTGTAAGTTCTGTTATACTTCTAAAATTCTCTGTATTGAGAGGCATTAGATTATAATTATCCCATTTTTCATAATCAAAGTTTTATTTAAGTCCATATGGGGACAAATTTTCATTATGTTGACTTGAAAATGAATTAAAATAAATGATATTTGAAAGAATGTTTTAAAACTGTTTTAACAGCAGTGCATTGGCATATTCAGGGACGGTGCCTACTGCCTTCCTCATGTTATTCCTAACCAGTCGTCACAATACTACCTTCCCTCCCTTATTCGTAAGCTTTTTTCTTGCAGAGGGGGAGAGAGCCCAGATGCCTGCAGTGGCCAGGGCTGGGCTGTGCTGAAGCTGGGAGCTCAATTTAGGTCTCCCATGTATATGGTAGTAACCCAGTTACTTAGGCCATCAGCAGTTCCTCCCAGGGTCTGCATTAACAGGAAGTTGGAATTTGGAGCCAGGAACCAAACCCCAGGTACTCTGATATAAGGCAGGGGCATCTTAACTGCTAGGGTAAGTACCCAACCTTGTCTGAACATTTTAAATGCTTAGGAATTTGAATATTGTTTTGAATTAGTAATAATGTAAAAGAAAGTAAATGCAATTTGACAAAATGGAAAGACAACCTGGAACATCTCATGAAGATTCTGTAATTATGTCACTCTTCATTGCTTCTCCCATATGAACATGGAGTGTTCAATATAAATATTTTAAAAGAATAACATTTTTCTGAGAATTATATATTTCTGTTATAAACATAGATGTGCGCATGAGCACACACAAGCACTGCTCAGTTCTGAATGTAGGCCATTAGCAAGAAAAGACAAAAATAGTAAAGATCAGTGTATAGCATGAGTTCTGTCAGACTAGGGCATTCGGACTTGGAGAAGGCTGTTGAAGAATGAAGAGGAACTAGTACATTAGGCAAGATCATTTGTTGGGTTCCTTATAAGCAGTTTCTGTTGCTAGCTAGTATAGTACTTACTACATACTGCAAAGCCAAAAATGAGACACTACTCATTTTTTACCTCTGTCTATGCTGTTGGAAATGAGGACCACAAAGATTCATCATGCCTTTCCATCCAGGACTCCACACTGCTCCTAGCATTGTGGCCCTCTCAACCTGTCTGCCTTCTTACAAACCATTGGAGAGCATACAAAAACTGGCTGGGGGACTGATTGTGACACTTTAAGTGCAATTTTAGATCATTAAGGCTATTAGGATTCTTGTTTGTACATATGCAAGGACTTTAAAAGGTTGTGGAAAATCACATAATAAAAATTAAAAATCTAAACTATTTCTCAACACTTGCTTTATCAAGTTCAAGGCACTTTTGTAAGTGGTGTTACCAGCCACTTAGTCTGTGCCCAAAAAGATTTCAGTGCAGTCTTTTCTATATTATTAACTGAAGAAAAATGGATGCCCTTAAAGTGCAAAGAAGCAATTCAAAACTGTGAGGTGGAGGGCTTTCACAGAATTGCCCTTGTTTGATAGAGGAATAAGCAGGACCTTGGTCATGGGGAAAGGACTTTCTGGTGAAGCTTGCCTGGGTGTTTTTCTACTAAGCTTTGGGCTTTCTCAAAACACTATCACAGTAGGCAGAGGTTACCATTATTTGGCCCTCCAGAAAGTCAACAAGCATATGCCTTAAGCATCCTAAAGAAATAAAACTGTTGCCATGACCTTTTGCTCTTTACTGGACAACTGCCACATCCTAGTAGCCTTTGTTTTGATTGTTCTTTGTCTTTGGGATTGTATTGGGAAAGCTGTGTTTCCTCGTTTGCAGTTCTTGGAAGAAATGCTTCAGGATCTTGATCCCACTTATTTCAATATTGAAAGCTTTCTTCTTGTATTTAGTTGATCTGGACACAACAGTTTTGGTACCCATCAGAAAATTTGTTCCATTTTAATTTTTCAATCAGTCTATAGTGTTGGCTGGTGTTGTTATGCTACCAGTAAGGTTAAGTTTTTCCTACCTTGATATGGATGGTTTGCTGCTACAGGCTCTAACTTCAGTAAAATTTCTTTGGGGTACTGTCTCTGTGAACTTTTTGTAAAACATAAGTCTCACCCTTTTTTCTACTCTAGCTTTATTTACCATCAGTATGTTGTTTGCTTTTACTTCAGTTTTAGCAGAGTGATGTTGCTCTGATAGGGGTTCTTTTCAATCTCATGTTTCATCCTTCTTGGTGTGCCTCAAGTTGTATCTTTTTTTTTTTACCAAGTTTTCACCATTTTTCCAAGCACCCTCATAGTTTTACAAATGGTGATTTGGATGGGCAAGGCATTATAATAAAAGAAAATTGTCATCCATGAGGAAGAAAGATTAAACAAAAAGAAAAAGTTGTGTTCTGTAAAAGTTGAGCTAAATACAGCAATTTAAATTCTCTAGCCTCATAAAATGGCTATGAAGAATATTGCAACTCTGAGAGGTCTTTAAAAGGTGCGTGACAGGCCGGCACCATGGCTCACTAGACTAATCCTCTGCCTGCAGTGCTGGCACTCTGGGTTCTGGTCGCAGTTGCTACTCTTCCAGTCCAGCTCTCTGCTATAGCCCAGGAAGGCAGTGGAGGATGGCCTAGGTGTTTGGGCCCTGCACCTGCGTGGGAGACCAGGAGGAAGCGCCTGGCTCCTGGCTTCGGATCGGTGCAACGCCAGCCATGGCGGCCATTTGAGGGTTGAACCAACGGAAGGAAGACCACTAACTCTGCCTGTCCAAAAAAAAAAGTATGTATCAATTTCAATTTTTCTAAGTTTATTTATTCAATTTGAAAGATCGTCAGTCTACTAGTTCACATTCCCCAAATGCCCACAATAGTCACGTCTGGGCAGACTGAAGCCAAGAGCCTGAAATTCAATCCAGGTCTCCCATGTGGGTGGCAGGGACCCAAGTACTTGAGCCATTACCCACTGTCTCCCAGGGTGAGCTGGGATTTGAATCTAGGCACTCCAGTATGAGCTGCAGGCATCCCCAGTGGTGTATTAACCAAACACCTGGCCTTCAAATTTTTTTTTAGAACCAGAATAAACTTTTTTCCATGAACTTTTAAAGTACTCTAATTTTTTTGGAGGAACACCACTGTTTTCCATGGCAGCTGTAAGAGTTTACGTTCCCACAGTGTACAAGGACTCCACTTTCTCCACAACTTTGTCAGTATGCCATGTTTTGCTTTTCAGTAATGTCCATTCTGACAGGTTTAATATGATAACCCATTGTAGCTTTGATTTGCATGTTCTGGACAATTAGAGATGTTGAACATTCTTTTTACATACCTGTTGGCCATTTGTGTTATTGTCTTTGGAGAAATGTTTATGCAATTTTTCTATCTGTTTTTAAATAGGGATATTTGTATTTTTGCTTTTGAGATGTAGGATTTCCTGTTATACTTTAATAGTAACCTCATCACATATAAATTTGCAAATCTTTTCTCACATTCTGTAGGTGGTATTCTTACTCTGTTGATTTTCTCCTTTTTAATTTGGTATAGACCCACATATTGCTTTGTACATTTGTCTTTTTTACTAAGAGACTGTTAGAAACATACCTAGTAAATTCCACTTTTATAGAATTACAAGCAAACAAACACTTTAGGAAAACAAACACCACAAAACCTCAGGGCTGCCTTTGAAACAATCTGTATGGCAGTCACTTAACTTTAAGAGAGGCCCTGGTGCTTTCTTATACCCCATCCAGTCCTGATTCTTATTTCCAGAACCCTAATTTGAGATCCTCTGGCACACAACTATATCTCATGCAGTAGCAATTATTTCCAGCTTCTGTGTCCATCTCTGACTTGGTATTTTAGAAAATTAGTGTTTCCAAAATTTATCCTAAAGTAGGGAGCTGACCTGGCATGTAATTTCTTACACAATGACCAATCAAGGATGTAAACCCATAAAAGGAGGAACATAAAATTTAAAAAGTTACCTCCTATAGTGAATAGCAATGTATTCTAGAAAACCTCTTAGTGATTGTGTTTTCACTATAAAAAACGGAGTGCCATAAACGCATGTTGAATAGCTCAATTATCTATTCTACAATGTTTTTGTTTCAAAATATAGTGTTGTACATGATATTCAATTTTTTTCAATTAAAAATTTTTTAAGTCACCTCTTCTAAGGGCCGTCAAAGAAGGACGAACTTTTCTCTGAAGGGAGGAGAGAACTTCCACTTTGCTTATACTTGTCTAAAGACTGACGGAGTCTGTGGTCACAAAAGGCTTCCATAGCCCTGGCAGCTCTTGGCAAGAGCCTTGGGTGATCACTGAGGTCATAAGTGAAAGTGTTAATTGTTAAATTAACAATGGAAGTCACTGTGCACTTACTCCCCATATAGGACTTCTGTCCTTAATGAGTTTACTATGAGAAGTAACTGCAAAACTTTTCTCAGTACTTTTTATATTGTGTGTGTATGTGTACAAACTGTTGAAATCCTTACTTAGTATAGAGTTGGTCTTCTGTATATAAAGTTAATCAAAAATGAATCTTGAATGGGATGGGAGAGGGAGTAGGAGAGTGGGTATGGGGAGGAAAAATCCACTATATTCCTAGAGTTGCACCTATGAAAATTGTTTCATTAAATAAAAGCTTTTTTTTTTTTTAAAGTCATCTCTTCTAAAGTTCTTAGTTTAGTTTGTCCATACGATAACCTTCAAGCTTTGCTTTGAGGCATACTGATTGTCTAAAGGCCACTTTTTAACATAGTGCTTCATATCATACAAGTATAATTCATTCTTCTTTCCTGATTTAACTGAGGATTATGTCTTAGTTCTGCTTTGCCTATTTTGCAGTAAGAGACATATAAATGTAGTATTTCACATGCCTGTTTTTCAAACCTTATTTAATTCTCAAATTATACCGTCATACTTTCTCTTCTTGTGACCTATGTAAGGACAATCTTAGGAGTGGGGCCTACCTGCCATAACTTGAATGAGATAGTCAAGGCACATATCTGAAGAATAGGTACATATCATGGGACCTAAACCTCAAGTACTGTCTGTATTGTCAAGTTCCCTATACCTCAGTGAATTTAGTATCATTAATCAGCACTCGGCATTCATTGAATAATAATAGTACATAATACAGAAATATCATTGCCTACATCAAAGAGCCCAAAAGGCAAAGAGAATAGAGACACACACATATATACCAAAGGACATGGAATATGGTTCCAAAATAAGAGAATAGATGCAAAATACTGTGGTGATGGTGTTAAATATTTTACCACAGAAGAACTAAGATCTGAGAAACCTTTTAAATTACTTTTCTGTTATACGCCATGTTTTTTCAGGTTTTCTAATCCCTCTTCTGAAGATTCTTCTGCTGGAAAAATAGGAAAGCTATGTAGCACAGGGGCACCAGCCCAGCCTTATTACGTTTCGTCATCAGTTGATTATTTTCTGTTCCAATATTCTTTAAGGAACAAAAATAGGTCCGCCATAGTGTATATTGTAAGGCATAATCTACACAAAACAGTGAAAAATAAGAATATACTTATTTTTGGTCAGGGGAGGTAGGAGTTTCTTGTCACATTGGGTGATATATTTGGCTATCCAAATCCAAAACTAAGAAATTTATTCTATGGAGCTTTTAAAAAAAAAAGGGGGTGGGTGGGGGGAGGCAGTGCTGCATTGTGGCAGAGTGGGTTAAAGCCCCAGCCTGCAGTGTGGGCATCCCATATGGGTGCCAGTTCGAGTCCTGGATGCTCTGCTTCTGATCCAGCTCTCTGCTATGGCCTGGGAAAGCAGAAGATGGCTCAAGTCCTTGGGCCCCTGCTCCCACATGGGAGACCTGGAAGAAGCTGTTGGCTCCTGGCTTCAGATCAGCTCAGCTCTGGCAGTTGTGGTCATTTGGGGAGTGAACCAGCAGATGGAAGACCCCTCTCTGGCTCCACCTCTCTCTGTAACTCTTTCAAATGAACAACAACAACAAAAAAAAACAGGAATACCCTGTGCAACATTAAATGACAAATGAAATCACCAATGGTAAGATCTTAATGTACTTCCTACTGACTACTATAATGTTAAACACTTTGCTAGTTGAGATGTACAGATAGAATATGGAACACAACCTGGAGTGGCTCAGCCTGTATAAAAGGCATTGAGAATTGCTAACTTAGTTGCTCTCATTTTGTATGTATAGGAATTGAACCCTAGAGAAGTCACACTCTTTCAAGGTTAATAAGAGGTCAGTTTTAGAACCAAGAATATAATCTGAATTTCTACTTTTGACCATGATGAAGGAATTAATTTAGTTTTTCCATATGAAACAATTAGCCAACTAGAAACAGTATATAAGACAGTCAAACGTTGACCCAGAACCTTGGTGACTGCAAGGTACCAACAAAATGGTACTTGAGCTTGTTCTAGCTGGGGCCAGCACTGCGGTGTAGTGGATAAAGCCACTGCCTGTGGTGCTGGCATCCCATGTGGGTGCCAGTTGGAGACTGGCTGCTTCACTTCTGATCCAGCTCTCTGGTATAGCCTGAGAAAGCAGTGGAAGATGGCCCAAGTGCTTGGGCTGCTGTACCCGCGTGGGAGACCTGAAAGAAGCTGCAGACTTTGCATTGGCTCAGCTTCAGCTGTTGCAACCATTTGGGTAGTAAACCAGTGACTGGAAGATCTCTGTCTCTGCAACTCTGCCTTTCAAATAAGAGAATAAATAAATCTTCAGATTGTTCTTGCTTACAGCCTGGAAGCAGTTTCCAGACCATGACCCCATGGATGGGGGAATCCATAGAGTTCAGTGGTCTAGCCACATTGAAGAGCCAGAGATTAGAGTTTGGAGAGACAAGACAAAACACCTCGAAAGTGTGGGACAGAATACCTTGAGGGGCAGAGCTGCACACAGATAGTGCTCTGGAAACCTGTAGGAGAATCTTACGGAGTCCAGCTGACTACTATCTGCAAATGCTTAAAAAGAAGCTTATCAGGAAATTACCAGAAAGCCATAGGCCAAACTATTGCTGAAATCCATGGAGGGCTTTGAATCATTTTGCCCACCAGTAGCTATAGAAAGATAAAATAAGGGATATGGTTTGCTAGTCCTCTGGGGAACAGGCATTGTGGCACAGTCGGTTAAACCACCTCTGGAGAGGACCACGTCCTGTCTCAGTATCCGGGATTGAGCCCTGCCTCTGCTTCTGATCCAGCTTCCTTCCTGCTAATGCATCTAGGAGGCAGCAGATGATGGTCAAGTGCTTGAGTCCCTGCCACCCACAAAGACCTGGATGGAGTTCTAGCCTCCTGACTTCAGTATGACCCAGTCTAAACTATTGCATGCATTTAGGAAGTGAACCAGCAGATGGAAGAGATATCTGTCCCTATCACCCTACCTTTCAAATGAATATTAACTGAATAAAATTTTTTAAAGTGTCCTTCAGGTGTTGTGACCAAACTAAACAGTAGACTAAAGGCCCTGAAGGGGAAAAGTAGAAGCTATTTAAAATAATCCAAATCAGATCTCTACAGATACACACATACACACACACACACACACACAAACACAGATATATCTCTACAGATATATCTGAAATGGAAATACCCTGGGTTTTATTATAGCATAGTAGATACCACAGAAGAAAACATTGGTAAGCCAGGAGCGCAGTAGAAAATATCCAAAATGAAGGAAAGAGAATTTTAAAAAGAAATTAGATGTAATATCAATGGGACAGTATCAATGTAACTTAAGTGTAATTGGAGTCACTAAAGGAGCAGAAAATAGGAAAAAATTATTTGAAGCTATAGTGACTAAAAATTTTGTAAATTTGATGAGAGCCCATAGATCTAAAAAGTACAATGTATAGGGCCGGCGCCGTGGCTCAACAGGCTAATCCTCCGCCTTGCGGCGCCGGCACACCGGGTTCTAGTCCCAGTCGGGGCGCCGGATTCTGTCCCGGTTGCCCCTCTTCCAGGCCAGCCCTCTGCTGTGGCCCGGGAGTGCAGTGGAGGATGGCCCAAGTGCTTGGGCCCTGCACCCCATGGGAGACCAGGAAAAAGCACCTAGCACCTGGCTCCTGCCAGCGGATGAGCGCGGTGCGCAGGCCGCAGCGCGCTGTCTGCGGCAGCCATTGGAGGGTGAACCAACGGCAACAGAAGTCCTTTCTCTCTGTCTCTCTCTCTCTGTCCACTCTGCCTGTCACAAAAAAAAAAAAAAAGTACAATGTATAATAAATAAGGAGAAAAATGTAAAATATACCACAAGGTACATTGTAATCAAATAGTTGAAACCTAGTGATTAAGAGAAAATTGAAAAAGTATCCCAATAGAGAGCCAAATTGGGGAAACAACAGTTTTTTTTTTTTTTTTTTAAGATTTTTTATTATTTGAGCAGTAGAGTTACAGACAGTGAGAGGGAGAGACACAGAGAAAGGTCTTCCTTCTGCTGGTTCACGCCCCAGTGGCCACTATAGCCAGAGCTGCATCGATCTGAAGCCAGGAGCTTCTTCTGGGTCTCACACACTGGTGCAGGTGCCCAAGGACCTGGGTCATCTTCTTACTGCTTTCCCAGGCCACAGCTTTCGCTGGATGGGAAGAGGAGCAGCCAGGACCAGAACTGGTGCCCATATGGGATGCCGCAGGCAGAGGACTAACCTACTGTGCCACAGCACTGGCCCAAAGAACTTGACTGGCCCAAAGTTCTTGACTTAAAGTGGTGCTTTGCCTCAGCCTGAAAGCTAAAGCTGTTCATCCATCCCTCGTATATGTTAACAAAATGAATGGAGGACATCTCTAGGATCTTGAAATTAACCTATTAATTTTTCACATTCCAGCTTCATAATGTTATGTTTTATGGTTCTTTAGAACCTTATGTGTATACATACAGAGGAATATAATGTAGTTTTTAAAAATATACAATTATTTTTTATACTGTTTTCATACATCTGAAGATTATTTCAGTATAGGACAAATATGTCAACTTAGAAAAAATAAGTAAATTTTCCTTTTTCACAAATACTCTTACATATCGTACAGTGTTTTTTAAAAGAGGTGGAGGTGGGGCCAGCACCATGGCATAGCAGGTAAAGCTGCTGCCTGCAGTGCCAGCATCCCATGTGGGTGCCCGGTTCAAGTCTGGGATGCTCCAGTTCCAATCCAGCTCTCTGCTATGGCCTGGGAAAGCAGATGATGATGACCCAAGCACTTGGGCCCGTGCACCTACATGGGAGACTCAGAGGAAGCTCCTGCCTCCTGACTTCAGATTGGCACAGCTCTGGCCATTGTGGCCATCTGGAAAGTGAACCAGCAGATGGAAGATCTTTCTCCATCTGTTTCTCTGCCTTTCAAATAAAATGGACAAGTGAAAAAGATCATATACACAATTTAAAAGAAGTTTCAGTGGCTATATTTATATAAAACACAGTTTTCAGAACAAGGAATATTACTAGGAGTAGAGAAAACTCATCAAGAGGACATAATTTAAAACTTTGTGTACCTAGTAACAGATTCAAAGTACATAAAGCAACAACCAAACTGAAAGTGAACTAGATAAATTCACAGTTATAGCTGGAGGTTTCAGCATTTCTTGCTCAGTGATAAAAGGAATACAAAGTTAATAAGGATATAAAAGACTTGAGCAATAATATTTAACCAATTGACTTAATTGAATACTCATGGTTTTCAAGTGAACATGGTAGATCATTTTGGGCCATAAAGCAAGCATCAATAAATGTAAAAAGACCAAAATCATACAAAGCATATCCTCTTACCACAACAGAAATTTGAAATCAGTAATTTGAGAACTTTTCCTTGCTTAAAAATAAAACATAACACTAATGGATTTCAGAAATCACAAATGACATTATGAAATATTTTGAACTAGTTGAAAAGAAAAATAAAACACTAAAAGTAGTGGCTACAGTAGTGCTTACCGGGAAATTTATACTAATAAATGCTCGTATCAGAAATAGTAAAAAGTTTCAAATCAGTGAGCTAAGGTTCCACCTTAAGAGACTAGAAAAATAATTAGACCAAGTAGTAGAAGGAACTATTCAAGATAAGAGCAGCAATGAGTAAAAGAAAACCAACAGAGAAAAATTAGGACCACTTTTACTAGGGCTTTGAAAGGGGTTTTAGCCACATAGTTTAATAATTTCCCATGTATGTTTCTCAAGACTTTTTCCTGTGTCTTGGAGGAACACTTCAGTTCCTACTGTAGTGTTTGTTAATAGTACTTCTTCAGATGACAGTTTTACAATGAATCCAGAGAGAAACTGAAACCTAGTTTGTAGAAATAAATTAATGTTAGACTTAGCTTTGGGTAACTGTGGCTACCAAGATAATGCTGACTGGCTTGAAGCTTTTTGTGTGTGTCCATTATGCATCTATAATGTGGGTAGAAGGATTTTCTGTCACTCAGCTATAGATTGAAAAGTTGATCTAATTGTACAACCAACTTTTTAAAAATATTTATTTGAAAGTTACAGAGAGAAAGGGAAAGAGTAAGTTTCCATCCACTGGTTCACTCCCCAACTGGCCCCTGGAGCTGGGCCAGTCTGAAGCTAGGAGCTTCTTCCAGGTCTCCCACATGGGTACAAGTGCCCAAGCTGTTGGGCCATCTTCCACTACTTTCCCAGGCATATTAGCAGGAAGCTAGATTGGAAGTGGAGCAGCCATGACTCAAACCAGTGCCATAAAAGGCAGCTTTACCCGCTATGCCACAGCGCCTACCCTGGTTTATTTATTTTTAATTATGCCTATGTAATATAACTTTTTTTAAAAAGATTTATTATTTATTTGAAAGTCAGAGCTACACAGAGAGATGAGAGGCAGAGAGAGAGGTCTTCCATCCGCTGGTTCATTCCCCAGATGGCCACAATAGCCAGAGCTACGCAGATCCAAACCCAGGAACCAGGAGCTTCTTCTGGGTCTCCCTTGCGGGTACAGGGGCCCAAGGACTTGAGCCATCTTCCACTGCTTTCCCAGGCCACAGCAGAGCTGGATCAGAAGTGGGGCAGCCAGGTCTCGAGCCGGCCCCTAGGTAACATAACTTTAAGAGATTGGTATTTTGAAGATTTATTCACGGTGTTGATTTTTTTTAACTACTTGAATGCCCTCTTTCATCCAAGTAATAAAGCTAATTTTCAAAATAGAAGTGGTTTAGATGATCGCATTTGGCATTTTTAAGCCTTGGCCATGATTCAGTTTGAGGTGAAGCTGTCGGAGAAGGGCATGTGTTGTGGTGCAGTTAAGCCACCACTTAGGATGCTGACCTCCCATATCAGACTACTGGTTTGACTCCCAGCTACTCCACTTCCCATCTAGCTGCCTGACAATGCTCCTGGAAGGCAGCAAATGATGGCTCAAGTACTTGAGTCTCCGACACCCCCATGGGAAACCAGGATGGAGTTCCTGGCTCCAGTCTTCAGCCTGGCCCAGCCCTGTCGTGGCCATTTGGAGAATAAACCAACAGAAGATCTCTGTGTCCCTCTTCCTTTCAAATAAATAAATAAGTCTTTAAAGAAAAAAAAAAATAGGCTTCAATAATTGGTGCTTGAAATCAGAAACAGAAGCCCTTTTAAAAAAAATTGTTTTTTAAAGTAAGCTATCGGGGCCACCACCTGCAGAGGTGCCAATTCAAATCCCGGCTGCTCCACTTCTGATCCAGCTCACTCTATGGCCTGAGAGAGCAATAGAAGATGTCCCATGTCCTTGGGTCCCTGCAGCCACTTGGGAGACCTGGAAAGAGCTCCTGGCTTCTGATTTCAGATAGACACAGCTCCAGCCATTGCAGCCATTTGGGGAGTGAACCAGCAGATGGAAGATCGATCAATCAATCTCTCCCTCTGCCTCTCTGTAACTCTGCCTTTCAAATAAATAATATTAAAAAAAAACTATCAAAAAAAGCTTAAGAAATTTGCTTCTGATTTGCTAAAATTTGCTTTAAAAAAATCCCTAACTTTTGAAATTATAGGTTTTATAATACTTCAAAGAACCCTATTTTGAAATAAAAAATGTTTTTAGTTACTGGTTGTTATTTTAGTGTTATTTGTTCTATAATCTATACCTGATATCATGCTTAAAAAGATTGCTTTTTCCATGTTCTGATTCCAGGTTTCAAATGGATGCTTCTTTTTTTTTTTTTTTTTTTTTTTTTACAGGCAGAGTGGACAGTGAGAGAGAGAGACAGAGAGAAAGGTCTTCCTTTGCCGTTGGTTCACCCTCCAATGGCCGCCGCGGTCGGCGCACTGCGGCCGGCGCACCGCGCTTGTCCGATGGCAGGATCCAGGAGCCAGGTGCTTTTCCTGGTCTCCCCATGGGGTGCAGGGCCCAAGCACCTGGGCCATCCTCCACTGCACTCCTGGGCCACAGCAGAGGGCTGGCCTGGAAGAGGGGCAACCGGGACAGAATCCGGCGCCCCGACCGGGACTAGAACCCGGTGTGCCGGCGCCGCAAGGCGGAGGATTAGCCTGTTGAGCCACGGCGCCGGCCCAAATGGATGCTTCTACATAAACAGCCACTCTTCCAGCTTAGAACAGAACATTGAACACAACTGTGTGTGTGTGTTCTAGCATTAATATGGTTATATATGGTCTAAGTACACTCACTTTTTGGACTGCATTGATTCAGCTATAATTCTAGAGGTATTTTTCCCTCACAACTGTAGTCATGGGGTAGGGAGGGCTGAGTAGATTATGAAGGGATTAGTAAAAAGTTTAAACTTTCAATAAGCAGCCCTATATTGAATTATGGTATGTATACCATTATGAATAGAAAATAACATCATTTTCATATTTTTATACATCAATTAATACCTTTTTAATAATCGTCACGTGAGAGCAGAACTGAATTACTCTAGAAAGACTAGTGTTGTTACAGTCTGACCGTATTGTATTAGCTGCTTCCTGTAGTCACTTCCCATGTTTAAAAGGACATCATTTGTGGTCTGGCCAATGTCTAATAGGCTTCTGGAGTGTTCCCCTTATTTTTGAAGTCTTCTCCCTCTTGAAACATTAGGGTGCCAGTTTTCTGTCATTGTCATCCACTTCAAAATGATGCTTCAGACCATATAAAGTCCTTGGAGGTTAATGTGTGCCTCACACAGACTGCCAGCTCTCCCTGTCCAACATCAGCGTAGTACAGCCAGGTGCCTTCACCAGCTCTTTGCCTCCCTCACCTCTGTGTGCTGCTGCCTGGTGGCTGTGCCCGCCTGCTGTCCTAGCTGTTCACCTGCTGTGACCATTGCTGAGAGCTGTGTCAGTGAGTGCCCGGTACATTCCTTCTGCCTTTCCTACATATCCATTCCATCAGGACAACAGGACTAGTCACAGCCAGTGTAATGTCTGTGCCAGTAGCTTAATTGTACCCAAACCTCACTGTTAATGACTTTTCCTCTAGTTTTAAGGCAACTAGCAGTTTTGACTAGATTTAAAAACAAGAAGGTATTGCCTTTTTTATTTATTTGACAGAATTATAGACAGTGAGAGAGACAGACAGAGAGAAAGGTCTTCCTTCCGTTGGTTCACTCCCCAAATGGCCGCCACGGCCAGCACTACACCAATCCAAAGCCAGGAGCCAGGAGCCTCCTCCTGGTCTCCCACACGGGTGCAGGGGCCCAAACACTGGGCCATCCTCCACTGCCTTCCCAGGCCACAGCAGAGAGCTGGACTGGAAGAGGAGCAACTGGGACTAGAACCCAGCACCCATATGGGATGCCAGCGCCACAGGCAGAGGATTAACCAAGTGAGCCATGGCACTGGCCCAAGAATGTATTGCCTTAACACAAGAGTTACCCCTATTTTAAGTTGTCCTCCCTGCCTTTGGAACTGTGGTTTAATGTATTTACTGCTAATGACCCATAGCCAGTGCTGTACATTCTCTTTTCATGCTATAATACCTTGAATCAAAATACTGAAGGAGCCAGGGTTTGTGACACCGTATACCATATAGGAGTACCAGTTTGAGTCCCAGCTTCTGATTCAGGTCCAGCTTCCTACTAATGTGCCTAGGAAGACAGCAGAGGATGGCCCAAGGCCTTGAGCCTATCCCACCCACGTGGGGAGACCGTGATGGAGTTCCTGGCTTTTGCCTGCCCCAGTCCAAGCTGTTGTGACCATTTGGGGAGTAAAACTGTGGATGGAAGATAACTGTGTGTGTGTGTGTGTCTTTCAAATAAATCAATCTTTTAAACATACTTCTAACTGAAATGGTAAGACTACAGCTAAAATTCTATGTCATATGAACCAGAGCACTTAAAACTGTCTTGGTAAGATTAACATTGGCCACTTAAAAGAGTACATTCTGGTTGCCCTAAAGATAAAACAGCATGTGGGGAGCTGGCATAGGGGGGTGTTCTTGCCCAGCTGTCTGCCTACCTACATTGCTTTTGTTTTGATAGTGATCATCTGTTCTCTCTCCGTCACCCAATACCATGCTGGAAAGCTGACTCAGAGCCTCCCAAATGAAAAATTGCCACTGAAATGTCACTGTCACCTTCCCAAGCAAAATTTCATTTCCTCTAATGTTCTTATTGCCTCTAGCATGGCTTCCATTTGAAGCAGGCTTTGCAGGCATGCTCCTTAGCTGTTGGCATTCAAGCTTGTTTCTAAAGGTTGTATGTTTTGGCTTGGAGGGATAATGAAGATAATGCTGAATTTTTCTTTATCTTCCCATAGCATGTATTTCTTTTTAGTTGCTTGTTATTGGCATTCAAGCTAGACATGTGAATTTTTAAAACATGAGAAGTGGGGGTGTTAATTTTTTTAAAAAGATTTTATTTAAGAGTTATAGACAATGAGAGGGAGAGACAGAGAGAGGTCTTCCTTCCATTAGTTCACTCCCCAAATGGCCACAACAGCCAGAGCTGCACCGATCCAAAGCCAGGAGCCAGGCATTTTCTCCCAGTCTCCCACATGGGTGCAGGGGCCCAAAGACTTGGGCCATCTTCTACTGCCTTCCCAGGCCACAGCAGAGAGCTGGACTGGAAGTGGAGCAGCTGGGACTCGAACTGGCGCTACAGATGGAAGATTATCCTGCACCATGGCACCAGCCCCAAGGGGGTGTTAATTTTCTTATGTAAGCCAGGATTTTAATCATGTAACAGCAGGCCCAAACTGCCTTCAGTTTTTACCTAGGTCAGTGCTAGGAGATACTTGACACACAGCCTGTGCCACATGGTCCCCTCAGTAGCCAAGTGGCCTCCAAACCAACTTTTTCATCCTAGTTTTAACCAGTACCTTCACTGACAAGATTCTTGGGGTCCATCAAATAATCCAGTCTTTCATCTCTTTCAACCAAGTGATTAACTTTGAAAGAATTGTTCACATGTGAAAAGCAGCATCAAATGCCGTGGTAATAAAGTTGTCTTTTTCCAGTTGCTAAAGAGGCCTTTAAAATCTGTTAACTATGCCCCTTGTTCATTAAGGCGCAATTCATGCCATGTACTCTGTCACTTTGTCAAGACAGACCAAAAGCTTGGGAGGTGGCATAGAACAAATGTCTGTGGCCCTCGTATGAGGTTGCTTTTCTTGGGACATCCTTGACTTTACTAATAATGTTCTAGGCTAAAAACCGATGGCTCCTTTGAATGATCTTATCACAACACACTCCCCAAAAGAATCCTTTTTTGTAAACTGATCAAATGGTGTGTTTGAATAGCTTTCAGGGAAAAATGGTGCTTCTTATAAAGGAATTGGTCACTCTCCCACTTTACAAACCTAGTGCCTGTCGTTAAGGTCATGCAGTGAATATGAACAGCAGAAGGCCGCTTCAGCTTAGAAGAAGCAGTAACTATTTAGGACATCTGCCATTCTATGAGTCTGCTGTGTATCTCACTTCCCATGTTGGATCATTCTCTCCCTTTTTCATTCTATCAGTTAGTATTAGCAGACACTAGTCTTGTTTGTGTGATCCCTTTGATTCTTAGACCTATCAGTGTGATCAATTGTGAACTGAAATTGATCACCTGGACTAGTGAGATGGCCATGGTACATGCCACCTTGATGGGATTGTATTGGAATTCCCTGGCACGTTTCTAACTCCATCATTTGGGGCACGACTGATTGAGCATGTCCCAAATTGTACATCTCCTCCCTCTCTTATTCCCACTCTTATATTTCACAGGGATCACATTTCAGTTACAATTTAAACACCTAAGAATAATTGTTTGTTAATTACAGAGTTCAACCAATAGTACTAGAATAAAAAAAATACTAAAATGGATAAAGTATTACATTGTACAACAACAGTCAGCACAAGAGCTGTTCAAATTACTGTTTCTCATAGTGTCCATTTCACTTCAATAGGTTTCACCTTTGGTACGCAATTAGTTGTCACCGATCAGGGAGAACATATGATATTTGTCCCTTTGGGACTTTCTTAATTCACTCAGAATGATGTTTTCCAGATTCCTCCATCTTGTTGCAAATGACCGGATTTCATTGTTTTTGACTGCTATATAGTATTCTATAGAGTACATGTCCCATAATTTCTTTATCCAAATGTATGCTTTGAATTCCCTGTGATCTTTTGCTGTGAGGTTCCCTTCTTTTACCTTCTTTCATGTGGATGGCCGTGTTTCTGTGTTTCTGTGTGTAACACATCTTTAAGCATCTTTTGCAGGGCTGGACTAGTGGCAACAAATTCTTTCAATTTCTGTTTGCAATGAAAGGTCTTTATTTTACCTTCATTCAGAAATGAGAGCTTTGCAGGATATAATATTCTGGGCTGGCAGTTTTTCTCTCTTAGTACCTGGGCTATGTCTCTCCATTCCCTTCTAGCTTGTAGGGTTTCTGGTGAGAAGTCTGCTGTGAGTCTAATTGGAGATCCTCTGAGAGTAATCTGACATTTCTCTCTTGCACATTTTAGGATCTTTTCTTTCTGCTTCACTGTGGTGAGTTTAATTACAATGTGTCGTGGTGAGGATCTCTTTTGGTCATGTTTACCAGGGGTTCTATGAGCTTCCTGTATTAGGATGTCTCTGTCCTTCTCCAAAACTGGGAAATTTTCTGCTATTATGGCAGATGTCCTAAATAGCACTCTGGCCTCAGAATCAGCCCTTAAGGCATTCAGATCTGGCTCAAGAGTCCATGAAAGTATTCTAGGCATGGAAAGCCAAGACACTCTGGAAAAAAAAGAAGACCTAAATGAAAGATCTCTGTGAGTGAGATGCCAGTGGAAAGAACGGGGCCATCAAAGAAGGAGGTACCTTTCTCTGAAGTGAAGAGAGAACCTCCACTTTGACTATGACCCTGTCAGAATAAGATTGAAGTCGGCGAACCCTAAAGGCTTCCATAGCCTTGGCAACTCATGACTAGAGCCTAGGGAGATTACTGAGGCCATAAACAAGAGTGTCAAATTGTTAAATCAACTTCAGGAGTCACTGTGTACTTACTTCTCATGTGGGATCTGTCCTTAATGTGTTGTCCAATGTAAAGTAATGCTATAACTAGCACTGAAACAGTATTTTACACTTTATGTTTCTGTGTGGGTGCAAACTGATGACATCTTTACTTAGTATATACTGAATCAATCTTCTGCATATAGATAATTAAAAATGAAAAAAAATCTTGGTGTTAAATTGGAAATTGCATAGAAAATTAATCAATTTAAAATATATATATCATGTAGGATCTCTGTCCTTAATGTGCTATACATTGTGAATTAATACTATAACTAGTACTCCAACAATATTTTTCACTTTGTGTTGCTATGTGAGGGCAAACTGTTGAAATCTTTACTTAATATGTACTAAACTGATCTTCTGTATATAAAGAGAATTGAAAATGAATCTTGATGTGAAGCAAGGGGAGAAGGAGTGGGAAAGGGGAGGGTTGCGGGTGGGAGGGAAGTTATGGGGGGGAAGCCATTGTAATCTATAAGCTGTATTTTGGAAATTTATATTCTTTAAATAAAAGCGTTATAAAAAAAAAAAAGAAGCAGTAACTAACCACAGAATGCATGTAATAAAGATGCTCCTAGCATCTCATTTATCACAAGCCCACTGCCCACCAGCCTCAATGATGAGAAACACAAATTAGAAGACAGTTGTTTCATTTTCAAAAAAGGCCTTCAAGAGTTACACAGATGACAGACACATTTTCTTGCCATATATTTGGTGCTGGCAAAAATCTGTCATCCTATTTCATAGTTCACGATAAAGAATCAGTGATCAGGGCAGGCACTCAACCTAATGGTTAAGGCACCCAGCTTCCTGCCAGTGCAGACCATGGGAGGCAGCAGTGATGGCTCGAGCAATGAACTTCTGGCACCCACATGGGAGGCTCAGCCTCCTGGCCCAACCCAGTCCTGATCATTGTGGCTTCTGGGGAGTCAACTAGCACCTGGGACTCACCCTCTCTGCCTCTTTAATTAGCGATTAGAAAACGGAGAAACAAGTGAGGAAGCAAGAGAAAGAGGTGACAGAATAAGAGAAAAAACAAACTTAAGAACACATACAATTCAGGGTTAGAATAAAAATCACATTTTTTTAAATGACACATGAAAGTTTCACATGATGAGTGTGTTAGCTGTGTTTGTTGTAAATGACTCCAGTAGTTCTGTTTCCCTGAATGCTGGCCAATTGAAGATTTTTAATGTCCACTGTGTATTTCAGGACACTTGCATTTCAGGCAAAAGCGACTCTCAGATGTGGGCCCAAGCCCCTGTACCTCTGGTGAACCCTTCCAAACCCACTTTCCCCCATACCCTACCTTCTTCTTTCTTAGCATCCATAAGCAGAAAGACTCCCCAAGCTGCAACTTTTGATCTTTCAGTTATTATATTTTGAATGCCCATTTCTTTCATTAAATGTTTCTAACTGAATCATTTTTAAGATAGATAATTAAAAAATAACCATATCTGACAACAAGTTTCAGCAGACATCAGCGCCCATATAGTTGTCTGCAGGAAATTCGTAACCACCTTTATGCCTTTGACTTCTGTGAGATCAACATTTAGGTTCTGCATATGCATGAGATCACACAGTACTTGTCTTTCTTTGTGTGGCTGATTACTCACTCATCTACAGCCTGATCATTGACAGTGGTGCTAAGAACACTCATTGGAGGAAGGACAGTTTTCAGTAAGTGGTGCTACGGAGCTAAAGGAAGAAATAGAAGTAAAAAAGAAACAACTCCAAAATTTAGAAGATGCTTGTAATGACATCATGCTTGCAGAGGATGACTGCTCGATGATGCCTTATCAGATTGGTGACATTTTCATCAGCCACTCGCAAGAAGAAACACAGGAAATAGTAGAAGAGGCAAAGAAAAATTTGCAAGAAGAAATTGACGCCTTAGGATCCAGAGTGGAATCAATTCAACAAGTGTTAGCAGATTTGAAAGTTCAGTAATATGCAAAATTTGGGAGCAACATAAACCTTGAAGCTGATGAAAGTTAAACATTTTATAAAATTTTTAAATTTGTTTAATAAACTTGAATATTGTTTAAAAAAAAAAAGTGGTGCTGGAAAAATCGGATAGCCACATAGAATGAAACTAGACCCTTAGCTCTCACCATGTACAAAAGTCAACTCAAAATGTTACTTAAATGTAATACCTGAAACTTTGAAACTAGAAGAAAACATAAGGGAAGTGTTTCAGGACATTGAAATGGGCAGCGATTTTTGAGATCAGACCCCAAAAGCATAGGAAACAAAAGTAAAAGTAGACAATTGTGATTTCATCAAATTAAGAGCTTCTGTACAGCAAAGAAAACAAGCAACAGAATGAAAAGATAACCTACCGAATGAGAGAAAATATTTGTAAGCAGTGCATCTGACAAGGGATTAATAACCAGAATATAAACAAAACTCAACTAAATAGCAACAAAAATTCAGTTAAAAAGTAGACAGTGGTTTTACGCATACATTTCTCAAAGGAAGACATAAAAGTGACCAACAGGTGCACAAAAATGCTCAGTGTCACTAATCAACAGGGAAATGCAAATCAAAACCACAAGGACATAACCCAGTTAGATTAGCTGTTATCAAAAAGGCACAAGAGAAGTACTTGGCAAGGCTGTGCAGAAAAGGGAACTCTTGTACACTTTTGGTGGGAATGTTAGCTCAGCCATTTTGAGAACCAATATGGCAGTTCCTCACAGAACTAAACACACAGCTATCTTGTGACCCAGCAACCCCACTACTGGGTATCTATCCAAGGGAAATGAAATCATCATGTCAGAAACCCATTTGCACTTCCGTGTTTATTGCAGCATTATTCACAATACCCAGGAAATGGAAACAACCACAGGGTCTGTCTAGTTAGGAATAGATGAGGAAACTGTGGGACACACATACAGAATACTACTCAGCCATTAGGGGAGGAAATCTTTTCTACCATGGCTGGAATTGGAGGTCATTACATTAAGTGAACTCCCTTAGCTTTCCCACCCCAAGACGCTGACTTGAAGTGGAAAACGCAGTGTTACTTTTGGATGTCCCACCATTCCTGCAGAGCCATCCTCTCCGCCCCGACTCCAGGGGAGTAATAGGGAAAGTCTTTCAGAGCCCTGGTCCCATCTCCATTTGACCCCTCAGGAGCCAAGTTCCATTGGTGGCTCCATTTTTCCCTGATTTTTCAACCAGCTCTCTCCAGCTCACCTTCAAACCAGTGCCTCCGCTTTTATACTTTTAATGGCACCCCCCCCCAGTCACCAGGCCCCGAGGAACCCCAACATCCATGGCTTCTTCCCCTAGGATTCAGTTAGGTTCTGAGCCCTGTTGATTGTGGGTCCTAAGTAACCATAGTCTGTCTCTTTCATCACCACCACCCAAGTTCAGATCCACATTTCCCTCCTTCCTGGATGGCTGCCACAGCATCCAGCCCACCTGTTTCATTTGGCGCCAGCCTTGCCCCTTGAACTGGGCCGCTCTCCCTAAAACTCTGGAGTAGCCCTGCATTGCTCACGGGCAAGGTATCAACCAGTAGGCTGGAACAGGCCCTGGCTGCCTCGCTCGTCTCCTGCCATACAGTCATTTCTTCCCCTGGTGATACAGAACTTCCCTGCAGTTCTGCAAGTACCACACCACTCCTCTCGTGCCTTGTGCCTTTGATTTTCCTAAACACACCCTGCGCCAGTGTGCACCTGCACACACACACACTCCCTTTCTCTCTCCCTCTCTGCCTCACAGGCCTGATCCGCTGAGCTGGCTAAAACCTCCTCAGCACATTGGTTCCATCTTAGGCCTGAGCAGTACCCTGTCCCCACCTCCACTTCCCTCACCTTTGCACATTTTCATCAGAGTATTTTTCTTGCTGTGCTTGTAGAAGAAACTGCATGAATTTTTTGAGTTATATCTTTGTATGATCACTAATAAATGTGAATGAATAAAAATGATTGCGTGAATAAAGTCCCAATGTTTTGATGCCCTCTAGGAGAATAAAACAAAAGGCTACAGTAAGCAACATTTTACAAATACAGCACAGAATCATGAAGCCAAAGCTCATAGAACCAAGGGAACTTAAGTATGATTTTTAGATGCAAAAATTCTAAAAGGAATCCAGGTAAACCTTGTTTCAAATATGGAATTTTAGTAAGCTTCTAGTGCTGCAAAGCCTTTTTCTAGAAGTTTCCAGGAGAGCTACATAGTGCACTACCTTCTAAATGATTTTAAGATTTATTTGAAAGAGTTACAGAGAGGTAGAGAGAGAGAAGGAGAGGGAGGGAGGGAAGGAGTCTTCCCTCTGTTGGTTCACTCCCCAAATGGCTGCAATGGCCAGAGCTGGGCCAATCCAAAGCCAAGAGCTTCTTTGGGTCTCCCACATTGGTGCAGGGGCTCAAGGACTTGGGCCATCCTCCACCACTTTGCCAGGCCATAGCAGAGAGCTGGATTGGAAGTGGAGCATCTGGGACTAGAACAGGTGCCCATATGGGATGCCAGCACTGCAGGCTGCATGCCAGGCTTTAACCTGCTGCACCACAGTGCCGGCTTCCTAAGTGATTTTTAAAATTCATTTATTTGAAAGGCAGAGTTAAAGAGAGAGGAAGAGACAGAGATCTTCCAGCCACCATTTTACTCCCCAGATGGCTGCAACAGCCAGAAATGGGCCAGGCCAAAGCCAGGAGGAGCTTCATGCTGGCCTCCCACATGGGCAGCAGTGGTCCAAGCACTTGGGCCATCTTTCACTGCTTTCCCAGGTGCATCAGCAGGGAACTGGATCATAAGTGGAACAACTGGGATTCAAATCAGTACTCACATGGGACGCTGGCATCACAGGCAGCAGTTTAGCCCGATGTGCCACATGCCAGCACCTCTAGGGGCTGGTACTATGCACTGCAATACCGGTGAGTAATGAGCTCCTAGCCTGGGAAAGCAGAAGATGGCCAGAGTCCTTGGGCTCCTGCCTCCCATGTGGGAGATCTGGGTGGAATTTCAGGCTCCTGACTTCCACCTGGCCCTGCCATGGCCACTAGGGAAGTGAACCAGTAGATGGAAGATCTCTGTCTGGGTCTGGCTCATTCTAACTCTGCCTCTCAAAAATAATCTTTAAAAATAAACAATAAAAATAAAGCATCTCAGGCTGGCTTAGGATGCCTTTAACTTTAAGAAGTTGCCCATGTAATTTCCTAACAGTTGTTTCCTGAGATCCATGTATCTTTTAATTGTAACGTGGGACTTGCTCTGACAGTTAAAACCCTTTCTTCAGCATCTGTCTTACTAGTAAATGCCTTCGTCACTGTGGCTCTCAGGAAGGCGAGAGAGAGCATTAGTTCTCTTCTGACATCTAGAACTCAATACTTTGTCAAAAATCTTTCCGAGTTATAAACAAAACACCATCCACTCTGGTTTTGCTCTCCTAATGCGACTTTCAGACATTCTATCATAAGATAATTGGCCATGCTTTTTCACTAGTTCCCATCAAAGTGAGATTGCTTGTTTTATCCACTTTTTAAAAAAGATGTATTTGATAGGCAGAGTTAGAGAGAGGGAGAAACAGAGAAAAACATCTTTCATCGATTGGTTTATTCCCCAAATGGTGGTCTCTGAGGAGCACTGACGAACACAGGGACATCACAGAGTATCTGACTTGATCCTGGGCTCTGCCTGAGCAGCTCCAGGAAATGCTCTGAACATCACTAACGATCCAGAAGCAGCTGTGTCTGCATTCCTGACCTGTTCCCGTGAAGGACATAGATGGGATTATGGCTTCCTTTTCAAAAATGAGTGTGAAGTTTACTCAGGCTAACTTGGCAGCAACAAGCCCCACAGCGGATACCTACTGGGAATGAGCTCCGGGTCATCCATTCTAAGACGATTCCAGAATATCTTTAATTGGGTATTTTGGCCAATAGTATTTTTAATTCTGATACACCATGTATTTCAGTGACTCTAACGTGTACATTTTACCTTTTAATATTTCTGAAACTGGATTTTATCTTGGAATCAATGGCTTGTCTAAGTTGACATGATTGTTCAGAATGGAATAAGTAATGGTATGCCTTAAGTTTGGAGCATGTGTATCTTAAAATCATTTTTCTTTCAAAGGTTTAGTCAATACATTAATATAATGATTGTAAAAATGACAGTCTTACCTGACTTTCATTATTTGCATAGCAATTTTGGCAGATTTTTATGTTGGAATTAAATATTTTGTGATTTTTATTCTGTTTTCTGAAGGAAATCATATATATATGTGTGTGAAATTATCTTAAGTGGATCTAACTTGTTACAGATTAATTCCTTGTACCTCTCCCTTTTATTTCTCTAGTGCATTTTCATACAGATATATTCAGAGTTGTTCTGTTTTTAATGTTTGAGGTTTGGATTCATTTGCTTCTCTTGTCCCACATATGTTTTTTTATCCAAGTTAATCTAGAATGCCTTCTTTAAAAAAAAAAAAAAAAAACATTTGAAAGGGAGAATGACGGAGAGATCTTCTTCCATGGGTTTACTCCCTAAATGGCTACAACAGCCAGGGCTGGGCCATGAAGCCAGGAACTCCATCCATGTCCCCGTGGTTGGTGGGTACCCAAGTACTTTCTCAAGGACATTAGCAGGAAGTGGGATCAGAAGCAGAGTAGCCAAGACTCGAACTGGGGTTCTGATATGAGATGTCAACATTGCAGGCAGCAGCTTCACTTGCTGCCCCAAAACTCTTGCTTCAGTATCTTCTCATTTTTATGCTTAAGGGGCTATAGGTATCTTGGGGCCAGCATTATGGCACAGTGGGTTAAGTTGCCACTTACAATGCCAGCATCCCACATCAGAGTGCTAGTTCAAGTCCAGTTCAGCTTCCTGATAATGCTGCTGGGAAAAAAGAGCAACTCAGACCCTGAAAACACTTTAACTGCTTGTCAGTTTCACTCAACTGGAGTTGATCTAAATGTAGCCATATTTCATTTTCATTACTAACTGGCTTGTACAAGTGTACTAGAGCTTTGAGATGAAACGTCTTCATCCATTGGTTTCCCCTCTTCCTCACCTTGCCACCATTCTTTTTTTAGGTCCATACATTCCGAGGGCCACACTGGTGTGAATACTGTGCCAATTTCATGTGGGGTCTCATTGCTCAGGGAGTGAAATGTGCAGGTAAGAGCACTTTCTGCATCTGTTGATGGAGTCTGTTGTGGAGTTAGGAGCAGGGTACACAGAGATTGGTTACTATGCACATAGAATAGGCAGGATCCTAGTTTGGTCTTACGCACACACATTATACTGGATTATCAGGCAGCTGCTTTGGAATATGTTATCTGCCTATAACCTTCTTGCATTTGATGGTCAGAAAACTAGGGAACTGGTCTTTAGTCTACTAAAGAGAGAAGTCAGCCTTTTTCAAAAAGCCTGATAAAAAGATATGAAAGTTAAGCAATTATATTCAATAGCTGCCTTTAATGTTGCAGTAACTAAATTTATAAGAATTATTTTTTTACAAAAGCAGTTTACAGGGCCCTATGATTGTTGCCTAGGAAACTGAATTTTAAAGACAACTTGTCAAACTGAATTGTTCTAAATTTTTGTGGAATGAAATTGAAGCTTTAAAAATTCTGTGAGTTTATCTTCAAACATGGTTACCAAATTCAAAAAAAACACCTACTCACTAATATTTTCTTTGTGACATTTTGAAATCGACTATCAAATCCTTTCTGTAAAATGTAATCATGGTATTTTAGGTTTAAATTAAGAAATGTTAAGACTACACATAAGGAAATACCCAACTCAAGGACTTACTAAAATACCTTGTGAAATAAAGTAATTATTCACGTTGTTTGAAATCTGCATTGAATACTGGCCACTTACCAAGTGCTATAAATTCTGTCATAGCCTTAAAAATAATCATCTGAATTCTAAATGTATAGTTCATAAGTGTCTTTCTTGTTATTTAATTCATAAAGTGAAAAAAAATCATCTTCCCTGTCTTTAGCATGCAGCCTTAGACTAAGTATTTCAAAATGGTACCTGTGTTAACTGGCAGATTTATCACTGTTAGACCCTCATTTCTCTTGTGGCATGATTTTTAAGTGGAATATTTGTTGTCTATTATGTATAGCACTCTCCAGTCCGATTTATTTTGTTTCTAATTTGCATTTTCTTGGAAGCTGCAATATGCATTACTTCTGAATGTTCCCAGTCTGCTCAGTTCTTCCCTCAGCATCACTCAAGTGCGGTACGGTGCCAGGCGTGTGTCACCAGCCAGGCCCTGCCACAGGGAGGAGTGAGGCGAGAACTCCACACGCAGAGACTTGGAACTGGGCAGAGTCGTCATCTAGGAGAGTCTCAGCTCAGACTCCAATCCAGCAGAACCTCGCTGAAGTAGGAACCCCTGGCTTTGAAAAGGCAAATAGAGAACCGTTTACAAGGCTCAGATCACCTGCTTTTGGCATGAGGGTCTCGAATCAACTGGATTTGCCTTTTGAGAAAGCCTGGGCCAGCTTCTTCCTCATTTTAGGACTGTCACAAACATAAGCTTTTCTTTTGCAAGAGTAGTGATGTGTATCATTTATGTTTTTAAAGAGTGAAGGCCATCTTAGTAAGAATTCTGAGTCAGCTATTAGCAGAGAATACTTGAGAATAATCTTTGGTAATATGTGGCAATCCCAAATCACGTTTGAAGGGAATGTTTTGGGACATTTATTATGGTAATAGTGTGAGGGGGAAAAAGGAGAAAGGAAGTGATTCAGCCCCATCCTCACAGCTGCCCACGTTAATAGCCTCCACCTCTTACTGAGAGTGAAGGTCGGGAATTGGAAGAAAAGCCTCGAGGAGATTTTCTTTGTGCATTTTAGCTTGTCCTTAAAAGCATTATGTTCTATGCGATTTGAACCAGATTAATGTATGATAAAAGCACAAGTTCAAATTAGTTCTGTTTTCTATGACAATTAATTAAATTTGGGTTGACAGGACAATGAGATTCTTAGGTGTAAAGGGACTCAGACTCATGTAGCGTTTGAGCCATCTACTTTATCTAAAACAGAATGGACAGAATTAAGAATTTAAGGAAAGTACCTGTTCACTGGGGAGGGCTGAGTAGTGTCCCAAAGATACCCACTTCCCAGTCCCTGGAATCTGTGGACATACTGCCTTTCACGATAGAAGGAACTTGGCAGGTATGATTAAATCAAGGATGTTGGCGCGAGGGAGGTGACCCTCGATGTTGGGGCAGACCATACGGTCACACTCACAAGGGAACTTGTAGGAGGAAGCCAGGAGGATGAAGGTCACAGAATGAGGAGGGAAGGACAGACAGAAGCAGGGGTCTGAGGGAAGATGCCATGCTGCTGGCTTTGAAGGTGGAGGAAGAGGCCACAAGCCAGGGACTGCAGGAAGCCCTTAGAAGCTGGAACAGGCGAGCGGATAAACAGATTCTCCCCCTACACCTGAGTTTCACTTCCTGCCCCCAGAACTGCAGGATCATACATGCATGTTGCGTACAGCACTGAGGTGGTCATTCCTTACAGCAGCAGTGGGAAACTGACTCACTAGCCACTGACATTGAAGACATTTCCAAAGAAAAATGGCAGGATGACAAGAGCCTTGGGTGATTACTAACGTCATAAATAAGAGTGTCAGTTGTTAATCAACAACAGGAGTTACTGTGCACATGCTCCCCATGTAGGATCTCTGTCCTTAATGTGTTTTACTATGAGAATTAACGATAATACTACTAGTCGAACAGTACTCTTCATCTCGTGCGGTTGTGTGGGCGCAGTCTGTTGAAATCTTTGCTTAGTATATACTAAGTTGATCTTCTGTATAGAAAGATAATTGAAAATGAAACCTGACGAAGAGTGGGATGGGAGAGGGAGTGGGAGATGGGAGTGCTGCGAGAGGGAGGGAGGTTGGGGGGGAAGCCACAACAATGCAAAAGTTGCACTTTGTAAATTCACATTTATTAAATTACAAAAAAAAAAAACTAAAAAAGGAAAATGGCAGGCTCATTACCTATCAGAAACAGATGGATTTACCTCATTTAGATCTCTAACACGGTTTGCTTAGCTCTGGCTTCTTTTTTGAAAAATTCACCAAGGCAGAAGAGAGCATCTCAGGAATTTTTAAAGCAGTATTTGCTAAAAGCAGCAATTTTTTATCCCACCCACTCAACCCCCCCTCCTTTTAAAAAACATCTGCGTTGGCCGGCGCCGTGGCTCAACAGGCTAATCCTCCGCCTTGTGGCGCCGGCACACCGGGTTCTAGTCCCAGTCGGGGTGCCGGATTCTGTCCCGGTTGCCCCTCTTCCAGGCCAGCCCTCTGCTGTGGCCCAGGAGTGCAGTGGAGGATGGCCCAAGTGCTTGGGCCCTGCACCCCATGGGGAGACCAGGAAAAGCACCTGGCTCCTGGCTCCTGCCATCGGACGAGCGCGGTGCGCCGGCCGCAGCACGCCATCCGCGGCGGCCATTGGAGGGTGAACCAACGGCAAAAGGAAGGCCTTTCTCTCTGTCTCTCTCTCTCACTGTCCACTCTGCCTGTAAAAAAAAAAAAAAAAAAACATCTGCGAAAGTATTACATGGGCTCCCAACCACCAACTTGGCAGAGTTGCTGTAGGACTCAGATTGATGTAAGAATAGATAAGCTGACTTTGATCTTATTCCAACAGGGTCATAGTCAAAGTGGAGGTTCTCTCCTCCCTTCAGAGAAAGGTACCTCCTTCTTTGATGGCCCCATTCGTTCCACTGGGATCTCACTCCCAGAGATCTTTCATTTAGGTCTTTTTTTTTCCAGAGTGTCTTGGCTTTCCATGCCTAGAATATTCTCATGGGCTCTTGAGCCAGATCTGAATGCCTTAAGGGCTGATTCTGAGGCCAGAGTGCTATTTAGGACATCTGCCCTTCTATGAGTCTGCTGTGTATCTAGCTTCCATGTTGGATCATTCTCTCGCTTTTTGATTCTATCAGTTAGTATTAGCAGACACTAGTCTTGTTTGTGTCATCCCTTTGACTCTTAGACCTATCAGTGTGATCAATTGTGAACCCTAAAGGCTTCCATAGCCTCGGCAACTCATAACTAGAGCCTAGGGAGATTACTGATGCCATAAACAAGAGTGTCTAATTGTTAAATCAACTTCAGGAGTCACTGTGTACTTACGTCTCATGTGGGATCTGTCCTTAATGTGTTGTCCAATGTGAAGTAATGCTATAACTAGCACTGAAACAGTATTTAACACTTTGTGTTTGTATGTGGGTGCAAAATGATGAAATCTTTACTTAGTACATACTGAATCAATCTTCTGTATATAGATAATTAAAAATGAAAAAAAATCTTGGTGTTAAATTGGAAATTGCATAGAAAATTAATCAATTTAAAAAAAATATATCATGTAGGATCTCTGTCCTTAATGTGCTATACATTGTGAATTAATACTATAACTAGTACTCCAACAGTATTTTTCACTTTGTGTTGCTATGTGAGGGTAAACTTTTGAAATCTTTACTTAATATATACTAAACTGATCTTCTGTATATAAAGAGAATTGAAAATGAATCTTGATGTGAAGCAAGGGGAGAGGGAGTGGGAAAGGGGAGGGTTGCGGGTGGGGGGGAAGTTATGGGGGGGAAGCCATTGTAATCTATAAGCTGTATTTTGGAAATTTATATTCTTTAAATAAAAGCGTTATTAAAAAAAAAAAAGAATAGATTAGCTGTCCACCTGGGCGTGCACAGCACAGACAACATGGACAGCCGAGAGGGTGGCAGGGACAGCCATGAGAACGCAGGGCTTTATCAAAGCTCGGCAAGAACAGGTGACAGAGGAGACGGTGAACAGTCTTGTCTACCGTGGTCTCCCCCCTTTCTCAAGCCCCTTTAAAGAGACTGAAATAATGTTGCAAAGGAGTATCTGCAGCCTGGGAGGGGTGCTCCCTTGCTAAAGCACTTATGACCCAAGTAGGCGGCCTGTACCAGTGAAGTTCAAAGGATGGCTGTTGTCCAGAGAGATGAGCTTCCCCAAACTTTTTCCTCTCTGAAATGGAAGCTTATAGGCTAAAGTAATGTATTATCATGTCATCATTGAGGTTGTCAAACATCCTTCTTCAAAGAAACATCATCATTCCATCAGCATTCCTGAATTACTTTCACTTTAGCTTTGTCGGAATATTCTAGGAAATTAAGGATAGTTACTATTTTAAGTCAGACACTTCAACTTTTTTATTGGTTGTAAAGGTGCCTTCCTGTTTTCAGTGTTTCCTATCATTGCTGTCCCCAATCAGAATGGCAGATGTTAGTTCCCAAAATAGGGTGTAATTATTATTTCAAGTATATAAGTGCTTAGCTTTCAGGTTGAAGAACAGAAGTAGGAGTGGGTTTTTTTGTTTGTTTGTTTTTAAGATTTTAGTTATTTGAAAGAATTACAGAGAGAGGTAGAGACAGAGAGAGAGAGGTCTTCCATCACTCCTCAGATGGCCACAACAGCCGGAGCTGAGCTGATCCACAACCAGGAGCTTCTTCTGGGTCTCCTATGCAAGTGCAGGGGCCCAAGGACTTGGGCCATCTACTGCTTTCCCAGGCCATAGCAGAGAGCTGGATCGGAAGAGGAGCAGCCAGGACTAGAACCAGCGCTTATATAGGATGCCGGCACTTCAGGCCAGGGCTTTAACCTGCTGTGCCACAGCGCCAGCCCCAATGTGTTTTATTTTATTTACTGCCTTGATTCTACAAGTTGTGGTCATCTTTGGAAGTCAATGAGAAATTGACGAGTTGCTTAAAAGTTCCAGGTAGCCCCTTTTAGTTGAAAGAAGTATTTTCACATACTCCAAACAAAATATTCTTAATTTTGCTTAGGAAAGCAGTTACTTCTAATACGTTTTAGAACATTGGGGGGGGGGGCAGCGCATAACTAAGAGATGTTTAAGAATATAACTTCTTGGCCGGCGCTGCGGCTCACTAGGCTAATCCTCCGCCTGCGGCACCGGCACCCCGGGTTCTAGTCCCAGTCAGGGGACAGATTCTGTCCCGGTTTCTCCTCTTCCAGTCCTGCTCTCTGCTGTGGCCCGGGAGTGCAGTGGAGGATGGCCCAAGTGCTTGGGCCCTGCACCCCATGGGAGACCAGGAGAAGCACCTGGCTCCTGGCTTCAGATCAGCGCAGTGCGCCGGCCATGGCGGCCATTTGGGGGGTGAACCAATGGAAAAGGAAGACCTTTCCGTCTCTAACTCTGCCTGTAAAAAAATATATATATATAACTTCTTCTAGTTAAAATATGAATACTCATAGAAAACTAATTGTCTGAAGGCCAGTATGTGACGTAGTGGCACCACCTGTGATGCCAGCATCCCTTATGGGCGCTGGTTCATATCCTGGCTACTCCACTTCTGATCCAGCTCTCTGCTTATGCTACCCAGAAAAGCAGTAGATGGGCCTCTGCTACCATGTCAGAGACCAGGGTAAAGCTCCTGGCTTTGGCCTGGCCTGGCCTGGCCCAGCCCTGGCTTTTGAGGCCATTTCTGGAGTGAACCAATACATGGAGGAGCTCTTTAACTGCCTTTCAAATAAATACGTCTTTGAAAAAAGAATCTGCCTTTCAAAACATATTAACATAATTACGTCACCCCTTAATCCTGTCAATAGACTATAAATAATATCAGCTAGTCATTTCAAAAAATACATTTCTGTGCTTTCTAGATATACGGCATAGATGTGTTTTAGAGAAATCAAGGCCCAGAAAATGAGACTAGCCTGAAGTTAATAGTATAAGTGGAAGAATATGTTGAGAGCATAGACTAAATGTGATTTAAATTTTTCATTCTCCTTTCATATATTTATTCTCTGCTTATTAACTTGAGAAATTAGAAGGTAGGAAATGCTTTAATACTAACGTAAAGAGAGCCTACCAAAAGCAAGAGATGGAGCAAGCGAAATCTTTTATGGACAACCCTCCCACCCCCTGCTTTACAGTGTAGAGCTTCCCTGGGAGAAATGCAGCTGTATAGGAATCATATGACTTTAATAAATAAGTATGAAAACCAAATAGAATCTCAGTGGCAAACTGAAACATTGATACACTGCTAGTCCCTGAAACAGCAATTTTTAGAGCAAGCTCGGGGCTGGTGTACTGTACTGTACTGTGACCTTCCCAGAATAAAAAGGAGGCTTTCCTGACTTTGCCCTTTGCCATGGTCTTCTGAAGGGCTTCATGTGCACTCCTGCCAAAAATTTGGCCTTTGAAATTTAGTGCCAAAATTGAGCAGATTTTTCCATAGTTCTGTCTTACTCAACGGCAAGAGAAAATAATCAGTTTAGAAAATACTTCCTCCTTTAAATACCTAAGCCCAGCCATGAGTTTATTTTCACCAACTCACAAGTAAATTGAGGATCCTATGATTATTTAAAATGGGAAATGACTCCAGACACTCAAAGGAAAAAAAAGTTACTATTAACACCATTAGAGCCATTCAGATGTTTACGTATTATGTGGATGAATCAAAATGTTTGTTTTGCTTTCTATCGGATTTCCATTTAGAGTTCGTACATAGGGAAAGAACATGACAAAACAATATAATGAGTAGGTTTGATTGCTGCTTTTTTTAAAAACCCTACCAGATCAGTCATAGTTAGATAATGTAAGAGACTCATTTGGGTAAATTGCAATAGTGTTTTTAAAACTCAAGAGTATGTTAGTAATAAAAGTTATAATATACATTATTGAATAAGAGACTGAAAAGAGAAAATTAATCTTCAGTAACAAAAAAGCCCTCAGAGTACACATTGTACCCCTGGTGAAAAGCAGGGTGTATGACTCAGGGAGCAGGCTGGGAATTAGCAGTCCAGGGTCTGGTCGGTCTCAGCCCTACCACTTCTTGGCTAAATAACTTGAAGGAATCATTTCACTACTCTGTGTCATTGTGTGCATGTGTGAAATGATTGGTTGTTACCAAGAGGACTTTCCAGCTGAGTCTATGACCTGTGTGTACACATTTAAAGAAAGAGGCACATCATCACCATTCCTAGATTATGAAGCTTGGCTAAATTGCATACTTTTAATTTTTATTTATTTGTTTTTTATTTATTTTTGACAGGCAGAGTGGACAGTGAAAGACAGAGAGAAAGGTCTTGCTTTGCTGTTGGTTCACCCCACAATGGTAGCTGCGCTGCAGCGGGCGCACTGCACTGATCCGATGGCAAGGAGCCAGGTGCTTCTCCTGGTCTCCCATGGGGTGCAGGGCCCAAGCACTTGGGACATCCTCCACTGCACTCTCAGGCCACAGCAGAGAGCTGGCCTGGAAGAGGGGCAACCAGGACAGAATCCGGTGCCCCGACCAGGACTAGAACCCGGTGTGCTGGCGGGTTAGCTGGATTAGCCTGTTGAGCCACGGCGCCGGCCAAAATTGCATACTTTTTTTTTTGACAGGCAGAGTGGACAGTGAGAGAGAGAGAAAGGTCTTCCTTTGCCGTTGGTTCACCCTCCAATGGCCGCCATGGCCAGCGCGCTGCGGCTGGCGCACCGCGCTCATCTGATGGCAGGAGCCAGGTGCCAGGTGCTTTTCCTGGTCTCCCATGGGGTTCAGGGCCCAAGCACTTGGGCCATCCTCCACTGCACTCCTGGGCCACAGCAGAGAGCTGGCCTGGAAGAGGGGCAACCGGGACAGAATCCGGCGCCCCAACCGGGACTAGAACCCGGTGTGCCGGCGCCGCAAGGTGGAGGATTAGTCTGTTGAGCCACGGCGCCGGCCCAAAATTGCATACTTTTAAAACACTATGTAAGGAGTCTTCCAGTTCCAGACCAAATATGTAAACATGCTTCACTTTATTCTTCCCAATAATTGTTAACAGAAGACCCTGGAGAAAAACTTCAAAGTCACAGAAAAGAAAGGCTCACAGGGACCTCACCACTAGAGGAACAGCCCAGTTGTGACATTCCTTCCGGGGTATGTGTGTGTGTGTGTGTGTGTGTGTGTGTATGTGTGTTTACCTCCTGTATATCCCAGTCTGAGCACTATAGAAGGTTACAACTCCTAAAACCCAACAGGCAGACAAGAAATAATCCCAAGAAAAGCCTGCTTTTCCTAGCTGAAGCCCTGAGGAAAGGGCAGCGAGCAGGATGGGCACTTTGAGCCATGCCTGCTGTGCTGCAGGTCAACACCATGAAAAAGGCCACATCCCTACCCCTTCTCAGCGGATGCTGCTAAAGAGTCAGTGGGTGCAGCCTGTTTTTCACTGCCACCCTGCAATATCAAGCAAGGGTTTAACTCCTCTCCTGTGAATCTGTGGGGCCCATGGCTTCCAACCCTACCTTGCAGGAGAAAGTAGCACCCCTCTTTGGCCAAGTCCATAGGTAGGATCCTTTTATCTCCACCCTGTGGTAGCAGCAGCACCCTGTCAGCCCAAGACTGTGAGCGGAGCCCTATTTTCATCCCTGATTTGCATTAATGAGGCAGCTGAAACTATAATCAGAACTGTTTTCCATGCCTCCCCTGCTGTTACATGCAAAACAGTGTTTCTCCCCAAGTTTGTGGACACAGCCCAGACTTCCAGCCTACCTGCAATATCTAGGCAATAGCCCTCTCCTTCCCACCCAGCACCCTGGAGAATGGGGCAAAGGGGCGGGGTTAGAGTCCTGCCATCTGGGTAATATATGAGGCCAGCAAAATAGCACTGTGAGAGCAAAACAAAGGCTTTGTAAACTAGGTTGACATTTGAGCCACAGTCTACGAAAGTGAGCCAGGTCATGGTGTCCTAAATCTAAACAAGCTAAAATCCGAGATTTAAATAGGACCTGTAGTCTTAAAACACTCAAAATATCCAAGATACAGGTCAGAATTACTCATACCAAACCAGGAAAATCTCAAATGAAAAAAGGCAGCTGACAAACATCAAGATGATACAGATGTTGGAATTACCAGACAAGAAAAGCAATGCCATATAAAAATATTCCAGCAAGCTAATGTGAACACGATTGAACCAACAGAAAAAAATAGAAAATATGGTTTAAAAAAGAACCAAAGGGAAGTTTTAGAACTGAGAGGTATGCTAACCAAAGAGAGCGCAATGAATGGCAGGCTCCATAGCAGACTGGAGACAACAGAGGAAGAAATGAACTTACAGAGATCCATAAAAGCTAGCCAATTTGGACAAGCAAGAGAAAATAATTTTTAAAAGTGAACTAAGCCTCAGAGAACTGTGAGACAATAGCAGAAGATTTAATACTTGCACTGTGGGGACCTCAGAAGAGGATGGAGAGTATGAGAGTGAAAACTCCTCAGATGTACTGAAAGCAGTCAGAGAGAAGTGGCGTCTTCCTCGTGGTTGGGGATATTTGTTTATAAGCTGAATGCATCAAGGACAGTGTGGATAAGGAAGCCTCTGTTGCTCCGTTTCTACAGGTCCTTTCCAGGGCCTGGCATTCCCATCAGCCTCACACACAGAGTTCGTAGACTCTGACCTGAAGCCGATGATGGCAATAGCATATAACGAGCCCCGGCATACTCCATCAAAAAGGTCTCTCAGAACATTGTTTCATTCTTCTAAATAACAACAAAACAGTCTTGGTAAACAGTTTACTATGTGTGAGCATTTTACATATTTAACACTTAAGCTTCACATGAACCCTGATAAACATCATTTCTGCTTTGCATAACTGTGGCACAGAAAACTAAAAACCACAGCTCATAGATTCTAGGCCGAATCCTTCGGTTGTAGAAATTATCCAAGACATTAAGATCTCTTTGAAGTGAATATTTTGCCATTGATTTGCCTTGTGATTAAATTAGAAATCTTTGCTATAGGTGTCAAGAGGAATTTGAGTTTTGTTTTGGACACAATGTAGTCATCAAGAAATAGCATTGGGCCATTTCCTCAGACAGCAGACAGAGATTGAGCTCTTGCCCTGGAACCCTTTTTTGATTCAAAGAAGTTGTTATTCTTAAGTGGTGATGATGTTTGGACACTGTCAGCATGGATGAGACCATCTCCAGTGTGTTCAGTTGCACACCCATGTGCAAAGACAGCTCTTTTCTCTGTACTTGGGCTGTCTTTGCACATGGATGGTGCCAAGTACATAGGAATTTCTCCCTTAGAGTCACCACAGGCTTTAAGTTCTAATTTCAGGTTGGCAGTATCTAGCCGCTGACCGAAGGAAAGATTCCACTTATATGCTGACTAATTTTGCCTTTCTCTTTCTTGTTACTACCCTTTGTAACTAAAATGCAGCTAGTAAGTTTTACCAAAGGTCATCCATACCATGATGGATGGATGATGGACGATGAGCACCAGCTTTTGTCTAGCAGTTTGCAACATGCAAATCCCCTGAATGCATTGGCTCATTCATTATCATAACAGTTCTGAGAGGTGAATAGGACGCCCTCCTTTCGGCCAGAAACACAAGGAGAAACTGAAGCTTGCTCACAGATCCCTCGATAACCATGTTACTGAGGATTTTCACTTGGATTTCATTAAGACCTGGCCTTATATTGGACTGGATTTGCAAAAGGTCAACATCAGGGTTTCTTGAACTTAAAAACAAATGGGTTATATTTTGTTTTTAGATTTTATTTATTTGAGAGGGAGAGTTACAGACAGTGAGAGGAAGACAGAAAGGTCTTCCATCCACTGATTCACTCCCCAAATGGCCCAACAGCCGGAGCTGAGCCAATCTGAAGCCAGGAACTTGTTCCAGGTCTCCCATGTGGGTGCAGGGGCCCAAGTTCTTGAGCTATCTTCCACTGCTTTACCAGGCCATGGCAGAGAGCTGGATCAGAAGAGCAGCAGCTGGGACTAGAACAGACTCCCATATGGGATGCTGGTGCTGCAGGCAGAGGATTAACCTGTTATACCACAGCACCAGCCCCAGGTTATGCTTTTAAAATCATAAAGATTACATTTATTTTAGTTGAACTATTTATTCAGTTATGATTTTTCTTTAATCTCCAGTATAATTTAACAAAATATTTGTATTCTTTATTCTTTCCATAATTTGTGGTGCTCTCTTAATGGGGAAAATAGAGATTCAAAACAGGAATAACTAAAAGATGTTTGGGTTCTGGCATCTTAGAATTTTTTTTTTTTTTGACAGGCAGAGTGGACAGAGAGAGAGGGAGAGAGAAAGGTCTTCTTTTGCCGTTGGTTCACCCTCCAATGGCTGCCGCGGTCGGCGCACTGCGGCCTGCACACCGCGCTCATCCGATGGCAGGAGCCAGGTGCTAGGTGCTTTTTCCTGGTCTCCCATGGGGTGCAGGGCCCAAGCACTTGGGACATCCTCCACTGCACTCCTGGGCCACAGCAGAGGGCTGGCTTGGAAGAGGGGCAACCGGGACAGAATCCGGCGCCCCGACTGGGACTAGAACCCGGTGTGCCGGCGCCGCAAGGCAGAGGATTAGCCTGTTGAGCCACGGCGCCGGCCGGCATCTTAGAATTTATAACCTAGCAAAACTACAAAGCAAATAAATGGAGTAGAAGCAATATAGAATCATCCCAAAGCGTAAATCCCATCTCTGCTTTGTACATGGGGTAAAAGTGCAGTTGGTACTCTGAGGTACCCATTTCATAGAACTTTGTCAGTTTAAATGCAATAACAAATGTATAGCCCTTGAAAAGTACCCAATACTAGTAAGCCCTTATTAAATGGTGATAGTAGTAGGAACAAACAATATTTTACAGCTATTTTGGGCTATTTGATGAATTGTGTATTAGTTATATATAGAAAGGATTTTAAGTAGATCTAAATAGGAGCAGCAAAGCTTTAAAAAGGCCTTGGAGAGGCTGGCGCTGTGGCATAGTGGGTAAAACTGCCGCCTGCAGTGCCTGCATCCATGTGGGCACCAGTTCAAGTCCTGGCTGCTCCACTTCTGATCCAGCTCTCTGCTATGGCCTGGGAAAGCAGTGGAAGATGGCCCAAGGCCTTGGGCCCCTGCAACTCGTGGGAGACCCAGAAGAAGCTCCTGGGTCCTGACTTTGGATCTACACAGCTCTGGCCATTGCAGCCATTTGGGGAAGGAACCAGCAGATGCAAGACTTCTCTCTGCCTCTCTGTAACCCTGCCTTTAAATAGATCTTTAAAAAGCCCTTGAATACTCTTACTTTTGGAGGTCCAATTCTGCTACTTCATATCAAATATATTAATTCTCACATTAAATACAATTTTTTGTAACTTTAAGGAAACTGATTTTTTAGTTAGCCATCTTAGTGTGTTTTGTGCTGTTAGAACAAATTCCACGGACTGGGTAGTTTATGAGGAACACAGATGTATTCTTCACAGTCCTGAGGTCTGAGAAGTCCAGGATCAAGGTGGCAGTGTGTGGCGCGGCTTCCTGCGCCTCCTCACGAGGCAGAGGAGAAGGGAGCCACTCCCGCGAGCCCTGTGTGTAGCGGCAGAGCTCGACACCTAAGACCTCCCAGCACTGCTGTCTTGGGAATTAAGTTTCTAACACATGAATTTTGGAGAGGACAAGCATATCAAACCATAGAACTGGCTATTTGGCATAATACTATGTTTTGTAGGCGCTTTGATGGGTGGTTTTCTACTGAGGTCATCACACAGCAAGGAAAACGATGAATAAGCTAGAATTCTGGTCTCCTAGCTGATAACTGAAATTTTCCAAGAGAAAAATTGGGAATGTTGTCTCTCTACCCTGAAGGAACTACTGGAGGCTAATCTACTACAAACCTAAGTTGAGCTGCAAAGTAAACACCTCAGAACGCCCAAAACCCTGAAAGACATGTTTGCTTTCTTCATTCTTTGTGTAGATTGTGGTTTGAATGTTCATAAGCAGTGTTCCAAGATGGTCCCCAATGACTGTAAGCCAGACTTGAAGCACGTGAAGAAAGTGTACAGCTGTGACCTGACAACGCTCGTGAAAGCACACATCACCACGCGGCCAATGGTGGTGGACATGTGCATCAGGGAGATCGAAGCCAGAGGTGAGGCCCTGCAGCACGACCGCGGCACCCTCATAAGTCCCGATGCCTCCCTGGGGGCCTCGCTGCACTACACACTTGGCTCTTTGCAGTTTTGGGGGAAATGGCTTCAGATGTCAAATGATCTCAAGTCAAATGAATTAACACGTAAGCTACTTGTTTTTGAGGCAGATTGAACAAGCTGCAGAAAAAATGCTTAAAGATATATTTGTAGCTGGTGCTTCCAGTGTGCAGAAGCTGACATGTAGAGACGAGTGCATTTCTCAGTTTCTGTGTTTCCTTGGGTCCAGGAAGCTAAGATGTGAATGCTGCAAAAGCTATCCAGTGCCAAAGCCAGAGCTGTGCCTAATTATTCTTTCTCTCTTGGGAAAAACTGCTGCAACCTATTAATATATCTTATCTTAGTCATCTGTTACGTAAGGAATTTATGGTGTAATTGGGGTGATGAACTGTTTCCCATAAGGCTTTACATATTTGATCTAATTAGACAGAATAAGCCAATTTATAAATATTCAGGTGACATTAGGTGAGAATTAAAGAACTGTGAGTGAAATGGTTTTATTTTAGGAAAAAGTGTGAAAAGGTAGAAGCATGCACATTTTCTCAATCTTTCTGACACATTACCTCTCAAGCCTCAAGTGTGGGAATAAGTTAAAATTTAAAGAAAAGGGATAATTCCAAAGAAACCAATTCGCTGCCATGCTTTCTTCTTCCAGGTCTTAATTCTGAAGGACTATACCGAGTGTCAGGATTTAGTGACCTAATTGAAGATGTCAAGATGGCATTTGACAGAGGTATATTCTTCCACATGTTGGTTAACTTAGGACAGCGATGCTCTTTGCCAAAATGTCTTATGTTATTTTTTGCATTACCTTTCTAAATCACTGATGATTATTATACCAAATAAAAAGACCTTACAGTTTCTTATTTTTGTGTTAAAGTATTAAGCTGTCAAGTTTCAGAGTGAGAAAAAAAAGCATAAAATTTAACTATATTTGAGTATCCAAGTTTGGTTCATTTACCAAAAATCATGGAGGAAAAGAGGGGGTGGACTCTGAACATTCCAGGTCTCAGGTTTCCCAGGCTTGACTTCGCCAGCCCAGGTCTGCTGTCGTCATACTCCCAGGCAGCCTCGTCACCATCTGCAGCTGTGCTGAGAATCAAGTCATGACTGAGATAAGGGGGCCAGAAAGCCAAGAGGCACTGAGGACCCTCCGGCTCAGGACCTGTCCCACTGTGGAAGGAGAACAGCTCAGTGGGCTTCCTTTTTTTTCTAACATTTAGATTAGGATTTGTTTCCATGGTTCTCTACTGTCTCTAGGCTTTAAGTACAAGATTAAGAGGGTACCAAAGAAGAGCTATAGTTTTGACTATAGAAAGTGAGTTAGTAGTGATCCTCCTGTTTTCTAAGTCTGATTTATAGTTCCAGCACACTCCTCTCCCATTCACGAACCTCTTACAGGCAGAAGGCAAAAACAAATATTTCACCAACCTAATCTAAGAAAAATCTAGGCCAGCCCAGGTATCTGGTGGGAGCAAAGCTATGGTGAACTAATAGTGTGCTAGGTCCAGATAAGTCTCAAGAAGAGCAGTTCTGAGTCCATGCCAAATGGGATGTCAAGGAGGCATCTCTCTCTGGAAGCTAGGAACTGAACACATCGTTTCCTAGCCTCTGGCCATGATTCTCAACAGTAAGTCAACAATGCTAAAGAAAATGAATGCTTCCAGGGACCTCAGAAAGCAAATAAATGTCACAGTTTCCTTTCATTAAAAAAAAAACACAACACAACATGTTGGTGCCCTGAAAACACAGCTGAGACTTGAATTTCTTAAGAGCTCACCTTTGCTCCATGTCGCCATGCTTTCCGGAACCAATCTTTGACGTCCCACAGGGCTGTGTTCCAGCAGTCATCTGTAAGAATGACGTAAAGAACATTAACAAGAGTGTGAAGGAAGCCGACAGCTCTGATCATTTACATCACTTCTGCCCAAGTCCATGTGTATTCAGATTATCAGATAAACAGAGCAAAGCAAATTTGAAGGAATTAAGAGTGATCATCTCTGGGAGCCATAACCTTCGATTAATGAAATCCAAGAAGGAAGACAGGATCCACAGAATGCTAGAATTCAATTCCAGTGTCAAGGTAAAAAGAGAAACTCTGGGCAGTTCTTCTCCAGCTCGGGGAGATAGTCACTGAATGGAGAACTAACTAGCCCGACATCGGCAGATGCCATCATACCTTTGCCCAAGTATTTATGTGATGGACATGGTGAAGAGTTCACCGTCAAAGCCAATGAAGGCCCTGGAGCCTTATCCCAGGAGAGACTCAGAGTCAAGAGCTGAAAGAAATAATCAGGAGGTTCCCCAAGAAGAGGTGCCCAACATTCATCTCCTTTTCTACGGGAAAGAGCCAGAATAATAGTAATTGCATCTCATGGGGAGTGTCCAAGGGAAAATGCTGGAACTGAGCATGGGCAGCACAGGAACGCCTATAGGCCAGAGACCTGGGGTGCCCCTGGGACCTTAGAAGCTCACCTCCAGATCTGGAGCTGTCTCTTCAGACCCCTTCAGAAAGGTGTGTATGGCTACCCTGGACACGGGCCTGGTCTCATGGAGGCTCTCAGAGTCCACCCTGATTTGGATGGACACAAGCAACCGCACAAACCTGCCCCACAACCACCGGGACCCACACACCGCTACTGAGACTGAGAAGAATGCAAGCCTCTGTTCCCACTGCCACTGATGGTAGTGGAAGAAGATACAGAGAAACTGCACCTCAACATCCAACTAAAGCTAAAGCCAAAGCAGCCTACAATTCAAAAGCCAAGGATGCCTCATCAGGAAAAAGCCTTCAATCTGCAAAAGCTGCCCTTCAAAAATGATGGAACCGATCTACCAGATGCTCACATATCAACATAGGGACACAAGAAGTATGAAAAAGCAAGGCACCATGATACCTCAGAAGGAAAACGTAATGCTTTAGTGTCGGACGCCAAAGAAAAGGAGACTGGCATTATGCCTCATATTCAAAGAGTGACTTTAGGGGCTGGTGCTGTGGCGTAGCAGGTAAAGCCTCTGCCTACAGTGCCAGCATCCCATATGGGTGCTGGTTTGAGTCCTGGCTGCTCCACTTCCCAACCAGCTCCCTGCTAATGTCTTGAGAAATCAGCAGAGGATGACCCAAGTCCTTGGGCCCCCACACTCACTTGGAAGACCCAGAAGAAGCTCCTGGCTCCTGGCTTGAATCAGCACAGCTCTGACCATTGCAGCTATTTGAGGAGTGAAACAGCAAATGGAAGACCTTCTCTCTCTCCACTTCTGCCTCTGCCTTTCACATATTTTTATATATATATATATATATATATATACACACATATTTATATTTATATATATAGAGAGAGAGAAAATGACTACAAGGATACTCAAAGAGATACAAGAGAATACAAGTAATTAAAGTTAGGAAATCATTGCATGATGTGAATCAGAAATTCAGCAGAGATGGAGATCTTGAAAAGGAACAAGAATCTTAGATATGAAAAACTCAACCTAGCAATGCATCTTGAGGACTTAGAAAAAACAAAAACCAAACCCAAATGTAGTAGAAGAAAAAAAAGTAAGGATCAGAGTAAAGGAAACAGACAAAAAATACAAAAAGATCAGCGAAATGAGGCTTGCTTTTTTTAAACAGACACACAAAAATCAACTCAAAATAGAGGAAAGATTAAAAGGTAAGGCTTGAATCTAGGCAAGTACTAGAAGACAAGACAGGGGGAATACTTCAAGACATTGACACAAGCAGTGATTTTATGGATAAGACTCCAAAAAACACAGGCAGGAAAAGGAGAAACAAATAGGATTATATCAAACTAAAAACTTTTACAGAAGAAAATGGCCAACAAAGTGAAGAGAAAACCAACAGAATTAAAGAAAATATTTGCAAAATATTCACTTGACAAAGGATTAATCCAGAATACATAAGGAACTCAAAAAACTCAAGAACAAAAGAACAATCCAGTTAAGAAATGGGCAAAGTATCTGGGTAGACATTTTTCAAAAGAAATATAAAGGACAACAAATACATGAAAGAAGCGCTCACTGTATCCCCACCCATCAGGAAAATGCAGATCAAATGCACTCCAGTGAGAATGGCCATTAGCAGAAAGACAAGGTCAGGGCATAGGGGTAAAGCTGCTGCCTGCGATGCCAGCCTTCCCTACAGGCACCAGGTTGTGTCCTGACTGCTCCACTTCTGATCAGCTCCCTGCTAATGGCCTGGGGAAAGCAGCAGAGGATGGCCCAAGTGCTTGCACCTCTACTACCCATGTGCGAGACCTGGAAGAAGCTCCTAACTCCTGGGTTCACCTGGCCTAACCCCAGCTATTGCAGCCATCTAGGGAGTGAAGCAGCACGTGGAGGACCTGTGACTCTCCCTCTATGTAACTCTTGACTTTCAAAGAAGGAAAGAAATTTTTTTTTAAAAGTTACACACACACACACACACAATGGCATGCTGGATATGGAGAAAAAGTACACTCTGGTTGGTGGGAATGCAAACTAATACAACTATAATGGAGAATAGTATGAAGCTTTCTCAGAAAACTAAAACTACAGTCATGTGACCTAGCTAAACCACTCTTGGGTATAGATCAGAAGGAAATGAAATCAGCATGTAAAAGGGATACCTCCACTTACATGTTCTAGTCACAAGAGCCAAGACTTGAATCAACCTAGGTGTCCATCAGTGGAGGAATGGATAAAACGTGGTGTGTGTGTACACACACACACACACATACCACGGTGAAATACTCTTTTGTCATGAAAGAATGAAATTCTGACATTTTCAGCAAAATGAATGGAACAGGCATTAAAGTGAAATAAGCCAGACACAAAAAGGCAAGTACCACATGTTCTCTCATATATGAAAATTTTAAAAAATTAATCTGAGTCCCATCTGCTCTACTTCCAATCCAGCTCCCTGCTAATATCCCTGAGAAATCAGTAGAAGATGGCCCAAGTACCTAGGCCCCTGCACCCACTTGGGAGACCCAGATAAAGCTCTTAACTTTGGCCTGGCCCACCCCCAGCCATTGCGGCCACTTTTGGGGAATGAACCAGTGGGTGGCTGATCCCTCTCTGCCTTTCAGATAAATAAAATAGATCATTAAAAAGTCAATCTGGGGCCAGTGTTGCAATGCTGGCATATAAATTAACACCTGGTCAAGTCCCAGCTGTTCCACTTGCAATCCAGCTGCCTGCTGTTGTGCCTGGGAAAACAGCAGAGGACGGTCAAAGTCCTTAGGGCCCTGCACCCACGTGGGAGACCTGGAAGATCTGGTTCCGCACTCGTGCTCTAACTCTGCCTTTCAAATAAAATTTTTTTAAAAGATTTGTTTATTTGAAAGACAGAAATAAAGAGAGGCAGAGAGAGAGATGTTTTCCATCCACTGTTTCACTCTCCAAATGGCCACAAAGGCCAGAGCTGGGCTTATCTGAAGCCAGGAGCTTCTTCTGGGTCTCCCACGTGGGTGCAGGGGTTCAAGCACTTGGACTGTCTTACTGTTTTCCTAGGCCACAGCAGAGAGCTGGATCACAAGTGGAGCAGCCAGGCTTCAGCCGGCGTCCACAAGGGATGCTGGCACTGCAGGTAGCTGCTTTATGTGCTACGCCACAATGCCGGCCCCGAGGCCACTTTGTAATCCATAGAAATGTCTCCCAAGTGGAGTAAAAGAAACTCCCAAGCCAAGCAGAATAGAAGAAACCTAGCGTGAGATCTAGCTCCAAGTAGACACTGAATCGTTGGTAGATGAAACTTGAGTGTGAGCCAAGTGGAGTACTGAGTGCAGGGGAGTGCCGAGGGAAACCTGATGGAGGCGGCCTGTGCTCGAGCGTCCTAGGGCCTGGCCCCTGCAGGATTCTCCGTTGTAGAATCTTTCCTCAGCATTCTAAAGTCCTATTTTGCTTTTTTACTACTTTCCACCTCCACTACCCTCCTGGGTGTAGGCAGGATCCAAATGTGGAGAGAAAGAGTCTGGGGTAAAACACAGAGGACCCCCTGTGCCAGGGGGCTTTGCAGGCAAAAGTGCCTATTGTTTTCCAACAAACTATTTAAAGAATATGCAGTCCTGCATTAAATCCCCACCCCAGGAACTCTAGTGGCTCTAGGAATTTGAAAGATATTTCTGTTGACTTCATCCTCCCCGGCCTCTCCCTTCCCTAAGTAGGCAGAAGGTAAGGAACTTCAGCATGGAAAACGCAAAACAAGACATTGCCATTTCACAGGAAATTCACCACTTGTAGGTATCATGAAACCACTGCATTTGGTGTTAACAAATTGAAGCGTTGCTAATCTCTAAAGTCTGACTGGATACACAAATGAACCAGCTATTAGAAGCTGCTGTGAGTCCAGGTATTTACTTTTGTTTCTTTTAATATCCTTTAAAGATGGTGAGAAAGCAGATATTTCCGTGAACATGTATGAAGATATCAACATCATCACTGGCGCGCTGAAACTGTACTTCAGGGATTTGCCAATTCCACTCATTACGTACGATGCCTACCCCAAGTTTATAGAGTCTGCCAGTGAGTATCAACGCATGGGTCCCCAGCAACCTGCCAGGCCCCTCCCCCAGGTCACCACTTTTCCTGCTGGGTCTTGAAAGCGTTATGAAATTCACCCCCTCCCCGTTCTCCGTGGTTAGTCCTCCCACAAGCATTTCGCACTCTTCTCTAGCAGTTTCCACACAACTTCTGCCATCTGAAGCTTCAGGGTGTGCTCACTCCGTTTCCAAAATAACCTGACACCTGCTCTTTAGATGTGGAGCACCACTTTTATAAAATGAAAGTGAATAACCAGAAAAATAAAGGCAAGGCAAGGCAAGGTACAGGATCAGCTATTGTTACAATTTAACAAACTGTCAGGTTGCGGAGTTTCTGCATTTCTGTCATCGGTTGGGGCCTGTGTGTTGCGTGTGTCTAAGTTAATGGAGACCACTCGCCGTCCACACACTGGCGCTGGCCTGTGGCTCAGACTTTTAAGTAGCACTATTTTAGATCAAAATGTCATATTCCTCCTAGTTGAGATGAAAATGAGAAAAAGGGCTTATTTGCCAAATGTGATTTATGCAGCAAGAATTATACCTGTAATTCACACTTCATTTTTCAAAGAAGGGAATTCTTAAACAGATTTTAAGTGTTGGCATTATGTTTTTACTTTTCTCCTCAAAAAAAGATAGGCTATTTCTGTCATTTTGCTTTTCTGTCTTTAAAACCAAATGTTGTCTTGATCTTTAAATAATTACATCACTTCCTTAGTAACACTGCTTTTACTTTTTGACTTTGAAATTTCATCAAGTACAAATTCTTTGTTCCGACTTTGTTTTCTCTCTAGAGTTGTGGTTGAAAATTTTTGTGGTTAGTTCCGTGGAGCCCTGATTTCTTGCAGGTCAGCTCAGGGTCTCCTGGAGAGAACAGCTGGGAGAATTACACTGGTTTTTAGAAAATGCTGTGTGCACAAATGATTTAACAAGTTCGAGAGCCTGAAAGTCTAGGTCTCTCCCACAGGAACATAACTCCTCTCATCTCACGACAGTCATGAAAGCTGGCCGAGAGCTTCCACGCCGTCGCCTTACGGGACAGGTGTAGCCTCCCCAGATGGCGTCAGTGTGACCACACTCACCTGGAAAGCACTTCACACATACTGCCTTTGTGAGGGGCTGCTGTGGTCACACTTTGCTCTGACCCCTTTAAAAAGATAACAGCACAACCAGACAGTATATCTCAAAGTTTTAAAATCTTTTTTGTTGTTGAGAGCAATGTAGGAGAGAGAGGTCCTCCACCTGCTGGTTCACTCCCTAACTGGCTGCAATGGCTGGAGCTGCACCAACCTGAAGCCAGGAGCCACGCGGGTGCAGGCCCCAGTGTAACTATTTTGACATGTGATTTGTGACCCAGAGGCCCCAACCGCTTAACCCTGACATGCACATATGCTGTGTGTGTTTGGCATGATAGCATCGTTTGTGGTCCTTGTACGTAGTGTTTCCAGCGGTAGTCTTTTATACAGCCACCCGAAAGGACAGACAAGGAAGAGGAAAGTAGTTTGTTTATGCACAAGGTGCTGCAAGCCACACCAGGCACTTCACAAGCATGCTGCCACTCAAGAAAGGTGGTGTAGAGCAGAGGCAAACGGAGCAGGGTCACGTCCCTAGAGGCCCTGGCGTTCAACCCACATCTGCCAAGGTCAAATCCATTGCTCTGTCTGCTCTGCCTCACGACCTAGCTCATGTGATGGAGCAGGGAACAAAAGACGTGCACAGGAGGGGACCCCTTCCCAATTCAGTTTAGTTTTTTCTCTTGTCAGTTCCTAAGAAGTCTCTGGCATTTACCACCAGCCTTTGCCAATAAGAAGGCAGTTTGTGTTAAAGCTCCCTTTTGTAGGAGCTGCCAGAGCTCTGCTGTGACACCTCCCTTGGGGGCCCGGGGGGGTTCCAGTGTAGGAGAGGAGACAGGACTGTGAGGCGGCACCGGGAAGTTTGCGAGGATGGAAGTCAGAAGCTGCTTGTAGTGCAAAAACTTCTTAAAGCCCATGTTTTTTTCTTTCATAATACACATTTTCCACAAACGTTTTGAGGACCCCACATATGCCTGGGAAGCTGGAAGCTGGGTGGAAGTGGCTATAAGAAATGAGAAAGGAACACAACGGGGAAGAGGCCAGGGAATCCCCCCTAAGGCCTGGGCTATCTTCCTAAGCCCTGCAGAAGCCCTGAGGAGCCCATCTTGAAGTCTGGGCATGCCCAGCCCTTCTTCCTTGCACCCTCTTCCCACAGTTGAGACATTGCTGCCCAAAACACAGGAGCCAGAGGACAACTTTCAGCCAGCCCTGCCCAGTCACCCAGCCACAGTGGGAACAGCTCTGCCACCGCAGAGCCCCTGGTGGGACCGAGCATAGCAGATCTGCCCTGGCCAAGCAGCCTGCACACTGTCTTCCCAGGAGACCTTAGAAAAGCCAGAGGGCTCCATCAGTGCGCAACCTTGACAGAAGCAGATAAACTCATGTAAAACCTACAGTTCTGCGTTCCAAAAGTGTACTTTCTAGAAGAGAAGTCTGAGAAGGCGAGCTTGCCCATCTTTTCTTCACATTTGCCACTGAGTCACCCTTTGGCTTAGCTGAATTTTATTTTTCTTTTATTTAAGGTTCTCCCCAAAAAGGTAAACAAGGCCTACTGCAGAGAGCTTGTAATTAGGCCCGGATCCAGATCCGGAGTGCTCACGTCCTGCTCCCACAGCATCCCCATGTCCCAGGCCCTCAGGGGCTGTCTGTTCTCCGCACCTCTTCTCTCCCTCACACCAGGGGGTCGTATAAGGGTACTTCTACAAGTCTGTTGAAAAGGGGATGAAAAGTTGTCTTGGTGCCCCCCAAAAATTGAAATCCATGCATTTGGATTCATGGAAAGTGCATGTTATGAAAAAACTACACATGGATTTCAAAAAATTTTGCACCAAACTAAATAACTCCATTTTCGCAAACTTTTTGAAGTCCCCTCTTAGTCGGGTGTTGTCTTCTCTCCTACCATGGAATTTCCCACCAGGCCGGCCAGAGTTCTCGCCTGAGTCTGTTTTCTCCCAGTGCCCAGGATGGTGTCTCACCTCTAACAACAGCACCCCGCCACCTGCAGGCCTTGCACACTTGACAGCCAGCGATACCCGTTCACTTCCAAACACTCCCCCTGCTGTCTGCCTCCCTCTTGAGGTGCGCTTGGGACTGCTCATGTCTGGAGAACTGTACCTTCTGAAAAACTTGTGATGAGTACTAAGAACACTTGTAGGAGGAAGAAGGCAGAGAGTAACAAATTCCAAGGAAAAATCTGTTAATTTGATAGCAGTGTATTTGATACATGTTATCATGCGTTCCCAGGTGTCTTTCTCAACGTCCTCTCCCTGAACACCAGACTGACCCAGGTCAGCTGGCTCCTTGGGAGCTCTTACACCTCAGATGGACACCCCTCCGAGCCCCCTCCACTGTGTTACCCATCCTCCCGGGGCCTGAGCCCAACACTTGGCTCGTTCTTGATTCTTCTTCACCCACCCCTCAGCAGTGAGTCTCCAGCACTCTCCAGAATATATCCAGAACACAACTTCTCACCTTTCTTGCTACCACCAATTCACGCTACTGTCATTCCTCACTGGGTTTTTCTAATCATTACTGGATCTGTCCTGCTTTTACTCTTGGCCCTCTATAGTCTGTTTTCCACATGGCAGCCAGAGGAGAGGTAGCTGTGAAAACTGAGTCAGTTTGGGACAGTTCTCTGTTCAGAACCTTCCCAAACCCTCACAGGGTAGAGCGCCCATTACCTACCCCCACCCCCAGTGCTTCTCCCTCTGCTGCAGCTGCACTTAGCTGCCCACTTTTCCACAAGTGTAACAGGCAGACTCTCCCTGTAGGTTCTTCACATGGCTGTTGCTCTGCTGGGGCCATCTCTGCCCCCAGAGCTCCACGTGACTCATTTCCTCTCTCCTGGCCCCCCCTTCAGTTCTGTCCTGAGCATCCCGTTGAAACTTGCAACCCCAGAACTTCTAGTTTGTTCCGCAGCACTTGCCTCATTCTAGTATACCATACGCAGGGAGGTGTCCTAGTCAGTGCAGACAGTGCTCCCAGTAGAAAGCCGGTGCTCCCAGTAGAAAGCCAGCTTCTGTGAGCAGGGATCTTGTTTACTTGCCCACCAGCACGGTCCTTTGTTTCACCCCATCTCAAAGTTCTGCCTGCACAGGGTAGTTGTGGAAATTAAAAGGCAACTAAGTTGCTGTTTTCAATTTCCAGAATTGTATAGTTTCAAATAATTGGTCTTAGTTAAAAACAAAATAGTTTTCCATAGTAAATGGAGCTTTCCTCCCTCAACTCTAGAGATCAAAGGCTCGAGCTTCAGCTTCGGAGCTGGTACCCTGCCACCGTCAGCTGGCACTCTGCAGAGGCCCCAAGGTTTAAAGCCCACATCGGGATTTATTACAGCAAAAGGCAGATCGGTCTTCATTATAAAGAAGTGAGCCAGGAGCAGAGAAGCAGCTTTTCACAGAAAAGCGTAGAATCGGTTTCTTTGAATTGAAAAGCTTCCGTCACTGCTCACATCCTAAAATTTAGCAGATCTCTTCTGCCTGCTCGGGAAACGTGTCCCTTTCATCCGGTGCCAGGTTTTATCCGATCCAGAGCACTGCCACCCAGTTGGTTTGCTCTGTACGTTAGGGAAGACTAGGGCCTTTGTCTTGAGTGTTACATTCTGGCCAGATGGTACCTTCTCAACCTTATAGGGCTACTCTCCCGATTAGGGTTCAGCAGTATGGGGTCCCCCACAGCTGTCCTAAGACTCCCCCCATCTCCCAACATTTGGGTAGAAGTGCTCCTTTAGAAAGCACAGAATTCCAAAGATGCCCGTTGTTTGACTTTGCAGTGACAGGTAAGCCGAGCGTGGTCTGTGTCCCGAAGGTACATGCTGGGGTTGGTGGGGTGCTTTGTGGCTAACACAGCAGAACTTGAATATCTAAGTGAAGACAGCCCCCTTCAAAGCTTACACCTGCCCAAGTCAGCTGTCTCAGGGAGCCTGCCGCTACGCACAGCGCTCAGAATCACCCTCAAAGTCACAGCACGTTCTTCTGAACATCCTCATAGAAAACGTGCGTGCCTGAGGGTAAATCTCATTTTTATATCCAACAAGTAACTTGGGACCGAGTCTCAAACATTGGATAACATTTCTTGGTCTAGAAAGGTTATGTATATGTATATATAAAACATTCTCTCCCTCTAACTTTGCCTTTCATGTAAGTCTTCAAAAAAAACGAGTATCCATTAATAAGACTTAGGAATCACAGGGCCACTGGTGGCATGGCGTGCATGCCGTCACTGGGAGGGGATTTTCTAGCACTTGAACAGCACACCATCTCCTACACACGCCTGTGGCATTCTGAAGAGAGCTTATTTGAATGTGCGAGTTCGTGTCCACCCCTTCCCAGCTGTTTTCATAGTCGCATCCTATATACAAGCCCATGTCTGCTTTCCACGGGACAGTGAGACGAGCCTGCTGTTGCTGCCTTGAGCCAAGAGCCTTTAGAAACCCAAGACTAGGCCCTTGGACATTTTCCTCAAGCCTGGGCAGAGGTCTGTGGGGAAGCATTTAGGACCCACAGCATTTAGGTCACCGCAGAGCAGAGTTCGCTGGACCGTTGTGCCTGCTCGCTGTAAGCGGTGTTCCACTTGCCCTTTCAGAAATCATGGATCCCGACGAGCAATTGGAAACCCTTCACGAAGCCCTGAAACTCCTGCCGCCGGCTCACTGCGAAACCCTCCGCTACCTCATGGCGCACCTGAAGAGGCAAGTTACAGACTGGCGCCTCACACGCCCGCTGCCTGTAGACCGTGAGGTGCAGGGAAGGCAAAGCCATCCATTGGGGGAATGGGTGAACGGCCGGCTGTACGGCCTCTCGTGCGACATGCGCTCGCCGAGGAGGATCCCTAGACGTCACCTCCCTGTGAGCGAGTGCAGACCCGACTGACAGAGGTCGTTGGCAGATGTGAGGAGTGCCAGTGTCTGCCACGGCCGCGCCTTGGGTTCCGTGGGGAGAGAGGCTTGCGGCAGTACAGGCACTCATGTCAAAGCCAGAGCACGGCAGCTGGCAGGAGCGCTCAGGTCTCCTCCTCCTGCTCCAGACAGCCCTCCAGGCCTGCCCAGGAGTTTGATTACGGAGTCAATGTCGCCAGCCAGCACCGAAAGCTGGCATAAGAAGTGGTGAAATGGGGTGGAGGGAGGACGGGCAGCGAGACACTGCAGTTCGTTCTGGTGTTTAAAGTGATGGATGGGGACAGAGCTTGATTTCCCTGCTCAGTCACCCTCGGTCTCTACCAAGTGAGGCACAGTTTGGGGAATTATGTGACTAAGTCTTACGTGTGTAAGGGTTTCGAAATAGAAAACCAATCAGAAACAAAGTTCGATAAGCCCAAAGGCATGACTTACCAGACCGGTGTTCGAGTCACTCGTGGTTGTTTACATTTTCCCGTGTTAAAAGCACCGTGAGCACAGCCCTTGCTCAACATGCAGCAGCCTCACTTGTGAGTTCAAGTTTGCTTCATATTTGCATGTCAGCGGTCCGACCAGAACAAGTAACTCTCCAGTCGCATTCTCTGCTGGTGCTGCAGCAGTAGAAAGGACATGAACACTTACTCCCCAATTTTGTCACCACTGCTCTGTCCCTGGACGCTCAATAAATTGTTCAACAGGCACAGACAACCCCAGAGGAAGCGAGGCGGCCACCGGGGTGGGGAGGGGGATGGGCTAACCCAGGCGCCCGGGTCCCTTCCCGGACCCTACAGCACAGCCCAGGAACCCTGGCATCCTGGATATTCAGCGCTAAACAAAGTCAGTGCTCCGAACCTCCGGGGAGGTCGGGAGCAACGGCGGAGCAGAGAGGCGCTGCTACGTGGGAAGCTGGCGCATCTGGGTCCTGCCTCGGTCTTGGGCACAGTGAGGACCCCTGTGGCTGGCAGGAAGCCATGTGATGCTTTGCTTGTATTTTTCAGAGTCACCCTGCACGAAAAGGAGAATCTCATGAATGCAGAGAACCTTGGAATTGTTTTTGGCCCAACCCTCATGAGGTCTCCCGAGCTGGACGCAATGGCCGCCTTGAATGATATCCGGTATCAGAGACTGGTGGTGGAGCTGCTGATCAAAAATGAAGACATTTTATTTTAAGCTTTTAATTTGAGGGGAAAGAGATGCTTTACAGATGAAGGAATGTTTTACAGTAACTTAATTGGCTCCTGTAGCTGAATTACTTCTTGGTTAGAGGTTGGGGCATATAACCAGATGGAAATGAAGGAACTTTGTTGTTTTCGTAGCCCTGCTCAGCTGTCCTTGTTAAACAGTGAACACACGCTTTCCAGTTCTAGTAAGCCTGGGTGTGTATCATGTCCAGAGAAACTCCAGCTATTGCATGATTAGCCCCCTGTCTGGCAGCGAAACCCCATGCCCAGGAAACAGCAAACTGCACCTGCACGGCCGCTTCATCCCGGGTAGCCTGTGTCGTAACCCCGCATGCCTCACACAGTAAGCCTATCGTGACTGCTTCGGGGTCTGTCCTGGGTTTGTGATGCTTGTACAAACATGCACACACGAATGGAGAGAACAGCACCTCTGCCTGTTGCATTCCCGTAGACTATGGCACATGCCTACTTTTCACAAAGGGTTCATTTCCGGCTTCTCCTAGTTCTCCTCTACATAGTACTAACATAGTACTTTCTTTCTGGCAAAAGCAAAATGTGTTTCAGACTTGTTATCTTTAATAAGTTATCCCTACCAATAAAAGATGTACAACACAGAGCATTTTCTGTTAAATTATTACTGGTTTTCAGTTCTAATTTTGTATTTTTATCTGGCACATGTTTATTTATTAAATTTGGCTTTTAGAAATCAAAAATATTGATAGCTTATTTTTTTCCCCAGAACTGAAATGATTTGGGAAAAAAAAATTGTCATTTAATATTAAGTGCTTCTTCTCACCTCTTTTGTTTATTGTTAAAAATTTTGAGGCAGGCTTTTGGCCTGATAAGACACCGTTTAGGATGTCCATGTCCCCTATGGGAGTACCCGAGTTCAATATCCAACTGCAGCTCCTGACTGTATCTTTCTGCCAGCATAGACAGACGCTGGGGAAGCCACAAGCGATAGTCCAAGTAGCTGGGTTCCAGCCATCCATGTGAGAGACGTGGATTGAGCTTCTGGCTCCCTACTTTGGCCCAGTCCCAGCCTTTGCAGGCATTTAGGGTAGGAGCTAGCCCAGAGCACGCACATTCACACACACACACACACACACACACACACACACACACACGCTGCTTCTCTGCCTCTCAAATATATATAAAAATTGTTTAAAGTTTTGTGATGAACACCTAAAATCATCAAGTGCTAAGAAATAGTATACTCAATGGACTTAGTTTTCTTCTGTCACTCTGGCAGAAACCTCAAATATTTTGACTTTTGGGGGCCATGTTGACAGGAGTTCCTAGAGGCACCACAAGAAGGTTAATTAGAGAGTGACTCTTTCTAACCATTTCATTTGCTGGAATGTGTGGTGTTGCTGGGAGCAAATCCAGAGAGCAGCCTGGCCACTGGAGGAGTGTGGTCTGCAGCCGAGTGCCAGCAACCCAGGTCAGGGGCCCCGGGGCCTGGGGCCTGGCACTTCACCCCTGCCACATAGGGCTTTGCAGTAGTGGCCTTCCAGGGTCTATGTCTTTGTTTGTCAAACCAGCACCCTTCTAGAACTAAAGTCCTGTTCAGCTTTTAAAAGTGAAACAGCATTAAAGACATTTTCAAGCCTTCAAGACGGTCTCAAACATAAGGAAACAAAAATAGAGTTGTTCCCTGGTTTCGGCCCAAGGCTATAGTAGGTAGTTTGTAGAACTCTCTGCTTCCATCAGTGTTCCTGTGGAGAAGATGTGGTCATTCAAGAGCTACTCCTCCACAGCTCACTTCAGTCTCCTGTGAAACGTGTCATTGCACCAGGCACCACTGAACACAGAGATTGATCAAGTGCAGACTTGATTTCGAGAATTTTCTTTAAAGTGGCAGCCACTAAAAGGCACCGAACACAAATGCTCTTGACCCATGAGATACATTCACCAGAGAGCTGATCCAATGAGTGTGCCCCGGGGGGTGTAAGCCTGGAATGCTCTGTGTTCATGGCTGGGCTCAGTCTTCTACACAGTCCTACTCCGAAGGGAGAAATCCAGTTGTAAAGGATCGCGCTGTGCCCGAGAATACTCTCGGCCCAGTCTGAGGGCTGGGGTAGAGCAGGCACTTGGAGCTGGGCTGTACCTGGAGGAGCGCCTCCCAAAGAGGTAGCTATCTCCGGGGCATCACAGCTTTCAGGCATGGCTCCAGGTGAGGTTGTGGATGACCAGCCCTGGGAAGAGTGCCTGTGGCGGCGGTGTTAGAGAGCCAGCCCTGTGGTTTGTGTCCTCAGAACGTGCAGACAAGTCACAGCCAACTCGGCTGTGAACATCCTTGCACGGTTGGGTGACAAATGAAGAAATAATTCCCAGCCACTTGAGGTAATTTCCTCAAGAAATAGCCAGAATCCTTTGCATACCTTTCTTTAGCCAATGCAGGATTAATTATGTCCTGGCCCTTTACACTCAGGCAAAGGTTTCTATTCCCACCAGTAAGGAGGGGAGAGGAGGAACCGATGAACCACCCATTGCTACCCCCAACAGGTGCGCTGCCCTCACCATCAAGGGTCCATGCCTTCTTGACTTTCTATATAGAGGTTTAAAGCATTTACAGAGAAGGGGGCCTGCATACTGACAAGTGAGTAAAGCCGCCACCTGCGACACCAGCATCTCATGTGGGCACTGGTTCCTGTCCTGGCTGCTGCACTTCCCATCCAGCTCCCTGCTAATGCTCTTGGGGAAGCACCAGAATGGCCCAGCTGCTTGGGCCCCTGCACCCACATGGGAGACCAGGAAGAAGCTCCTGGCTTTGGCCTGGCCATTGCAGCCATTTGGGGAGTCAACCAGCAATGGAAGATTCTTACTCTTCCTTTCAAATAAATTTTTTTAAAAAATAGAAGTCAAAGGTTTTCCCCTTTACCTTTTTGATTTTTAATGCTCTTAGGCCAGCTGACCAAAGGAAGTACTTCACTGAGCCAGACTTAAAATGTGCCTGTGAGTGGGAAAACGAGTGTTTACCAAAATGTTTCTAGTTTTCAAGCTCGAGTTGACCTTTGAATAACTTCAGTTCAGGATTCCAGTCACCATTTTCCATAACAAAATACTTTAGAGTTTATCACTCCAAAGCTGATTACATAGCACGTTTATTTATGAAGCAAAAAGTTTAAAACGCACATTGGGGGGGGGGGAAAGGTATCCAAAACCCTTTCCAACTGCATTTTTTATTCATCGGAAGTGAACATCTCAGGGAAGTCTTCAGGTGTTTCTATAACTTGATGTGCCTGTAACAGTCACGTTTGTTTCCTAACTACTAACAAAGGCATTCCCTTCCAGGAACAGAAGCAGCCACATGCTTTCCATGCCTCATTCCTCAGCTCACGCTTGCACCAACACCTGGGTCGCTCTGACCAGCATTCACTGTGGCCAATAGGAGGCTCTGAGTACAGCAGTCAGGGGCCTGTCAGCCCAGTCCTTAGAGATCTGGTTCTCACGGTAGCATCTGCAAATGCAAGGAAAAAGACCTGCATCCCTTGATGTTTCCATGTTGCTCACTCCACATACGTTTCCTGAGTGCCCCCTGTGTGCCAGGCACTGTGCTAGGACTGACTTAGACCTCTAAGATCAGTAGACGCTCTCCAGGAACTTGCTAATTTAGCCTCATCTTTCTTAGGCTTCTTCACATTATGCATCTGGTCACCTGTGGGCCTCAGCACGCATTGGCAACAGAAAGCCACAAGAAAGACCACAGCCTTCTCTTGGGAAATGAGAGCTCTCAAGTCCTACTACTGCAATTCCACTTGACACTTTAAAGTTGATCTCAAATGTTTGACCAGTAAGGGCCTTCCAGAAATAAAATGCCATCAGCCTGGAATATTTAAAACCGAAATCTTTTGATTTTCATTGTGTCAAGCTTAGAAGTGTTGGTTTCCCCCGATGTGCCTTCAGGTGCAGCTTGTGCACAGTCCTAAGCTTGTCCAGGCAAAAACAGCAAGTCCTAGCACGAGTGGACACTTTCCCGAGTTTTTATCCTTACCAAATGTTTAGAATACAAATAATGTGTTCAAGGTGTTTAATTATATTGAAATTATGAGAAAGAGGACACAGGCATACAAAGGTTAAGTGCAGCCATCTTAGCATCAGCGTTTCCTTCCCAGTAGTCCAGGGACAGAAGCTGTGACCAGCACCAGGACAAAGCAGTGAACATAGCCGTCACGGTCAGGCTCCATGCCCTCACCCTCATGGCCCACTCTGACCTCTCTGCCCCAATATTGGGCAAACTCCAGTATCTGTTGGCATCACCCAGAGAACTTGATAGAGCAGGCCCCACCTCATCTCCAGAATTTCTGAATTAGGAGATTTAGGGTAGGGATCAAGAATGTGTACATCTAACCAGCCCCCTGGTGATGCGGTCCCTGCCAGTCCCTGGGTAACTCTTTCCGAGCCACTGGTCCCGAGTGTCCTCCCATGGCTCTACATTAGAGCATTTGAGTCGCCTATCGCAGAACAGTTAAATCGAACATTCTATAGGAAAGACCTGGACAGACGGCTCCCCAGGAATTCAACTTTATTTCCTGTTGATAGTTTAAATGTACTCAGAGTATGGTAAGACAGAAGACAGAAGTGATTGTTGTGAAGGTAGGAGTCTCTACTCAACAGACCCTAGAACCTAGAGGAACTGCACACAGGGCCAGATGGGGGAAGGGCCAGGGTCAGTATGGAGGCCGAAGGAAGGCAGAAGGTGGGCCACAGCCTTCGTTGGGTTTCTCAAGGGAATGATGAGCCAGGCGGGGAGGTACACTAAGAGTGTATGACTGACTGCTTTGAGCCATTGTGATGGTTTCTGGGCTGTAGGGGTGGTCCCTTGTCTGATGCCTGCCCTGGGGTGACTTAGGGCAGAAGGGAATATTGGCTGCTAGTGGTTGATTTGTATATTAAAAGGTACATTCAAAGGGGGTCTTTTGCTCTCTCTAGGATTTGGGTAGCTCTGGGAGAGACAGTCTGCCCAGGATCAAGGCCCCAAGGGCCAGAATGTCGAGAACACAGAAATAAGATATCATCAATAGTTGGCTGTCCTCACTTCTCTCCGGCCATCTCCCACTTTACCACCTCGGTTTGACTCTGTCCTCAATACTTTCCTATTTCTTATTCAAATTTTATACTAAATTTCATAGCTTAACCTAAATCAGACGTTAAGTCAGAAAAAGGAAATTGTGATTTTTATAAAATTTTACAAACTCCAAAGAGAATGGATCAGATGAACATCTGCTTAACAAGACAGGCAGCTTCCCTGGGGACCACCAAGTTCTCAAAATGCACTTGAGGGGCTAGTGTTTCACATATCAGAAATGTGAGTTGTCCTGATCACTAGGACTTGGGGCTCAAAACAGTACCCCAAAGACTAGCACTTGGCCAGCCCCAGAGGCCTCAGTCAAGGTCCTTGTAACCTTATCTTGTTTCTACCACAAACACAAGGAGAGGCTCTGTGGAACACTCTCATCTGCCCCAAGACATGGACGAGGCACAGAACACAACTGCCTTCCATCCCCGTGGGGCCTCACGGGAAGAGAGACTGGAGTGATGCCTGTGTGGACATCATCACAAGACATTCTTGTCTCTGGCTCAGGTTCCAGAGGGAATCATTCAAGTGTTCTCTATCTTCTGGATTCCAATAATCATTTACTATCTCTAAAATTGCGTGCCGCATCCCCCAGCCCCAACCCATTTCCCTCTTTCCCGTGAAGGGGCTGCGTAAGCATCAACAATCTGGTTGACACGTTGAGTTTCACACGCGTGTCCGACTCTGGCTTCCATACACGTTAGGCACTCGTGGCAGCCTTTCTCCTGTTTATCATCACTTCATTTCAGCGAACCTTCCAAGGGTGAGGGGAGAGCCTTATGAGGACAGCCTGACACAGCTACGAGGCCTAGAACCAAGACCCCCTCCTCAATGTCACTGCGCCGTTTACTCCAGGAAACTTTGCCCAAGGAAGACAAGACTGCACCACCACTGCACTCTGCCTCAGGAACTTCCTGGAGATGAACTTCCAAGGCAGCAAAGAGCTCACTGACCGAACAGTGGCTTACCTGTCACACCTTCCCACAAGGCCCTGCTACATTCCCTCAAAGACATCTTAACTGACTTGAGCCCACGATCCCGAGACTACAAAGCCCTCCTCAGGCTTCGCATCCTGAGACACTGCTTACACGCTGTGGTTCTCTCCCTCTTACCACCCTAGTTCCAGTTTAACTTGGTTTTGCTGTTAGCAGTCTGGGAGCTCAGCAGTTATTTCAAAAGCAAAGGGCCCTGGAGTCAAAGCAGCTTGAGGAAGATGATGCATCAGCTCCACCTTATGAACAGGCATGTCGGCATCTTCGAGCTGCTTTAAAAGTAAATTTAAACAAGCTGGTAACTTGGGCATAGGAAGACTTTTTCCTGCAAACTTATGATCAAAGAAAAATTCTGACATGTTCTAAATTTAATTACAAGGGCTAGAGAATAGAGGGAGTAAGAGATAAGGGAAGTGTTTGTTTTTTTAAGACTTGTTTATTTGAAAGGCAGAGTGACCGAGGAGAGGCCGAGAGATCTCCCATCTGCTGGTTCACTCTCCAAATGGCTACCACAGCAAGATCTGGGCCAGATCAAAGCCAGAAGCTCCATCCGCATCTCCCATATAGGTAGAGAGACCCAAGCACTTGAGCCATCATCCCCTGCCTTCCCAGGTGCACCAGCAGAGAGCTGTATTGGAAGTGGAGGATCCAGGACTCAAACCACAGCTCCGATATGGGATGTTGGTGCTGCAAGCAGCGACTTAACCCATGTGCCACATGTTGGTCCCAAGATAAGTCAGTTAATGGCTGGAGGTGAAGCCAACAAAAACAGTCTCTCCCTTCTGAATGAAAAGTTGGACTTGAACCTCATCCTGTTGATGCAGGAACTGTCCAGACTCAGAACCCAACCTGCCCAGAACTCCCCAGTCTGCACTCTCGTCCCTAGACTTTTCCTACCCGGAGTCACGTGGCCCCGCCTTACCCAAGCCAACACAGATTCATCGTAAGCAATCCCTTTCTTCCTCAAATTTTACTAAAATACTCCTAGCTCTAGGTCGAGTGGACATTTTTCCAACTGCTATCTGGTCTTGCTGCTGGTATTTTCCAGAAATTTGTCCCAGGATCTGGTCCCCCCATCCCCAACAGGCAGAGTTAGACAGTGAGAGAGATAGAGAAAGGTCTTCCTTCCGTTGGTTCACCCACCAAATGGCTGCCACAGCCTGTGCACTGCGCCGATCTGAAGCCAGGAGCCAGGTGCTTCCTCCTGGTCTCCCATGTGGGTTCAGGGCCCAAGCACTTGGGCCATCCTCCACTGCACTCCAGGGCCACAGCAGGGAGCTGGCCTGGAAGAGGAGCAGCCTGGAAAGAATCTGGCACCCCAACCAGGACTAGAACCCGGGGTGCCGGAGCTGCAGGCGGAGGATTAGCCTAGTGAGCTGTGGCGCTGGCCTGTTTCTTCCTTTCTAAGTATCTGTGAGGGCTCAATAAACCCTTTTATTTCAGATATCCCTCAGTCTCGATTTTAGCTTAACATTACTAACTTTTCTGGGGCCATTTTTCACCTTAACAGGTTTACAAACATTGATTTGAGTCAAGTCACAATGACTTAGAAATTAATGACCCTGCCATCCTCCAGCCAATGGTGAGCGAGAAGGCACCAGGCTTCCCCAGGGCCTCTGCGCTGGGCCAGCACCCTGCCCCCAGGGGACAGCGAGTTTCCCGGGCTCTCCAGTCTGTCTGCAGATGGCTGTTCACAACAGCCCCCCAAGCCAGGCACCACTCCCCACTTTGCCAGAGCAGGAAGAACCATGATGCGCTCTTGTCCCGGGTTCCCAAAGCCACTGGAGCACCTGCACCTGCACAAGGCCCCACACAGGCTGCACTTAGAATGAGCACTTCGTGAACACCCACTGGATAACCAGTCCTCCTCCTGAGGGCAGGGCAGGAGGTGGGGGAAATCTCCATCCGGCACCTCGGTAGCCTCTCAGCCAGGGCAGCTGACTTCCCGTTGTTTGCATGCTAGAAAGTCCCTGGTCTCCTCCCAGGTCTGGGAGAAGAAAATCATAGCTCAGAATTCTAGTATCCAACACCTTGTCTGTGAAATGCATGGCCAAGCTAAGAGGACTGGCGTCACAAAGCCAGGATCACTCACACCACCAAAGAGCATCTTGCAAGTGTGTTCCTCGGCGTCTTCTTGCTAGGAATTAGTCACCGTGAATATTAACTGCAGTGATTAAAAGGAAACATCTGGACACCGGCAATGTGTGAGGGGTTTAAGCTGCTGCTGGTGGTACCTGCATGCCAACCTGATGGCCAGTATGTGTCCCAGCTACTCTGCTCCCAATCCAGCTTCCTGCTCATGCTCCCGAGAAGGCATCGAACTATGGCCTAAGTACTTGAGCCCCTGCCACCCATGTGGGAGACCCAGATGGAGCTCCTGGCTTCAACCTGGCCCAGCCCTGTCTGTGGGCGGCTACCCGGGGCACGAATCAGAAGATGGAGCATCTCTCGATCTCTCTCCTTCTGTTGCCTTAATCCCTCTGCTCCCACTCCCCACTCCCACCCCCCACCCCCCCACACACAGTATCTTTCTCCACCACTCTGCCTTTCAAATAAATCAATCTTGAGAAAATAAAAGGAAACATCTATGAAGACAGGCTGGAATCCTTATGCTCTAGCTGGGTGTAGCAAGAAAAACAGCTGCCAAAGAGAAGCAGCTCATCACGTCACTTCGTGCAAGGGAGGGAGGGAGGAGCGATGGACCATTCCCTGAAGCTGCTCAGATGGGGCCCCAGACCTAGATCCCTGGTGCCGCCGATTGTCTCCCCCCTGTCCCTGCCCCGCTAGCTCACTACCCTGCTGCTGCTTTCCCAGATCACAGAGCTGTGTTTACAGAGGCGGCCAGGGTGCTCGCTCTCTGCAAAAATGCAGGCCATTGCAGGCCTCCTGCATGTATGTGGGCGATGACAAAGCTTTCTTCCTGCCTACACCCCATGACCGCTCTTCTTTCTTCCGATTCCAACTTTATAATGGGGAGCAGAGGCTCTCACAAGCAATAAATGCCCACTGCTCCCCTCCTTGCCCGCCAGTGGGGCACCAAGGAGCCTCCACAGGGCCCAGGAGAGGACTGGCCCAGCCCAGCTTCAGCCAAGACACAGAAACGGAGCCTGCTGTGAACTGCCTCCCCCTTGCCCTCAGACCTACTCAAATGCAAGCAAAAGCAAAGAACAAATCCCTGGGATCCATTAGCAACACGGGCAGTTCCTTTCTTCCACATAGGTTTTCCTTGTACCAAAAGCCTGGCCCAATCAAAGCGAATCCAAAGGCCAGAGTTAGTTCTCCGAGTGCCTGAGGCATCCTAGGATGTCGTGGGAAAAGAGCTCAGGCTTGGAATTCTAAAACAAAGCTTGCTGATTATGAGAGGACATTGCAGGAGAAGAGAACGCCGGCCAGAAGCTGGGGCACCTGCAACACCGAAATTCGGGGCGGAACTTTACACCCTCAACCTCTACAAAGCTTTGCTTGTGGCCAGCAGGGAGGGTGACCACAGGGCTGATGGCTGGCCACTGCCACCGGAAGAGCCATCAGGAGGTTGAGCGGCAAAGGGCGGGTCATCCTATAGGCCTAGCCATTCCAAATGCTGTTGAAAACGGTCCGAGGAAGTATTTGTTCTGAAAGATCAAAGGAGAAAGGAAACTCTTCCAGGGGCTCCTGATGTCTGTTCAAGGCAAGGAAGCACCAAGGGTCTAATCAGCATGGGGAGGGAGCTGGCTGTGATTACCAAGGGGCTGGTTTCCTGGTGGGGCAGCACATCACAGGTGTGAATCACACCCGTTCACCCTAGGACCCTGCACTCTTGAACAGGTCACAGAGGTCTTGCATAGCTCCTGGGTGATGGCTCAGCCGAGAGCTCCCGGCTCTGACGTTGCAAAGAGCTGGCCCTGCCATGGTTATATGGGTCTCCAGGGATGTCCCCTAGAGACCACAGCAGACCCTTTGAGCCTCCCCTGCTGCCGTGGGTGGTGTCATCTGGTCCCACGTGTGGGCCAGGAGGGACTGGGAAGCGAGACATTTTGCAAATGGGTGGGTGACCCACAGGGATGCGTGGTCACGGCAGGATCTGGTTGCCATGGGGATGAGAGGTTTTCTGCTTGAGGAGTAATTTTCCATTGTGTCCATACACATGTGGCAGATCAGTGGGCTTTTGCAGATGGCCTCCAGGGGAGGTTTGTGTATTAAAGGAAACATTTTAGAAGTTGTTCCCAGGGGCTGGCTCTTTGGGGAGAGGTAGCTAGGTCTGCCTTTGCCAGGAAGTGAGGAGGGGAGGAGCATGGAGGTCTCCCCAAGTCACTCAGGGCATCAGTGCAGTGTTGCTGGGTGCTGGATCAGAAGGAGAGAGAAGCATTAAGGATAAGTCAGGATTTTCTCCTCTTTCTTCAGAAGGGAAATTTATTTCCTACCTTTCCTGCAATTCAGCAAATGACTCCACCCCCCAGGCCTCTAGCTCAACATTTAGGAGCACTATTTTGAGCCCCTGTGGACTTTGGGGTGTGTGGTGAAATACACAAAGCATAACAATTACCATTTAACCCCTTTCAAATGTACAATCTGGTGGCATGAAGTGAATTCACCATGGTGCAGCCACCACCTCCAACTTCAGAACTTCCCCATCATAACAAACAGAAGACCGTACCCACTAAACGACCCTTGCCCATTCCTCTTTTCTAACATCTGGTAACCACTATTCTGCCGTCTCTTGAATTTGCTTACTCTGCATACCTAATATAAATGGAATCACGTAATGTTGGTCCTTTTGTGTCTGGTTTACTTTGCTTACCATAACGTATTCAAAGTTCATTCATGTTGTAGTATGGATTGATATTTCATTCTTGGGCCCAGTGATTGATTGGGCCAGTGGTTAAGATGCCACTTGGGAAGCCTCCATCCCACGTCAGAGTGTCCGGGCTTGAGCCATGGTCCCACTCCTGACCTCAGCTCCCTAATAATGCACACCACGGGAGATAGCAGGTTATGGCTCAAGTGTGTGGGCCCCCAAACCTCCATGAGAGACCTAGACCGAGTTCTCAGTCTCCAGCTTTGGCCTGGCCATGTGGGTATTTGGGAATAAGGGGAGTAGACCAGTGGATGGGAGCTCTGCTTTAAAAAGAATTTTAAAACAAACTTTATTCTTTTTCCCCTCAAATTGACAGGGCTCCCCAAATACCTATAATAACCAGAATTGGACCAGGCTAAAGCTGGGAGCAAGGAACTCCACCCAGGTCTCCCATGGGAGTGGCAGGAACCTAACTATTTGAGCCATCACCTGCTGCCTCCCAGGGTATACATTAGCAAGAGGTTGGAATCAAGAGTTAGAACAGAATGAGAGAGGTAGACACACAAACTCCCCACCTCTTGCTTGAGTGAGGTCCTGTGTCACCTAGGGCTCTGCCCCCAGGAATACCATCACCAGAGACTGAACCAATACAGTCCATGCCCGATCTTAGACTGTGAACCTCCAGAACTGTTAGCCAAAATAAATCTCTCTGCTTATCAGGTAGCCTGACTCAGGTATTTTCTCTAGTAGTAATGAAAACCTGAAAACATCTTCTTAGTTCAGTTTTCTTCTGACTGCTCAGATGCACTGTACTTGGGAGCAGCACTCAGTGTACTGGTAACAAATTGATTGAATTAAGCAAAAAGGTGGGAGGAGAGGGCAACCGTCCTGTCTTCCAAACCCTCCTGAGCCACCCTGAGTACCCAGCCATACATGGCTTCTACCACCCATTCATGAGGGCCTGCATCACAACCACCTTCCCATCCCCCACCCTCACCTCCTGCCTCCCGCCTGTCCATGCTGGGGGCCCACAGCAGCTCGCCCACAGGCTGCCCTGTGCTCTTCTCCCCAGCACATCGTTGGCACTGGCAGTCTCCACAGCCTGCCCTGTCCTCACTGTTCTTTGTGATGCTTTGTATTCTCGAGCTACTCATGCCTTCTCCCCCACCCCACACACATGCACCTGCAGCATCTGGTGCTAGACTAAGCCCGCAGAACTCAGTAAACAAGAGCTGCCTATTCATGACCCTGGCCATAGCCAGACGGATGCTGCTTGAGCCCTCTGCAGTAACAAACATCTATACCTGCAAGAAGCCATTTCTAGAGATGGAGGCTAGGTGATCACTCAGCTCCATTTTGCTTTTGTTTCTTTGAATATTTTCATTGTGAAATACAACATATAATCAACATCCATGTAATTGAACAAGGTAAAGCAGACATTCTTGTCACTGCCACCCAGAGCAAGGAGAACCTTGCCACACACCGCATAAGTCCCTGTCCACCTTACAAAACCCTGGCCACAGCCCTTGGGGTAGCCCTATGCCAAATTGTCATGTCTTTCCCTTTTCTTCATATTTTACTACTTTTATATCCAACCCTTAAAAATGTGGTTTAATCTTTGCTTATTTTGGAAATTTACATGAACGAAATAATACTATAAATATTTTTGGATTTGCTTCATTCACTCCGCTTTAGGTTTGTGGTTATACCAAGCCATGGCAAGTTTCCAGTGTGTAGACACAGCTCAATATACTTAGGGCATATATCTGATACGTGCTGATGGGTTGTTCCAAGTGTGGAACTCTCAGGAAAAATACCAACACATCCCTAGACACAAGACATGAGCCCAGGCCTTCACTCCTACTAGGTAATGAGAGTGGACGGGGCTGTGTCATTCTCACTCCTGTCTCTGGCAAGAAGATACCTGCTACACCCCTGCTCTCCCACCCTAGAAAATGCCCTGGAAACCCACACACACAGGGAAGGTCGCCCACCCCTTCTACTGCAGCTAAAAACATCCGACAGCCACATCATTAATCTTGATGACCTCCTAACCCAGGGACCCCTGAGGAACCTTCCACAGCAGTCCCTGCCCCAGCCTCGGGGGTCCAGGCACAGAGAACACTGCTGTTATCCTGAAGCTGTGAACTGTAGAGCCCCAGCTGGCCACAGGCCCAGCCAGCAGGTCATAAAATGACCATCAAAGTTCAGGATGCCACTGTGATGTTAGATGGATCCCAGGTGTCCCCTGCAAACTCCTTTTCCGCTCCCTGCCAAGCTGAGCCATCCCCTCCCCCAACCCCAGCTTGGCAGCCCCAGCCATGACCTGGGCTGGGATCAGAGTTGCTGTAGCCTTGACCTTGCCAGCTGGGAGCTCCAACTTCTGCCTGGTGACTAGACCTGCCTCAGGAACAGATCAGAGATGCTGTGTAGACCACATCAGAATCAACTGATCCAGCTCAAGTGTAGAAGTAAATAAAAAGTTCAGTCCATTCTCTTTGTTCAAAGACAAAAAAAATACATGTGCACTTTATTCTAAATTTCGATTACTAGAGGTCAGTACAAAGAACACAAGCAAAATCTCTGAAAAATCTCACCAATCCAGAAATAAGCGCCACAAACCTTGGTCAATGTTATTCCAGTTTTCTCAGGGCCAAAATACAGAAGGACAGCAGATAGACAGATAGGCGGATGGATGAATAGAGGAGTAGAGAGCTATGGATATAATTTTAGGAAAATTATATAAATTTTAGAATTGGATGGAAAGGAGGGGTTTTAAGATCCCCATGTCCCATAACAGAGTGCCATGTCTCAGAGCCTAGCTCTGCTCGCAACTCCAGTGTCGCATTAATGTGCATCCTGGGCAGAAGCAGGTGATGACTCAAATAGGTAGGCCACCACCACCCACATGGGAGACCGGCATTGAGTTCTGGGCTCCTGGCTTCAACCTGGCCCAGTCTTAGCTGTTGTAGGCATTTGGAGAGTGAACCAGCAGCTAGATCTGTCCCCTAGCCTTTCAAGTCAATAAAATAGAAAAAACCTAGTAATTATGTATTCCTCTATTTTGAGAGTTATATTTATTTGAAAGACATATTTACACAGAGAATAGACAGAGAAAACAATCTACCACCCACCAGCTCATTCCCCAGATGGCCTCAATGCCTTGGGCTGGGCCAGGCCAATACCAGGAACCTGGAACTCCATCTGGGTCTCCCACGTGGGTGCAGGGGCCCAAGCACCTGGGCCACCTTCTGCTGCTTCTCAGAGGCACATTAGCAGGGAGCTGGATCAGAAGTGGAGCAGCCGGGACTCGAACTGTTGCTCCTATGAGATGCCAGTGTTTCAGGTGGTAACCTAACCCACTATGCCACAACACCAGCCCCACTGCTCTTTAAAAACTCACAATTGTTGGATTTTTCCCCTATCCAAGTAGGACATTCTTAATGCAGAAAGAGATCATAGAACACACAATTCATCCACATACCACTATCAGAAAATTAATGCTAACATGTCTGCACCCATGGGTATACATGTGATATGGCCTCAAATGTGTCCTGTCCCCAAGTTCACATGTGTGTAGCCAGGCCCCCACCCTTTGATGTAGATTTTATCTGTTCCTAGGCCTCCATTCATCAGTCTGCACATGGTGTTGAAAAGTCAACTCCTTTCTAGGGATCAACTCACTGAATGAGGGGACTAGAACACAGGTAAGATTCTGGAATGCAGGCCTTGAAATCCTTTTCTCACCCCTACAGCTAATCATCTGCTGCTATACTTGGAGATGTTTTTCAAGAACTCCAAACCTTGCTCAAAAACAAAGCAAAAACCAACTGCTCTGAAGGCCCCAGACTATTGGAGCCCACTGTGCCATCAAAACATCTTCAAAAGAACAGGGGGGCCACCCATTGCTGACCAAAGGCAGGCCATGATGCAGGTTGAGCCACCACTTGCAACACCAGCATCCAGTATCAGACTGCCAGTTTGAGTCCCAGCTGCTCCACTCCTGGCCCAGCTTCCTGTTACGGTGCCTGGGAAGCATCTGTCAAGAGCCCAAGTGCTTGGGCTCCTGCCACCCATTTGGGAGGCCTAGATAGAGCTCCTGGCTCCTGTCGCTCTACCTTTCAAAATAAGGTAACTCTTAAAACAGCCACTACAGAGCAAGGCCATGAGTGCTGGGGACCCATCAGAGACCCATACACAAGCTGGTCGTGCACTGGTCAACCCTCCACTTCCACCTGTCAATCACGCTGCCCTTAACCTCTCAGGGAGTCTGGGAATTAAGCACAGCAACCCAACTCCCTGCGTGGAGCATTTCCATGAACACCGGCTTTCTTCCACCACCCCAGGTACTGGCGATTGGCTTTGCGCAACAGGGGAGTGGGAGCAGTTCTGGGGCTCTAGGAACTTCTCCAACTAACTTTGGCATTGTCCTGTAGCACGTAGAAACCCTAACGTCCGGTGTGACTACATTTGGAGATAGGGCCACTAATGAGGTAATTAGGATTAAATGAGGTCATAGGACCCTGATCCAACAGAAATGAAGTTCTTTGAAAAAAAATTCATTTCTATTTATATTGAAAGAGTTCCATCTTGCACTGTTTCTCCCAGGCCATTAGCAGAGAGCTGGACAACAGTTCTGCAGGCCTGCCCCTGCCCCCACCCAGACAGGGCTCGGGGTGAACGGAGCCAAGAGGAACCAAGGGAGGAGCCCTCGCCTGCCACTTGGTAGGAGACAGAGCTTTGTCTCAGCTTGGCCACAGACTCAAGTGTGCAAGTGTGCACGTGAAGCGAAAGAAAGCCAAACACGACCATTACGATGGCGGTAAACGGTCTATAAACCTGCATGTCTAGAGACCCACGCTACAACTAGAATTCCATCACCCGGATACCAGACCACACCGGAAGTGCTGTTAGGCGGCAGCCTCCCTCCCTCACAGCAGCCCCAGCCGGCAGGCCCCGCTCTCCTTGTCAGATTGCCCTTACTCCCCAGACACACAGGCCCTCTGTCCTGCAGACCCCACAGCCACAGAATCAACTCACCACAGATGGAAACATTTAAGACAGAAATCCAGAAAGTTCCAGAAAGCAAAACAGAATTGCCACATGCCAAGTAGGACGCTGGACCCACGCGGATGGAAGGACGCGTAGCGCCCCCTCACGAGCCCCCGGCCTCTCTGCAGCGCTCTGGAGCCATGCACACCTTACAGCCGGGCCATGAGGGCGCATTCGCGCTGAACCGGCACGACTCTCTTCCCACCATCATTCCCAGACAACGTGTAGCAACTCTGCACGCAGCATTTACATCATATCGGTTATCTTAAGTATCCTGGAGGTGATTAAAAGTACACGGGAGGGTGTGCACAGGTTATGTGCAAATACGACACCATTTTCTGTAAGGGAGTTGAGCCTCCGTGAATTTTGGCATCTATGGGGTGCTGCAGCCTCTCTCCCATGGATACCGAGGGGCAACGGCTCTTAGGAGAATACAGGAGGGAAACCTCCAGCCATGTCTAACCTGAGCCGGGCAGAGGCCAAGAGTGCACGGGGTCACAGAGGGAGGCCCCTTGAGGAGGAAGAGCTCCTGGGAACAGAGTAAAGACATCCTTAGGAGCACCCAGGGCCTGGATGGGATGTGCACCCTGGAAGGACGCTCGCCACTCACGGTCAAGGCTCACCTCCCCAGCAGACCCCAGACCCGTGGCTCAAAGTGCAGGTCAGGGCCTCCGAAGCAAGGCCTCATCTCCCAGGCCAGACGGGACAGCCTGCGCAAGTTTCCCAAAAAGCACCCGAGGAGCCAGAAGTTGCAGCCAAGTACTTCGTCTCCATAGCAACAGGGGCTTGAACCAAATTTTAAACAAACCATTTGGGAAATAGACACAATAAATAAAAAGGGGCTTAAGTCTGTCCCTAGAGCCAGCTCCAGGAGTTGCCTGTCCCTGGGGAGGGAGCTGCTCCAGCCCCAGCCCCAGCCCAGGGCCCCGCAGCAGACCAGGCTCCAGGAAGGCCCTGAACAGGAAGCTGGGAAGGTGGGTCCGAAGTTCGTCATCCCAGCCCTCTGCCACTCCAGCCTCCCTGGCACTCCTTCTTACCCAAGACCCTCACGGCGCCCCTACCCCAGGGCACGGCCCCTGCTCACCCTCCCACCCCCTCGCCCTCGTGGTCGGCTAACTGCTCAGGCACCAGGACTGCGTTTCAGCCAGGTGCCCGTGATAGCAGCACTGCCCCCCAAAACCACACCTCCCCCACCCAGAGGCAGACGTGGGGGCCTCTGCGTGGGGCACACAGGCTGGGGGCCTCCTAGGATCACACCGTGTGAGGGGCTACCTACCCCACACAGGCCAACCTGACTCCCGGGCAGGTGGGGGCAGGGTGAAAAAGACTTAGGGCTCCTGCTCCGTGGGGGTGCAGAGCAAGCTCACAGGCTCAGCCCCGCACAGCACCAGCTGGCGAGCGCACCAGAACTCTGTCTTCCCCCATGCCACCTCCTCCTCTCACCTAAAATGGGAGGAGAGGGGGAGGAAATGCTGCCTTTTCCGCCTGTGCTGAATTTATCCCAGCCGCATGCAGACCGGCTGCGGAAGCCTGGGAAAAGATAAACAAAGACGCCTTGCGATTTTTCCAAAATCTCCCCGTGTTCTGTAGCCCACTCGGTTTGCTTCCTACCTTGCTGGCGTTGGCTCTCCACCCGGCTCCGCTCCAATCCGCATCTGAAGCCGGCCTCCTGACTCGCAGAGGCCCTTATAGCCCACCCCGCACGAGCTGCAGACCCCGGCGGACATTCGTTGCACCTGAGGGGACCATGAACCTCAACAGGTGCCTAGTGTTTTCTAACTGGCAACCTCCTTTGCCTCGATCACTGTTTGGCCATGCTTCTTGGTCACTAGCTCTGCTCTGGCCCCCTCTATACTCTGCCCAGAGCAAGGGCACATGGCCTTGTCCCCTTCTTGTTCCCTGTGGAGGATCTTGGGAGAGATGCAAATTGCTCCAAGCCTCAGGGAGAAAGAGAGCCTGCATATGTAGCGCAGGGATCACCTGGCTTGGACCACAGAGACCGGCGCTGGGGGCAGAAGGAGAAAATCTCCAGGGGGCCGTCTGGTCTTCCTGATGGCCAAGTGTTGATAAAAGAGCTGTCTGCAGAGTCCCTTCTGGAAAGCGGGCCCTGCTTGTGCACCTGTGGCTCCTCATCAAGTTCAGGTGCCCCTAAGAGGCCACGTGCAATCATTTGCCAGGCAGCCAGCATGCAGCAGGCCAGGTCTGATGCTGACCGCATCACCAGGCCCTGGCACCAGCGGCATCTGTGAGGACTGAGCTGCCCCATAGGGCACAGAGACAGTGCCATAGGCCTGGGTGCAGCGGGAGCCTTGTGCCTCCGTTTTCCCAGTCTCCCCTTCCCTCTGTCTCTGAGCCGCTCAACACACACATTCTCCTGCCTACATCAGCCCAGTTGGCTCCAGCTGAGTACAACAGGGAGCTGATTGCCCAGGCCCTGGGCTCTCATTCCAGAAACTTCCACCCTACTCCTTTTCAAATCCTGTCTGCTTGCCCAAGGCCAGAGTGAACTCACTACCCTGAGACAGCATACCTCTGTCAGGTTAAAGGGACAAAAGCCTCCAAGTCTTGCACCAGCCCCTGCTGTCACCCCTCCCCCAATACCTGGCTTCCTCCACCCCAAGGGGCTCTTCCCACCGTTGAGTGGCCCGAGCAGTGACCGTGTGTGGGCTGTTGAGGACATGTGAAACAAGGCCACTGGCCAAGATAAAGTTTTTCTTGGGAAGCCCCCGCTGGCCCCCTTTGTGGCCTCCGACCTGTTTGCTTCAAGCCCACCTATCCCAGTTACCTGGGACTTGTAACTGGGGCTCTGATGCACAGAGCAGGTGCCCAGGGATGGCCTGGAGGGCCCGCCCCAGCCTGCTGTGGTTAGCAGTCACCATGTGCCTGCCCCATGGCCTTGGCAATGCTCTCCCTGCCCCGGCTTTGGCACCTGCTGGCAGTGTTCGTTACTCAGCTGAGGTAGATGTGGGCCTGAGCATCCCTCTGGGCCTGCTTTGTTCTCAGGGGAGCAGAAATACAGCCCGGACCCAGATAGCTCCCTGGGGTAGGGGAGGATATGGGGAGGGGCCAAGGGGCTCTCCGGGAAAACAAGACCTGGGTGATTCTTTGCATCATCTCTGGCCCCAGACTAGAATTCCCACCCCTAGACTGAGGCCTTGAGCAGGCAGAAGCGGGTCGCTGGTTGCTAGTCCTCCTGACCGGTCACTCACAGGTGGGGGACTCTGAGAGCGCCCAGCCAGCACCTTGTCCCTGGAACCTCGCTTCCTGCCGACACGCAGGCGTGTCGTCATTCCCGGGGGGTCTGAGTAGCTGTAGAACGTGCTATTTCCATGTTCCCCGGATTCATCTGAGCTAACTCTGCTGCTAATTGGGTTTGTATTTGGCAGTGGTGACATTTAATAAAAAAAAAAAAAAAATGGTAAAGGTTCTGTTCTCCCAGAGCACACAGAAAGGGGTTGTCCTCTCAGAGCGCCTGCTATGCTGTGAGCATATCTGAATGTGATCACGGACGCAGTTCCTGCAGCCTAATGGCCACGCACTGCTTTAACCACACTGCAGCCCGGAAATGGCCATGCACAAAACCCAGATTCGGCCCCCATTGCCTCCATAACCCCGCCACATGGCACACACCTGGAGGGAGAGAGATGGGAGTCTTCCTGCCGGGTTTTATTTTTTTCTGGTCCAGAACAAATCATTCCCCAAATGTTTGAACATCCTGCACGGGGGTGGAAGTGATACTTACGTCTCAGGGAAAAGACGGTGTGTTTAGAGAATCATCTAGCTGGCGGTGCTGGCAGCCAGGGCCGGGGTCGCTCAGGGCAAACCTCGAGGCCTGGGCATTTCTGTGTTTGGGGTCTCGGTGGGTTAATTTCGCCACCCCCACCCGTACCCCTCCTTTGATTTTCAGTCCTGCAGTTGTGCAAGCCTCTGCCCTGGGACCCAGAGGCACTTCTTGTGGACAAGGCGACAGACCGACAGGGAGAGTCCACATTCATGGCCCAGGGCCCGCAGTGGCTGGGGGGAAGCGGCCTTCCTCTGGGCAGTGGGAGGGAGCCAAGCTGTGGTCAGCGGGTGGTGAGCAGGGGTCCCCCGCCCACCCCCGGACGGTGCCAGCCCCGGCTGCGGTTGCCTGCAGGACCCCATGCCCTGCCTGTACTGGTGACGCAATGCGGTCCGGCCAAGCTCTGGGACCCGAGCTGCACATTTCCTGCCTTTCATCTTCAGAGTGTCGGGGATGAATCTGTCCAAATCGGCAAACCACGTCCATCACTAGGGCAGAGAGCAGGGCGGCGGCTCGGAGGGATCAGTGCCAGGCGGCCAGCAGGGATTACAGAGGAGAGGCTGGGGGCTGGGGGTGGTATCAGGCACCGTGCCCACGCCAGGCCACATGAGTCCTGCTCAGACGAGGGGCACATCCTGTGCGCCTGTGCATGCCTGCTGTGGTCGGAGCTGCGTCATGGCTTGTGGGCTCCAGCGGGGGGCTGCGGGGAGAGCTGCACCACGGGATTCACCCGGCCGCCCCTTGATCTCATGCCAGGGTGGAGTTCTGCAGAGGATACAGATTGAGAGAACGGAGGCGCGGACCGCCAACACACCAAACATGACTTTTGGGCGATGAGACTGATTTTGCAAAAATTAAACGTGAAAATGTATGCCGCAAGCCAGGTTGTGCTTGTGTCCTGTCCTTGGGGCTGGCGGGGGTGGGGAGGAAAGGAAATGCACCCCCAGGAGGATGGCTTCATTACCACAGAGAAAACTCAGGAACAGCAGGTGCTGCTGTGGTCACCGGCTTGGGAGCACCCAGCTTTGCCTGGCTTCCTGGACTTCGCCCCTTAGTTTCAGGCTGCTTGCTCTCCCTGGCTCCCTTCACCCCCACCCCCCATCTCTACCCAGCCCCTCACCCGCAGCCAGGTTCTGCCTTCACCTTCCCATTCTCCAAGGCACCAGGATCCATGCAGTGGTTCAGGGGGCGCTGGCCCCCAGGACTCCTGTAGTGTCTCCCTTGGGTCTGTGCCTTCAACTGTCCCCCCTCTGAAACCTGCTTCCTTTGAATAAATCCACCCTGACGTCCCTGTTCTCGCCGTGTAGCCCTTCTGAGTCTGTCTTTGCCCTTCCTGAGCCATATGGGAGGGGGCAGGTGATCTGTCTGCATCTCAAGGGAGTTTCCATCTGCACAGTCCCAGTCTTCAAGCATATGGTGCAGGAGAGTGTGCTGGGTTAGGATGGAAAGGGACGTAGAGCGCCACACACTGGCGGGGCAGGGTGCTCATCCCAGGGCCAGGCACTAGGGTTGGGTCCTTAAGGCAACCGTTCTATTAAAAGACAAGATCTTCGAGATCTTCCTTAACCAGCATGCCAATCAGCCTTCAGAATAGAAATGAACACGAAAGCACAACCCTACAAATTGCCTAGTCTTTTTCTCCTGCAATCATAAGCCAAAGATCAGCCTCTAGGCACTTTTATATATGCACATGTATTTTTATATATAAAACACATATTAGTGTTTTATATATAAAACACATATTAGTATAAATATACAGATAAATATACAGATAATATATAATAAATATATACATTTTATGCACGTTATTATATCTATACACATATATAATTGCATGTTTATGTATTTGTATTTTAAAGCCAGAGAGAGAGAGAGATCATACATTCACTGGTTTACTCCCCAAATGCCCATGATAGCCAGGGCCAAGCCAGGCTGAACCCAGGAGCCAGGGACTCCATCCTGGTCCCCTGTGCGGGTAGCAGCACCCAAGTACTTGGGCCATCACCAGCTGCCTTCCAGGATACATATCAACAAGAAGCTGGAAAACAGGGACTCAAGCCAGGCACTCTGACCTGGGATGTGGGACATTCCAAATGATGCCTAAAACCATTTCACTAAATGCCCCCCCCATTGTGTTTTTGAGAAGCAGTGTTTGAGGCGCTCTCTGGGAAGGGTCAGGTGCTACCATCTTAATCCAGAACAACTTGCAGTGGGTGCAGAACCAGCGTGGTGGGAACCAAAGGCAAGCCAACCTCACATTAGCGACCCCTCGATGTGCATGAGAGCTCTGACACTGTTTGCAAGCTGGTGGGAGGTCAGCTTGGGACTGAATCCTTTCTCTGCACCCTCAGAGTTGTGCTTCTCAAACACGTCTGCTGGTGGCGCTGTGACCACAAAGGAGGACAAGTGCCTCCCCAAGGACCCAGGCTCTGCTCAAAGGGGCCACTTACAGCACGCATCTCCTTTAAGCTCTTGTACCTTAAGCACTGGTGTGAATTCTTATGTTTAAGATTTATTATTTACTTTTGTGAAAGGCAGAGTGACAGAGAAAGATGGAGAAGGAAGAGATAGATCCTCTATTTGCTGGTTCACTCCTGAAATGGCCATAATAGCCAGGGTTGTGCCAAGCCAAAGCCAGGAGCCAGGAGCTCCAGCCTGTTCCTTTTTGCCACCAACCTCTGCTCTCCTGGCCAGTGAGAGAAGACCTGGACAAGATTTGGGAGCAGGCTTCAGGCTGCCTCCCTGCAGGCCAGGTAGAGCCATGGTCCATGGCTGCCCAAGTTGAAGGTCAACTCCTTGTTCCCTCAGCACCACCAGTTGCTTCCTGACCGGCACTCTGACAGCTGGGCTGGCGTCCTTCTTGGTTTACAAGTTGTTATTCTATTCCTGTAAGCATTAATCAACATTTGGGTTTTAGTCATAACACAGCTAATGCATAATTTCTGTTTGTTTCACAGCAAATTAAATAAAGAATTGGCAGCACATTAAATAAATGGTTAAATTGATTAATTTTTTTCTTCAAGTCTTCAAGTAAAAATCAAAGCTCCAGGAAGATGCCCCATGTTTAGCCGGTGGCCCCAGACCCCCTACTCCTTGGGAGAGCTGCCAGGGAGGACACAAAACCCAGCTGGTGCAATTAGCACATGGAATCAGGGCCTACAGAAGGGATGCTGCCAACTGAGCGCAGCCATGTAATAGGACAACGTGCTAATGTACTTAAAATGAGTATGGCGGATGAAAATGGTGCTTAAGTAACATTCGGTCTTGCCTAGCCAGTCTTAACACCAAAGGAACCTACATACACGTTTTGATTTCTTCTAAGTCCTCTATAACTAACACAAGGTACAGTGCCATAAATATTCAAGCACATCTGTACTCTCCCACTGCACTGCAGAGCACTAAATAATTCTGTCAGCTGTCCTGTCATGCACAAGGCCCATCCTCCTCAGCTGTAATCAGCTAAGCAGTCCCAAGACCAATGATGTCATGCCTAAGAAAACCAGAAAAATGGGTAGGTAAACAGTATCACAGTAGTTTGTGCTCTTGTCAAATTTATGCTGCATATCACAGACTCTCTCTAAAGAAATCTGTTCATGCATTTATTATTCTATAGATTTGGAGACTAAAAGAGAGATTGCTTAAATTTTCATCATGTGCAGAGTCCCCAGAATATAAGATGTCACTGTGTATCAAAATCCCTTAGTGAATTATTTTTGATCTTTGTCAGGTTTTTACTCAAAAGGATTCATCCTTTGGAAGAGACAAGGAAGGATTCTCCCCAAGATGATAAACTCTTTGATATTTGACCGTACTTTTAGCAAAGGGTGTGCAAGTCTTTTTTTTCTAAGATTTATTTATTTATTTGAAATACAGTTACACAGAGAAGGGGAAACACAGTTACACAGAGAAGGAAAGGCAGAGAGAGAGAGAGGTCTTCCATCTGCTGGTCACTCCCCAGTTGGCTGCAACTGGCTGAAGCTGCACTGATCTGAAGCCAGGAGACAGGGGCTTCCTTCAGGTCTCCCTGAAGGTGCAGGGTGCAGGGTGCAGGGGCCCAAGCACTTGGGCCATCTTCTACTGCTTTCCCAGGCCTTAGCAGAGAGCTGGATCAGAAGAGGAGCAGCCGGGACTCGAACCAGTGCCCATATAGGATGCTCACGCTGCAGGCGGTGGTTTTACCTGCTATGCCACAGCGCCAGCCCCTGCGAAAGTCTTTGTTAGACTCCTGCCCTCACAGTGAGTGCACAACTAACCATCGTCTTAAAGGACAGGAGGAGGAGTGGGGTGTGGTTCAACCAGGAACCTCCAGCAAAAGGGGCGGGCGCTGGGAGCAGCAGTTCAGTTGCTGCTTGGGTTGCCTGCATCCCTTATGGGAGTGCCTGGCTCGGCTTCTGATTCTAGCCTCCTGTGAATGCATACACTCAGATGCATCTGGTGATGGCTCAAGTACTTGGGTCCAGCCACCCACATGGGAAAATGCAGCTGGAGTCCTGGCTCCCGGCTTTGGCCTGACCTCTGTTGTTGGGACATTTGGGGAGTGAGATGACAGAAAGACATCTCTCTGCCTTTTAAATTAAAAACAAAAACCAAAAAACTTCTGATAATATTTTATAATTTCTTATATTGTATGCTTTATGATATTCTGAGAGCCCCAACTTTTAGCTTTGACAGTTTTTAGAATTATTACTCATCATTTTTATTATGTAATGAATAGAGTAATTCTCCAGCTAGACACAAGGTACTTCTTGCACCAAGGCAGTTAATTCTACTGGAAGATAATAAGAAAATTCCACAGCAAAAAAAAATATGCATGAGAAGTGAAAAATAATGTTTTCAGTAACCTCTTTACCAATGCCATTATTGCTTTATGGAGATAATTAAAAAGCAAAATTCAGAATTTTAAATTATCTGTTTCTGCTGAGATCAATACTATAAAATATTAGTACCATTTTTTCTGAAGTAAATTCTTCATTAATTTTATGTTTGATAATTCTTGTCATAGTGTCAAGAGTAGAACATTCTCAGTCCAAATTAAAACTAATTAAGTTATTTAGGGAACTCAAATGACTAACAATGTTTAACAGTTAGCACCTCTCAGAATAGAAACTCAAGCAGCTGACAAAATGGCAATTGAAGAACATTCATGACCTTGCCTATCCCAAATCACAGCGAAGACTGGCGTGCTGGTGTAGCAGGTGTAAACCCAGAATCCTCCAGGGTCCCGCCTCGGCGCTGGCCCAGTCCTCCAGAAACGTAGCGTTGGAATCAGATCTTTTCTGTCTCTTGAGAAAATGCCAAAGGTGGAAGTGCATTTCCCGTTTCCAACGGAGCCCCCAGAGCAAGCTGGGCTTCCCTGGTCTCTCCCCTTTCCCTCTATTCCCTCTTGCTCCCTGTACTCCACTGGAGGACTTTCTCTCTCATCTCTCTTCATCTACTCTGCTCAGTTCTTCATGTGCCACTCACCTAGGCATCTAGTTTTCCTGCAGACTGCTTTGACTCTGACGCCATGTAACAGAATAAGTGCAAAACAGATTCTGTTCCAGGCAGGAGGCAGGAGTAAGACTTGTTAGATTCTGTGTCAGACACGTCTTTCTTGGTTTGCATCTGTCAACAAGGGTATAAGAAGCCAGACATAGACGAATTTTGCCATCAAAGCATTTCCTGCATTGATCGAGGGGCCACACCCTGGGGCTACCGTTGCCACGGCCTGAGCTCAGTTCCTGTTAACCTGGTGTTGTCCCAGGAGGTGTTGCCTACCAGGAGGCAGCTGCAGCAGAATGTACTGGGGGGGGGGGGGGCACTTGACCCAGAAGTCAAGGCTCCTGCATCCCCTATTCCTGCATCTGGTTTGATTCCCGATTTCAGCGCCTGACTCCAGCTTCCTGCTAATGCAGACCCTGGGAGGCAGCTGGTGATGACTCAAGCGATTGGGTTCCTGCCATGCATGTGGGAGACCTGGATGGAGCTCCTGGCTCCTAGCTTCAGCTCTGGCCCAGCCCCAGCCATTGTAGGCATTTGAGGAGTGAACCTGTGGATGAGAAAGCTCTCTGGGCCTCTCAAGTAAAAAATTTTAAAAATACTCCAGAGCCCTCTCTTCCTCTTTCTCTGCCTCTCTCTGTGACTCTGACTTGTCTTTCAAATAAACAAAAATTAAAAATCTTTTTTTAAAAATGGAGGGAGGGTGGCGCTGTGGTGCAGCAAGTTAAAGCCTGTAGCACTGGCATCCCATATGGGCGCTGATTCGAGTCCCAGCTGCTCCACTTCTGATCCAGTTCCCTGCTGGCTGATGTGCCTGGGAAAGCAGCAGAGAATGGCCAAAGTGCTTGGGTCCCTGCACCCATGTGGGAGACCCAGAGGAAGCTTCTGGCTCCTGGCTTCAGATCAGCTCAGCTCCATCCATTGTGGCCATCAGGGGAGTGGGCCAGCAGATGGAAGACCTCTCTCTCTCTCTCTACCTCTCTCTGTAACTCTGTCTTGTGTTTCAAAAAATAAAAATAAAAAAATCTTTAAAAAATACCCCAGAGATGATATATCTCATGAGAAGGGACATCTTGGACTTTTTTCTCCTTCCAGAAGGAAAGTTTAAGAGAAGGATTACACATAATGTATGCAAATATATGTTATATATATGATTTAATCCAATATACTGTTCTCAGTCCGAGTGTGGTTGTTCTAGAGGAAGTGAGGGTAGAGAGCAAGAGTCAGCCCCCAGGCCACCTCTCGCCCTTCCACCTTCTTCCAACATCTTGCCTCCTGCCTTTTCTTGTAGCCACTTCAAAGGGGCTTCTTGGAGCACAATTGGAGCCTCGAGAGGGGTGGACCCAGCACCATCTTCAGACGCAGAAATATCAGATGAGATGCCCGTCTTGGCCAGCTCCACTGTTTACCACCTACGTGAACTTGGATGCAGCACAGCGAACACCTGCCCAGCTGGGTTGCTGCAAGAAGGAAACGGGAGGCAGTGCGGGCTCCACAAATGGCGGGTGATTCCCTCCCTCCCTTTTGTCCCCAGGGGAAAGGAGAGGGTGAGCTCAGTGGGCAGATCCACCCCTGATGCTGGAAACCACACTGCGGAGGGGGCACGACCTCTCATGGAGGCACCTGTGCAACCCTATGAGTGCCGATGCAGTGACCACCGTGAGACTCCACCTGAACCGTGAGACCCTGCGCTTGGCTGGGAGAAAAATCAAGGACAAAGAAAACCGGCCACTTCAGACAGACTGAGACAACGACAGAGGCGGGTCAGCAGCGTGGACTGGTTAGAATCGCACAGCCTCAAGTCTCCATTTGCAGTTGAACTTCCCTTTGCTCTTGAGCAGTGCAGCGGGGATGCCTGGGAACACACACTCTGTCCAGCAGCGCAGCAGGACGGCACTGTCGGGGGCGATGGTTGATCCCTCTCCCGACCCTTCCGAGGGGAGTTCGCTGCTCCAGGGGTCCCTGGGAAGGCTCCTGTGTGGGGTCTCTCCTCACACAGCCCCTGGGCTCTTTTGTGAGATGCTTCCAGGAGCCCAGGCTGCTGCTTTCACAGCCATCTGTTGCCACCTGCTGGCCACTGGCCTGGCACTCAGCACAGGAAAGCTAGGCTCCTGGGAGCTGCACCTCGACTGTGGGTGTGGAGCAGGGATCTATAATTATCCCGGTTGTTAATCCACAGAAGAAGGTGGATTCTTACGAAGTGACACCCTTCTCACGTGCGTCACTGATCCCATCTCACACACGTGTGCAGCCAGACAGCAGATGCAGGCCCCACACGACACTGGTGTTGGCCACTCATACCTCATCTGATCCTCCAACAAATGAGCCCAAGTGACCTCCTCTCTAGCTGCTCAGTGAATTCAGCTTCCCCTCCATTCATTCCCACATCATCAGCATTTGACTGAATGTCCACTAAGGGACAAGCTCTCAACCACTGGCTGGGGACACAGCGGTGAGCAGAAATAGGCCCGACGCCACATTCCCCAGTTTGCAATCTACTGGAACAGTCAGATGTTAACAAGAGAATCAGGCAAACAAATGTAACAGAACGCAATCAGGACAGGTGTCATGGAAAAGCAGCTATGGGAAGAGCAGGCCCAAAGACCTTGGCGGATTCCAAATTGGAGATTTGGGTTGCTTGATGTGCAGTAAGATTATCTGAGTGTTTTTCATTTCTTGACCCAGTATTTCCACTATGAGGAGCTTATCAGAAAGCAGCGACCAGAAAATGAGGCTGCTTTGTATGTATGAGGATACCCACTTCAAGATTGCTTATAAAAGCAAAACCGAAAGAGGAAACTGGAGCAGGCATTTGTGGAGTGCTTAAGATGCCGGTTAAGGCACCCACACACCCTATCTGGTGCCTGGGTTTGATACTCAGCCCTGGCTCCTCACTGCAACCTCTTGCTAATGGGGACCCTGGGGATGGCAGCAATGATGGCTCAACACCTGCCACCCATGTGGGAGACCTGGGTGAAGTCCCCAGCTCCTGGCTTTAGCCTCTTCCAGCCCTTGTGGACATTTAGGGCTTGAACTAGTGGGTGGGAAAGCTCTCTTCTTCTCAAATAAAACCTGGGCTTCTTAAAAAAAAGACTCATCTATTTATTTGAAAGTCAGAATTACAGAGAGGGAGGGAACGAGGGAGGGAGGGAGAGAGAGAGAGAGAGAGAGAGAGAGAGAGAGAGAGAGAATCTTCCAGCTGCTGGTTCATTCCCCAAATGGCCACAACTGCCAGCGCTGGGCCAGGCCCAAGCCAGGAGACGGGAGCTTCATCCAGGTCTGCCACATGGGTTTTGGGGCCCAAGGACTTGGACCATCTCCTGCTGCTTTTCCCAGGCCATTAGCAGGGAGCTGGTTCAGAAATGGAGCAGCCAGGACTCGAACCTGTGTCCTTATTGGATGCTGGTGTCACGGGCAACAGCTTTACTCATGACACAACACCGACTCCTTTAATATTTTCAAAAATAAAAAACAGACCATTCAAGTGTCCAAGGATAAGGAATTGATTTAAAACTTAAAAAGAGACCATTCTGCAGCCATTAGCAATGAAAATGTAGAGCTATTATTGGACTAGGAAGAAATTTACTATACATTTTGTAGGTTATAGAAAAATACAGTAAATCTCATTTTTGAAAGCATCTTTATGAGTGTTTTCTGCCTACTCCCAAGGAGGCAAGTCTTTATTATTATGGTTGGATCATCATGATCACCATGCAAACCTGCTGTTATTTCTTCCATCCGGCACCAAAAGAAGGCACTAAATAAAGACGTTCCTTTGACTGCATTTCCCCACCAGCTCGCACCTCATTTCTTTGTTACCCTTTGCAGCAAGCACCTGCCAGTCCCAGGTCTGAAACGCACTGCAGACAGGTTTAGTGTGTGTCCAGGTCACCAGGGCGGGCCTCCATATTCCTGGGCCCGTGGTCATTTCTGGCCTTGTCTCCTGGGCTCCATGAGCAGCCCCGAGTGCAGCAGGTCGCCCGCTCCCCCTCACCTGGCCTCTCTCCGGGCTCTCACGTGGCTCTCCTCCTCCTCACTTCTTCCTCTTCCTCTTTTTCGCTGCGTCCCCCTCTTCTTCTCCACTTCCCTGATGTGAGTTCTCACCTCCTCTCTGCCGACACCCCTTCCTTCAACCATATTCAGTCGTGGCTTTAAACACCATCTACTCCAGCCTACATCTCCTAAACTCTTGACCCATAGAGCCAGCTGCCTACTCCGATTTCCAAGGAGACGTCCTGAACTCATCACGGCCCAAGCAGAACTTCCGGTTCTCCCTCTTTGGCCTGGTCCATCCACAGTCATTCATAATCCACCAGTTGGCACCGACATCCTTCTTAAGGCTCAAGTCAAAACCTTGCAAATCATCTTTAACACATCTCTTTTTCTCCATTGCCGGATCTAATCCTTCAGGAAATCCTGTTAGCCCTCATGTCAAAATGCATTTCCCAAATCCAATGCCTTCTCACTTCCTTCACCACAACCGGTCTGGTCCAATCCACACCATCTGTGGCCTGGATTTCTGCAGAGGTTCGCTCCTAGCCTGTCCCTGCTCCCCTCTGGTCACCAGAGCTGCCAAGGCTGTCCTTTGCCAGCTTGTGGCAGATCAGTCACTGCTCATCTCACAGCCATGCTGAGGCTCTCTCATAGGGAGCAAGTCTAGGACACGAGACACGCGCTGTGTCCCCTCTTCCCTGGGCCGCTCCAGCCTCACTGGCTTCCTTCCTGTGCCCTGGAGACACCACTCCCACTCCCCTTAGGGACATCTGTGCTCTTCCCTCGGCAAGGAACGCTCATCCCACACTCAAGTGCACCCCGGTCAAGTCTTTGCTCAAACGCCACTCCCGCGGCGGAGCCCCGCCTCCTCACCGCAGTCTTCCCAGATGATCCCTACACTGCTCTTCGCCCCTTTCCACCTACGGCATTCGGCAGTGGACTTACTCACTATATATACATATATGTTTTTATTGTCCAACTTCTCCAACTGGAATGCAATTTTCCTGAGGAATAGGACCTTTGTTTTGGTCATTGATGTATCCCACAAACGTAGGTCAGTGCTTGGTACATAGCAAAACCCAATGAAACAATTTTTTTAATGAATGCATGGAAAGAATTTGAACAGATATAAGCCATTAACTATGGACATATGGGAGCTGGCACTGTGGCACAGTAGGTTACTCCTCCACCTATGGCGCTGGCATCCCATATGGGCACTGGTTCTAGTCCTGGCTGCCCCTCTTCCAATCCAGCTCTCTGCTGTGGCCTGGGAAAGCAATAGAAGATAGCCCAAGTTCTTGGGCCCCAGCACCTGAGTGGGAGGCTGAGAAGAAGGACATGACTCCTGGTTTTGGATCCGCATAGCTCCGGCCATTGCAGCCATTTGGGGAGTGAACTAATGGAAGGAAGACCTTCCTCTCTGTCTCTCCCTCTCACTGTCTGTAACTTTACCTCTCAAATAAATAAATAAAATCTTTAAAAACCTATGGATACATAGGTAAACATTTTCATTTTATTAAAGATTTATTTTACTTATTAGAAAGGCTGAGTTACACATGCACAGAGAGAGAGAGAGAGAGAGAGAGAGAGAAAGTGAGAGAGAGAGAGAGAAAGAGAGAGATTCCATCTGTCAGTTCACTCACCAGATGGTTTCTCCAGGCTGAAGCCAGGAGCCAGGAGCTTCATCTGGATCGCCCATGTGAGTGCTGGGACCCAAGTCCTCAGCTGCTTTCCCAGGCTCTTCAGCAGGAAGCTGGATCAGAAGTTGAGCACCTGGGACTCGAACCAGTGGCCATATAGGATGCTGGCACTGCAGACAATGGCCCCAACATTTTTCTTTTTGATCATTTTTCCCCTAATTTTTCTATCATAAATTTGAATTATTTGAATAAACTTTCATAACAGTAGTTTCACTTCTGTGGATAATAGCGATTTTAGTGAAGTATTTTTTAATCTTCAGTTTCAAGCGTTCACCTCTAGATTGGGTGAGAGGTGGAAATGTGGGGAAAGTATCCAGGAGCATCGTTCTGAGGCTCGCCTGCCAGGAAATGGGAGGACTGTCTTGACTTGAGGCCCCCAGAAACTGACCATGTAAGGAGTTTACCCGAGATGCAGCAGAGTAGGGAGAGGAGACAGAGAAGGGGGCTAACAAGGGGAGGGCTACGAGCTGTTTCCACCAGGAGCCATTGAGGACCCCTGAGAGGCAGTGGAGAGCGTGAGTGGGAGCTGCCACGCTGGGAGGAGAGGAAGCTGGGGTGTTTGTCCTCTCGGGCTGGTTGAGGGCCATTCCCGGAGGCAGTAACACATCTGGACTTCAGTCTTGTCCCAGGCATTCCTACAGGGGTGGTGGTGGTGGGGCTTCCCTGAGGCCGAGGGCTGCGGGTGTTGGCAGCCAGCTGTTTTCTCAGAGTAGACGTGAATGCCACGGGCACCTGGGCGGGCACTGAGAGGGTCAGGAACAGATTCTTTAATCCACACCCCTGTCCACTGTTCTCTGTGGTCCCTGTCTATGCCCCTGGGATGGTCTTCCCTCATCATTACCCTCCATGGCCACATCTGAGGGGCGCAATGGGGACTGTGGAGAATTTGTAGCCTTCTTTCTGCTGCTGCATGTTTGGGCAAAGACCAATTTAAGCCTTCAACAACCAAAGCTTTTTGTTGGTGTGGGTTCATGAACCTGCAAGTACACGTAAGTGTGAAATATCTGCTTCTGGTCATTTCCACACACCAGGAGGCACACCTAGGTTCCCTGCGAGTCATGCTTCTCTAGCTGATCTATTTCTTTGCCTCCTAATCCCTATCCCTCTCTCCTTCAATTTAATGGCCACCATCTTGAAGCCATCTGAAAGAAAGACAGGCTTGGGAGTGAAGAGAGAACCCTTGCCCTGATGTTTGTGGTGGAAGCCTCATGGGCGTTCCTTTACCAAACCCCTTTGCTATGTTACCACTTACTCATCGGGGTGCAAAGCAGAAGGCTGCACATTTCAGGGCTCTTTCTATTCTTCTTTTAAAGAAAAGATTTATTTTATTTGTTTGAAAGGCAGAGTTACAAAGAGGCAGAGAGGCAGAGAGAGAGGTCTTCCATCTCTGGTTCACTCCCCAGATGGCTGTGATGGCCAGAGCTGGGCAAATCCGAAGCCAGGAGCCAGGAGCTTCTTCCAGGTCTCCCACGTGGGTGAAGGGGCTCAAGGACTTGGGCCATCTTCCACTGCTTCCCCAGCCCACAGCAGAGAGCTGGATCAGAAGTGGGGCAGCCGGGTACTCAAACCAGTGCCCCTATGGGATGCTGGCAGTGCAGGTGACAGCTTTACCCGCTGTGCCACAGCGCCAGCCCCTTGCCCAGGAATTTCAATGGCTTCACACAGTAAGTGCTTTGTCCTCTCTTGCAGTGGTGCTGAGTTGGGGGCCGTGTTATGGGGTGTCCTCCTCCACGCGGTCATTCAAGAGTCCATAGTGTCCAAGGCAAAGTCATGTTCACTATGTGGTTCCCAAGGCTGCTCTGGGCCCTGTCCCTTCCAGCCAGGCAGCCGGCGAGGACAAGTGATCTCTGGCTGGATCCGAGTCTGTAGGTCTGAGAAACTGTCTCCTCATGTCTCGTTGACCAGAACTTGTCACATGGCTCCACTTAGAAAAATGGGCTGGGGCTTGTATTTCCTATCGGGCCAGTCACGGGGCTAAGCTATGGAAGAGAGAGGCCCAGATCTAAGCAGTTAACCAATGATCTCCTGCAATTTGAACAGAAAAACATAGACATGTACCATGACCTTGTGGCTCTTTCTCTTCTGCCCTCCCAGTTCCTTCTCTCATTTTTGAATGGGACCTATTGGAATGAGGGATTTGGCAGGATGCCGTCTTCAGATTTGAAACGAGAGACCTGCCTCACTTGATCCAATTTGAGAAGGAGACACAGGAGGGCCAAGCTGGGGTCTTTAGCTGCTGCCTGCTGTGAATCCATTTCAAATCTTGTAAGAAAATCAGTTTCGGGGCCGGCGCCGTGGCATAGCGGGTAAAGCCACCATCTACAGTGCCGGAATCCCATATGGGCGCCAGTTTGACTACTGGCTGCTCCACTTCTGATCCGGCTCTTGGCTATGGCCTGGGAAAGCAGTGGAACATGGCCCAAATCCCTGGGCCCCTGCATCCATGTGGGAGACCCAGAAGAAGCTCCTGGCTCCTGGCTTCGGATCGGCGCAGCTCCAGCCGTTGAGGCCATCTGGGAGTGAGAGTGAACCAGCAGATAGAAGACCTCTCTCTGTTTCTCTCTCTCTCTCTCCCTCTGCCTCTCTGTAACTCTGCTTCAAATAAATAAATAAATCTTAAAAAAAAAAAAGAAGAAGAAGAAGAAATTCAATTTGGGTAAAAATCCTTCTTCACTGAGTAAAGACTAAATGCTGGTTGTTAGGAGGTTTTTGAAGAAAGGAATTTAAAAAGCTGAGCCATTCTGCTCCTCACTCCCGAGAGTGAAAGTGGGCAGAGGAATGAATGGAAGGGAACAGGAATCGGGAACACCTGCTGGCGCAGTGGGACCCTCTACCCGGTTCGTATTTTTCACTTGAATAACAGAGGTGGTGGGCACCAGGCTCCAGCTCACAGCACGCAGGGGCCAGGCACTGCCTGATACAGAGCTCAGGGTTGAACAGCCACCCAACCCAAACAGTAGGACCACTTGTATGGGAGACGCCATCTTTGTTGGAAGCCAAGCCCAGTCAAATACAAACCCCCAGCAGTGGATTCAGCACCAACCACACTCTTCCCAAACACATGCAGACCGAGAGCTGCGGGCACTCTCAACCAAACCCTGAATCCGAGGAAATAGATCTTCATGTTCGTAAAAGTGGGCTTTGTGATTTAGGATGATCAGCATCTAAACATAAATAGTTATCAATTCAGAACAAATGACCCTAATCAAATCAACCCACTCAGAGATGGAGAGGACTGCTCAGCACTGAAGTTAACTCTCTCCTACCCTGAGTGTTTTCTGAAGACTTAATGCATGGTGCAGTTAGACAAGGGTACTTTCAAAGTTTATCATTGAAATCCACGCATAGCCGGGATCGTCAAAAAAAAAAAAAAAAAAAAAAAAGCTCATGGAAATACATATGAAAAAACTGCATGGGGTTCAGAATCTTTTCGCACAAAAATAAACTTATCTTTCGATTCCAATTCATTTCATTCCATTTCAATTCCATGAACTTTTGAAGTAACCCCACAACATAACCACACTCAGCTTGCCAAGGGCACGGCTGTTGTGTAGAGTGAGGCACACGTGTGGCCGTGTGCACCGAGCGACTTCCTGGGCTGCAGCGCTGAGGCAGCCCAGCTGTCGTGCCCACAGACAGGTGCTGTAAGACAATAGCTCACTTCCCCAAGCCTCTAGCGGCCGAGTGTCTGGCCAGAGAGAGCCAGTGAACAGCACTGGTCACCGTGCCGCTGCAGTCCAGGCCCGCGCCCGCCACCCATGGAGCCCCGGCCTCTCCTCCTGCTGCTCGGCCTCTGCTCAGGTGAGTGCTAAGGCTGGGGGAGCAGAGGGGTGTGGGGGGAGCCCTACAGAGGCCAAAGCTTTGCCTCTGATGGGAACGCAGAATAGCAGCGCCTCACCAGCCACAGGTGCCTCTGCCAGTGTCTTCCTGATGGCTGGACTGGATTTTAGGATACAGATTTTTAGTTTGTGTTCCTCAGTTAAAATAAGAGTGGTCTGGTGAGAAGCTCCAAGGTTGTCATCCAGGTCTATGTCGCCACTGGGGCGCGGTATCCGGCCCGGCTGCCTGGAGGCTCCGTGCCTCCAGTATCCGGGACACTTGTCGTGCACAGGGGCATCTGGGGCTGCCTTCCTAGATGAGCGGCTGCTGGGCCCTCGAGCAGGGACAGAAAATCGCGGACAAGGCGGTTAGGTTCTTTCACTGCTCCCGGAGCACTCTGACAACAAAGAGGGTTGAGTGACAGCTGTGTGTGCTCCAGCGGGAACGGAACTCCCCACCGAGAGGAGATAGTTTTGTAATTTTTTTTAAACTTCTGATGTTAAAAACAAAAGTCCATAGGAATGCATTCCTGCTGGCTTTTTTTTTTTTTTAATAAGTGCACGACTATATATAACTTTGGGTTGGAATTGAAACCATGAACCTTGCCAGCCCTTGACCCGCATTCTGCTCTGGAATGTGTCACAACACAGCAGCTGAAACATTACCCTGAATCCCAAACTTCCGGTGAGGAAAACAGGACATGCTTGCTGGCTGCTTCTTAGAAGAGTTTACTGACAAAGAGGGAGGCCACAGCCTGTGGTCTCTCTCTTCCCTCAGATGCCTGACAAACACAAGCCTTCTGGGCACATTATTATTATTCACGTGTTTTCTAATAGCAGACTGGAGATCACCTAAACTCAGATAAATTATTATATCACGGGGGATTTGGATTCGATGCAACAAAGCAAACCAACCCCCCCCCCCCCATCCACCAGAATTTCAGAATTCTGAAAGCTGTGCTTCCGTAGAAACATGAGTGATGGGGCTCACGAGACCTGTCCCAGGCGCACGCTGTCGTGTGTATTGAGATGGAATCTAGAATTTGCTCGTTCCGATTCCTGTGAGGGACTCACAGAAATGTAAAGTTACATCAGGCAGTCCCGCCTTCTCCATTTTTTTATTATAAGAAAACCGTAGCTAAAAAATCATGAGCTGACCTGCCCAAGGTCGCCTCAGTTATGAATGCTGGAGACTTGGACTGCTGCACACACGGTCACACAGCACAGCCTGAAGCAGTCACAGCATCCTGCTGAGAAGAGAATCACCCGAGGTCGCAGGAACAATTCAAAGTCCCTTTTGTCCAATCCACCAGGGGGGCTTATCCCTACACACACATACAGACAGAACCAGCATGGCACAAAAACAGGCTTTGAAATTGTGGCTGAGTTCCTCAAGGCTCCTTAAACCACGTGTGCACACAGCCAGTGCTCAACAAAGATGTCACGTTCCCATGGACTCCAGTACAGCGCTGCTGAAAAGGGAGACGTTGGTATCGCTTTGTCTGCTGAGTTATTCACCCTACCTTCTTACCTGAGTTCACTTACTGCGACCCAGGGAATCTGGGCAGAAACTACTCCAACTCTCCACTTCCTACTGGAGTTGGGAAGAGACCATAGAATTCTGACTTCACGTTCTGTAGGTTTCCTATAGCCCCACCCTGCTTAGGGGAGGGAAGAACAAAGAAAAGAATGCCAATGAGGCAAATCTAAGAAGCGGAGACTTCCTTGAGTATCCCTTAGAAATCCCTTCCAGAAGGAGCAAGGCCCCTGTTATTGGCTAGGATGGGAGAGGAGGGGTGGACGTTGCTGGAATGTTGGCCATACCCACTTCACTTCTCCTCGGTGCACTCTAGGGCTGGCCTGCAGACTTCTGCTATACAGTGCTGACCATCTGCTCTATCCATTGCTTTCTAGTACGTTCTTCCTGTCAAACTGGAATGAACAGTCATTTATATATAAATGGCCCAGGGCAATGCCAAAGCAGCAGCCAAGGCACTCTGGTCCACTCCAGGGTCCAGCCCCCCAGCCCAGCCTCCACTGTGGAGCAGACGGACCCAGGATGCACACAGCATGGAGGACAGAGGGGCTGCCCTGTGCTGGGGGCTCAACGAGACAACTGTGAAAACCATCTTTGAACAACCCGCTCCCCTGAGGGGTGGTTGGGTGCAGGTCGCAGCTTCGGTGTCAGGCCCTGCGAGAGCTCAGTGTGGCTGGCACCTTGGCTGCCCTTGGAGCCTTCTGGGTTCAGAAAACTTGGGAAACTAGAAAGGAGGAGGGAGGCTGGGTAAGGAGCCCATGAAGGTAACAAGGAAGATATTTAAGCTACATTGAAATGGCAATGACACATTTACCTTCTGGCAGTGGGCACCTTGTCTCCGTAGATAGTCCCACTTCTAAGGAGCAGGGGAGCCATGAACGCCCCACTCAGCTCCAAACCTCGGTCTTCCCATTTCTAAAGAAAAGCTGAAAACTTAACTCCCAGGGTCATCGTAGGGACTCACTAAGACGAGATCATTAAAACGGGCAACAATTTTGGAGAGACACCAATGCATCAATTTGTTGCATAATGTCCATGATCCGAAGTCCTGGATGAGAAGCAGTGGTTGAGAGCTTGGAGTCTGGCTTAGGAAGCCTGGGAGAGTCACTTCAGCTCTTTGTGCACCTCGTGCCCCTCTGTAAGGTGGCCATACCCATAGTGCCACCTCACCCAGTGTGAGACGGGAGCAAGTCAGCAAGCCACAGGAGTGCCTGTACAGAACACACCCAGAAGTTAGCGAATTCCTTTTATTGCTTAATAAAAAACACATAAACTAACTGATATTCCTCAGTAACTACTTCCTTGACAAGCACTTCCAAACTTAGTACCCACAGAGAAAGACAGCAAAGCAAAATGACAACTCAGCAGCAGCCAGTTAACACCACTGGGCACAAAGGAAAGCATCTATCTCGCTCCCTGGTCTTCTCCGCCCAGGGATCTTGTTACCGGGATCAGGACAAACGTATGGGCTCGTGTGTCTGCTTCTTCTCCCAAACCGGAACTGCGAGCCGCCGACCCACAGGCTTGCGGCACACAGATCCTTCCCAAGCCTCTGGCTGGGCTGTGGAACACATCCCCCACCCCCTCCCGGAAACAGCGATGCTCGCAGCGCTCCTCCCATGAAGCGTTAGTGCAGGAAACCGTGCAGAACGAGGGCATTGCAGCCGCGCTGTGTCCGTCCAGCCACGTGGCCTGGGACGAGTGGGGAGAATTTCTGCCGCCTGCCTCCCCTGAGGCTGGTCAGGGTCACAGAGCACACTGGACAGAACAGGCGGCCTTTGGTGATTCTGCTCTCTCTGCAATGGAAAATGAAGTAAAGAGCCCTGGAGGCCGGCGCTGTGGCTCACTTGGCTAATCCTCTGCCTGTAGCGCTGGCACCCCAGGTTCTAGTCCCGGTTAGGGCACCAGGTTCTAGTTCCGGTTGCTCCTCTTCCAGTCCAGCTCTCTGCTGTGGCCCAGGAGGGCAGTGGAGGATGACCCAAGTGCTTGGGTCCTGCACCTGCATGAGAGACCAGGAGGAGACACCTGGCTCCTAGATTCAGATAGGCGTGGCACGCTGGCCATAGTGGCCATTTAGGGGGTGAACTAACGGAAGGAAGACCTTTCTCTTTGTCTCTCTCTCTCTCACGGTCTAAATCTGCCTGTCAAAAAAAAAAAAAAAAAAAGAGTCCCTGGAATCACTCAGGACCCAAATAAGAGCCCCAAACCCAGCCAAGCACAGGGTTTTCACTCGGTTTTAAAAACTTAGCTGGGATATGTATCCACAAGCAGTGATTTTTTAAAAAAAATTATAGTAAAATATACATTACGTAAGGCTTTGAAGCATACAATGGAGAGGCAGTAAGCATGGTCTCAGTGTTAAATGGTCACCACCACTGTCTAGTTCCAGAAGTTTTTCATCACCCTAAAAGGAAACCTCGCACCCATGCCACAGTCACTCCCATTCTCCCCTCCCCTCAGCCCCTGGAAACCCCCAATCTGTGTTCTGTCTCCATGGATGATCTGTCCTGCCTAGTTCAAATGCATGAAATCCTACAATAAGTGCCCCCTTTGTGTCTGGCTTCTCCCACTTAGCGTAACACTTTCATGGTTCCTACATTTCATGTATCAGTACTTCATTCCCTTTTCAAGGCTGAGTAGTATTCCATCATTCAGCTGTGCCAGATGTGTGCATCCCTTTATCTGCTGATGGGTGTTTGAGTGCCTTCCACTTCTCTTCCACTGCAAATAGTGCTGCTGTTCTCTAGGGTGTGGACCTGGGGATGGGCTGGCAGGTCCCGCAGTGACTGTGTTCGACTTGTCGGGAGCTGCCACTTTGCACTCCCTCCAGCCACACATGAGGCTGCAATTTGCTCTCCTCACCAGCACTGGTTCTTCATCATTCTCTTAACAATGGTCATCCTGCTGGGGGCAAACCAGCACCAGTTTGTGAGTATTTGTGATATCCTGGGATCTGAAGCCAGCTGGTCCAAGATTTCATTACACCATGACCAGACCCGGTACGAGAATCTCTGTGGTCTCTCTGGTTGTGTGTGTGTTCCTGGTAAACCTGGCTCGGCCAGGGGCTGTGTTAGGCAATGCCCCCCGTCCAGGTGCAAGTGTGGAGATAATCTACCCTGCCTGCTGCCCCCTGGTAGAAACCACAGCAGCCAAGGTGCTGGGGAAGGGACGAAGGCAGCCCCCTTCCGCCCTGGCGGCAGCTCACTGACCGCCTCTCAAGTTCTCATGCTGGTGTGCGTGGAGGGCGGGGTCAGAGTCTCACGGGCATGTGTCATTCACTGTCTCAGCTGGCCTTGTCCTGGGCTCCGAACATGAGACCCGCCTGGTGGCAAAGCTATTTGAAGACTACAGCAACGTGGTGCGGCCCGTGGCAGACCACCGCCAGGTCGTGGAGGTCACCGTGGGCCTGCAGCTGATCCAGCTCATCAATGTGGTGAGACGCACCGGGGCTCCCCGTGGCACCCTCCTCCCTCTCCCCAGGCACTTCCCGAGCCCCTAAACAGGGGGCCCCGCTCTCCTTGCAGGACGAAGTGAATCAGATCGTGACAACCAACGTTCGTCTCAAACAGGTGAGTCAGCCCCATCATTGCCCTGTTCATCTTCGCCTTGAGACTCCACCTGGGCCCAGAGGAAGTCAATTCAGGTAACAGGGGCATCTTCCAAAATGCTGAAAGCAGGCGTTTTGTGCCAGAAGGAGTGTGGGGCCTGTGTGTGTGTGTGCGCGCTAGTCGGCTAAGTATGCCGTATCAAGGGACTGCAAACTGGGTAGATTAAACACAGCAATTTCTCTTTTCATAGTCCGGGAGCTGGAAGCCCAAAGTCAGGGCATGGGCAGGCTGCTTCCTCCCGAGGGCTGGCAGGGAGGCATCTGTCCCAGGCTCCATGCTGGCTTGCAGAGGGCCACTTTTCTGCTCACATGGCTTTCTTCCTGTGTGTGAGCGCTCTCTCTGCCTTGTTCTCTCTCTCTCTCTGTATCTTTCATACATGTCTTACACATATGTGTTTCCGAATTTCCCCTTCTAATGAAGACACCTGTCATCTTGGATTAGGATCTAGCATAACAGCCTCATTTGAACTTGATCTTCTTTGCAAAACTCCTGTCTCCAAATAAGGTCGCGCTCTGACTGCAGCGTAGGGATTCTCAGGGGGCGCGACCATGTGCATTCACACTGCCGCCCTGGACCTACATAAGTATTAGTTTTGTAATACAGGAAAGGCCATAAGACTAGTTTTCTTTTTCTTTTTTTAAAGATTTATTTTATTTATTTGAAAGAGTTACAGAGAGAAGTAGAGGCATAGAAAGAGGTCTTCCATCTGCTGGTTCACTACCCAGATGGCTGCAACAGCCCGAGCTGTACCGATCCAAAGCCAGGAGCCAGGAGCTTCTTCCAGGTCTCCCACTCGGGTGCAGGGGTCCAGGGACTTGGGCCATCCTGTACTACTTTCCCAGGCCATAGCAGAGAGCTGGATTGGAAGAGGAGCAGCCAGGTCTCCAACCGGCGCCCATATGGGATGCCGGCGCTTCAGGCCAGGGCATTAACCTGCTGCACCACAGCGCTGGGCCCCATAAGGCTATTTTTTCAATGGCGGGTCCTTCCTTTTTCCTGGCGTGGACAGTGTAGCTTGGCAGACTCTCACCTCCCAGCCATATGACTTGGGGTAACTGTTTTTCCACACGTGTAAAATGGGTGCAGGAATCATGCTTACAAGCTCATTGTGAGCACCAAATGAGTTACCATCAGGAAAGCCCTTACCAGTGTCTGCATGCAGTCGGTGCCCACGTTTGCTGTTATTATTTGTCTAAAGTCAAAGCTGAATTCTGAACCACACTTTCCCTACAAGGCACAGTTGCTGTCAATATCTGAACGCCCAGGCCCAGCAGGGTGCTGGATAACCCCAGCTTTTAGATAAGGCTTTTGGCTGTGTAATGGGCTAACTGTAATCATTTCTAGCAATGGGTGGATTACAACCTCAAATGGAATCCAGAGGACTATGGCGGCGTGAAAAAAATCCATGTTCCCTCCGAAAAGATCTGGCGCCCGGACCTGGTTCTCTACAACAAGTAAGCGAAAGGGGACAGGGACAAGCCGGGGAGCGGGGCTCCAGGACAGGAGGTGCCGGACGCCCTCGTGGGAGGGCTGCACACAGGGGCCGCGTCTCGGTCCCGCTAACACGAAGTGACCCTCCCAAAGGCAGAGGCATGCTGACAGGCTGAAGAAGCCCTATGGCGCCTCATGTCATGAACAGAAACAATCCCTGGAGCCAGACTGAATCAGGGCTGTGGGCGGGGTCAGTTCATCCCCAGGGAGCTCCTGGAGGGTGCGTGGCAACCATCTGCAGCACCCCAGCTTCTGGGTCCCTGGGGGTCAGAGACGTCTCTCCACCAAAAGGGCCCAGCCTTGCAGGACTGTCCCTCGTGTCACCTCCCGATCGCCCAGACGTCTGTGTCGCCATGACAGACTGCATGTCGCGAATCATGACACGATTGAAGGCTCTGGTTTAATGACACGTTCATTATCATACGCCCTTCATTTGTCAGGGAACGTTCTTGCCAACGCTCCTCCTTCCCAGGCAGGAGCCCGGCCGCGGCCGGGGATTTATGGTCTGACACTGCACAACACGCATGCGTGCCCGCCGGCATGAACTCGCAGACTGCACAGGCCGGTAGGCAGGGCTGGGGAAGGAAGCCAAGAGCCTGGTGGGAGAGCCCTCCCCTGCTCTTTCTACCACCTTTGGTTCAGTTGCATTTGGACTTGGAGCTTGAGTCAGATGATCCATTCACCTTTTGGGAAACTGCGCTGTAAGATCAGAGGATTTGGTGCTGAGTCTCCCTCTCAGCAGGAATCTGAGGGAAGCGGTTAGCGTCCTCTGGTCCTTTAGGGCAGGTGCCCTGAGGATCAGCCTGATGGAGCTCTCTGTTAGACCTGCTTACAGGGAGAGACTCAGATAACCCCAGGGCCTCTGCTCTCTTGAGCTCTTTTGGGGGGGCTCGTGTCAAAAGGTTTCTGAATCAAGATCCCCCCCCCACTTCAGTCCCAAGGACAAACCAGTGGGAAGAAAACCTTGTGATTGATGACAAGACGGATCAATATGCATTTCCGTCCCCGCAGGCCCCCACGCTGCCCCCTGCCAGCCCCTGACCCAGGCCGCTTAGGGAAGAGCAAACTGCCCCTGAATACTCCCCCGGGAACAGGTGCTTGTGATTTTCTTAGCACAGGCCATGGTTTTCTTTTTAATGCAGAATTATTGCCAACCTTAAGGAATCAGGAAATATCACACTGAAATCTAGAAAAATCCAATAATCAAAAATCTGAAAATGTTGTATTACAAAAAAAATCTAGATGTCTAGTTTCTGAGGAAGAATTATAGTATCTGACAGCAACACTGGGCCTTCGCTCCTGCTGTGCATGCCCTGGGCAGCTCCTCGCGGGGCTTCTTCCTGAGAGGAGAGAGGGGCTCTGTTCACCCTTCACCTGCACTCACTCCCCACCTGCTGGCCTGGAGGCATCTGAGCCTGCAACCCCATTCCACCCAGTTCTAAACAGTTTGCAAGACAGAGAGACAGGGAGATTTTTCTACCTACTGTTCACTCCCCAAATGCCTGCAAGTGTTGGGGCTGGGTCAGGCCAAAGCCAGGAGCCAGGAGCTCTGTTCTAATCTCTCACATGGTTGGCAGAGGCCCAACTACTTGAGCCATCACCTACTGCCTCCCAGGGTGTGCATGAGCAGGAGGCTGGAACCAGGAACAGAACCAGGACTTGAACCCAGTCACTCCAACAGGGGGCACTGGGGTCCCAAGTGATGTCTTCACCACTTTGCCAAACGCCTGCCCCCTTCCCTAGCCTGCTTGAGCCATCAGAAGTGTTTTTTTTTTTTTTTTAATTTCCTGATTTTCCCCAGTTAACTCTCAAAGTAATTGAAGGAGGAGGCAGGAGTAAGATATGTGGACAGATGGAGATTAACATTTCAAATACCACGGCAGACTAAGGGGGAAAATAGCGGGACATGTCAGACCCAAGTTACACGTTATTTCTTTAAAACTGTAGACGCCTGTGTTCTTCCCCTGATATTGTGACCCAGGGCTCACCTCTAGCTGAGGCTCAGGAACTTATATTTTTAACAAGCACCCCAATGATTCTTAGTATCAGACAAGTGTTGCCATAGACACAAAGCAAGACTACCTAAAACTTCTATAAATAGCACTGGAATACCACCAGCTGTATCCTGTGACTGTCCCCAAGGCTCATCTGTCGCTTGGACACATTTCCCTCTCTTGCCCCACTCTAGTGCTGATGGTGACTTTGCGATTGTCAAGTTCACCAAAGTGCTCCTGGACTACACTGGCCACATCACCTGGACACCTCCAGCCATCTTTAAGAGCTACTGTGAGATCATCGTCACACATTTTCCCTTTGATGAACAGAACTGCAGCATGAAGCTGGGCACCTGGACCTATGACGGCTCAGTGGTGGCCATCAACCCGGTAGGTGGTGGCCTCCCGTGATGAGGCTGGGTGAAGATCAGTGTGACAAGTTTGCAACACTGCCCTGGATGACCCCAGGCCCCCCGCACCACTCAGAACCTAGTTACTATCTGGCATGATGCTTCTTCGCTGGTTAGGAAGGTCCCTGATGCATTGCCCATGAGGACTAACTGCACTTCCTCTGCCAGGCTCATTCCTGAGAATTCTGATTTAACCCATCCTGGGCGGGGCCAGGGCACCCAGATGCCTGCAAACTCTCAGATTTGTTAAATGTGTAGAATCCCAATATTTAAGTTATCAGAAAGGAATCTGTGACCCAGATGCAGCTGTGGCCCACAGAGCTGGAGTCTGTTCCCTTGTCACTGCTGACTGCATAAGCCTGTATCTCCGCAGGGCGGCCTGGCTCGGGTTCCCTAATCTGTTTCCTTTCTCAGGAAAGTGACCAGCCGGACCTGAGCAACTTCATGGAGAGTGGGGAGTGGGTGATCAAGGAGTCACGGGGCTGGAAGCACTGGGTGTTCTACTCCTGCTGCCCCACAACCCCCTACCTGGACATCACCTACCACTTCGTCATGCAGCGCCTGCCCCTCTACTTCATTGTCAACGTCATCATCCCCTGCCTGCTCTTCTCCTTCCTAACCAGCCTGGTGTTCTACCTGCCCACCGACTCAGGTGGGTGCGGTTGCCATGGTGGCTGCTTGGCACAGGGTCAGAAATAATTGTGAGCTGACAAATGCAGGGAGACCCCAACCATCATCAGTGTGAGTGTCGGGGGGGGGGGGCACATTTACTGAGTGACCATGCGCAGTGGTGAAAGTCACTGTGGGTAGAGCTTCAGGACAGGCAGAGTTGAACGTGACCCTAATGATGCACATCCACAGCTCAGTCCAGCTAAAGCAGATTAACCACCAGCACTCCCTGCTGACCACCAACCGCGTGCCCAGAAACGTGCTGAGAAAGCACGTGAGCACAGGTGATCCACAGGCCACGCCCACCCTGAAGCTGCTTTCCATATGCGGGAACTTCAAAAGGCTCATGGACAAATGGAATTGAGAAATTATTTTTGGTACAAAGAACAATCGGACCCCAGGCATAGGTCTTTATAACGTAAAGCTTTCATCCGAGTCTCCCACATGGGTGGCAAGGGCTCAGCTGCTTGGGCCCTCCTCCCCTGACTTCCCAGGATGCATTAGCAGGGAGCTGGAGAGAAAGCAGGTTTCCCAGGACTCAGATTCGTGCTCCGATATGGCTGCCAATGTCACAACCCGTGCCTTAACCTGCTGTACCACAATGCCAGCCCCCAGAGAAACTTCTTAAAATGAATAGCAGAAATATTGCTGGGCAATTTGGAAACTAACCAGCATCTACAAATATTAAATGGCTTTTATTTGAAAAACCAGGAGGTTTTTCATGAACTCTCTGTAGACCCCTTGTTTACATGCATTTCAAAATTGCTCTGTCCCCAAATCAACTTGTCCTTTAATTCCATTTTCCATGGAGGTTTTAAAGTCCCATGTTCTGATCAGCCCAGGGGTTCCTCTGTGCCTCCACTTACCACTTGAAAAGAACACCTGGAGGGCTGTCTGCCAGGCAGTCGCTTCATCACACACAGGACCACCCTGCCCAAGCCTCAGTCCTCCCTAGCATTTCAGCCTGCACCGCTTACCTGCTGCTGAGTTCTCACACCTGTGACATGATTCCATTAGACCCCAACAGTCTACTGCAAAGGGACGAGGGACACTCAGCCACCTGCCTGCAAGCCACCCCTCACAAACAACTTGCATCAGACACGCGGGGGAAAGAGAGCACACAGCCCTCAGACCTACGACAGGTCCCACTCGATCTACTAGGATTTGTTTTTACCCCAACAGTTTAACTTCCCAAAAAGAAAGGAAAAAAGCTTGTTTACTCATTCAGCAAACAATTGCTGAGCAGCTATTATGCAGCAGTATACAGTAGGGCATAAAGCTGTGCCTTCATTGAGGCTTAGCAGCTGGCATCCCATATGGGCGCAAGTTCGAGTCCCAACTGCTCCACTTCCGATCCAGCTCCCTGCTAAAGTGCCTGGAAAAGCAGCAAAGGGTGGCCCAAGTACTTGGGCCCCTGAACCCAGGTGGGACAGCCCTGGCCATTGTGTTCATTTGGGGAGTGAACCAGAGGATGGAAGATATATTCTCTCTCTCTCCCTCCCTCTCTCCCTCCTTCCACCCCCCTCTGTGTGTGTGTGTGTGCGTGTCTGTATCTAACTCTGCCTTTCAAATAAATTTTAAAAATAAAAAAAATGTGCCTTTCCCCATAGAATGTGTGCTCTGATTATGTAGCCATTTTTAAATGTTGATCACACATACAAATAGTGTTTCAACCTTTTAATCAGGGAAGTTTTTTTTTTTTTAAGATCTATATATTAATTTGAAGGGCAGAGTGAGAGAGAGAGAAATCTTTCATCTGTTGGTTCACTCCCCAAATGGCCTCAATAGCCAAGTCTGATTCAGGCTGAAGCCAGGAGCCAGGAGCTTTCATCCGAGTCTCCCACATGGGTGGCAAGGGCTCAGCTGCTTGGGCCCTCCTCCCCTGACTTCCCAGGATGCATTAGCAGGGAGCTGGAGAGAAAGCAGGTTTCCCAGGACTCAGATTCGTGCTCCGATATGGCTGCCAATGTCACAACCCGTGCCTTAACCTGCTGTACCACAATGCCAGCCCCCAGAGAAACTTCTTAAAATGAATAGCAGAAATATTGCTGGGCAATTTGGAAACTAACCAGCATCTACAAATATTAAATGGCTTTTATTTGAAAAACCAGGAGGACAATGATTAGATTGTGCTTGATAAATGTTAGCTCTGATGAACCAAGAACTATTCTTTGTTTGATAAATGTTTTGTGTTTATAATTCTGTCCCCTTTGAAGGTTTTCCAACCCACCAGGTATAGTGGACAATATTTTGCTTGCATCTATTCCGTGTCCTATGTATACAACTGTCCCTTTGGGGATCAGGATCCCCCGGGGATTCCAAAACCCATGAATGCTCTGGTCGCTTATTTAAATGGCATTTGCACATCATCAACACACTTCCTCTGATCTAGTTTAAATCATGTCTGGGTTACTTAGACAGCCTAACACAATGTAAATAGCTGGTATATTGGATTGTTAAGGAAAAGGCAAGAAAAAGTCTATAGATGCAAAATGCAGATAAACTTTTGATCCAAGGTTGAATTTGAGGTCAGGGTTGGGGGCAGACACGAGGGCCAGCTGGACTTGTATTCTGACATCTGGAAGCGCTCAGTGTGGAAAAAGCGCCTTGTTAGGAGGCAGAGCCACATGAGGAGTTGCCAGGAACTCTGACAGCAGGACCAGCTCCTTCCAAAGGCTCCCTGAGGCAGCCAACGTGGTGGCTCCCCACACACCCGGCATCCCTGCCTCCACACTCGCCGGGGACGCCTGGGACTCCAGGGCCTGACCAAGAGAGATGGGGCCTGGGGAATCCCAGCTCTCTCAAAATGAAAGAAAGACAAAGAAAGACAAAGAAAGACAAAGAAAGACAAAGAAAGACAGAAAGACAGAAAGAAAGAAAGGAGGGAGGGAGGGAGGGAGGGAGGGAAAAAAGGCAGCCAGAAGTGGGAAGGGGAGCTTCCTCTCAGGTGAAGGTGAGGACACGAGGGGTGTGAGTCGTTGGCCTAAGAAGCTCCCTCAGGATGCCAGCTTCTGGGACTTGCAAATTTCGTGCTTTCTTTGGTTTCAGGCTGCAGCTTCCTCCCACAATGACAGAAACAGATGTGGGTGACCAGTAAGCTGGCCCATACTTCCATCTGATGAGGTTGAATACATTCTGCAGAGAGAACTACCGGCCAGGGTCTAGCCCACCCACCTAGAGCCCTTTCGGTTCCATGGGTTCCACCATGAAAGCGTGACCTGGCTACTCCCTGCTTGGCAGCCTCTATGGAATCGTTGCCACCCGCCATGATCAAGTACCAAGGGCACATAGGAAATTCTGCAAACTCCCCAGAACAACGCTTCTGGGACGTGCCTGTCACATTCCTCTCCCCGTGGGTCTTGCTGTCCATCAGTTTGTTTGGGCTTCCATAACTGCAAACCACAGATTGGGTGGTTGAACAACAGAAATGCATGTTCTCACAGTGTTGGGGTTGGGGTAGTTTCTCTGGGGCCTCTCTCCTTGGCTTGCAGATGACTGCCTTCTCCCCATATCCTCAAGTGGTCTTCCACTGGTGCATCTCCTAATCCATCCTAATCTCCTCTTATAGGGATATTAGGCACAGGACTAGCCCTCTCCCCATAGGACCACATTGCATTTTATTTTATTAAAAGATTCATTTTATTTAGTAGAAAGGTAGAGTTAGAACTAGAGTGAGAGATCTTCAGTCTCCTGGTTTACTCCGCAAAGGGTCACGATGGCTAGGGCTAAGCCAGGCCAAAGCCAGGATCCTGGAACTCCATCCTGGTCTCCCATGTAGGTGGTAGGGGCCCACATCTTCTGCTCGTAATCAGGGACTGGATGAGAACTGGAGTAGCCAGGACTGCAACTGGCACCCATACGGGATGCTGGCATTGCAGGTGGCGGCTTAGCCCTCCATGCCACAACGTCAGCCCATGTGACTGCATTCTCACTTGCTCAGAGGACCTGGGGCAAACATACAAGTTGGGGGAGGGCCAGATGGCACAGTTGAGCCCGAGCAGGTGGGCCGCTGTGCTTCCTCCCTCTGTCTCTCCAGGGGAGAAGATGACCTTGAGCATCTCTGTCCTCCTGTCCTTGACTGTGTTCCTTCTGGTCATCGTGGAGCTCATCCCTTCCACCTCCAGCGCCGTGCCCTTGATCGGGAAGTACATGTTGTTCACCATGGTCTTTGTGATCGCATCCATCATCATCACCGTCATCGTCATCAACACGCACCACCGCTCACCCAGCACCCACGTCATGCCTGAGTGGGTGCGGAAGGTGAGTGGCCGAGACCCCCGCAGACCTCACGGGCCAGGCTCCCCCACCGACACTGTGCGGTTAGGCCCTGGAAGTCCTTTCTGAGCTCCAGGGGAGTTTTGGAAGGCACTCTCTTTGACCTCTTTCTAGGGATAAATAACTCACGTAGCTTTCCCAGAGAGAGATGTAAAACAGAAAAGCCTCCTCTAAATTCAGGCTCCAAGAATCTCTTTCATGGAGATGAATAGCTCACTGTCTTCTCATTCAAACGCTATGAAGTTCTTGAGATTTCTGTCTGTGGTCTGCCAGTGTTTGAACAGACTGCCTTATTTTGGTTGGGTGGGGGTGGGTCTTGATGAGACAGGGCCAAAAAGCAAATTTTCACGAGGAACTTGGTCTCCAATATTTACATTATTGAATTAAAAAAAAAACTGTTAGCATTTATACATCCTTTTTAAAAACTCTACTGCTAAAAATCAGGAGCTCTGGTACAGAATGAAGAAGAGGCAGGTGCCGTGGCTCAATAGGCTAATCCTCAGCCTGCGGCGCTGGCACCCCGGGTTCTAGTCCCGGTCGGGGCACCAGATTCTGTCCCGGTTGCCCCTCTTCCAGGCCAGCTCTCTGCTGTGGCCTGGGAGTGCAGTGGAAGATGGCCCAAGTGCTTGGGCCCTGCACCCCATGGGAGACCAGGAGGAAGCACCTGGCTCCTGGCTTCAGATCGGCGCAGTGCGCCAGCCGCAGCGGCCATTGGAGGGTGAACCAACGGTAAAGGAAGACCTTTCTCTCTGTCTCTCTCTCTCACTGTCCACTCTGCCTGTCAGAAAAAAAAAATGCAGAAGACTCACCAGGCATGGACCAAGACACTTCTCCCTGTGGTCTCTCTCTGCAGATTCACAGTCACTGTTTTCACTGTTTTCAGAAAGACTGTCAGCTGACGCCTGGCTACCTAAGCTGCATTTTCCTTAGGAACAAGAAACAGAAGAAAACAGTCTAGCTGTTTTTCTTTTTTAATCATCTGCTTATTTAAAAGGCAGAGAAAGACAAAAAGATGGAGAGAGATCTTCCATTCACTGGTTCACTCACCCAAATGCTCACAACAGCCAGGGCTGGGCCAGGCCAAATCCAGGAGCCTGGAATCCACCCGGGTCTCCTAGGTGGAGAGAGGGATCCGGGCACTGATGCCTGTCAGGGTGTATATGGGCGGGAAGCTGGAATCAGAACAGAGCCAGGACTTGAATGCGGGCACTCCGATGTGGGCTGCAGGTATCCCAAGTGGCGTCTTAACCGCTGCGCCAAACGCCTGCCCCGTCTAGATTTTTGTGGGACCAGGCGCCTAGGTATCTGAGGTGGAGGAGCCCCTTTAACCCTGTGGAGACACAATCCTGGGACGCTGCTTACCAGGAGCCAGGAAGGTTTAGTGCCTTTGACGGTCCGCACACAGGCTCCCCCCAGTGGCTGGCTGCTCACATTACAGAATCATCACTGTGTTAGAGGATATACAAGGGTACTTCAAAAATTCATGGCAAGTGGAAGGAATTAAAAGATAAGTTTCAGAGCAAAAAAATTCTTGCAGGGCCAATGCTGTGGCATAGTGGGTAAAGCCACCACCTATAGTGCCGGCATCCCACATGGGCGCTGGTTCCAGTCCTGGCTGCACCACTTCCGATCCGGGTCTCTGATGTGGCCTGGGAAAGCAGTAGAAGACGGCCCAAGTCTTTGGGCCCCTGCACCCACATGGGAGATCCAGAAGAAGCCCCTGGCTCCTGGCTTTGGATTGACACAGCTCTGGCCATTGCGGCCAACTGAGGAGTGAACCAGCGTATGAAAGACCTCTCTCTCTCTCTCTGCCTCTGTCTCTCTGTAACTCTGCCTTTTGAGTAAAGATAAATAAATCTTTTTTTAAAAAATCATTGAAATCCATGCATATGAAGGATCTTCAAAAAGTACAAGATTCAAAGTAAAAACTATACAAGGATTTCAATATTTTTTGCACCAAAATGAACATCTTAATTCCATTATCCATAAGCTTTCGTTAAAAAAAGATTTATTCATTTATTTGAAAAGTAAAGTTACAGAGAGGCAGTAGCAGCAGCAGCAGCAGGGGGGGGGGAGAGAGAAAGAAAGAAAGAAAGAAAGAAAGAAAGAAAGAAAGAAAGAAAGAAAGAAAGAAAGAAAGAAAGAAAGAAAGATCTTCCATTTGCTGGTTTACTCCCCAAATGTCCACATTGAATGGCTGGAGCTGGGCTGATCTGAAGCCAGGAGCCAGGTGCTCCTTCCAGTCTCCCACAAGGGACTGGAAAGGCCCAAGGACTTGGACCATCTTCTGCTGTTTCCAAGGCACATTATCAGGGAGCTGGATTGGAAGTGGAGCAGCTGGGACTTGAACCAGCATCGATATGGGATGTCAGCACTGCAGGCGGCGGCTTTACCTGCTATGCCACAGCACCAGCATCTTCCATGAATGTCTCGAACCCTCATATACAAAGATGTCTTTGTATATGAGTTCCTTGTATTAAGGCTGAGGCAACTGAGGCCAAGAGGTGCTGATTTGTTCAAGTTCACATTGCTCAGAGACAGAGTTTGAAGGTTACCTGTTGACATTCATGCTCATATATCTCTCTTGTTGTTAGGTTTTCATCGACACTGTTCCAAACATCATGTTTTTCTCCACAATGAAAAGACCATCCAGAGAGAAACAAGAAAAGAAGATTTTCACAGAAGACATTGATATCTCTGACATTTCTGGGAAGCCAGGGCCTCCGCCACTGGGCTTCCACTCTCCCCTCATCAAACACCCCGAGGTGAAAAGCGCCATCGAGGGCATCAAGTACATTGCCGAGACCATGAAGTCAGACCAGGAGTCCAGTAACGTAAGTGTCCCAGCTTGGAAGCCCCCTCTGTGTTTACATGGTCAAGGTCATGAGTGCAGACAGATGGGTTGACTTGACAGGCTGGCATTCAAGATGCAGCTGCTGAGCAAAAATATGCGCTGGGGACCCCCTCTGGGTCTCCTCAGCAAGTCATCACGTTATGAATAATCTGCTCTGACACAAAGATCATAATGCCAGGTGTGAGATGTGTGGAGCTTTGAGATCCCCCCCATTGAAAGGCCCATAGATGGCATAGCATGAAGGATGTGAGACCACCCTAACACTATCCTCTCCCCCAGGCATCCGAGGAATGGAAGTATGTCGCCATGGTGATGGACCACATTCTCCTGGGGATCTTCATGCTGGTCTGTCTCATCGGCACCCTCGCCGTGTTTGCAGGTCGGCTCATAGAACTGAACCAGCAAGGATGAGCAGAAGCTGGGTCGAGCCTGGCTCTGCCCGGGACCACCAGAGCAGAGGAAGGCAGAAAAGAAGAGTTGTCTGTTCGGATAACTCTCACTTATCAAACATGCAATTTTCTGTACTTATTATTAGTGATAATGATTTGCCTTGACATAGATTATAGCCCTGAAGTGTTTTCACATTGCATCTCCCCTCAATCCTGCTGTGCCTTCCTGGAGAGTGAGCCTGTGGCAGTAAATGTAACTGGATGGCTAACGGAAGTCTGCATTTCCAAATGGCAGTGGGGAGAGTCTCACTCAGGATAACCGGGGTTCCCTACTGTGTTGTTGTTGCTGTAGTAATTTAAGCAAAGAGCATATCCTGTGCCTAGGAGCCAGTTTTATGCCTCTTAGGAAGATCCTATCTACCAGCCCCCAAAAGATAAAGCATTTGATTTGGAGAGAGAGGAAGCAGCAGAAGAGGAGAGAGGTAAATTCCAGAATGGCCATCAAGACACAAGCTGTCGCCCAATCCTATGGTTTAAAGTAGATTTCTGGCTGGTGCCTTGGCTCATTTGGCTAATCATCTGCCTGCAGTGCTGGCACACCGGGTTCTAGTCCCAGTCAGGGTGCCAGATTCTGTCCTGGTTACTCCTCTTCCAGTCCAGCTTTCTGCTGTGGCCAGGGAGTGCAGTGGAGGATGGCCCAAGTCCTTGGGCCTTGCACCCGCATGGGAGACCAGGAGAAGCACCTGGCTCTGGGTTTTGGATCAGCACAGTGCACCAGCTGCAGCGCACCAGCTGCAACGGCCATTGGAGGGTGAACCAACGGAAAAAGAAGACCTTTCTCTCTGACTCTCTCTCACTGTCCACTCTGCCTGTCCAAAAAAAAAAAAAAAACAAAAGCATGAATTAGCCTCAGGCAGCTTGTACTGAGTGAAATGAGCCAGAGGCAGAAGGAGAGATGTCACTGGATGCTGCCCGCAGGGAGCACCTGCTAGAGGCCACGTCATCATGACGGACAGAGAACAGAAGTCAGCCGGACCTCTGGGAGCAGGGGCTGAGGGTTGTGTTTGGTAGGAGCCAAGTTTTAGTTTGGGAAGATGGAAAGTTCTAGAGACGGAGGCTGGTGATAGATGCATGACACTGAGTATACTTAACGCCTCTGTGCTGTCCACCCACAAATAGCTCCAGTGCTAACTCTTACATTCTGAAGAAAAGAGCAAACTAATGGCCTCAATGCCTGCCTGCTGCTCCCTTAATCCGTCACAGCCTCCTAGGACAGACAAGACCCAGAGGAGGGGCTGAGAAGGCGTTTCATCACTCTATTCATGAGTGGACAAGGAGGCTAAGAACAGTGACCTACCTGAGCTCAATGACAATGCTCAGGCCCCCAAATCCCTGCTGTTTCCATTTCTCCCCCAGAACGGGCGCCCTGCCTGCATTCCCTGCTTGCCTCGATCCTGGAGGCCAATGTCACATGAACTCCGCCAGCCCTCCCACCTGCTCCTGACCCTGCCACCAAGCCACGGATTTCCATCTTTGGGATCTCTCCCCTCGGTGATGGCCCGAGTTCCAGAAGAAATGGGAGGTGGGCAGCGTGTGCGGTGATCGTGGAGGGCCCTGCCCCGGCCGCCCTGTGTGGCCCTGCTGATGCGTTTGTCCGGACGGCAGGATGACATCTCGCGATACAAGGAGCACCCTGAGGAACGGGCACTCAGTCCCAGGCTGTGACACAGGTGGGGTTGCAGACGGCAGGTGGAGGGGGGGTTACTCAGAGCTCAGGCCCTCAGTCTTGTTTGGGTCAGGGGTCCCAGTGAGGAGGAGGGCTCCTGGGGAAGCCAGGAGAAGCCCCATACGCCCAGCCCAGTAGCCACACGTTCTGCATCCACACATTCAGCCAGCCTCGCAGCAAAAGCATCCACAAGACATACAAGCCTGTACATACAGGCTCCATTTTCTCGTCATGATGCCCTAGACAACACGGCACAACTACTTACCTACCTTCCACATTGTACTAGGTCATTATATTAGGTATTATTTGTCTAAAATATTTATTTACTTGTTTATTTGAAAGGCAGAGTTAGGGGGAGGGAGAAAGAGAGAGAGAGACAGACCTTCCATCCACTTGTTCACTCCCCAAATGGCCACAAAAGCAACGGCTGGGTCAGGCTGAAGCCAGGAGCTTCATCTGGGTCTCCCACGTGAGTGCAGGGGCCCAAGCACTTGGGCCATCTTCTGTTGCTTTCCCAGGCATATTAACAGGGAGCTGGATAGGAAGCCAAGCAGCTGGAGCTCAAAACAGAGCCCAAATGGGATGTGGGCATCGCAGGTGGCAGCTTTACCTGAGATGCCACAGTGCCAGCTCCTATTTCGGTATTATAACAGAAATGATCTAAAGTACACGGAGGGGCTGGCGCTGTGGCGTATCGGATAAAGCCGCCACCTGCAGTTCTGATATCTCATATGCTCTGGTTGGAGTCCTGGCTGCTCCACTTCCAATCCAGCTCTCTGCTATGGCCTGGGAAAGCAGTAGAAGATGGCTCAAGGCCTTGGGCCCCTGTACCCCTATGGTAGACCCAGAAGAATGTCCTGGCTCCTGGCTTCAGATTGGTGCAGCTCCAACTGTTGTGGCCATCTGGGGAATGAACCAGTGTATGGAAGATATCTCTCTCTCTCTCTCTCTCTCTCTCTCTCTCTCTTTGCCTCTACCTTTCAAATAAAATAAATAAATCTTAAGAACATATATACAGGAGAACATGCATGGGTTACATGTGAATTCCATGCCATTTAATCCTACAAGGGGCTCGTGCCTCCTCCAATTTTGGTGTCCACAGGGTGTCCTGGAACCAATCCCATGGGGATTCTGAGAGCTGACTGTATCTGTTTTCAAAGCTCCTGAGGTGAAGTGTCACCAACTGGGTGCCTTAGACCAACAGGAATGCATCCTCTCACAGCTCTGGGTGCCTGCTGTGGACCACCCCAAACACACGTGGTGGACTCCTTCCTAGGCTGCAATGTGAGATCATGAGGCTTCGCCAAGGTCATGAGTGTAGCCCCCGCAGGGGCACTGGTGCCTTTCTGAGCAGGGACACCAGGGAGCTCGTCTTCCCCTCTGTCTACCCAGGAGCACGTGAGCAGGCAGCCATCTGCAGCCAGGAAGAGAGCCCTCACCAGAGCCCAGCTGGCTTGGGACCCTGGCCTGGGACTCCCAGCCCCCAGAACTGGGGGAAGCTCTGTTGTTTAGGTCCCCTGCCTATGGGAGCCTGAAATCACTGAGTTAGGCCAAGTCCAAAATCAAGATGTCAGCAGAGTTCGTTCCACCCATAGGCCATACGGGCGAATCTGTTCCCTGCCTCACTCCTAGCTTCCGGCGGTTGCTGGCAACTGTGGGGCAGCAACACTACAATCTGCCTCCACCAGCAATGGCCTAAGCCTCTCTGTCTCTCCTGTCTCCTTTTCTCGCAGGACACTTAGCCATTGCATTTAGGGCCCACTCTAAATCCAAGACGCTCTCATCATCAGATCCATAATTATATCATAGATATCATAATTCTATCCGCAAAGATGCTATTTCCAAATACTGTCACACTCCCCGGTGCCAGGAGTTGGGACTTGGGCACACCTTTCAGGGGCCATTGTTCATCCCACTGCAGGCAATGACCGTGAAGCAGCATGGGGGAGAGTGCCCTGGGTGGGCAGAAAACCCTCCCAGGAGGCCCCGGGGGGAGGCAGGAGCACAGAGGGCCTGCTGGGCTAGGCTCTGCGATCCCCCCAGGGAGCTTCATCCCACGCCCTCAACCCACCACCCTCCTCCGCAGCAGCCTGCAGAGAACGCAAAAGCAGCTAAGCCCCTTCAAGGTTTGCTCCCCACCCTGGGGCCCAGTGGCTCAAAGGGTCACTACCAATGCCCAGGGAGAGGACTGAGCCGAGAGCCCCCTGCCCCTCTCCCCTCCAAAACCTGAGGCCGCCTGCATGCACTTAGGGGAGATTTTCAAACCCGCAGGAAGCACCTGGAGGAGCCCAAAGCCCCTGTCAGTCACAAGTGCTCCCTACTCCTGATCACCAATCTGCAGAACCTGGGCCACAGGCGCCCTCTGGCCAAGAGCAGGCTCAGGGAGAGCCTCAGGCCAATGGCCTTGGGCAGCTGGGGTCAGCAGGAGGCAGGGGACCTGGGGCAGGGCCAGGGAGGAGGCTGGTGGACGTGCTAATAGTAATCCTTCATGGGGCGTTATGGCCCACTAACGTTTCCACTCGTGGGTTCCCTTCCGTCCTCATCAGACCCCGTGAGGTGGAGGGTGTCGTTAGCATGGTGCCCACTGGACACATGAGAAAACTGAGGCTTGGGGATGACAGCATCAGAAGTGTCTCAACTGATAAGCAGAGCTGTCACTGCAGTGTCGTGTCCTCGACTGGGCTGGAGACGGGGAAGAGACATGAGCGGAAATCCGGGTCCACAGTTTTATTGCAAAAATAAAAAGCCAATGAAAAAGCAGGGCTTGGGGGAGGAGAGGAGTAAAAGGAAACAGCCAGCAAAAGTACCCGACTTGTTCCAACTCCAAGCTCAGCACTCTCTCTGCAGTCTCTGCAAGTGCTGCCGCCATGCATGTACTTTGCTGGCAGGAGCGGTTGCTGTGGAAACGGCCCGGGTGGTCCCCGAGAGGCTGCACTTTCACTTCTAAGCATGCACCTCAGGGGATCAGAAACAGGGGCTTTGAACCTATCACTGTGCACCAGCGTTGACCACCTCAGAGTTATTCACAAGAGCCCACACAGGGGCGCAGACCAAGAGCCATGAGCAGGTGCACGGGTACACAGTGCAGCGCATACACAGCCTTAACGCGACTCAGCCTTAAGAAGGAATGAGAGTCTGACAACAGGATGGACCACAAATATTGTGTGATGCTACTTCTGCCAGGCACCCAGAATAGGCACTCATGGAAACGGCAAATAGAATAGAGGCTACCAGAGCTTGGAGGGAGGCGTGAGTTGGTGTTTAATGGACAGGGGCAGTTTGGGAAGAGAGAAAGTTCCAGAACAGACAGTGGGGACAGGTGCAAGACATTGTGTGTACCTAGTGCCATGCAGCTACACTCCTAAAAATGGCAAATTTTGTTACGCTTATTTCATCATGAAGAAAAGGTATTTTTAAATTACAAACTACACTGCTCTTATCCTTGATGAGGGTCTTGGGTGAAGACTGGCTCAAGATGGAGCACTAAGTGAGAAACTGATCCCCCCGCGGGTGAGCTGGCTCCTCTCCCTCTCTCTCTCTCTTTCTGGGCACTCTGCTGGGGAAGTCAGCCTGAGGATGGAGCAGGGGAATTGTGCTCCAGACTTAAGCCCAGGGAGCCGGTGGCAGAGTGAGGCGGCACCTGGGGCCTCTTCCCCACATCTCTCTGCCCCTCTAGCAAACACAAAGGCCAGGCTAGGCCAGTCCAAGGTGTTCTGCACGAGCATTGCTTTTTTTCAAAGCCAGGGAAATAAAGCCCTTGATTAACCTTTATGGGGGGATGGCCATGCCCGTCTTTCTCCTTCCCACAGCCCTTTGCTGGCTGTCGCTCATCACGCGACATGGCCTACGTCTCCCTCTGGTCTCCAGTCCTGGCTTGGAACCTTCCCAAAGGATGAAGGGTGCAATTTATTCACAGTGCCACCTTTGGGTCTGAGTCAGGGCAGTGCCTAAACACCTGCCGAAGATACCAAGAGCGAGTGAGTGGGTGCTGCAGAGCCCAGGGGGTCTTCAGATCGCCCTCATTCTCCCATGAACACCTGCCCTCGCTCTCATCCGTCCAAACCAGTGCCTGCGGCCTCTCCCCTGTGCTGGTGAGAATCTCTGATGTGAGTGTGCACGTTTGTGAGCAGGACCACCGTGAGGCTCTCCAACCTGCACCATGCACGCTCCTGGGGAAAGCGGTTCTGCGAGTTCTCCCTACCCCTCACCGCTGCCCCGCGCCCTGCCCCTGTCTGACCCGCACAGCTGCAGCCCACCCCTGGGTGAAGGCCCCGCTCAGAGCCTCTGGGGAACCCATCCAGCCCTGGCAGCCCAGAGTCTGTTCTTCCTGCTCTTCCCCAGGGGTCTCCCAAGGCGTCCCCTTATGGGGAGAATCCTCTGATCTGAATGAGACTGCTCCCACGTGCAGACAGCCAGAGGGAGCCCACCCGCAGTCCCTACTTCAACTTCCTGAAGAACCTTAGGCAAAGAAAATCCATCGCTCTGAGCCCCGCCAGATCTGACCCTGTCCTCTGCAGGTGCTCCCCACATGGCACCTCCCGGGAGCCCTGACTCCTACACGGCCTGTATCTCCCCCACTGAAGCCCGGAGTCACTTCAGTGCCTATTGTGTGGCCACAAATATTTGTTGAATGGAATCCTTCCCCATTGCTATCTTTATTGAGATACAATTCACGTGCCAATATTACACCAGTTAAAAGGTCAGCGACATCACTATGTTCCTAAAGTTGTGTTTATGAAATACATGTAGTTTGTACACCTTAATAAAAGTTTTCTGGGAGGGGCTGGCACCGTGGCTCACTTGGTTAATCCTCCGCCTGCGGCGTGGGCGTCCCATATGGGCGCCGGATTCTGTCCCGGTTGCTCCTCTTCCAGGCCAGCTCTCTGCTGTGACCTGGGAGGGCAGTGGAGGATGGTCCAAGTGCTTGGGCCCTGCACCCCATGGGAGACCAGGAGAAGCACCTGGCTCCTGGCTTCGGATCAGTGAAGTGCTGCCGTGGTGGCCATTTCGGGGTGAACCAACTGAAGGAAGACCTTTCCCTCTGTCTCTCTCTCTCTCATTGTCTAACTGTGTCAAATAAAAAAAAAAAAAAAGTTTTCTGGGCAGCAAACCAAAAAAAAAAAAGTAGGTGATAATATTCTTAGTCTCACTCCATTGTTATTTGTGATGAATGCAGGGAAAGCTAGGATTAAACTTATTTATTATTTTCCCAAAGAAACCTTTTATTCAAAGAGTACACATTTCCTAAATGCAACTTTAGGAATATAGGGATTCTTCCCACCATATCCGCCCTCCTACCCACCTCCTCCTTCCTCTCTCATTCCCAGTCCCATTCTCCACTAAGATTCATTTTCAATTAACTAAAATAGATTTGAGATGCTCCACTGGAAAATTATGCTGACATCACCGCAAACATAAACGGTTTATTCAGGAATCACAGCTAAGGGCCGGAGGCCTGGCATAGCAGGTTAAGACGCCACCAGCAGTGCCAGCATCCTGTGTTAGAGCACGCTTCAAGTCCAAGCTGCTCCACTTCAGATCCAGCTCCCAGCTAATTCACCTGGGAGAGCAGCGGAGGAAGGCCCAAGTGCTTGGGTGCCTACCACCCACAAGGGAGACCCAGCTGACATTCTGACCCATAGCCTGCTGCAGCAGCCATCTGGGCAGTGAAGTTGAAAGTTCTCTCTTTCTCTCTCTCTCTTTCTTTCTCTGTTTGTGTGTGTGTGTGTGTGTGTGTGTGTGTGTTCCTCTCTGTCAGTCTGCCTTTCAAATAAATAAATCTTTATTTAAAAAAATCACAACTGACCTTCTCTGGAAGTTCAAATACTTGGACGACCCCTCCCCCTCATATTATTTTGTGTTTCTTTAGTTTCCAAAAATCATAATAACATACTTACCTAAAATGTGCCACTATGGTTTCATAAATTTAATAAATATTTATGGAATAAATAAACAAGTGTTAAATATTTGAAATACAGAGGAAAGAAATTTTCAATGTTCTTTTAAATTGGCGTTCACTAAGAGAATAAAATATTTTAAATTATTGTTAATACTAGAGAGATAGGCTGGCGCCACAGCCCACTAGGCTAATCCTCTGCCTGCTGCGCCGGCACACTGAGTTCTAGTCCCGGTCGGGGTGCCAGATTCTGTCCCGGTTGCTCCTCTTCCAGTCCAGCTCTCTGCTGTGGCCCGGGAGTACAGCGGAGGATGGCCCAGGTCCTTGGGCCCTGCACCCCATGGGAGACCAGGAGGAAGCACCTGGCTCCTGGCTTCAGATCGGTGCAGCACGCCGGCCATAGTGGCCATTTGGTGGGGTGAACCAACGGAAAAAAGGAAGACCTTTCTCTCTGTCTCTCTCTCTCACTGTCTAACTCTGCCTGTCAAAAAAACAAAACAAAACAAAAAAACTAGAGAGATAGGAGATAGATATTACATATTTCTCCAAGCATTACATATTATTGAGGCCCCAGGAGGTAAGTCTTCCCCTCAGCATCGCCCCAGCCCCATGGGAGACAGAGACGTCAGAAAGCTAAGAGCTGGCCCGCGCCCCACAGCTGCGAGTGGCTGAGCTGGAATTCACACCCAAGGCCCTGAGCCTCAGCACCTCACTCCTCCCCAGTTGTTTACCAACCCATACAGAGAAAATTCGCAGCCTCTAGGCATGAAAGCCCCAGAGGCTCCCTCCTGGGCTGATGAGGACTTTCTCTGGCCCTGGGCAACATCCGGGCCCTGAGCAAGTGACTGCAGGAGCTGATGACCCCAGGGGCAGGAGGTGGCCCCAACACAGACACTCAGCCTGCTCAGCCTGGGGCAGTCTGTCTGGCCAGGAGGAAGCGGGAACTGTGACTTGTTCACAAGAGTCAGGGAGAGGGGTTTGGCCTAGGGTTTAAGATGCTGAGCTCCTGGCTTGGATTCCAGGCTCCAACCAGCTTCCTGCCAGTGTAATACAGAGTGAATCAGTGGATGAAAGATCTCTCAGTCTGTCTCTCAAACAACCAGAAGAAAGAAGAGTATAGTAGCAGTAATAGTTCAAGGAACCCAAGGAGATAATTTTCTTTCTTTAAGATCACAATCAGATTTCTTTGTTTTTGATGTTTTATTTATTTATTTGAAAGGCAGAGTGACAGAGAGGGAAGGATATATACAGGGAGGGGATGTGGGGAGGAGGCCTTCCATCTCCTGGTTCACTCCCCCAATGGTTGCAACAGCTGAGGTTAGGTCAGGCTGAAGTCAGGACCCAGGAGCCCCATGTGGGTGACAAGAATCATCTGTGGCTCCAACGCACATTCGCAGGAAGGCTGGATGGGAAAAGGAGGCGGAGGCAGGCCTTCATCCCAGGTCCTCTGATATCAGATGCCAGCTATTGGTTAATCTGCTCTACCACAATGCCCACCCTGTAATTCAAGTTTAAATACACACTCACACACACACGCAGTTCTAGGAAACTTGCTATTCTGAAGAGAATATGTTAGCAAAGCAAAAAATCCTTTAGAATTCTACAATTACTTGCTAACTTTTCCCCTAAGTTCTGGTATGATATATACAAGATGACTATCTAGTGGCCGGCACTGTGGCATAGTGGGTAAAACCGCCGCCTGCAGTGCCAGCATCCCATGTAGGCACCGCTTCAAGTCCTGGCTGCTGCACTTCTGATCCAGCTCTGCTATGGCCTGGGAAAGTAGTAGAAGATGGCCTAAGTCTCTAGGCCCCTGCACCTTCATGGGAGACCCAGAAGCTCCTGGCTCCTGGCTCCTGGCTTTGGATCGGTGCAGCTCCAGCCGTTGCAGCCATCAGGGGGAGTGAACCAGAGCATGGAAGACCTTTATTTCTCTGTGCCTTTGCCTCTCTGCAACTGTCTTTCAAATAAATAAATAAATAAATATTTAAAAAACAAACAAAAAAGATTACTACATACACAGGGAGGCATGGACAGAGAAATATCAGATGTTCTGCATTCCAGGCATAGCTATACTTTGAATTCACATTCGATGCTTTTGAGCTCTTTGCGAAAGCGATTGCACATCCCAAATGTGAGGCCTACACTTTGGCCATCACCTCAGCAAGACCTTGATCCTCAGAACGCTTGGGCTCTCGGCTGGGACTTCCTGTCCTCCTGTGAGTCCCTCTGATACGGATGCTCAGCCTAGCTTGTATCACTGGGAGTTGCTGGGTTTACTGAAGGCTCTCAGGAGTTTAACTGAAATCCTCTAGCGAGGCCTGGGCTTAAATAGACACTTAAAATACTATCTTTTTCCCCTTGCTAATCATGTGGTTTAGGAGAAATTTACCAAGCTGATAAAAATTTTATTGAATAAGGATAGGATATTTTTGTTGTTCTATTTTGGGGAGAGTTGTTAAATGGCACAAGATACTACATGCGCTGTAGTTTAAGAAGACGTGGCAAATCTGCAAAAATATGTAATATTTTGTTAAATAAACTAGGCAGCAGCGCCCTCTTGTGCTGAAATGTAAGTACTACAGTCATTAAATTACAATGTAGGAGAGCAGCCCTTAAAGCAAAGAAAACCTACTTATTCAGCTTTTCCTAAACAGTGTTTTTTTTTTTTTAATTTTTATTTATTTATTTGACAGGCAGGGTTATAGACAGAGAGGGAGAGACAGTTAGAAAGGTCTTCCATCCACTAATTCACTCCCCAAATAGCCACAGCAGCTGGAGCTGCACCCATCTGAAGCCAGCAGCCAGGAGCTTCCTCCAGGTCTCCCACTCGGGTGCAGGGACCCAAGGACTTGGGACATCTTCTGCTGCTTTCTCGGGCCACAGCAGAGAGCTGGTCAGAAGTGGAGCAGCTGGGACACAAACTGGCGATCATATGGGATGCTGGCGTGGCAGGCGGAGGCTTAGCCTACTACACCGTGCTGGCCCTGCAAGCAGCTTTAAGTGCAAGAAAAGCATAGCGTTCAGTAACTGTTTTAACCAGCATTTCCACTGCCATTTGTCTTTATTAATTCTTCCAACATTTACTGGACTCCAGGAGTTAGGAAGACACGGCTGCTGTCCCCAAACTGCTCAGTCTGGTGCACATAATGTCCCATTAGCAGTGACCCCCACAGCGAGACCACCTCATGCCTCTTCCCTGTCCTCTCTCCAACAGAGCCAGTGGCTAGTCTCTTCCTCGCCACCCTCTGGGGCTACAGTCCCATGGGCGCCACCCCTTCTGCATCCAGTCAGCATCCAAATGCATATTTGTCCCGTTTAATTGAACAAAATCCAACAGCAGCACAACCCCACAGCTTCATGAGGGCAGGTGATGATGGAGGAACAAACTGCAGCTGCTTTGTGTGCATGGCTGTCAAAACTGGAGGACACAGCAATTGTCTTGTTGCATTTGTGCACTGAATTTTCTTCATCAATTCCTGCAGCACAATAAGGATGCCCACAAAAGATCAGATGTATCCTAGCACCCATGGGGTCACAGAACTGCCACCTGTCATGAGAGGATCCCAGATGTGTTCCCCTTGGGTGCCAGCCTGGGCATTGGAGTGCCAGTGTCGACCATGGCAAGCAGCCTGTCCCAGCCAAGCCCTGTCTGGTGGCCAAGGGCGTCAATAGTGACTCAGACTTTGGGAGCTAAAGTAATTTTTTTCAAGGACTGACATGAGGTTGCCAGCATCTTCTTAGAGATGAACAGATTTTAAAGTCACCATGTATTGTAACCATCATTTTACAAAAAAAAAAATTAAATTGTTTGTATTTATTTGAAAGATGATGGAGAGAGAGAAGACAGGTGCACCTGAGACTGACAGGAGTCTTCTGTCTGCTGGTTCAGACCCCGAATGCCTGCAACCTGGAACTCAGCCCAGGTCTCAGCGACAGAGGTTGCGCGGTCCCCTCACAGTCTGAGAGGCTTCCCACCGGGTGCCTGGTTTTACAAGGGAGAGTGTAGGCTCACACAAGTGGATGAGGGCAAGTCACTCACCTGTGTAGGTGAGCACCTGTCCTGAATCTCTCTACCATTCAAGAGGGGACCCCCCACCCCTGCCCAGAACCGAGGAGGGCAGCAGCAGGGGCATCTGGCCTCCTGGGTTCAGGGCGCAGGGCCGGCCACTCCACCCCTCGCATCGGGCTATCCTCTGCTGCTGTAACAGGAGAACTGAGCCAGGGACTTTATTGAGGAAAGAAGCTTCGCTAGCTCACAGCCTTGGGGGCTGCAAGGCCCTGGTGATTCAGCCTGCAGTGAGGGCTCCCTCACAGTGGCGGTGGGCATGTGTGCCAGTGGGAGGGACCACAGAGTGGGACAGGATGCCAGCAGGTGCAGAGGGGCCGGTCTCATTTCCCAGAACAACTGTCTTGTGAGGATTCACAGAAAGCCAGGCCAGCATTCACTGCCGTGGAGGTCAGCCGCTCTGAGGCCTCGCAGCTGGCCCCTGGGCGCCCCGCCTCTCACGTCACCACACCGGGCAGCAAGCGCTAGCACCTGAACCCAGAGACACCCGCACCAGAGGCAAGCCACAGCCACAGGGACCAATCTCAGCAGCTGCGTCTGCCTCTTAGAGGGCAGGACTCACTTTAGAAATGTTTTATTTGCTTTTTAAATTTGATCTGTACTAATCTAGGAGAGACACTGGTTCCATCCACTGGTGCTCTCCTTAAATGCCCACAACAGCCGAGGTTGGGCCAGGCTGAAGTTAGGAGCTGGGAACTCCATCCTGGTCTCCCACGTGGGTGGCAGGGACCCAGCCGCTTGAGCCATCCCCTGCTGCTTCCTGGGGTGTGCATTAACAGAGAGCTGGAACCGGAAGCCAGGCTGGGCCTTGAACCCAGAACTCCCATATGGGATGCCAGCTTCCCAAACCATCCGCTAAAGGCTGCGCCAAGCGCCTGCTCCAGGAAGCCTTAGCTTTGTGGGAGAATTCTGTGTAGGGCCTGGCTGAGCAAAGCTGACAGATTTTAAGGTGCGAACCTCAGTTAGGGCAATGAGCAGGACACGAGGAAGCAAAATTAGCTGGGAAGTGCATACCTATAGAAGAGAGAACGCTCTGAAACCAGGCCCCGAGGCCTTTGGTGTGGACTTTCTAGCTGCCTGTCTCTCCTTGAGCTTGCGGTGCCTCTGGCTTCACCTTGACCCCTTACTAAATTAGGGAAGTGGCACAAGGCTCCTGTGGTACTCTGGGTTGCAAGACTCAGAATCCAATGATCACCTCCATGGTTAACGCCCTGCCACTAGGCTCTTTTGTTGGGGCAGGTGCTACTGCCTATGTGGGCATCCCATGTGGGCTCCAGTTTGAGTCCCTGCTGCTCTGCTTCCAATCCTGCTCCCTGCTAATGCACCTGGAAAAGCAACAGAAGATGGCCCAAGTGCTTGAGCCCCTGCACCGACGTGGGAGACCCGGATGGAGTTCCCAGCTCCGGATGAAGCTCCTGGCTTCAGCTTGACCCAGCTCTGGCTGTTGTGATCATTTGGGAAGTGAAGCAGAAAATGGAAGTTCTTTCTCCCACTTTCTCTCTCTCTCTTTCTCTCTCTCTCTCTCTCTCTCTCTCTGTCCATCTCTGATGTTCTACAGTAACTTCAAGTCTTGATCAAACAAAATAATAACCACCCCCCCCCAACCCCAGATGGGCCCACTTTGGTGTCACCACATCTGCCGTAGAATCCAGCAGCCTCCTGTCACTAATGCAAGAAAGGCCATGAGTGCTGTGGACCAACCAGAGGCCCACATGTGAGCTGATCATGCACTGCCAAGCCCCCACCTTTTTTTTTTAAATATTTATTTATTTATTTGAAAGTTACACAGAGAGAAGGAGAGGCAGAGAGAAAGAAAGAGAGAGAGAAAGAGAGAAAGAGAGAGAGAGAGAGAGAGAGAGAGAGAGAGAGAGAGAGAGAGAGAGAGAGAATCTTCCATCTGCTGGTTCACTCCCAAATTGGCCCCAATTGCCAGAGCTGCATCCATCCAAAGCCATGAGCCTGGAGCTTCTTCCAGGTCTCCCATGTGGGCACAGGGGCCGAAGGACTTGGGCCATCTTCTACTGCCTTCCCAGGACATAGCAGAGAGCTGGATCGGGAATGGAGCAGCCAGGACTCGAACCGGTGCCCACATGGGATACTGGCACTGCAGGCAGCGGCTTTACCCACTATGCCACAGTGCCAGCCCCTAAGCCCCCACTTTTTAATATTTACTGCCCTTAATCCCCCAGTGAGCCTGGGGATTGAGACTCCTCACTCTGCACTTTGCAAATAAACTCTGACTTTCTTCCACTGCCCCAGTGTCAGTGGCTATCTTGCAATGCAGTGGGCAAGCAGACTCAGTTTAGGGGTTCGATAGCAATTCCTCCAACCAGCTTTGGGGGTGTTCTACAGCAGCTCTGGGTCACCCCTGGGTGAGAAAAGGAGCAGGGACAGCAGAAGGCCTGTCCATCTTGCCAGAGCACCTGCCCAGCAGCCTCTGCCCAGGCCAGGCACCCACTCGTGCTGTCAGGGTCAGGTTCGTGATGGCGAGCACCTCAGCCTAGTACCAGTCAGCAGTGACATCCTCCCACTCAGGGCATGGCAAATGTGTAGCTCACCCCCTCCTCTCCATCTTTTCCCCAGGGAGCCTTCTGTCCCTGATCTTCCAGGCTGTAGAAGGTCCAAGGGGGTCTTCTGTCCTCAGCAACCCTCTTCCTCCCTCTCCTCAGCTGGCCCCACCTCCCCTTCTCCCAAGACCAGCTCCAAAATAACCCAGCGACTACTGCAGGGGTAAGCAAACACACACACACACACACACACACACACACACACAAGGCAGAGCCACAGTTTGTTTCTGGAAGCCAATCCTTTTGGTAACGTTAGCTGTAACCAGATTTTACCTTTATAACCTGGTTTCTTGGGGCGGGTGTGTGACTCAACAGTTAGAGTCGCTGCTTGGGATGCCTGCACCCTCTGTCGGAGGACCTGGGCTGAGTCCCAACTTCCTGCTAACGCCCAGCCTGGGAGGCAGCAGGTGATGGCTCAAATACTTGAGTCTCTGCCACCCGCATGGGAGACAGACCTGGATGGAGGTCTAGGTTCCCAGTCCTTCTGCTGCAGGCATGTGAAGAGTGAACCAGTGGTTGGAAAATCAATCTCTCTCACTTCCTCTTTCAAATAAAATGGAAATAAATACATTAAAAATTTTTTTAAAGCATGCTTCTTGGGACAGTGGGCTCAGCAAGAAGAACCATGAAGATAGGGTGCCGGTGGCGACAACATGATGGGCCCAGCATAGCACCATCCTTGAAATCCTAACCGTGCAGTACAGCAGCTGTAAAGACAGAGGGTGGGAAGGCTCTCCCCTCTGGTGATCATCTCCACAACTCCAGCATCCTTCTAACATTTATTTATGGAACTCTGAATATTCACCTGCTGTGTGCCAAGCAAAATGTAGACACTGCACAAACTTGACTGGGACTGAGTCCCTCCTGGGACTTGGGCTGCCATGGGGAAGCCAAGTGAATAAGCTGGGAGGAGGTCAGCGGGCCTCCTCCTCTCCTTCTTCTGCCTCAAAGGCTTTGGCTCCTGTCCTTCCTGGTTCTAGCCCCAGGGAGTTCCTGCACCTGCTGTTGGGCCACAGGAGGCTCGGCCCACACCTCACTCAGGGCTTCAGCGTCCCCCAGAGCTAGGCACTGCACTGCCATTGTTCTAACTTTTGCATGTGGGAAACTGGGACCTGAGACAGTTAGTTGACAGCCTAGGTTGCGCAGCCACACCTTGCCCCAGGTCAGCAAGCCAGGGTGTGATGTTGACCATCTGACTCCTACTGAATTATGGCCCCAGGGTGGCCGAGACCAGGGCTGGGGCACCCAGACAGCAGACATGGGATTACTTTGCATCCTCAGCACTTTGCATTTATGAGGGGGCTTCAAAAACTCATGGGAAAAATAAAATTAAAAGTTTAGGAGGGGCCAGGGTTTATGCCACAGTGGGTTAAGCTGCCTTCTGTGACGCTGTCATGCCATATAAGTTCAAGTCTTGGCTGCACCACTTCCAATCCAGCTCTGTGCTAATGCACCTAGGAAAGCAGTGGAAGATGGCCCAAGTGTTCGGGCTCCTGCTATCCACGTGGGACACCTGGATGGCGTTCCAGGTTCCCAGCTTCAAACCTGTCTAGCCCTGGCTGTTGTGGCCATTTGGGGAGTGAACCAGTGGATAGAAGAACTCTAGTAAAATGAAAATAAATTTTTAATTTTTAAAAAAGTTTATTTTGATGCAAAAAAGCTGAACCCCATGCAGTTTTTTTCCTAATCACATTTTCCGTGGACATTTTGAAGACCCTTTGTGTGCAAACATTTCAAACATGCTTACACCAAAGTAGACTTTCAATCCTGCTGTCCCAAGACATTTAAAACTGTTGCTTATTTACTTGCTTATTTTCATTTCATTTAAAAGGCAGAGAGGCAGATAGAGATCTTCCATCCTCTGTTGACCTTCTAAATGCCCCTAATGGCTGGGGGTAGGCCAGGAAGAAGGCAGGAGGCTGGAACTCCATTCAGGTCTGGCAAGTGTGTGCAAGGGGCCCATGTCCTGAGGCATCACCTGCTGTCTCCCAGGGTGCACGTGGGTGGTAGATACAGCAGGGTTTCTTTGTCAGCATTTTTTTAAATTGACAGGTAAAAGTTGTATATATTTAGGCTATCCAGCATGATGTCTTGATTATGTACACATTGTGGCATGGCTAATGCATTACCTCACATCCTTGGCTATGTATGTGTGTGGGAGAGTGTGCCTGTGTGTGATGTGTACACTTCAAATCTACCCTGTCAGCAATATACACTGTTATTAGCTTGGGTCACCAGGATGGCCGGAAGCACTTGCTCCACTTCAGGATGCTTATCATCAGCTGGGGACCTTGTCGAGTTGCAGGCTCAGACTCAGAAGGCCTGGGGACTCTGCATTTCTTTTAATATTTATTTATTGGAGCCGGTGCTGTGGTATAGCTGGTTAAGCTGCCACTAGCATCCCATACGAGCACTGGTTTGAGTCTGGCTGCTCCATTTCCAAGTCAGCTCCAGTCCCAGATGCTGCACTTCCAATCCAGCTCCCTGCAAGTGCACCTGGGAAGGCAGACGATGGTCCGAGTGTTTGGGCCCCTGCACCCAGGTGGAAGACCTGGAAGAAGCTCCTGGCTCTTGGCTTCAGCCTGGCACAGCCCTCGCTGTTTTGGTCACTTGGGGAATGACCCAGCATATGGAAGATCTGTCTGTCTCTCTCTCTCTGTAACTCTTTCAAATAAATAAATAAATCTCTTTTTTAAGATTTATTTTACAGGAAGAGGGAAAGATTTTTCCATGTGCTGGTTCACTCCCCAGATGACTTTAGAGACCAGGGCTGGGCCAGGACAAAGTCAGGGGCCTGGTGCTCCATGCAGGTCTCCCTCATGGGTGCAGGGGCCCAAGCACTTGGACCATCTTCTGCTGCTTTCCCGAGCACATTAGCAGGGAGCTGGAACTTAGCAGAGCAGCCAGGACTTGGCTTTATCTTAGCCAAAAGGCCAAGTTGTGGCAACGGTGTGGACGCCCTGTGTGAGGAGCGAAGCGGCTGAGACTTGAATCAGAGCTCTGATAGGGGATGCCAGCGCCACAAGCAGCAGCTTCCCTGGCTGCACCCAAGACTGCATTTTTAATGAGCTCCCGCTGGTGCCTATCCACTGGTCCAGGGGCAGCCTCTCAAGCAGCAGTCTTGCTTTTTGGGTGCTCAGCTGCCTTTTTATCTTCAATTAAGCTTTCCAGGGCCGACACCGTGGCATATTGGGTAAAGCCACTGCCTGCAGCGCCAGCATCCCAGATGGGCGCCTGTTTGAGTCCCAGCTGCTCCACTTCCAATCCAGCTCTCTGCTATGGCCTGGGAAAACAGAAGATGGCCCAGGTCCTTGGGCCCTTGCACCCACGTGGGAGACCTGGAAGAAGCTCCTGGCTCCTGATTGGTGCAGCTTTGGCTGTTGCGGCCAACTGGGGAGTAAACCAGCAGATGGAATACCTCTCTCTCTCTCTCTCTCTCTCTCTCTCTCTCTCTCTCTGCCTCTCCTTCTTTCTCTGTGTACTCTTTCAAATAAATAAATCTTTTTTAAAAAATTGCTAGGGTTTCAATTAAAAAAAAAAAGCTTTCCTCAGTGGCTCATGGCACCAACAGTGATGATTTTAATTTTTATCGAGCATTTACTATTCATCGGGTGCTACATTACGAGCTCTACACGGATGTTCTCACTGATGCAGGATATAACTATTGCCCCCATTTTATGCAGGAGGAGACAGGGCCTTGGTGACTTTAAGGAACTTGCGTGAGATCACAAAGCCAGCAACAGGCAGCGCTGGTCCTTTGTTCTTGCCACAGCCGGTGGGACAGGGACACAGGTGCTGCACCCGCTCAGTCTGAATGTGGAGAGATCATCCCGTGTTTTAGTGCAAGGCCTGGAATCCGTCTGGCTGTCCTATTACAAAACCTTTCCCAAATCTCCCCCTGAACCATGAGCAGGAACAGATTCCCCCCCAGGGCGGGCAGTCCTTAACTAGCCCATCACCCCTTCCCCGGGACTCACATACCTTTCTGAGGGCAGCCGTCTCCCCCTCCAAAGTCCCTGGTTCTGGTTGGAGCCCTGGAGGCCACAGAATCACTGCAGAGTGCCCTGCTCCTGGAAGGCGTTTCTACCACCGCCTAGAGGGCCTCTCCCTGCAGTTACTGCTGAGTTAATCAGTGGCAGTGGCATATGTTCAAGGCCAAGACTCCGCTGGAACTCGCAGCAGCTCTGTGCAAGACTCCACGAGGGGGGCTGCCCTCGGTCCCTGGTTCTTTATTTCTCAGCTCCTCTCGTCTCCCCACTCCTCTGGCTATTGTGCCTCTCCCTTTATTCTGCTCCTCTCTCTTCTTGTCTGGAACTTGCTTTCCATAAACCACCCCTTGTACGTACACAGACGACTGATAAGGCACACAGGGCAGCATCAGTGGAGCCCCGTGCTGCAAAGGGGAACGAACTCAGGGCTAACAAAGATTCCTGCCCCTGGGCTGGCGCCGTGGCGCAGTGTGTTAAGCCCCTGCTTACCATGTGGGCATCCATGTGGGAAGTGCCAGTCTGAGTGCCAGCCGCTCTGCTTCCAATCCAGCTCCTTGCTGGTGTGCCTGGGAAGACAGCAGGGGATGGTCCAAGTGCTTGGGCCCCTTCCACCCATATAGGAGACCTGGATGAAGCTCCTGACTTTAGCCTGGATCAGCCCTGGCTGTCTTGGCCATTTGGAAGCAGATGGAAGATCTCTCCCATTCTCTGCCTTTCAAATTAAAAAAAATCTTTTTTACAGAAAGATACCTGCCCTTGGAGAGTTCAGGTCTTAGGGGGTATAAGGGCTATGGGAGAAGTTCAGCAAAGAGGGGCAGCTTCCCAGAGGGGCATACGGAGGGCACTGTGGGAGCCAGAAGGTTTGGTGGGGTACTGTTGTCACAGGGGAATTCTCTGGACTGGGTCACAGGCAGCCAGTGGGACAGGCACTCCATGCACGAGGAACAGCCTGAGCCAAGCACAGAGACGGGAGGCAGCTTCGCTGCTTTGGTAGCAGTTCTGTAGTTCTGGCCATAACATGTAAGGCCAGGGCGGCCAAGGACAGGACGGGGTGACATTGAGGAAGGAAGACCCCGGATGCCACATCAAGGGGCTTGGCTTGTTTCACCAGACAGTGGTCCTGTGACCTTGGCTCTGGCCCCACCCTGGCCAGCCAGGCCTGAGGTCACCTGAGCTCCACTCCCAGCCCTCCCTGCCCTGCCGAGGGCAGCTCTGTCTGTGTCTGTCTGTGGTGCCCATCCTGTGAAGCCAAGCGGGGTATGAAGCCTCCACATCCCATGAAACCCTTGTAACTTGGGGGGGGGGCTGTGACCTCAGGGACCTGGGAGAGGCCACCCTGGTGGGGGGCACTGGGAGCACCCTCTCCACTGGGCTGGAAGTGGTCAGTTCACGTCCCTGGGAAGCTCCATCCTGTGGTGAGTCAGAGGGCGGCGGCTGCTCCCTTCCTGCCAGCCCTGGCCCCAGCGGCCTGCCTGGCTCCTGCAGCTGCTCCCAGTCCTGTCTGGCCCTGGGGTCTTAGGGCTTTGGAGCCTGCAGGTGCTGACAGACTCGACCTTGGGGAGGAAGTCTGCCCCTGGGGAAGCGTGGCTGGGCCTCCTCATTTGCTGTGCCCACCATTCCTAAGAGCCTCTTTTTGTTGGCCTCTGCTTCCCCTGGACACCTGGTTGGAGATCCTGGCTCCTGGCATTGGCCTTACCTAGCCCTGGCAGGTGTGGGCATTTGGGGAATGAACCAGTGCATGGCAATTCTGTCTGTCTGTCTGTCTCTCTCTATTTGAAAGGCAGAGTTACAGAGAGGGAAGGAAAGACAAAGAGAGAGGTCTTCCATCCGCTGGTTTACTTCCCAAATAGCCGCAATGGCTGGAGCTGAGCCGATCCGAAGCCAAGAGCCAGGAGCCTCTTCTAGGTCTCCCACGCAGGTGCAGAGGCTCAAGGACTTCCACTGCTTTCTCAGGCTGCCAGCAGAGAACTCAATCAGAAGAGGAGCAGCCGGGACTTGAAGCGGTGCCCCTATGGGCTGCTGGCACTGCAGGCTGTGGCTTTAATCTGCTGCGGCTCAGTGCTGGCTCCTCTAGCTCTCTCTTGCTCTCAAACACATCGTAATTCTTCAAGGATTGTTTGAGGCCCAGAGCATCCATTCTTAGCTGGCCCCTGAGGACAATCTCCTGTCCATCTCTGTACTGTTTACAGTTCTTGTTTTCTATAAATTCTGATGCCTGCAGAGCTTACAAACTTTCTGAGGGAGAGGCATTGCCTGGTGGTAAAGATGCCCGTGTCCCACCTTGAAATACTTGGGTTTGATACAGTTCCTGACTGCAGCTCTCTGCTATGGGAGGTAGCAGGTGACGACTCAAGTTAGCAGGTTCCTGCCACCCACGTGGGAGACTGGATTGAGTTCCCAGATGCTGGCTCTGGCCCTGGCCCTGGCCCAGCCTTAGCCAATGTAGACATTTGGAGAGTGAGCCAGTGGATAGGGGCTCACTCTTTCTTCCTGTCTTCTCTCTCTGCCCTCTCAAAACAACATTATCTTTCTGGCTGGAGAAAAGACTGTGTCCCCTGGGATTAACCAATTCCCAGAGCAGAGGGCTCAGCCAGGAGCAGGCCTTTGCTACGCGATCTAAAACTAACCAATCTGGAGCCAGGCCTCCTCCATCTGACCACACACCCAGGGGTAATACTCCTCTGCCTTTATCACCCCAGGGCAAGGACCAGGCTCCAGAGACCACGGAGCACGCTGAGAGCTTAGAGTCCTCCAGAACTGGTCAAACCAGCCAACCCCAACTGTTCCCCCTACCCATCCTTGCTTCTTCATGTTACTCTCCCCTCCTCCTGCCACTTTTGCCTCCCACCCTGCGTTGGAACACACCCTCCCCTGCCCTCCCACGTGGTCCCATGGGCCACGCAGTCTGCTCTGTTTTGAGGGCCCATGAGTACAATCTACTTTGTTTTTGTGGGATTTCCATTTTTTCCATTTGTGGTCATGCCCAATTTATCACATCATAAAAGAGCACAGAATGATCTTCTAGTGCTTTCCCTGAGCTGGAAATAAGTCCTGGGAATGAGAAGAAAAAAAAATCACACGAGGAAGAAGCAGGACAAGGGACATTCCACCCTGGGACTGTTGAGAGTCAGTTAGAACCAAAATAAACCACAGTGTTTGCTAAGAGGTACCAGTCCTGTGTGTGCACTTACGTTGCAACAGGTAGTGTGGAAGGAAGGGTTTTTCTGGTGTTTTTTTTCATTTATGGATTTTAATTTTTTTTCTTTTCCCAGTGTTCACAATGGGGGATCTGTTAATACTTCAGTCATGGACCTGAGGATGAGGTCATCCGGGTCACTTGATTGACAGCCTTCCATTTACGTCTCTTTTATACTCTTACATCACCCTGCCCCCTCGTTTCCTATTATTCCCGACTCTTAAAAATACTCCTCAGATATTTTAGCAAGTGCTTTTGTCACCTTTTAAATGGTTGTCTCCAGATCACTCATATTTGAATATCATCTTCACAGAGCAGTTAAAAAATCTATCAGCTATCATAATCAATAAATTAGTTAATAAGGCAACCTACCCTGACCTTTCCAGTGTCCTCTACCCCAGTAGGCTGGACACGTGGAAAAACTCTACAGAAGCACTCAGACCCCCACGGGGACTCCCTGTGGACGTAGAGATGCGGAGGGGAAAGGCCCACCCCGAGGCCTGTCTGTCTGGGATAGGCAGGCTGCTAGCCCTGGGTCTGCTGCGCTGGAAGTGCCTTCCAGTCACAAGCCTGAACTCCGTAATCCCACCCTGCTACTTGTCAATCAAAACACCCCCTTTCTAGGTATTCTTCTGTTTCATCCAGGACATGGGTGGAAGGCGCCATGAAAATCCATGGGGAACTTCTCGGAGGTTATCATAAACTCCCAGGTGGCCTCCTGTCTGTAGAGGCACCGCCCTCTGACTTCATACGAGAGGCCAACAACTGGGGGAAGCTCTCTCTTCCACAGGAGACCACGAGTGGAGGAGGTGCTGGGGTGCTCCCCCTGCTTCCTCTCCCCCACCCCTTTCTCCTCCTGGGCCCACTGCCAACCCATGATGGTACCTCTCTGTATGGGGCAACCCATGCTCAAGTGTGTGTGTGTGTGTGTGTGTGTGTGTGTGTGTGTGTGTGCTTTCTCATCTTTTGAATGAAATTCATCTTATTTATGTGAGCACTAAAAATTCTTTGTGTTTGGCAAGAACCTAGGATAAAAGTTAACCTCTCCCCGTTTCACTATGAGCCCACCCATCTCGGTCATTGTACAGAAGTCCAATCTCCACAGGCCCTCCTCAGCTGTGCTGCCTGCTCTCACCTAAATAGGCCCCTGGGTGCTTGTGGGGGGAGGAGGGTGTTTGGAAACCGTCCTGCCTGCGGCTGCCCCGAGGCCCCTCTGGGCCTTGGTTCCCGACCAGTGAGTCACCAGTCAGACAGCTGGCTGGAGCACCAGGGGTTGCGAGGACACGTGCCTTCCTTGTGATGACACCCATTCCCCAGGTAAAAGCCTGCATGAGCTTCCTGGGACATTTCCAAGGATACTTCAGAGAGCTCTTGGAAAAATGCCATTCGAAGATCACACACCTCTTCCGGGACCTGTCAGAAGACCCCTCGTGCCCCGGACCAGGCTGCTGGCTCTGCAACAACATGGTTCGCCCTTGCTCAGCGGCCCCGGCGCAAATTCCTGCAGTGCCCCGTAGACACATGATTGGATCAAACACCTCTGTAACTGTGCTCTCTGGTACCACCCTCTCTGATCACTAGCCTGGAAACAGGATTAACTGCTTTTCAGTTCCTCTTTTACAGGAAGGAACAGAGCATGGGTGTCATGAACGCAGGAAAATTCCCAGTAGTGCTGGACAGGTTCCAATCACCCCCACCCCCACCCCAGTGCACGACCCCATTCTTCACCCTACTCCAGGCCAAGGAGGCTGGTCTGTAAAGACTGTTCCTGGGAAATTCTGTTTGGCCGGCGCCGTGGCTCAACAGGCTAATCCTCCGCCTTGCGGCACCAGCACACCAGGTTCTAGTCCCGGTCGGGGCGCCGGATTCTGTCCCGGTTGCCCCTCTTCCAGGCCAGCCCTCTGCTGTGGCCCGGGAGTGCAGTGGAGGATGGCCCAAGTGCTTGGGCCCTGCACCCCATGGGAGACCAGGGAAAAGCACCTAGCACCTGGCTCCTGCCATCGGATGAGCGCGGTGCGCCTGCCGCAGCGCGCAGACCACGGCAGCCATTGGAGGGTGAACCAACGGCAAAGGAAGACCTTTCTCTCTGTCTCTCTCTCTCTCACTGTCCACTCTGCCTGTCACACACACACACACACAAAAAGACTGTTCCTGGGAACGACACTGTGGCATAATGTGTAATGCCACCACCTGCAGCGCTGGCATCCCATATGGGTGCCGGTTCCAGTCCCGGCTGCTCCATTTCTGATCCAGCTCTCTACTATGGCCTGAGAAAGAAGCAGATGATGGCCAAAGTCCTTGGGCCCCTGCACCCATGTGGGAGACCCAGAAGAAGCTCCTGGCTCCTGGCTTTGGATTGGCACAGCTCCAGCCATCACAGCCCATTGGGCCAGAGGATGGAAGACCTCTCTCTCTCTCTGCCTCTCTTTCTCTGTGTAACTCCAACTTTCAAATAAATGAAATAAATCTTTAAAAGAGAGCACGCGCGCGCGCAAGAGAGAGAGAAAACATCCAGTCACAGGAAGCTCAAAGGACCCCAACCAGACTCAACCTAAAAAGGCCCTCTCCAAGGAATACTGTAGTCAAATTGTCAGAAGTTAAGGACAAGGTAAGAATCCTAAAGAGAATAGAAGACAAGTGTTAAGGTGCAGGTAAAGGAAAAGCAGACTAACAGAAACCGTACAGGCCAGAAGAGAGTGGGATGATACATTTAAGGTTTTATTTTAAAGATTTACTTATTTTGAAAGATGGCATTACAGAGAAATAAGGAGAGAGAGAGATCTTCCACCTACTAGTTCATTACCCAAAAGTCCACAATGGCCTGACCCAACAAAGCCAAAGCCAGGAGCTGCATCCAGGTCTCCCACATGGGTGCAGGGCCAGGCACTTGGGCTATCCTCTGCTGCCATCCCAGGCCATGAGCAGAGAGCTGGATCAGAAGAGGAATAGCCGGGACTCATGCAAGATGCTGGCTTTGCGGGTGGCAGCTTTACCTGCTACACTACAACAGCAGCCCTATACAAGGTCTTAAAAGGAAAAAACTTGCAATCAAAAATATTATATTTGGTGAATCTGTCCTTTAGAAGTGACAGGGAAATAAATATTTCCCAGATAAGCAAGACAGAGAATTTACCACCAGACCATCCTTACAAGAAATCCTGAAGGGAGTCCTACATTAGAAGTAAACATCATGGCCGGCGCCGTGGCTCAACAGGCTAATCCTCCGCCTTGCGGCGCCGGCACACCGGGTTCTAGTCCCGGTCAGGGCGCCGGATTCTGTCCCGGTTGCCCCTCTTCCAGGCCAGCCCTCTGCTGTGGCCCGGGAGTGCAGTGGAGGATGGCCCAAGTGCTTGGGCCCTGCACCCCATGGGAGACCAGGGAAAAGCACCTAGCACCTGGCTCCTGCCATCGGATGAGCGCAGTGCGCTGGCCGCAGCGCGCCATCCGCGGCAGCCATTGGAGGGTGAACCAACGGCAAAGGAAGACCTTTCTCTCTCTCTCTCTCTCACTGTGCACTCTGCCTGTCACCAAAAAAAAAAAAAAAAAGAAGTAAACATCATGAAAACACATGACATCACCAGATTCACTAACAGAGCAGACACAATCAGCAACCCATCAACAAAATGACACGTGTTGGTTCTTATCTATCAACGGGAACACTGAAAATAAATGGATTACATTCCCCAGTCAAGAGATACAGTTTGGCTGAATGAATAAAAACAAACAAAACAAGAAACTCACTTCATAAGTAAAGATACACAGACTGAAACTGAAGGGCTGGAAAAAGATATACCAGGAAAATGGAAATAAATGATCAGGAATAGCTACACTCATATAAAACAGACTTCAAAGCTTCCCTGTATCACTTGAGAAACCTTCATTTGAGAAGGTTTCTGTGTCCTGGTGGGAGCTACCTATTTCACAATCCAAAAGCAACTTGGTTTAAATGCCATTCTTTGGTTCTTAAGTTATTTTAAAATTTATTTTTATTTTATTTGAAATGGAGACATTGAAAGAGACAAAGATTTCTTACGTACTGGTTCACTCCCCCAATGCCTTCGACAGCCAGCTCTAGGCTAGTCCAAAGCCAGAAGCCTGGAACTCCGTGTGGGACTCCCACATGGGGAGCAGGGACCCAAATATTGAATCATCACTTCCCGACTCCCAAGGTGCACATTAGCAGGAAGCGGAATTCAGAAATGGAGCCAGAACTCAACCCATGAACTGTGATATGCGATGTGGGTGTCTTAACCACTGCACCAAACACCCACCCATGTTCTTTGGTTCTTAATGTGATACTGAGTGAAACAGGAAAACAAGCACGAGGAATGGATGATGACGATGACTGTAGTGGTAACAGTAGCTACAACAATAGCAATAAGAAGAATGAATCTTTCTTGAATATTTACTAAAGTCATATACCATTCATACAAGATACTTCAAAAAGTTTGTGGAAAAATGAAATTAAAGGATATTTATTGGGGCCAGCACTGTGGCGTAGCAGGTAAAGCTGCTGCCTGCAGTGCCAATGTCCCATACGGGTGTTGGTTCGAGACCTGGCTGCTCCACTTCCAATCCAGCTCTCTGCTATGGCCTGGGAAAGCAGTAGAAGATGGCCCAGGTCCTTGGGCTCCTTCACCCGCATGGGCGACTTGGAAGAAGCTCCTGGCTCCTGGCTTCCGGTTGGCACAGCTCCGGCCATTGCAGCCCACTGGGGAGTGAACCAGTGATGGAAGACCTCTCTCTCTCTCTCTCTGCCTTTCTTTCTCTGTTTAACTCTTTCAAATAAATAAATCTAAAAAGAAAAAAGATGTTATTTTGGTGCAAAATAACTTCAAAATCCATACATAGTTTTTTAATAGCACACATTCTTCATAGACTTTTTTAAAAAACAGTTATTTCTTATTTATTTGAAAGAGTTACAGGGGCAGAGGGGGAGATCTTCTATTTGCTGGTTTACTCCCTAGATCGCCGCAATGGCCAGAGCTGGGCCAGGCCAAGCCCAGGAGCTTCTTCCAGGTCTCCCAAACAGGTGGCAGAGGCCCAAACACTTAGGCCACCTTCTGCTGCTTTTCCTAGGCCATTAGCAGGGAGCTGAAATAATGAGATAAGGAACCTGCACTGTTTTGAACCACTGAATGCTGAGGGTAATTTTTTTGCATGGCAATAGATAACTAATACAAGAGGACTATTTTCATTTTAAAGATACAGAATCCAAGGCTCAGCTACCTGCTCCAGGTCACAGTGTCTGGAAATCCAAGAGACAATAAATTCAAGAGACAGCCTAATCAAGAGCCCAAATACTTTACCATTGCCCACAGCTTCCTGATAAAAGAAATGATGAAGAGGCTTTGTTTACAAGAATGAGGTATTTCAGGTCCTATACAATGCCATTGTAAGTAAATTGTTGGTAACATTCTGGAGAGCAGTTGGGCAGTACCTCTCAAAATATATAAGCCCTTCCATCTTGTACTCCTACTTAACTAGACCGTTACTGTAAGTTAGAATACTAACTTTTATTAGTTAGGATATAGATACATGGGCATTAAAGAGCATGTTTATTGTATATTTTTAAGAGGTGAATAACTAAAAGTAACATAAATGTCCAGTAACAAAGGCTTTGGTTGAACTATGAATACGATGTACAGTGAAAGACTAGAACTTCTTAAACAAAAGAATGAAGTGAGGGCTGGCTTGGGGCCCAGTGGGGTTAAGCTGCTGCTATAATGCCCCATGCTACATGAGCATAGGTTCTGATCTCAATTGTTCCACTTCCAGCAGCTTCTTGCTAATGCGCCCCAGGAAAGCAGTGGAAGTTGTCCTGAGTTCTTGGGCCCCCATGGCCACAAGGGAGACCCTACATTAGCTTCCAGTGACCCAGCCCCAGTTGTGGCTGCTCTTTGGGGAGGGAACCTGCAAATAGAAGATCTGTCTCTTTGTTGCTCTCCCTTTCAAATAAATAAATTTTAAAAAGATTTATTTACTTTGAAAGTCAGAGGTAACACAGAGACGGAGAAAGTATCTTCCATCTGCTGGTTCAATCCCCAGATGGATTCAACGGCATGCAGGAGCTCCACCTGGGTCTTTCACGTGGGCCATCCTCCATTGCTTTTCCCAGGACACCAGCAGGGAGCAGGATCAGAACCCGCACCCATAGCGGGTGCTGGGTACTCGCCACAACGTCGGCCCCAATAAATAAATCTTATAAAAATTTTTAATTAAAATTTTAAAGCAAATATATACAAATGGATTTACTTAGGGACAGAAAGTCTCCAACGGTAACAGCTGACCCACTTTACACTAAATGTCTTTCCCAGAAGAGTTACCCATGACTAGCATGTCACAGCACAAGCCTGCACCAGCGAATGGTGCAGGAGCAGAGAGAGCCTAGGGCCTTGGTTCTGCAGCACCTCCATCCCGGCCTCCCCGCCTGCACTCACAGGACACGTGGCCGTGGGGTGTGAGCAGTACGGCTCAGTGGTTACGACACCCACCAGCGATACTTGTCCTCCTCATTTTCAAATGCCGGGAGGTCCGTACAGCTGGCCCTGGGGGCGTCGGCCTGCACCGCGGGCCGGAGTCTCCCAGCGGGACTCGGGAGCCTCGTCACTGCTCACCCGTCTCCTCCGAGGCCGTGGGCAGCGGACTAGCACCGCATCTCCACGGGCAGCGTGCGCACACCCCCCACGCCTCCCCAGGCGACAGCGGATGCAGGCAGGGCCTCTGCGAGCTGCGCTCCGTCTGCAAAATGAACTTGGATTTAAGGCATCTGTTCTTGGAGAACAGGAGGCAGGGGCAGCGGGACGGCCCCTCCAGGTCCCGCTCCTCGGGGAGCAGCCGGCAGCACGCGAACTCGCAGCCCGAGGGGAGGGCGCGGCGCGCGGGGGCGGGCGCAGGGCCGCGGCGGGGGACGCGAGCCGAGGGGGAGGGCTTATATCCCGGCCAAGTTCCCGGATGGTCGCGGCCTCCCGGCGCCGAGCGCTTTTCCTGCCCGCCCGGACCCAGGGAGAAGTTTCCCAGAAAAAATGCCCGGCGCGCCACGGGGCCCTGGAGCCGCCCGGAGCCGCTGCGCGGTAAGGGACGCGCGGGGACGAGACCTGGCGTGTCGGGAGACGCCGCGAGGCCCGGGCTCGACGGCGGGGCTCGGAGGCACCTCTTGGCACACGGGAGCCGCGGGTGGGGCCGCCGGCGACGTCGAGCCCGGTCCCCTGCGGGCCGTGGGTGCGGGCGCGGGGCCCCGGAGGAGCGCGAGTCAGGGCGGGACCGGCGTCCCGGGGAGGAAGGGGCCGCGGACGGGCGCAGCGCGGGTCGCCGGCGCTGCGGGGCTCCGCGGACCCAGGGCCAGCCCCTGGAGCTAGGGACCTGCTGCCGCCGCAGTCCACCTCGCGGGGATCGCATCTGCGTCCCCCAGGCGCGGGCAGAGAGGGTCTTTCGGGCATCTCCCGGGCCGCGGCCGTCCTCGCTGCTGCAGCAGGCGCGCCGCTTCCCCGCGCACGCCAGGAGAGGCACCGCCGGTCCCCGCCAGCGCGCGTCTCCCGGGGCCTCTCGGAACTCCCCGGACTGCTTCCCTTCCCTTTTCTCTTCACACTTTTCTGCTTGGAGCAAGTTGCCAGTGTGTGAGGGGAACCAGCTGATCCAGAGCCTCAACTGGTGGTTCGACTTTGGACCGAGATTAACAAAGGGCGTGTCTATGAGGATCTGGGCCGGGCGGGGTCCGCGCCGTCCCGCTGGAACGCGCCCCGGCGCCCCGGACTCTCCAAGCGCCCTGGGTCGCCCTCGCCAGCCTGGCCCCTTGGAGCCTCCCTGGACCCCTCTCTGCCGCACCGCTAACCCCCAGACCCCAGGCGGATGGCGCGTATTCCCATCCTGGCTGGGTTTTCTTCGCCAGTTTCCCAAAGCGATTTCAGAACAAAACTGTAGCTTCATTTTGAGTCACTAAATACTTTGTTCCGCCTCAAAAACTCCCGTTGCTGTAACTTATAAAGCAGCCCCGAGACATTTTCAGCTTCACGTTGTAAATCGCCTTCTGCCTTTCCGGAGCGAGAAAGCCCACTCTAGTTGTCAGCTTTCCCCACCCTGCAGTGCACGCACACACACACACACACACACACACACACACACACACACACACACACACACACCCGTTAACTTCCTCAGGGCTCTGGAGGTGCTCTGCAAATCCGCAGCTCCGACCTGGAGCCGCGAGCGCGAGCTGCACTCTCCATTCTGCAGGTTGATTGAAACTGATCAACCACACCCTCTCGTCCTCCCGCGGACCCGCGCTGCGGCTTCGGCTCCGGACACACTCTGTAAGGTCGTGTGACGTAGAGCAAAGAGATGGGTAGGCAAGTTAAGACTGGGGGGATGTAGAATGATCTCACTTCCGTGCCTTTTCACAAATTGTCTCCCGTGTGCTGAGCTCTTTCTGGTGCCATTGGGTGTGCCTTGCAGCTGGATCCGTGGTGGGATCCTAACCTTTGCTGTTCCTCCCTCACAGCCTGTGAGGGTCGAGTGGAATGGATAATGAGGTGTGGGAGAGCAAAAGCAGTGTGGTCCACACCGCACCAAGACCCAGAGTGGCGATGAGCTGAAGGGAGCCCGTTGTGGACAGCGTTCATTCAGTATGGGCTGTGCGTGCTGCCTGGTGTATCCAGGTGTTCCCAACTGGTAGTGATTTTAAGAACACAGGCAGCTTCCACAACACACACTAGGAGAGTAAAACGAAACAAAAGTGCCTTTTGTTGCTGTAACCTCCATTTTTTGAAGCGTTTGATACTTGGGGTTCCACCTCCCAGAGCTGTGGTCTTTTAATGTGATCCACCAGATTCCTAATGATTTCCCCCAGAGGTCTCCGCTGCTGCTTGCCAGCAGCCCGCAACTACTCTGTGGTTCCTGGAGGCTTGGTAGGCTTGTCTGTGCCTCGTGCTAGCCAGGACCCATGGGTGGGAGTCGGGCCAAACGCTCCCTGAACGTTGAGGGTCCCTGCTAGAGGTTGTAGCTATGCTGTATGCTAGGGGTACACGGAGAGCCCCAGCTCACCAAGGGGAGGGCCCCTGAGTGCTTACCTTCTGCTGGCGATGAGCGTGGTTCAGACAGCAGGAATGCAAGACGGAATGTGACGGGTAAGATGGAAAAGGGAATTGAGAAGAGTGGAATTACTTCCAGCTGCAGAATCAGTCTTTCGTGCATCTGTCCATTTAGTAAATATTTACTAAGTGTTTGCTCCGTACCAGGTCTGGGAAGATTAATTGGCTGGTTCACGTTGTGTTCTGTGGTTCAGGCTTCGCCTCCCTGTGCAGACGTGGGGCTTCCTCGCTTGGCCTGGTGGTGTGGCCCAGCTCCGACACACGGCAGCTGTTCCTCATTCTGTGGCTATTACGGTCAGGGCCGGTGATGAACCGTCTCTTGTAGGCTTTTCAATAGCAAAGCTCCACGTTCCCCAGAGCATCCCCACCCCCTCACACCTTCTGGTAGTTGAGTGGTGCTGTTCTACATAACAAGCTTTAACTGGTACAGGGGAGTTGCAGAAAGCTAACTGGGGCTTGATTCTGGGAGCCTGGGGCGGCTCAGGCATCTGTTTCCTTGGAAGCTCCCCACCCGGGTGGTGTGGATGTGCTGCGGCATGAGGACAGATCTCCTGGTGGTGAGAGCATGGGCCAGGAAGTCAATCTGACCTTGCTTCCGGCCTAACAAGAGCTCTAAGTCCTGTTTCCTTACCTTTAAAATCAGAGCAACAGCCTCTGCCTCCGAGGGTTGGATGAGGTCAAGGGCATGCATCACGCAGCAGAGTGGGATACTGCTGCTCCTTGGCACCTTTGGGCTATTATTATAGCATTAGCGTTATTATTATTGTCAGTGATAGCATGTACAAGATACTGTTTGGGCAGATAGCCTAAATGTAGGAACTACTTTGTATACATAACATGTCATAATGCTACAATACAGAACATATACTAATAATCCCTTAGCTGTCTGCAGTATAGCTAGTGTTTCATACCAATCATCTTAAATATTCTGTGTGTTTTTTAAAGACTTATTTGAAATACAGAGTTACAGAGAGAGGGAGAAGGAGGGGGAGAGAACAAGGGAGAGGAAAAGAGAGAGATGCTATTCACTGTTCACTGCCCAAATGGCCACAATGGCTGGGAATAGGCCAGGCCCAAGCTGTGAGCTTCATCCGGGTTTCCCACATGGGGAGCAGGGGCCCAGGCACTTGGGCGATCTGCTGCTGCTTTCCCAGGCACCTTAGCAGGGAGCTAGACTTGAGAGTGAAGCAGCAGAAACTCCAACCAGGTGCCCACTTGGGATCCAGGCGTTGCAGGCGGTGGCTTAAGCTGCTGCCACAATGCCGGCCCCTCATGTATTCTCTTAACAGCCCTGCGAGGGAGAGATCTCACTGAGAAGAATCTTAGTACTGGGGGGCTGCCAGCCTGCGGTGTCTGCTGAAGAAGGGGTGCCTATCCCCTATCCTGTAAGGTTATCTTTACACATAAAGGGCAGTTAAGCAGGGATAAGGCACGTCGTTTTCCTGGCCGGTTGACCCCAGGAAATATCAGATCAACACGCTGTGGCAGTGACACAGTGGCCATCATCCTGTGGAAGTGACCAGTGACCAGTGGATGAGACTCTCTACTTGAGGCCAGCTGGCTTTGCTGGCAGGTACAGCACCCAAACCCCCAGCTGGGGGATCCACTGCTACTTCTTGTGACTGGGGCTCAGGGAACCCTGCTCAGCATTGTAGGGTCTGCTAGTTGGTGGCAAATGCTTGTTGAAAAGGCAGAAACAGTACTTTGTTAATATTCATAACAGAAGAATCTAAAATAAGCAGGCGATACAATTACCTGTAATTTTTGCTACTTAGTAGCTTTGACAATCATAGGTCATGTTGCAGAACTCATTGCTTTGTGACATTTTAGCATAGCTTACTCTGAATATGTTTTTCTCTTCTAATAAGCCATGTTCCCAGGATAACTCAATGTCTTTCTTTCATCTCCCAATTATATTAATTTAAGTGAGTGAAATTCTTCAAGATTTCTGTGACCTGGCCCAAACTTTTTTTTTGACAGCCAGAGTTAGACAGTGAGAGAGAGACAGAGAGAAAGGTCTTCCTTTCCGTTGGTTCACCCCCCAAATGGCCACCATGGCCGGTGCTGCATCGATCCAATGGCAGGAGCCAGGTGCTTCTCCTGGTCTCCCATGTGGGTGCAGGGCCCAAGGACCTGGGCCATCCTCCACTGCGCTCCCGGGCCACAGCAGAGAGCTGGCCTGGAAGAGGGGCAACCTGGACAGAATCCGGCACCCCAACCGGGACTGGAATCCGCAGGTGGAGGATTAGCCAAGTGAACCACAGCGCTGGCCCGCTGGCCCAGACTTTTAAAAATCGCTCCTGGCTTCCTTCTTCCTTCCTTGCTGTTTCCTCCCTTTCTCCCTTGACTGCTTGCTGTGCCCTTTCATTGACTCATTTACTCTTCACACAACCTGAGTCTGCACTTCCCAAAGTTACACAGCTGGTGTGCGAACCTGGGGCAGTTGGGTTCCAAACACAGCACTTTTCCTCCTGGCTTCCGTCAGCTTTCTTACACCTGCTTTTCAGGTTTGGGCTCCAGGTAGACTGTGCTTTTCCATTGTCATCCGGTCACCTTCGCATTGCCATTCCTTCCCTCCCTGCCACCCTTCTTCTTCATTTGTATGTTGAATCCTATAGCAAAGTAGACTTTGCTGATATTCAATAATAAGAAGAATATAGGTAAAATTAACAGGAGACACAGTTGTCTGTGCGCTTCATTAGTTGGTGGCCTTGATGGGGTTCACGTGGCAGCAGCGTGCTCCTCAAGGAGTGCCCTGTCTGTGTTTCCCTCCCCATTCTCTGCTTCCTCGCTCTCCTGGTCAGGTTCCATGGACGCTGGTTTGGGCTTCACCTGTGGCTTCAATCCACTCTATCTGGTACTGCAGTCACTGTGTCTCTTCTCTCAACAGACTGTAAGCTTTTTTTTTTTTTTTAATTCATTTTTAGATGCTCTTGGCATAGTAGGTTCTGGTGTAATAGGTTGTCAGCTGATGCGTGTTAGATGGTGGCTTATTTCTGCCATTCTGTAAGAGTTGTATGAGTGAATTTTCCCCAAAGGCAAAGTAGATCTCTGTTTTGCACAAGAGTATCTGGGTTTTGGAAGATGCTGGGAAACAAATTGCATTCTAAGAGTGGTTCCTTCATTGGGATTGCTATGCATAATATGATCTCTTATTTGTATCATAGTTTACTTGAAATGCTATTTTTTTTTTGACAGGCAGAGTGGACAGTGAGAGAGGCAGAGAGAAAGGTCTTCCTTCCGTTGGTCACTCCCCAATGGCCACTGCGTCTGGCGCACCGCGCTGATCTGAAGCCAGGAGCCAGGTGCTTCTCCTGGTCTCCCATGGGGTGCAGGGCCCAAGGACCTGGGCCATCCTCCACTGCCTTCCCAGGCCACAGCAGAGAGCTGGACTGGAAGAGGAGCACCCAGATCAGAATCCAGCGCCCCGACCGGGACTAGAACCCGGTGTGCTGGCGCGGTAGGCAGAGAATTAGCCTGTTGAGCTGCGGCGCCAGCCGTGAAATGCTATTTTTTAAAAAAGATTTATTTATTTATTTGAAAGGCAGAGTTACAGAGAGGCAGAGGCAGAGAGAGAGAGAGAGAGTCAGAGATCGAGGGGTCTTCCATCTATAGGTTCACTCCCCAGATGTCCTCAATGGCCAGAGCTGTGCCGGTCCAAAGTCAGGAGCCAGGAACTTCTTCTGGGTCTCTCACACAGGTTCAGGGGCCCAAGGACTTGGGCCATCTTCTACTACTTTCTCAGGCCATAGCTGGATTGGAAGAGGAGCAGCCAGGACTCTAACTAGTGCCCACATGGGATGCCGGCACTGCAGGTGCTGGCTTTACCAGCTATGCCACAGTGCCAGCCCTTGAAATGCTATTTATTTGTGTATTTTCCAAACTGAAAAACAGTGGTTCTAATGATAAAGTTATTATTGTGTTATTGTGGGAATTGTTGAATTCTTGTGGGAATCATTGCTGGAGAACCTAAGAAGTTGTCTGGTTCCGTGTGAAGTGAGGGCCAAGGCTCTTATACCTATGGGTTGCCCCCTGTGCACAGGAGGGCTGCACAACCTGAGAAGGATGTTCCAGCAAAATTAAAGGACATAGTCTGCCCCAGACCTCTTTGTGTTTGGGGGATAAACTGGTCTCTCAGGTAAGGGGTGTCTGTAGCAGGAAAGAAATGGCGAATAAAGGGAAAATTCAGAGCCAAGTGGTTACCTGGGCCCGTGGAATCAGTTACAACTTACAGTAAAAGTTTATGCCTTTTTAACTTCTGTTACTTAGATAATACATGCTTCTTAAAAAAATGTATCTGTATAAGTCTGCATTTATATATTTTCATGAGAAATACTTTCTCACTTTAAATATATGTAATGTACACCTAATTTCATTTCTAGTAATTCAGTACATTTGAGTACCCTCCTCCCCTTCTCCTTTCTCCACTCCACCTCATCTACTCACATACTTAACATTGTACTGCATGGATTTTGTTTACATTTTGCTTGCTTTATTTGGTGGTATTTCTTGGACATATTGTCAGTATGTTGTTTTTAACAGCTGCATGGCAGTCTGCTGTGTGGATATATGTAACTGATCCAGTATTGATCGTCCATAGTCGCCTGTTCGACTTTACACTGACAGCTCAGGGACTGTCAGCTCACCTGTTAGCTCTTGCTCATGATGTCCGAACAGCCAACCAATTCAGAGACAAAATAAATGTTGTCATTGAGTTGGCAGCTTGCAGACCAAATGAGCAGCTGGTTGAATTTCTTGCTTTTCAACCAGTTGTGTGTCCCCCCAGCCCATTTCTGAAACCTGCCAAGCATTTTCTCTGGATGCAAGTGAGAAATTGTGTACATTGCCTGAGACATCAGGCTGGAAAGCAGCCAAGAGAAATCTGACCTTAGCTTGCAGTAATGCTGTGTGGAACTGTTTGGTGTCCTATCAAGTGACATTCAAGAAAGTCCAAGATGTCCCCTCACCCCTCAGCGGAACCGAGTTTGAAGAAAACGTTGAGAAAACATGTAGCCTAGCTATTTGTTTTCTGAGAATGTCGACAGTGAGGTCAGTGTCTTAACCACAATGGTCTTGTGTTCCGGGGTGGATAGTTGAATAATGGAGATAGTCAGATCAGCCCCAAGATATCAGAGAATAGAAATGGACTGCTCTTAAACAGGCCCACATCCCAAGTGCACCGTTCGTGTGCACCATCAGGAATGCTGGGGTAAGGCTTCTGGAAAGAACTGTGGTGACTGCTAAAGGGGAGCGGGTGCTGGAGGGTGGGGAGGGAGGGCAGCCAAGCTGGTTTTCTTTCTCAGGTCTCAAGACAGACTGAAGAACACTGAGATGAGTTTTCAGATGGTAGTGAAATTAAATTTTTAAAATTTATTTACATTTCATTTGAGAGGCAGAGAAAGAGAAAGAAAGCTATCTTCCACCTGTTGATTCATTTTCCCAAATGCCCACAATAGTCGGGGGTAAGCCAGGCCAAAGCAAGGAGCCTGGAACTCCATCTGGGCTTCCATGTGGGTGGCAGGAACCCAAGTACTGGGGACATCACCTGCTACCTCCCAGGGTGCACATTAGCAGGAAGCTGGTTGGGAAGTGCAGCATCTGGGATGTGAAGCAGGCACTCTGTTGCATTCCAAGCAGACAACTGCAGTGCCAAATGCCCGCCCTGATACTGAAATTTCTAATGAGGTTTTTGAGGGCCTAGAAGTAGTTGCAGGCCTTTAAAACCATTTTTAACTGTAGTAAAGCCGTTGAAGTGTGGTCTGTTCTTGCCCAGCAGAGCCAGGATTTGATTGCCATGCTTGGCTTAAGAAAGAAAACAGAGCACCCGTTTAAGTAGTCTTGAGTTTCATGAGCAGAATTTCACACTGTTCTTTTCCTTAATTTACCACTATTTAGGAAAAACCCTCACATTTTGTTTGAGACAGATCCAAAAATTATTGTTAAAATTGGGGTTTACTTTGAGTATCTTTCAATATTTCAGAGCTAGAACCTCTTTATTTATTAAATTTCATTTATTTGCTTTATCTGAAAGACAGAGGGGGTTGAGGAGCGAGCGAGCAAGCTAGTGAGCACTGTCCCATCCACCACCTCACTCTCTCCAAATGCTTGGTTAAGACGCCTCTGGAATACCTGTGTCTCATATCTAAGTTCCAGCTTTGCTCCCTCTTCTAGCCTCCTGCTCATGTACGGCCTAGGAGGCAGCGGTGATGGCTGAAATAGTTGGGTTCTCCTGGATTGAGTTCCTCGTGGTTCCTGGTTCTTGGCTCCTGGTTTGTTTCTGCAGCCTGGCTCCAGCTGTTGTGGGCACTGCGGGATGAACCAGAGGATGGGAGTTCTGTCTGTCTCTTTTTCTCTTGCATCATGGCTGCTTACTATTTTATCATTTATTTCATCATGCGTATTGTTTCAAGATTTCTTCTATAGTGTACCTTCTTTAGAGCACATCTGTGTGTTCGTGTGTTTCAACACGCTAACATACAGAAGCTCTTAGTTCTGTCTGTCAGAGCCCCCAAAGTGGTATTACCTTCCAAAAATTCAGGTAATTCACAGGTGTCGCTCCTTAGGCCACAAAAGGAACGACGCTGCTCGCAGTTAATCGGTCTTCAGTAGACTTTTACTTAGAAGGAGTAGGGAAAAGAGAGTGGGGGACCAGGAGAAGGGGGAGAGATGGTGCGCATGTTCCTTAAGGGGGAAAGCTGGCGTGCGCGTTCCCTCTCCCGCGGTCCGCTTATATACAGAATTCAACCAATCACAGTCAACCATTCAAAGTCCATGCACAGAGTTCTCCAATCCGGCACTTGATCATGCTCAGCTGTGGAGTCACGCAGCAGGCAGGGCATCAGCGCCATCTTGTTGTTTTCCACGATCCTCAGCTAGATGGAAAGTTCAATCAGCTGCTACATCCGTATTACTGCTATAAGCCAAGCCCAGCATGGGGGGGGTCCCATGGCAGGCCTATCCATGGGTCCCCACAACAGGCTCACTAACATTATTTAAAAATACCTGTTTTCCCACATCCTTGCTGCATAATTCGTTTTCTAATCTTTTTCTTGTTTTGTTTCCAGTGATTTCTTTAGGGAGTACTTGTCACTGTTTCATCTGTATCTTTTTTTTTTTTTTTTAGATTCACTCATTCGAATTATTCATGCCCTTTCTTTTCTTTAATGTTTCTGATGTGTGTAGGATTTGTCTCTAGAGCCAGAAAATAAACACTTGTGCCTAACCTCACAGAGCTTAATTGTTCTGTATTGAAAGAAAACAAAATATTTGATTTCTATTTGTGAGAAGGCAAATATAAACCTTTCAATCCCAATTTTTCCCTTCTGAAAGTATGTGATTTTTGTAATTGTCTCAGGAAATACCAGTGTTCAAATGGGAAAAACAGAAACTTCCAAAATGTCCAAGATGGGACGTTTAAAAGGAGAATTTAAGCCTGTGAAGTTAATTGGGTTTTACTCTTGAATCCTAGCGTCCAAAGACAAAGGGTCTTTGAGAGTGTCTGTTAGGAGGCCTGCTGAGATGACATGGAGAGGAAAAGGTGACTCATAGCAGATCAGAGTTGAGACCTGGCCTGTCATTGAGAGCGTCTGTCCTGTTGCCCTGCTTATTTTTCTAGAAGGTGAGGCTAGATTCCCCTTCTTGTGCCCGTGCAGTTGCTGAGTTCATTATAAAATTATTTGTGTAGAACTCCAGCAGTACACTGGCTAATCAGAAACAGCTGTACGACTGGATTCATTTATGGATTCATTTATATGGATAGAATAAGTAAATCCATCAGCACTATTTCTTATATTCAGGTGGGTTAGGCCAACACCGTGCAGCCCAGGATAATAACGGGGCTTCAAAACTAACCCAACACAGACGGCAAAAAGCTCATGTTTGGGCAGAAGTTGGACATGAAAATTAAGAGACCTGATTGAGTTCTTGGTATTTTTACCGTAATAAAGTGTTACATTACCGTGCTCTGAATGCTAGCGTTTTAAAGGCGAGGAAGGTTAAAACAGGAGCACCTACCCTAAAGGCCTGGGCTCCTGGCACAGCTCAATTGTCTAGATCGGGGTGCCCTGCCAGAACAGTCCACGTTCTGCCAGACTGCCCAGGCCCAGGGCCTCAGGCTGGGAAAAACGCCACAGACTAAGCAGACAAACTGACACGTCTGCCTGGGGAGAGCTGCTCTTCGTCAGGGACCAGAGGAGTCCCTCGGAATAACATGTCCTTGTGCAGAACCCCAGAGGTCCATGGGCGCTGCGGGTCACAGAATGCAGCCTTGATGGTGCAGCTCTCAGCTGTCAGTGTTAAGGGAGATATGATTACAGAAAGAACAGGAAACTCTAGACCTTGAATCTCCACGTCTGACACAGCCCTGAAGGCCCTGAAATCTCTGCTACTTCAGAATGCAGGTCACCCTGGAGGCCAGAAGTCCACCTGCCCCTACTGTCCAGGATCCAGGGCCTGGACCAGACTCAGGTGCCTGCATGGCTCTGATGTGCTGTCCTGGGGAGGAGCTCTGGTGGGTGTTTACCACTGGGGACGATAGGGAGGGACGATGCCACCAGCAGGCGCCCTTTTATTTGCTATGTACCATTAGTGTTGGCACTGGAATTTGCAAAAGCTTTTATCTTCTGATACCCAAAGATACAAGTCCCCTTTGCCACCACCATCTCCTGGTTTGGGCTGTCCATCAGTCATCAGAGCTAGTGCTGACTCTTAAAAATCAAGACACCCTCAGGGGAAGACCTGACCTTGACAGGCTAGCTCAGACTTCCTCCAGGTCCTTTGCATTGCGCACCTTGCTAAAGGTGAAAAGGGCAAAAGACCAGGAGTTCAGCAGTTGTTTTCCAGCCCCAGCTTTGTTTCTTAGTAGAGAGATGACCTTGACAACAAGAAAACCACAATACAGAAGTAGAGGAATCGGCAGGAGTGGGGTGAAGACAGAGGCCAGGATGTCTGTGCCGCTTGTGCTGGGACAGATGGTTGCCATCTCCAAATAAGGGACTGCCTGAAGTGCTCGGTCGTGACGTTGTAGCTTATCAGTCAGAGATCTTAGGAGGCTGAACTTCTCCTTTGCCTGTTTTTGACTAAGTACCTAATAGTATGTTTTTGTGTTATATATAAAATCAAATTATATTTTAGCAAACTCATGGAGTCCTTTATTTATACTTAAGTCTCATTGTATATGTGCTGAAGAAAGAACATTACATGAGGCACTGCACTTTTCCCATTACACTGAAGGTTTTTTTTTTTTATTTGTGGGAATGGGATTTGAACCAGAATGCTGTCCAGGTATGCCTGGCATATTGTGTTTCGTTTATACCCACTTTATTTATTTATTTATTTATTTATTTATTTATTGGCATGCTTTCTTTTTTTAAACTTTTATTTAATAAATATAAATTTCAGAAGTACAACTTTTGGATTATAGTGGTTTTTCCCCCCATAACCTCCCTCCCACCCACAAACCATCCCATCTCCTACTCCCTCTCCCATCCTATTCTTCATTAAGATTCATTTTAATTATCTTTATATACAGAAGATCAACTTAGTATATACTAAGTAAAGATTTCAACAGATTGCACCCATACAGACACAAAGTATAAAGTACTATTTGAAAACTAGTTTTACTGTTAATTCACATAGTACAACACATTAAGGACAGAGATCCTACATGGGGAGTAAGTGCACAGTGACTCCTGTTGTTGATTTGACACGTTTATACCCAATTTAAAACCACTCTACCTCACTATATGCACACACATATACCCTTTTATATTCACTTCTATACCATGTTAGCACACACAAGTGCACAACCCTGTAACCATCTGTCCTCACCATCTAGCACACATGGGCACACATGTACATCATTGGTTTATACTTTTAAAATATTTTCATTTATTTGAAAGGCAGAGACAAGATCTCCCATCTGCTAGTTGATTCCTCAAATGCTCACAATAACTGAGGCTGAGTAAGCCCAAAAGGTGACTCTTAAAAATCAGTACACCCATAGGTGAAGACCTGATGAGCTGGGGACTTAGTCCAGGTCTCTCCTGTGGGTGACAGGGATCCAAGTTCTTGGGTCGTCGCCTGCTGCCTCTCAGTGTGCACAGTAGTAGAAAGCCAGAATTGGAAGTGGAGCTGGGACTCAACCCCAGGCACTATGATATGGGATGTGGGTGTCCCAAGCAGAGTCCTAACCAGTGTGCCAGAAGCCCTCCCCTGGCTTACCCCTTTTAAGGAGCACTTCTGATATAACCAGGAAGAACCAATTCCAGACTTCCTAGGGAAGTCCATGCATTGTTAAAACTATGTGTCAGGGGCCGGTGCTGTGGTGCAGTGGGTTAAAGCCCTGGCCTGCAGCACTGGCGCCAGTTTGAGTCTTGGCTGCTCCACTTCTGATCCAGCTCTCTGTTATGGCCTGGGAAAGCAGTAGAAGATGGCCCCTACCGCATGGTAGATCTAGAAGAAGCTCCTGGCTTTGGATCAGATCAGCTCTGGCCGTTGTGACCATCTGGAGAGTGAACCAGCAAGTGGAAGACCTCCTTCTCTCTCTCAGTCCCTCTCGCTCTACCTCTCTCTGTAACTCTTTCAAATAAATAAAATAAATCTTAAAAAAAATCTTGTGTCAGCCTTTGCAGCTTCTTAGAAAGCAAAGGCCACTACTCACTAATGAGTGCTTTCTGCAGTCTCTCACAGGACACCATGTGCAGGTAACTGTGAGTGCTTTGGAGATTCCTGACTGTCCATTAAGGGTATCGCCAGTGAGAGTTTACCTGGCTGTTGATGACTGTAACCATTGCTCGCTGATAATTCTTACTTCTGCCGTGAGGAATAACACGTTGCCTTTTGACTCATTAGCAAACCATCTAGGGATGGCAGCAGCCAGCAGGAACTGTGCACTGCTCTTGCTTCGAAACATTACAGGGCTCCCCACTGTGCATAGAAGGATCTGGACCACCTCATAGGCACGTGGTACCCCTGTGGGCCTTCCACCTTATGGAGAAGCTGGCCGGACTCGGCTACCAGGAAGCTGGACCTTGGAACTGGTGCCCTGGGGAGTCCAGTCACCATCTGTAGACAACGTTGTGACTAGGAGAGAACTCTTTCTGAATACCAACTCAAGTGCCCAAGAGTGTGGTAGAATCCTAGTAGCATCTTTCCACGTGCCCCCTGTCAGCTCTGGTCCTGGCAGCACAGAAGGAGAGAGGAAACGGGAGGAGAGTCTTGCGCTATTCAGTGAGGTCACCGTCGTCAGGGATGAATTATTCCTGTTCAGATTCCCAGTGATCGTTTTTGGAGAAGTTATGTTAGAAACATTGCTCACTGTGTACCAGGTAATGTTGTCAAGGCTTTAAATGAACTCCTTGAATTCACTTACCCACCCCATGAGGCAGGCACTATTATTATCTCCATTTATGGGTGAAGAATTTGAGGTTAATCAACCTGCCCAGTATCCTACAGCGAGCGTGGCAGGGCTGGGCTTCTGTCCAGGCAGGGTGACCTCAGCCCACACAGCCATGTGACTCTGCTGTAAAGGGTGACCAGTTGTAAAGGGTCTGGGTGAGCCAGCTTTGTTTAGGCAGCCAGCTGGCCGCTGACGCTGTGTTCTGCGTCCCTCGGTTTTCATGCCTGCACTGGGCTAGGGCCACCGACCCACTATGAAAAGGACAGCCAGCTTCGATGGGGACGGATTGCTGCTCCCTCAGCTCCTTGTGCGGTGTCGGGTCTGCTTTGAGTCACCTGCGTTAACCCCTGATCCCATCCCCCCAACACTTCAGCCCTCCCTGGTGAGGAAGAGGATCTTCCTGGAGTGTCCCAAGTGCTGCCCGTGGCTGGTGTTGTCGACTAGTACGACATGATGTTCTCAAGAAGCACTGGAGAACATGAGCTCTATTCAGCTGGTGGGGAAGGGATGTAACACTCAACTAAAAAATGCAGACCCTCTTCTTACTAAACACACACACACACACACACACACACACACACACAGAACATGCCAGAGTGTTAGAGCTGGGAAGCAACCCAGAGATCACTTTGTCCAGCCCTCCCTTTCTCAGGGGAAGAAACAGCCCCAGAGAAGCCAGGGGTCGTGCCTGAGGCCCGCTGAAACAGCGTGAACCTGCTGAGTTCTAGTCCAGTTCTCTCCCTCCTGCACCTGAGTTTGCTTAAAGTATCCTGTAAATCCTATACATCCTTATCAGATTTCAGGCTCTGTTTCTTTACTGGGCAGGACCAAGGTTAGCACTGCTTGAAAAATGGAGGAGCTGCAGCTGGAAACCTCCTTCAGATCCAAAACACAGTAGTTGGTGGGGGAGGGGAGCGGGGCTGGAGCAAGGCAGTGTGCACATGGAAGCTGTCCCGTGGAGCTACACAATTGCAGTAGGAGAGTGGGTCCCGGGCCCCAGAGCTCTGACTGTGTCCATGGTTTAGGAGGTGAAGGAATCAAACCGGCTCAGTTTATAGCAGAGTTCAGTGATGGGGGTGGGACACGGAAGGGAACATGCCAGTTATTTCTCTCTACACAGAAAAGTATGACAAAACCCTGCTGCTGAGTACACTTCACAGGGCGCCTGGCCCGAGCCGAGTGTGGCAGAGGCCCTGAGCTGCAGACCCCAGCCTGACTGCTGGGACGGAAAGCTGTAAGCCCTCCTGGAAGAGGCTCAGGCAGCCCGCAGAGGCCTCCCCACCCTGGGATCCACGTCACCCTGCAGCCCTTCTGGGCTCAGGACCACAGTGTGACTGCAGAGCACCTGCTGAGCATCCTCTCAGGCAGGCCTGGGGAGGAAGCCTGCTCTTCGCCAGATAAAGACAAACCAAGGCCTGGAAGCGCCTCCAGAGCTGCATAGACCCAGCCCCTGCTCTGAGCCACAAGGCAAGTTCTGCGGGACAGGGTGGCTGAAGGTGTCATTGACCTGGGGCTGATCTTGGCCTTGAGCTTGCGTGATCCCACACACAGGAAGAGCATTTGTGGGGGGACTGAAGCTGAAGGCCAGAGGAAAGGTTTGAAGGGTTTCTCCATGGCTCCTGCAAAGATCTCGAGCCATTCTTGAAAGAATGCCCCATGCTTTGTAGACCGCTTTGTAGACCGCGCTGGCCGGCAGCATGGTCAGCCCGGCTGTGACTGCTCCACCAGTAGTTAAATAGAAGCTTGGGAGAATAGAAGATAAAACACAAGCTACTCTGCTCTTCAGCTGGAGCTGATAAGGGGTCCAACTGCAAATCCTTGGGTCACTGTTCTTTCTCAGAGGGTGATAGTGTCTTCATATTTTTTCTCATGTGACCCTAGGCCCTTCTAGAATTCAGCAAGAAGCCACAGGCAGAGCTAGCACGAAATCTGAGAAGTTTCTTCTTCTCATGCCCGTGGTCTACCTGCCTTGACCTTGATGAGGACAGTTTGGGTCCTGCTTGCGAGTGTGCTGTGCCGGCGTTAGCCAGCCTTCCCTAACACCAGGCCCCTCGCCTCTGGGTTCCAGAGCTCCTCTGAGCACTCAGGGAGGATACAATGGGTGGGCATCGGGCTGGGTGCAGAACGGGCCAGCCCTCTCCTGACCTTACTGCCCCAGCTCCAAGGTAAACCAGCTCCCTCTCATGAACCCAGTAATGGCTGGCTTGAAGGGACTGGAAAACAGGGTGTGCTGTGACTGGTCCTGTTGCACAAGCTGACCCAGCAGAGTTCCTCTTTTCAGTGTTTTCTCCCTATGAGGCACATCAGAAGAGCCCAAGGCAGAGAAACCGTAGGAATAAACTCATTCTTGACTTGCAGGCCACAGCAAGGAACTTTGCACTGTGTAGATTCTGGAGGGTGGGGAAACAGGGTGGTGGGTCCCTGTAGCACTTCCCAAAGTCAAAATATTTTTGAGAGAACATTTCAATTTAAGAGGCTACATGTGGTTTAAAGTTCAAACAAGAAGAAGAAGAAGCAGGCTCAGAGGGGGGCCCTGTCCCTCCTGTCAGCTGATAGAGGTGAAGAGGAGACAGCTGGGCGACAGCAGAGGAGGACTGTCGTGGCAAGCAGAGTCCACCAGAAGAAGGTGTTTGTCTAGCCACCTTCGGAAGCCTTTCCTGACCATTGCCCAGAGCAAGAGAAATATTTTTCCTTGAGATCCAGTATACACAGATCGATAGATAAGCAGAAACAAAAGTTGTACAATAACAGAAGTTTTATAAAAACATTCGCCATGCTCACCAAATGCGGCTTACACTCTATCCTGTTGAAAACCAGACAAGCAGGTTGCACCCCACCTGAGTGATAAGATTGCTGAAGCCGGGCGGAAGTTTGCAGCTTGAGAAACACTGACTTGGTCAGAAATGCATCGGGCATGGGGGAACCAGTCTTCTCCAGCTGTGGCCGGTTTCTGCAGAAGGAGATCGAGCGACACGGGCTTCCTGGTTCTGGGAGATGTTTCCGTCTTTCAGTCGCTAAGTTGGTGAGGTGGTGCTGGTGCCGGGGAGCCAAGGAAGCGAGTGGAGAGGCGGATGGTCAACAGAGGGAGTGGTGGCTCAGTCCGACTGCTGCTCAGATGGAAAACGCTGGGTCTCTGTGATACGGATAAGACATAGCCCCTGTTCACACTTGAATGGGTGTATCAGCATTCCTGTCTGGTATGGGTGATAGTGAAAGAGAAGCATAAACAGAATATGGGGACCTGAGGTCCGTTCACTCTGAGTTCCCAAACAGCAGAAATTGTGTAGAGGTGTTTCTAGTAGAATATATACTGTTATAGCACTAGATCTGATTTTTTTTTTTTTTTTTGATAGGCAGAGTGGACAGTGAGAGAGAGAGAGACAGAGAGAAAGTTCTTACTTTTCCGTTGGTTCACCCCCCAATGGCCGCTGCAGCCAGCACGCTGATCCGAAGCCAGGAGCCAGGTGCTTCTCCTGGTCTCCCATGAGGGTGCAGGGCCCAAGGACCTGGGCCATCCTCCACTGGCCTCCCGGGCCACAGCAGAGAGCTGGACAGGAAGAGGGGCAACTGGGACAGAATCCAGTGCCCCAACTGGGACTAGAACCTGGTGTGCTGGCTTAGCCTATTGAGCCGCGGCGCCGGCCTAGATCTGATTTTTGTTGATAGTAACTAGTCAGTGTGCAGTGAAAGACCCTGTTAAATAACACTTGCAACCAGACTCGTAGTGATCCTAATTCCCTGTAGTGGTATTTAATAAGACATCATTTGAAGAGCATTTTAACACACTTGATTGGTGACGTAGCATGGAAGGGGACTGGGAGCATGAGTTCTGGTTTTAGAGCAGAACTGCCAAACCCCATGGGATTTCAGGTCCCCACTCACAGCAGGCTTTAAGAAATTGAGGTTTGGGGGGAGTGTTTAGTCTTGCAGTTAAACACCCACATCAGAGCACCTGGATTTGATCCCGGGCTCGGGCTCCTGACTCCAGCTTCCTGCTACTGCAGACCCTGGGAGGCAGCAGTGATGGCTCCGTGATTGGGCTCTGGTCACCCAGGGTGGGAAGCTTGAGGTGACTGAATTGGATTGAGTTCCCAGTTGCCAGTTGTGGGAATCCTGAAGAGTGAGCTGGTGGTTGAGAACGCTGTCCTGTCTTTCAAATAGATGAAGGAATACAGAAGTTGAGGGTTGTCTGGCTGGACTTGACGAGGCCCTGCGGTGGTGAGCTCCAGCCCTCTGTCAATGAGGCATTGAGGTGGCGTGGAGTGCCGGCCACCAGGGAACGCAGCGAGATCCCCCCTCGGGTCCCTGCTGCTTGTTTGAAATTGTACTGAGTTTGGCCACTCGGGTCACAGATTGAGGCTCCTGTCATGTCAAGTTTCGGGTTGGTGGGCTCTATGGAGAGGAGGGTGCTTGCAGGCCCCACTTTGTTGGATCCTAATTGGAGTCTTTTTTCCAAGTCCTGGGCCAGCCCGGGCTGACGGGGGCATTGAGGCTGAGGAGTACTGTAGGGGTTGTGGAGACCCTGGCGTGGGTCCCAGCACTGAGCTGCTTTCCTGTAAGTGCGCTCTGTACCCGTTGTCCCACACCAAGTACTGCCCTCTGCCCTGGTCCTGGGGCCTACGTGTACTTAGTCACAGGCCTTCCTTCAAGCAGAGACAGAGAAAGGGGGCTGGAGAAAGAATGGTGAGGAAGCAGGAAGGAGAGCGAAGGCCGGTGCAGGACTTGAGCAGGGACCCGGAGAGCTCCAGCTTCCACCTCCAGCTCTGTTTCTGCCTATCTGACCTTGGCCCTCAGTTTCTTCATCCATAAATTGGGGGGTGGAGGTGCTCGCTCTGATCAAAACACCCTGTGGCTCTCTTTGGCCCAAGAAACATTCTCTGGCAGGAAGGCGAGGCCGCCAGTGAGGACATTCTTTCCTGTGCCCGCATCTGGAAGCAATTTCTAGATTCCCCGAGGCACATGTGCTGCCGGGCTCACCGAAGCAGAGGGGCTCGGCGGTGGTGAGTGGAAAAAGAGAGAACCTGCGTGCGTCTCCCTACCGCCCCACTTCCCCATCTCTTGATTTGCCTTCCCATGCTGTGTCAAGGCGTCCCAGAGAGTGTGAGATATTTCATAGCAAAAATCTGATTAAAAACAAAGTCAGTCTTGCACTAACTATTCTTCCCTGAGCCCAAAAGCCACTCTGTCTTTCCCCAGCAAGCTCCAAGCCTGGGGGCCTGCGGGAACCATGACTTCTGAGTTTTGTTCTCACATTTTTTTTCTTTTATTTATTTATTTGAAAGGCAAAGTTATAGAGAGGCAGAGAGAGAGAAAAGGAGAGGTCTTCTATCCACTGGCTCACTCCCCAAGTGGCCACAATGGCCAGAGCTGGGCCCATTCAAAGCCAGGAGCCTGGAACTTCCCCTGGGTCTCCCATGCAGATGCAGGGGCCCAAGGACTTAGACCATCTTCCACTGCCTTCCCAGGCCACATCGGAGAGCTGGATTGGAAGTGGAGTAGCCGGGACATGAACCAGTGCCCATATGGGATGCTGGCACTGCAGGCGGTGGCTTTACCTGCTACGCCACAGCGATGGCCCTTTGTTGTCACATTTATTGCACTCTTTCTCTCTGTGATGTTAGAATGGAGATGGCTCCTGGCTGGTTTGGATGTTCTTTGTGAAGTGGATTGGGGAATATGGGCCCAGAGCTTTGAGGAGGAAGATGTGTTGGTTCCTTCTCTGCCAGGTGCGCCTTCAGCATTCATCCCCTGAACAGCCCGGGGTCTGTAGTGGTCAGCCAGTTGCAGACCCGAGCCATCAGCTCAGGGGAGCAACTTTCTCTAAAGCATGACTCTGCTCCCAAAGCCTCAGCTGTTGCCTCCTGCAAGCCTCCCACCCGTTTTACTCCTGACCTTAAGTCTTGGGAAAGGAGATTCCTGAAAAGGACGTGTTTAGAGAGATGTTTTTTGTCTTTCAGTCTTTCTCGGCCTTCTCTACTGCCTAATCCCCCGGTGATGTTAAAATGTAAAACTTACTTTTGCAAAACAGATTTTTCCTAGGAACGAAATCTGCATAATCAGGACTCTTATAAACATTTCAATGACACTTGTTAAAGATTCTCATGGAGACCTGCGGTATCCCTCCCAAGCTCTTTGTGGAAAAGTCGGTCAGGACCAGACAGTAGCTGACAGGGCAGCGGTCTCTTAGCAGAGACCACATTCTTTGCTTGTTTGGACTCTGAGGCTCCAGGGCAGTGCCTTCTGGTCCAGGCCATCGAGAGGCCATGTTGATGACTCTGGTTTGCTTCAGTCTGGGCTTGCTAAACACAAGAGGAGGACAGAAGCCCCCGCCCAGGCCTCACGTGGCTGCCCGCCTGCCCCAGGACACTCAGATTAGCCCTGCTTGGCTGAAGCTGCGGTTGTAATTCTGTGCATAGATTTCCCCTCCTCCATAGAACCATAGTCAGGAATGTCTATTTTTTTTTTTTTTTTTGACAGGCAGAGTGGACAGTGAGAGAGAGAGACAGAGAGAAAGGTCTTCCTTTGCCGTTGGTTCACCCTCCAATGGCTGCCGCGGTCGGCGCGCTGTGGCCGGCGCACCGCGCTCATCTGATGGCAGGAGCCAGGTGCTAGGTGCTTCTCCTGGTCTCCCATGGGGTGCAGGGCCCAAGCACTTGGGCCATCCTCCACTGCACTCCTGGGCCACAGCAGAGGGCTGGCCTGGAAGAGGGGCAACCGGGACAGAATCCGGCGCCCCGACCGGGACTAGAACCCGGTGTGCCGGCGCCGCAAGGCGGAGGATTAGCCTGTTGAGCCACGGCGCCGGCCAGGAATGTCTATTTTAAGCCCCATCTCTGTAGGGCTCCATGCCCATGTTCTCAACAGCACTGATCAGAGATGGTCCAGCCGCCTTGCTCCCTGGGTGACTGAGCACAGGCGCTATAGACTCGGGTGCGGGCGGGTGCTCTGTGGCTCCCTGCTCTCCCTGGGAGATGAGGAAGGAGTCCCTTCCTCAGTTCTTTCCCTCTAGGGCTTCTCTTCCTGTCCAGGACCAGTGCCATGCCCTGCCTCTAGTCTTGAAGGCATCCATTGGCCAGCAGTACTGACCCCATTCCTTGAAGGAGTCACCCCAGTGCTGCCTCATTCCTCTGCAGCCCGAGTTTGCTTGTGTATTCATTCAGCAGACGTAGGCTTGCTCAAGGCACGGCCCCGGAGTCCACGAGTTTGTGTTCTCTGAGGGAGACACAGAAGGCGAGCCAGCAAACGCGTAGCTCCCTAGCTAGGCAGGCTTGTGACAAGGGCCATGGAGAAGCTGGCCAGCGATGGGATGGAGGATGGTGGGGGTGGGGGGCACCCATGAGACATGGCTGTCAGGGAAAACCGTGGGAGGGGGTGACTCGGGAGTGGAGATACAGACGACAGGAACCAGACTTAGGGTATCCAGGGGATGCAGGGGTCAGTCAGAGGGAAGGCCATATACAAAGGCCCTGAGGTGAGAAGAATGTGGATCTGCCCCAGAGAACAAAAGTGCAGAGAGCAGCCCCTCAGAGAGGCAGGCAAAGGCAGGTGCTCCCTAGGGACCTCACTCTCACCGGACAGGGTTCTAGCTGATGAGTAATATGATCTGGCTTATGCTTTAATAAAATCTTGGTACAGACCCATCTCTGCCCAGCTCTGGGCTCATGGCTTCAAACCCCAACTGGCACCTGCCTGCTGCCCTCTACCCTCCCATCCTGGCTGCCCCAGTTCAGGTCACTTCTGCAGCTTGGCCACCAACTGACCCACCTTGCCTGGGACTTGAAGGCATGGGCCCACCGTGAGCTGCTGTGAGCTGGACTACAGCATAAGGCCGGCAGCCAAGGACACGCTCACTCCCAGCTGCGCTGCAGCCCCCTCCCCCTCACGTCAGTTCCTGCCTCTGTTCGGGTGCTTGCCAGCCCTGAGCCTCAGTGATTCTGAGCCCTGGTCACAAGACGTTATCAGGTACTTGTTCCGTGCTGGGCTTTACATGCATTGCTCTCAGTCCTTTTGACTATGAGACTGGCAGAGCTGTTAACCTAATTTTTAGAGCAGGGGAAACTGAGGCTCAAACAGGTTAAGAAACTGCAGGCGGCGCTGGAATGCACCTGAGCTGGGATTTGAGGCGGGCAGTCTGATGCAGTCCACCTGCGTGCTCTTACTGCGTCTGCTGCCGTCCATCAGCAGGGACCCCCAGTCCTCCCTGCGGTGGGGTAACGCCCCACACAGCATCTCCAACCTCAGCGAAAACCGCACTGCTATCCTCGCTGCTTGAATGCGCAGTCCTCCTGTGATCCAGATGTGAACTCTAACTGCCTGCCAAAGGACGGTAATAATAATCGTAGCATATTCCTGGCTGTCTTTTTGTTAGTCTTATGTCACAGATGAAGAAGCACAAAAAGGTTAGGCAAACTGCTCAGGGTCACAGAGCTAGTAAATGGCAGAGCCAGGGTGTGAACCCCGGCAGTCTGGGTCCAGAAGGCATTTAAGGTGCATTTCCTTGTGTTGAAGAATTCCACCCCCTCTGGTTTCCACATGGTGGTCCAGGTTCAGCACCTCGTAGCCACACAATGGTCTAACATTACTAACATAGGACAGACATGTATACGTATTAAGACACTTACCACATCTCTCACGGCTCCAAACCACCTTGCTAAGCTCTCAGGGGCCCGTTCTACTCTGGATCTCTCTCTCTCTCCCACAGAAGCACAAAGAGTGCTTTAGGAGTTACCATCCGCATCCGGATACTTGGGAGAGGTGAGGCAGTACACTGGGACAGCAAATCTAAGTAGGGACCCTCCTGGGTACCCCAGGGTGTGGTTCACTGGAGCCCAGATGGGATGCTGGCGTTGCAGACGTGGCTTCACTTTCTGTGCCACAGTGCCGGCCCCGCTCCAGGAAACAGAAAACTCAGACTCCCCTGAAAGCACCTGTTGACTCACTGAGAACTCTCTTTATGAAAAAGACTTAGCTGTTATGTTTCCACAGCCTGTATCTGATTCTGTTTCAGCGGTCTCATCTTAGTTGTCCCGGGAGAGCCTCAGAGCGGCCATGCAGGGCTCACACAGCCGGGCTGGGCCCGCACTTCAGCGTCCTGTCTCCAGGAGCCTTACCCTGTAGCCTCCCTACTGCCCCCATAGTGTCAGTTTGGGTGGGTGTAGAGAATTCGTCTTTTCCCAGTGGGAGTAAAGCTTTTCTGAATGCAGTGGTGGGGGTGGCTGCCATCTGTGGTCCTCCATAGGGAGCGCTGGGAGACCCCCAGGCGCACACAGAACGCAGCTTCGACAATGCCACGCCTTTCCAAGATGCCTCACGCTGTTCACTTGTCTCTGGGAAGCAGGAATACTGCATGGTTTCCTTCTGCGTGATCAGTTGTGTTCCCAGTGCACTGCGTCACTGGGCCGTGGGGTGAGGCCCTGGGACTTGAGCCATCCAGTCCTTGGCAGGAGCTTCGCTCCCTGCCTCAGAGGTGCGCTTCTCACCGCCACCCTGTGTCCCACTGGTGCTGCTGATTGCCCCCTTTGTGGGAGTTACCTGCCTGCCCTCATCATCCAGCCGCCCTCCCAGTAAGCACGGATTACATGCCATGGAACGGACTCACATGAAAAGCTCGGCCTGGCGGCTGTGCCTGTGCCTGCTTCTCCTGTCTGAGCTGAATGGGCGATGGACATGGACCCCAAGGCACCTTCTCTTGCAGAGCGCTCTGCTCCTAGGCCAGCCTTTCCTCTTGCCCAGAAGGGGGAAACTGAGGCTCGGCTTGTTTTGCTGCTCGTGTGTGCTGCCCTCCCCCGCAGTTTACTCCACAGTGGAGAATAGTCAGTGCATTTCTGTTCTCTGGGCTCCCGGGGCCCTGGGCACAGTCCAGGTGCCATCTGTCCAGAGAGGACCCGTGTTGTCTGGGGAGGGGAGTGGGCAGGGCAGGCTTTCCCACTCTGCAAGTCTGGCTTTTGCTCTCCGCTGTGTTAAGAGAGCCTCGCCAGTGGACAGGACATCACCGTCTCTGCTTAGAGTGCCCTGGAACTCGTCCTTCTGTTCTCCACACAGAGCATTTGAACTGCCAGAACTTTCCCTTAGGAAAGACTTATCTACTTCTTTACATCTTTGTCACATAAAGTTTATTAACTGGAACTAGCTTCAAAAGAGAAATGACGTATTACCAAAAATGCACTGATTAATTTGACCTACAAGAGATCATTCAGAAAACTCAAACCATTAGTCCAGTGTAAACTGTTAGCGAATATTCTTGGAATTTTGTTTTTTTCAATTGCTTTGTGCAAAAGTCAGACACTGTGCTTAAGCAATACCTTTTATGTAATGACCTATTTTCTTTTTCTTTCTGAAGAAGTAGCCATTATTAGAAGCAGCAATCCAAAGTTCCACCAAACCAGAATGCAATGCTGGCATCCCAAATGGGCGCCGGTTCGAGTCCCAGCTGCTCTGCTTCCAATCCTGCTCTCTGCTATAGCCTGGGAAGACTGTGGAGGATGGCCCAAGTCCTTGGGCCCCTACACCCATGTGGGAGACCCAGAAGAAGCTCCTGGATCCTGGCTTCAGATTGGCGCAGCTCTGGCCATTGCAGCCATCTGGAGAGTAAACATCGGATGGAAGACCTCTCTCTCTCTCTCTCTCTCTCTCTCTCTCTCTCTGTAACTCTTTCAAGGAAAATACATAAAAAATATTTTAAAAATAGCCATATTCTTGGTTATGTAATAGTGCACATCACCAGTCTCAGTGGCACCTTGGTATCTTGTATGTGTCTGTGTGTCTCTGTGTGTGTAACTGGGTTGGCTGTCTGGGTTAAAGGCATAGGCGGCTGTTTATTTGTGCTGACTATTCAGGAGGCCATGTATGTAAAAATTGGCCAGTCTGGTTTTTGAGTGGTGATGGATTTTCCACACTGAACTGAGCTGTTGTTACCCAGGACGACTGAACCAGGAGCCTCAGGGCACCTGAGCCTCAGTGCTGGCCTTGGGTGCGCAGTGTTCACATCACAACCTCAGTTGGACTCCTCTACTTTAATGTCAGACCTGGAATCGTTTTTTAAAGGGAGAACAGTAAAATCTTTTCCTTGGAAAATGTCTTGAAACCAAAGAGAACAGCATGGGAAGAATGTGATGTGTTATAAATGGAAGCTGGGTGGGGGTGACTCCCTCTGTTTCCTTTCAGTTGTTGTGGTTTTCTTGTGGGTCTGCTGTTCTTAGAAATGTTTCTTATCATTGGTTTCTTTTTGCAAGAAATTTATTTTGTACAATAATTCCTTACCCTCTTATTCGTAGATTGCATTTATTACAGTTAAATATTGCTATGTAGCAAACCACCCTAGAAGTTAGTGACTTAAAACATGATTCATTTTACTTGCTCATGATGCTGCAACCAGGAATGGACCCAGCTGTGCTGTTAATGTCTGCAGTCTCTTCACTGGCCAGTGAGCTGGGGCAGGACTCTGCTGGGGTGCAGGGATGGGCTTCTGTTTCCCCAGGTACAGCCAAGACCTCTTGCGTCCCAGTCTCTCCACGTCTCGGCAAGGTCCCTGGGCTTCTCCCGTGGCAGCTACTATCACAAAAGCAGAAGTAGCACCATGTCACATCTGCATTCCATGGTTAAAGCGAGACACAGGCCAGCCCAAATTCCAGGGGAGGGCACTACACAAAGTGTGAGCACCAGAAGGCCTGTGAAACCACCTGGTTGAGAAGGTTGGCAGAAGAACATGTTCACGGGCTGACAGAGAAGAGAGCACAGGGCCCTGGCTACACTTACTGGCTGGTTCTATCCGTTTGGCTGCAGATATCAGGATTCTTTCTTAGTTTTTGAATTTTTACTTTTATAAAAGAGCAAGAGCAAGCGAGATAGAAACAGACCTTCCATCTGTTGGTTCACTCCCCACATTTCCACATGGATGAGGCTGAGCCAGGCCAAAGTCCGAAGGCCAGAACTCAGTCCAGGTTTCCAGTATGAATAGCCGGGCCCCAAGTACTTGGACTATACCCTGCTGTCTCCTGAGGTGCATGTTAGTAGGAAGCTGGAATCAGAAGTGGAGCTGGAATCCCAGTCCGTGCACTCCAGTATGAGATGCAGGCATCCCGTGTCGCGTCTTAACTGCCGTATTCATTCTGTTGTATTGCTGAATAATATTCCACTGTGTATATATACACATATATACACACATACATGTATTCTTTCACCAGCCATCGATGGACATCTGGATCGATCCTGTATCTTGCCTCTTGTGAATAACATTGCAGTGAACATGGGAGTGCAGATATTTCTTTCACATGCAGATTTCCTTCAGATATGAATCCAGAAGTGGAATAGTCAGTAGATCAAATTTTTAGTTTTTTGAGGAACTTCATACTGCCATCCTTGATGGCTATAGCAATCTATCCAGGTTCCCTTTTCTCTACTTCTCAACAGCATCTGTTATTTTTTGTCTTTTTGATAATAGCTGTTGTAACTAGAGATGATATCTCGTTGAAGTTGTCATTTGCATTTTTCTGGTAGTGATATTGAAAATTCGTATTTTTTTGGCCATATGTATACAGAGAAAGAGAGAGAGAGAGAGAGAGAGAGAGAGAAATGTCTATTTATACCTTTAGCCCACTTCTCTACTGGACTGTCTGTTTTTTTGTTGTTGTTGTTAAGTTTTCTGAGTTCTGTGTTAGTCAGTTTTTCATTACGTTATCTGTGGGAGAGGAGTATTAACATAGGAGAGAAAATGCTGATTTTGGCTTTTGGCTTATAGTTGGAGGTTCACCATCCAAGGCCGGGAAACTCCATTAGTCTGGCATGTGATGGAAGTTAGCAACGGCAGAGTGTGTGTGGGAAACCATCACAGTGAACCAGGAAGCAGAGATGCAGGGAGCACACTCTTCATGTACCCCACAAGTGATCTCTCCTTATAATCCTCTCATGATCGGATCATGCACCCTAGTAACCTAATCCAATCCAATTACTTCCCAAAAGCACTGCCTCCAGATGCCATAATTGGATCAAGCTTCCATTTCAGTCGATCAACCATTAGTGTTAATCCAGTAACTGTTAACATATGACTTTGAGATTGAATGTCTGCAGGGGTTGGGCCATCCTCCACTGCTTTCCCAGGCACATTAGCAGGGAGCAGGATAGGAAGTGGAGCCGCCAGGACTTAAACTGGCACCCATATGGGATGCCAGCACTGCAGGCAGAGGATTAACCCTCTACACCACAGCGCCCGCCCCTGGACTGTTGTTCTTTTGTGCTCCTTTATGTGTTTCTATTCTAAATATTAGAAAAGTAAAATAAGCCCTTTTCTGAAGGCCTCCCTGAGTAGGAAAGGGCCTTTCAGGTGAGCTTTGTTGGGTGGAAAAGAGAACGAGGCTAGAAACTCGAGTCTTTTGTGGGAGCAAAGGACTCTTGAGAAGAGGACGTGCACAGTAAAGTCAAATGACAAAGGAATCCATCAGAATACTTGGTTGTCCATTCCCAAGTGACCTGACATAGAAATATCTATAGCCTCAGAGAATGGAGACAGAACACGTCTCCATGATCAATTTTTAATCAACATAAATGGCCTGATAAATTATGCATGGGAGCATGATACAAAGCATTAAACAATGACGGATAAATAATTTAAATGGTTAAAAACTGCCTCTGCCACATGTTTGATGTATGAGAGCCCTGTTTGAATTTTCTCTTCAAGGAAATGGAGGGTTGTTAGGGCGCAGGCTGGGGCCGGGGATCTTTTGCAAACCACATTCATGACGGGAAGAGTCATACTCATCTGCCTGGAGAGACGGGAGCACAGAAAGGTCCGGCTCCCAGGCCTCTGCACCTGTGTCTTCTCAGAGTGTGAGTGGCACCTGGCTGGTGGTGGATTTCTTTTCTTTTTTTTTTTTTAAAGAGAGATTTTATTTATTTGAGAGGCAGAGTTACAGACACAAGTGGGGGAGGGGTCTTCCATCCTCTGGTTCTCTCCCCAAATGACTACAATGGCTGGAGCTAGGCCAATCCTAAGCCAGGAGCCTGGAGCTTCTTCTGGATCTCCCATGTGGGTACAGGGATCCAAGCACTTGGGCCATCTTCCACTGCTTTCCCAGGCCATCAGCTGGGAGCTGGATCAGAAATGGAGCAACTGGGACTCAAACCAGTGACCATATGGGGTGCTGGCACCACAGGCAGAGGCCTAACCTACTGCGCCACAGCGCAGGTCCCTAGTGGATGATACTGTATCAGTGCTGCGGGCCCTGTTCATCTTCTAGAAGGCTAAGACTGGAGATCCCTCCTCAGATAAATGCAAGGATTTTGTCAGGAGTCAGGAGTCGGCAGTGCAGTGAACTCTATTCCTTAATCATTCTCAGAATTCCAGGATTCCTGAGTAAGAGTTACTGTCCCTGCACATTCACTGCCTCAGGTCAGCTTCTATTTCTGTCTCAAAATTAGAGTGGCTGGATGGGTTATACCCACCCAGAGAAGTGCTGGGGAAGGCACACCTCTGCCTGTTGGCCTCCACCTTAGGACAGCTGCATGTTTCCAGAGCAGAGGTTAAGAGCATACACATTGGGGGCCAGCACTGTGGCCTAGCAGGTAAAGCCACCGCCTGCAGTGCCAGCTTCCCATATGGGTGCTGTTCAAGTCCTGGTTGCTCCACTTCCAATCCAGCTCTCTGCTATGACCTGGGAAAGCAGAGGAAGATGGCCCAAGTCCTTGGGCCCCTGTGCCCATGTGGGAGACCCAGAAGTTCCAGGCTCCTGGCTTCGGATCAGCCCAGCTCCTGCCATTGTTGCCATTTAGGGAGTGAAACAGTGAATGGAAGACACCTCTCTCTGTGTGTCTGTCTCTTTCTCTTTCTCTCTCACTACCTCTGCCTCTAACTCCGCCTTTCAAATAAATAAATAAGTCTTAAAAATGAAATGCCAAAAAAGAGCATTCACATTGTAATCAGATCTCTGTGTGAATCCTGTCTCTGCCATTTATTGGCTTTGTGACCTTTGTCAGGTTAATTTAACCTCCTTGAAGCTCAGTTTCTTTATTTGTAAAATGAGTCCAAGAATATCCATCCCAAAGGACTCTTGAACATAAAATAAAATGTAATTGTCAATTGCTTAGCTCAGTGCCTAGAACCCAGTAGGATCTCAATAAATGTTTATTATTAGCTGTTGAATTATATTTGAATGTTTATTTTTCCAGTCTTGTACAGAAGCACAAAATAGGCCACAAGAACTAGGAGGAAAAAAAGCCATAAATCTAGGAAATACCCACCACCTAATCTGAATCAAAGAGCATAAGCTGTAGTCCAAATACCAATTTTGGAAAATTCAGTGTTTTAAAAATTGAATTTGAATACCCCAAGACCCAGGTATGTGTTCCCCATGTTTTCTTCTGCTCATCCTGACTGCTTTTACTCATGGGAGTTGCAGAAGTTAACCAACCTCCCCAGGTGTCCTCGTTCCTTAAATGCTTTGATTTAACTTGGGGCCTCTGATGGGTATAGAGCCTTGGCGGCATAATTCTGGCCCAAGATGACTATGGACTTTGGTCCAGGTGTTCACTTTGTCATCATCTCAGATGAATATCCAACCCAACTCCCATTTTAGGCCTTCTTTTGCCCTGGGACTCTGCCCTCACAATTCAGAAGCTGATTCTTTTGATGTAATATTCACCCATTTATGGTTGAAGTTTTATGAGCACACATGTTACTAATAAAAGTTCAAGTTCAAAATGTTAGTGTAACAGATAACAGAAAACTGAAGTCTCACAGCAGGTGTTTTATGACATGCCCATAAATACATTAACTCTCCTCCCAGTGGGTCGATGTCCCTTTCACTTGAATCTGGTTGGGGAGAAGGTTGTGCCTGTGCTGATCAATAGAATGTGGCAGAAGTGACCCTGTGTGACTTCCATGGCTGGAGCGTAAAAGTCAATACTTCTGCTTTGTTCATAGGGAACACTTGAGTACCACGTGAGAAGTCCAACCACATTCCCAGGAGGCTCGATGGTGGTGCTCTGGTTATGGTCTTGGCTGAGCCCGTTCTTCAGCCTCCCTGCCCCGTGTCAGACATATAAACGAGGAAGCCCAAGTGTTCCAGCCCCTGGCTGGTGAAGTGGTCCCACCTGAAACCACAGCTGTTATGGAACAGAAATTTTTTGTCTCCACTGTGCCATTTCTGAATTCTTGACTGACAGGATCCAGGGGGGAAATGAAATGCCGATTTTATGCAGCTGAGTTTGGAGATCATATGTTATGCAGCAATAGATAACCAGAACATTCATCCAACAAGGTTGTCTGGCTTTATACCTTGGCTAGTGACGGTATAACACATCACTGTGTTTATAAGACCTTGACTGTGAATAGCACCTGGTCCTGTTAACACATACGTTATTACTGCTAATTTTTTTCCAATACAGAATCAACATGCGGTGGACAATCAATCACTGAACAGATATTTACTGAACTGGGTCCAGGGTGAAAGGCAGCACAGCCAAGCTCTTACGCCGTTTCACAGCTTGTTTGGGGGTGGGGCGGGTGTTCCTGCTGCTTTTCATTCAACAGCAGCTCGATGTCATCACTTCTCAGGTAGAGACAATGGCTTTCCTCAGTGATGAGACATTAAATAATGCATCAAAAAGCATTCTATGACTTTTAAATATTTTTTTAAAAATTAAATATATAAAAATTGTACAAATTATTGGTCACTATGTGATGTTTTAGTATTGCATTATGTGATTAAAATGTTGTAAATATATTTCTTTCTTCAAATATTTAACATTTCTTTATGTTGAAAACACCCCAAATCCTGCCTTATGGTTATTTTTATTGAGAAGTATACCATACATTATCTATAGTCACCTACTGTGCAACGGGAGCCAGACCTTCTTCCCAACTGGCTACACCTAATGCCCATCAGTCAGCCTTCCCCCATGTGCTCTTTTTGAAAAGCAGTAATCCTGTTGGTGCAATGTGATAATTTTTTAGTGTGATAATTTTAAAAAAGATTTATTTATTTGAAAGAGTTAGAGAGAGAGAGAGATCTTGCATCCACTGGTTCACTCCTCATAGAGCCACAGTGGCTGGAGCTGGGCCCATCTGGAGCCAGGGGCTTCCTTCAGGTCTCCCACATGGGTGCAGGGGCCCATCTTCCACTGCTTTCCCAGGCCCACCAGCAGGGAGCTGGATTGGAAGTGGAGCAGCTGGGACTTGAACCGTGGACCATAAGGGTTGCCAGCACCACAGGCAGAGGCTTTACCTGTTACACCACAGCACCAGCCCTGATAATTATTTTAGGTTGATAGATAATGCTCATAGCACGTGCATCTGCCCAGTAATTGGAACACACACAGGAAGTGCAGGCTGCCAGGGCTGAGGTGCGTGGTGCTCTGAAACACTGAACTCTGGTGACAGCCTGAGGCCTTCCCTTTGGAGCTGGTCGGGGGCCTTGCTTCTGGGGTTGTGGAGTCAGAAGTTAAAAGCAGGGTATTGCAGGTCATAGGCGGTCCTTCTGAGTGGCTATGTGGAGAAAACTCTTCTTCCCTTCTGTTGTTCCCTGGCTTCTTAGTGAGCAAAGTAGAAAGCCAGCTCCCTGTGGGTCACTTGTCCTCGGCGTGTGTGGACTTCAGCTTGGTGTTGGTGTTATGCAGGCTGTGCCATGATCACACAGGTTCTTGGGGTGGGAGGTGCCAGCATGCACATTCCTCACAGCCCCACCTGCTGAAGTGAGCCCTGGCACGCGGAACCCAGAAATGCCCTCAGCACAGGTGTGACTGAATAGACTGGGCGCTTTCCCTCTGCCGAAGACTTTGTCTTGTTTGGATACCTGTCTGGGTGTTAAAGAATGTCATCAGGAGCTGTGCTCTTACCATTAATAACACTGAGAAGTGTGAGGGAATCATCACTTTGGAGAAGAGCAGTCAGAATGGCCTTTGGTTCAGTGAAAGTAGAAGGTTCAGGAAGCCTCCAGAGACAGGAGCTTGGAGAATGGGGGACAAAAGAGGCTTTCTGTGCATGTCTGCCCGGGCACTGGAAGCTGCTGGAGAGGTTAATCTCTGCTCCCAATCGGAGGTTTTGTTTGGAAGCTCTAACACTCTGTGCACACCCGGAGTGCACCGTTGAGAAACTGGGTGAACTAGTTGCTGGGAGGCAAGGAGGCCGCGATCCTGCCTGCGTGCAAAAGCCCCTGCAGGCTGCCATCGCCAGTCCCAGCCCCGAGGAGGCAGCAGCACAGGCAAGAGCGTGTAAGTGGACTGTGCGGTGGAGAGAGGGGCTGGCTTTACCTGGGAGGGTCTGGGAGGCAGAGGCCACCTCCTGAGCCAAAGCCGAGATTGGCCCTTGACCCTGAGGAGCTGACTGCTCTCAGTGCCAGCAGAACCTAAAACTGACCTGCACTTCAGGATTGCTGAGCCGAGAGCTGCCTGGAGGGAAGGGTGTGCTGTAACTTGGCCTGGGCTGCTCTTGTCGGGCCAGGGAGAGCCTCGTGGAGACACAGACCCACCCAGGCTGGACATTCAGTGAAGCTCAGTTTCCAGTCAGTTGAGGTGGAGAGCGCACTACTAGGAATGACTCTCCATCACTCTTTTTGTTGTTTTGTATTCTTGTACTTATTTATTTCATTTCTCTGCCAGCCCAGTGTGGCCCTGAGAAAAGACACAGGAGAGGCTCAGGTAAACACACGTTCTCTACTCCCACGTCCTAGAGACTGGAGGCACAGCACGCCAGGCAGGGCCATGTGGGGAGACTCCAGGGTGACCAAGAGGCAGAGGCCAGGAGCAAGGGGATGTTTCTAACAGCGCCTTCGTTGAGCTTTCCTTAGGAAAGCCAAGGCAGGGCAGGGCAGTTTAGGATTAGCCAGTTTCAAAACGTAAATGGGCCCTGAACTCTTGGGGTGGGCCCTGGCTTTTGCATTCCTGGATGGTCAAGGCCAAGAATACTGCCTCCTGGGATGTATGGGCCTGAGAGACCTGGCTCAGGGGTGGTTAGTTTAAGTGTTAGAGCCTGGTCCTGGCCAGGTTCTTGCTGGCTCTGGGAACTGCTGTAGGAGGAGCAATCTCTCCCATCGAGAAAGTTTCTATTAAGATGTCAAAACAGGCCAGCACCGTGGCTCAATAGGCTAATCCTCTGCCTGCGGTGCCGGCACACTGGGTTCTAGTCCCGGTCAGGGCACCGGATTCTGTCCCGGTTGCCCCTCTTCCAGGCCAGCTCTCTGCTGTGGCCCAGGAGTACAGTGGAGGATGGCCCAGGTCCTTGGGCCCTGCACCCACATGGGAGACCAGGAGAAGCACCTGGCTCCTGCCATCAGATCAGCGCAGCGCACGGGCCACGGCGGCCATTGGAGGGTGAACCAACAGCAAAGGAAGACCTTTCTCTCTGTCTCTCTCTCTCTCACTGTCACTCTGCCTGTCAAAAAAAAAAAAAAAAAGATGTCAAAACATTGTAATGCTCAGGAGGTGTGTGTGTGTGTGTGATAGAGTGTGTGTGCTCATGTGCTTATATGTGCGCACAGATGTGTACAGTACACAGATGAAACAGCTGGCTGCCCTTTATGGGCCTTGGCATGTGAGAAGTCTCCAGGTCTCCCGTGTGGGGGCGACAGGGGCCCAAGTACTTAGGCCACCTTCTGCTGCTTTTTCTGGGCTGTGAACAGGGAGCTGGATGGGAAATGGAGCAGCTGGGACATGAACCGGCACCTCTATGGGAAACTGGCATTGTAGGTGGTGGCTTTACTCACTACACCACAATGCCAGCCCCTAAAATATGTGATTCTCAACGGTGGTGACAGCCTGAGAGCCATGAAGGGAAGCTGCTGTGGGTGCCTCCCCTGTCCAGGCTTTCCAAGGGTGTACACGCTGTGCAGAATGGTGCGTGAAGAGGCCATCGCTGTGTGTTACCTCCCCTGTTCTCTCTCGGGCATTGTTGTGCCTGAGCCAGTGCAAACAGAGGAGCACCACACATTGATAAAATTTGATGGTCCTTTATTGCCAGCGGTGGAGAGCAGGCTCATGCCCTAAAGTACTCTTGACCCTGAAGCTCAAAGCAGCAGGGTTCATAAAGGCAGAAACCACAAGGAAGGGCGGGGGAGGGGGGTACATGGTTACTAGGGTCAAGCTGACCTAAGGCATATGTGAAACTAATATCAATTACAATCTTGATAATACCAATTATAGTCTTGACCTTAGCCCAGGTACTGACCTAAATCATAGGTGGGACAGATGAATTACAATCTTAACATTAATCCAGGTGCAGGCTATCTGTTTTAAGCTTGAGCGACCATGCTAGGGAGTTTCTGTTTTGCCAAGCAGGATGCAGTGTACTATTATTGTTTTGAGTTTAGACCATAGTTAGTTTTGGACCATAGTCTCACCGCGGGGGGTGCTCTAAAATGGAGTCCTTACCGTCAAGGTGTTTCTTCAGCATGAAGACTTGGGTTTGTGTAAGTTAAATGTGTTGTTACACCAGCTGTACAGATGGAAATGCAAACCCTGGCGTGTCAGTCCCCCGACCGGTTGGGCATTCTTGAATTTTTTTCTTGGATCAATTGAGGCAGTTTATCATTAGGGATAACTTGTTTTTGGTTTTGTTTTTGTAACCTTAAATCCTGTGTTTGATCAGGTCAGGTGCCCTTTTTCAAATGCTAAATTCATACATCTAGTTATACATTCTGTAACACACTGTACTTGGTCACAACTTTTTTTAAAAAAACATTTATTTTATTTATTTGAAAGAGTTACAGAGAGAGGTCTTCCATCCATTGGTTCACTCCCCAGATGTTCACAACAGCTGGAGTTGAGCCAATCCAAAGCCAGGGGCTTCTTCCAGGTCTCTTATGTGGGGTGCAGGGGCCCAAGGATTCGAGCCACCTTCCACTGCTTTTCCAGGTGCATTAGCAGGGAGCTGAATTGGAAGTAGAGCAACTGGGACTTGAACCAATGTCCATATGGGATGCTGGCGCTGCATGCCAGGGCTTTAACCTGCTGTGCCACAGCACCAGCCCCCACAATTAATAAATAATTATTTCATTTGAGAGGGAGGAGGAAGGGGGGTTGCAGAGAGAGGTTGAGAGACCCCAATCACTGGTTTGTTCCCCAGATATCTGGGAGCTGGGTTTCCCTTGTGGGTGACAAGGACCTAACTAGCTGCTGCCTGCTAGGGTGCATGTTAGCAGGAAGCTGAAAATAGAAGCAGAGCCTGGACTTGCATGGAGACATTCCAGTATGGGATGCAGACTTCCCAAGCAGTGGCTTAACCATGGTACCAAACGCCTGCCCTGGTCACAACCTATCTGCCCCTGTGTATTCCTTACTGGTAAGGTTTCACACTTTTTTTAAAAAAAGATGTGGTTAATTATTTGAGAGGTAGAGTTTCAAACAATGAGAGGGAGAGATAGAGAGAAAGGTCTTCCATCTACTGGTTCACTCCCCAAATGGCCACAACTGCTGGAGCTGTGCGAATCCGAAGCCAGGAGCCAGGTGCTTCTTCCTGGTCTCCCATGCAGGTGCAGGGGCCCAAGCACTTGGGCCATCCTCCACTGCCTTCCCAGGCTACAGCAGAGAGCTGGATTGGAAGAGGAGCAACAGGGACTCGAACTGGCACCCATATGGGATGCTGACAGCACAGGCGGAGGATTAACCATGGCACCAGCGCCAAGCTTTCACACTTATAAAATCTAGTTACTAGAAGTCTCAGCACACTTTGATGACTGTCACAGTCATAAGGGAAGTAAAGGTTACTAAATTATTGTAATGTTTCATTCAGTGCTGTTCCACCTCCACTTCTATCCCTGTTAGGAATTCTCCACAGGGCACCTGCGATTAGTGCACAGTCCATACAGAGTGTTCAGGAAGCATATTTCAGTGAGCACCCCCACGTTGGACACAGAGATGTATAAATTTGTCCTCAGAGGGTAGTTGGTGGGCATCGTGTTGCTTTCAGTACTGTATGATTGAGAGGTATGCAGCTATCACTTAGTAAACTGCACCCTTGTTTTATTTTAGGCACCACCTAGAGGACCAACTTTAGTTACAGAAGTTGATTGAAGGCAAAATAATAGGTGCTGATGCCCACAGAGAAGGGGTTCCCGGCTCATTTTGACTATTACTGATTAATAAGACCTTGGGAGCTGTGTCTGTTTTGAAGTTTGCTTCCTCTGCAGAATCATGTAATTCAGCCCATCTGCAACCACTTCCAAATCCAAATCATAGTCCAGAAAAGCCACGGTAAACACATGTGGCTGGGTTTACGTTGCTCAGCTGGACATGACCCGCACTCCTAAGTACCCTGAGTAAATCCTCAGACGCCCCGGTCCAGATTCTTCAGGAGTCTTGTTCAAAGAAAAGACGTTTGACTACCAGAAGCCCTGTGGGGTCCCATGCCTTGTTCATCCAGGTGGTTCTGAAGGGTGTGGATTCCGGGCTTTACGCTCCACCCACACAGATTAGCCAGGATTCTGTGAAGCGACCAATGCTGCACCTGCATGGATGACTGCTGTCAACATCTCTTAGCCACGTAGTTCTCACTAGCTGTGACGCTTTCTTCATTTTTTTTTTTTTTAAATTACAGAGATGTGACTCATTTGCTGTCTAATTCCTTGTTTTTGATCAGGTGTTAACACTTTCCGCTCTTCCAAATGCAGGAAGGTCGCAGTGGAGCCCCCTCCAGGCCCCAGAGTCCTTGAGGACTTCTTGCCCTGGTCCTGGCTGGACTGTGCCTCCATGGGATGGCCTGCAGCTTCCTAATGTACTACACTGCCTGCCTGCAGAGCACCCTCGGGAATGGAGTTCTGTGCTTCACTCTGACTGCTTTTCTTGTGAGGAAGTCTAATACTGAATTTCCTGAGAATAAAGTTCTCCACTTAGTGACAGCAGCCACCACTTACGCACTGCACGGGCTAAGCTCTTTTGATTCAGCATCACACTTAATACTCAGAAAAGTATCCCATGCTGACAAACAGAAGCCCCAAAGGAATTAAGCAGTTCACTACAGCTGGCAAGTAATGGATCTGACTTTGGAGTTCGTTTCCAAAATGCTTCCTTTTGGAAGTGATAGGAGCTTATTGACCAATTCTGCTCTTTAAGTATTGAATAAAGGGTAGGAGCACCTGCACAGGAAGATTGTGCAAATAGAGAATTAGGTGTTTTGTTTTGGTACCATTTTGTGTGTTAGAACCCCCATTTCTGAACTGGAGCCACAAATCTGCATAATCAGGTTCTCCTGAACATTAGGATCCCCCCAACACCATAGGCACACCTTTTTTTTTGACAGGCAGAGTGGACAGTGAAAGAGAGAGAGACAAAGGTCTTCCTTTACCGTTGGTTCACCCTCCAATGGCCACTGCAGCCAGCGCACTACAGCCAGCGCACCGCACTGATCCGAAGGCAGGAGCCAGGTGCTTCTCCTGGTCTCCCATGTGGGTGCAGGGCCCAAGGACCTGGGCCATCCTCCACTGTACTCCTGGGCCACAGCAAAGAGCTGGCCTGGAAGAGGGGCAATCGGGACAGAATCCAGCGCCCCAACTGGGACTAGAACCCGGCGTGCCGGCGCCACAAGGCGGAGGATTAGCCTATTGAGCCGCGGCGCAGGCTGCACACTTCTGACTTGCTGGCCTTGCCTTGCCTTGTACTACTAGTATGTTTTCTGTCCAACCTAAAGGAAACAAACGAGCAGCCAAAGGATGAGGGCCTCTTGGTTCCCAGTGCTGTCTCTCTGCTACCTCTGGAGCTCTTTGTTGATGAGACTTCCTAAAACTCATCCTTGATGAACAGCAAAGCTTATCTGTCCCTAAACCAGTCTTTTTGTGAAAAAGGGAACTTGGCATTTTCTTTCAGTGTTTTGATCTACAGTAAAACTGAATGAAGGGCCTGGTTATTTGTAATTCAATTGTGTGACCCTGAAAAGGACCAGTTAGCTTGTTGGCATCGGGCCCTGTAGAATGCCAAAGAATGACGCCTCTAGGTAGGGCTGTGGCTTTGAGGGCAGCTGTCAAAGGACTTGGCGATTCTGGCTTAGATGACATTACAGTGGCATAGACAATGTACCAGTTGTAGTACACCAGCAAGAGAACTTTCTTGACCTTTCAGTTTCCCCTTAGCTGCTCCCAGGGCTCAGAGCTGTGGTGTGTGGTGTCTTTTTGCATGGCTTCTGATGAGAAGTGCCTCTGCATGACATCATGCCCACATATCCCCCAGAAACAGTGTAGGAACAGCTGCTCTGGGGTCTGGCTGGACTGTCCAACTTAAAATCTAGAGCAGTGACCCCTGGGGACATGCTTCACTGTGTGACTTCCTGCATGACTCCCACATGTGCTCATGAGTCTGAGTGTCTCTCAGGAATGCAACAAGGAGGCAGGTTTGGTGTGTATTGGAAATGAATAGAGGACTTGTAGTCAGAAACCTCAGGTCTGCATCTCAGGTCTATGACTTACTTACACATCCTACCAACTCCTGAAACTTATTCTCTTCATTTGTAATATGAGAGTGATTAAAAGTTATATTTATGAGGCTGGTGTTGTGGCACAGTGAGTTAAGCCACTGCTTCTTGTGCAGGCATCTAATATCAGAGTGCCGGTTGGAGTCCCAGCTACTCGGCTTCCAATCCAGCTCCCTGCTAAAGCACCTGGGAAGGCAGTGGAAGACGGCCCAAGTGCCTGAGCCCCTGTAACCATGTAACCATGTGAGAGACCTGGATGGAGTTCAGGTGTCCAGGCTTTTGCCTGGCTCAGCCCTGTCTATTGAAGCCATTTGGGGAGTGAACCAGTAGATAGAACATTCATAGTCATTCATTCTCTCTCTCTCTCTCTCTCTCTCTCTCTCTCTCTCAGTCTTTCAAAAAACAAGCAAACAGAAGTAAAAGCAAATTTTACAAAATTTTTAGGCTAAATTAACTTGAAAAAATGTTATATAGAAGCAGAAACATGCTTTTTTGGTATTTACCACTTCTTTGTGGTACACACCAGGATTTTGGTCCAGTAAACAGAGGTACTAACAGCTCTTTAATCAGTTGCTGTGCCTTTATCCCCATCCCCTGTGCCCTACATGCCAGCATTCTCTGACCAATGAAATATGGAACTTAAATGTTAACTCCATATTCTCCACCCTGCCACACACACACACAGAAACACAGACACACACGGAAAAATCCACACAGAACCTTTATTTTATGGTCAGCTTTTCCCCCATCCATCCTGTAATATCAAAGCTTTTTAAAAATGACCACCGACTTATTTTTAGAAGAAAAAAAAAACGGGTTGTGGATTCTTGTTTATTACTGTGACGTGTCAGTCAGGCATGAGGACCCTCAGAAGTCTGATCTCCTGTCTGGCAGCATTCTTTCTCTGGTTGAGTTGCTCAGTTCTGCAGAGGATGTGCTTACATTCATGGGGGTCTCACCTTATTCTAGGATGGATTCTTCAAGCTGGTCGTGATTCTTAGTGTCTGCAAGTGAGGGGACAGGAAATGCACTGACAGCTCATGACAGCTGTCATTAAGCACAATTTGACTTCCTCCTTTCCAATTTGGATATCCGTTATTTCTTGCCTAGCTTCTCTGGCTAGGATGGCATTGAAGCCTCAGACAAGGGGGACTGGTATTTGATGCAGTAGTTGACACCCTTGGGGATGCCCATATTTACTATCAGAATCCCTCTGCTCAAAGCCTGGCTCCATTTTGGATCCAGATTGGTGCCAATGTGCACCTGGGAGGTAGTAGATGATGACTGAAGTACTTGGGTCCCTGCTGTTCGTATATGAGACTTGGATGGAGTTCCAGGCTTCTGTCTTGGTCCTGGCCCAGCCCCAGCTGTGCAGGCATTTGGAGAGTGAACTGGTGGGTGGGAGATCTTGTCCTTCGATCTCTGTGTATCTTTTTGCCTTTCAGATAAATAAAAGAAAAAAATTAACAAGATGGATCCTGCCCCCACCCCTCTCTAAGCACTTGAAAATTAAAATAGGATCTTTTTATATGAATTCTTGGGGTCAAAAGGGAAATCAGATTTCCTATAGTCTATTTTAAAATTAACAATGAGAATGCAACACATCCAAGTGTATGGGTTTAGACAGAATTAAAGCTTTTATTTAAAAGGGCTTAAAATAAATTCAATTATAACCTGAAAAACTAATAGAAGAAAACAAAGTGAAGGGAAAGAAGTAATAAAGATAAAGCAGAGCTTGTGAATTGGAAGAAAATTGGAGTTGGCAGCCAGGTAGGTTTCTCAGGACAGCTGCCGGAATGGGGCTGGAAGGCGGAGGTGTGGGATAAACAGCACAGTCCCTGCCCTCCTGCACCTTAGCTTTGATTGAGATGAAAAATGCATGCAGAAAATAACTGGAGAGAACAACTGAGGCAGTAGAGTGCCCATATATGAGTTACCCGTGGTAAATCTACCCATCTCAAAGAGTAGCAGTTGGGCTCCCAGAGTCTGAGCAGACACGGCTGAGCTTGCAAGTCTGCTTCAGATTTACCAAGGGACCCCGAAAAGGTTAGCTGACTCCCCACGCAAGCTTGGTTTCTTTGTAGAGGAGAGATCACAGCACTTACTTCCTAGGTTGTTAATGCAAATTAAATGCAAGTCTGTGTGCTGGGCGCTGAGCATGTAGTAAGAGCCTGGTGAGTGAGTGCTGAGACGAAGTCAGTGCAGTTTCTCTGCCGTCCCTTCAGGGTGCTGGAGAGATGATTCGGGCACTGTCAACCTCTTGGTTCATATTACACCAGAGTGGGGACAAGAAATAGTTTCACAGTAGCCAGGTTCTCCCTCCCTGGATGAAAAGATGGGGCTTTTCATCTGAGCCCATTTGTGAAATATGCCACACTGGTGAATGGGTGAATTAGTCTCTGTCCATTAAAAGGAAAAGATCCATAAAGCACCAGGGGATCATTAGCTAGAGAGCAGACCTCAGAGGGGGAAAGCAGAAACAAGGAATCCTGCCCCCTGCTGGCTGACCAGGCAGCGGCTTAAACGTCACAGCCCAGACCGAAGCTGCTCGGCCTGGCCCTGCTCCAGCTTCAGCATCGGCTCCCCTGGCACACACGGGACTCCTGAGATCTTGGGAAAGCGATGCGGCAAGTACAAAAGGACTCAGGTAGTAAGCCCAGCAAACCGCTTAACAGTTCCCTTTGTGCATCTGTATTAGGATTGCTGAGAATCTGTGGTTGCAGCCTATAGATACTACAGGTCGTACCACTTTAACAAAAATGTTGGTTCAGTAGGGGGGAAAATCGTTGAAGAAAGATGTCTACTGGTTGAAAAAATGGATTAATTGATCTACTTCTACCATTCCCAAGATGCTATCAAACTTGTAAGGTGCACCATTAAATTAAAGACAGGTTAGGAAGGGGAAAAAGACATATTAACAAGGCCAGCATTGTGACACAATGGGTTAAGCTGCTGTCTATGACGCCAGTACCCCATGTGAACACCAGTTCAGTTTCCAGCTGCTCTGTTTTGGATTCAGCTGTCAGCTAATGTGCCTGGGAAAGCAATGGAAGATGACCCAAGTGCTTGGGGCCCTGCCACCCACATGAGAGGTCAAGATGGAGTTCTGGGCTCCTGGCTTCGGCCTCATCTAACCTTGGCTATTGTAGGCTTTAGGGGAGTAAACCAGCCGATGAAAGATATATCTGTGTGTGTGTGTATGTTTGTGTATATGTGAAAGACACATTTGTATATGTATATGTGTGTGTCACCCTGCCTTTCAAATTAAATAGAACTTTATTTTTAAAAACATTGATAGAGATATGTCAAAGGAACACAGGCTACAATGGAAGGAGCTCCGAGTAGCCATAGCTGAAACAATTTGAGCAAGAAAAGAAGTAGAGTTATAACCAACAGTATCAAATAACTATCCATGAGGCTGTAGTGCTACGGACAGATGAATGAATGATTTCATAAATGTGGAGAGGAGATAGATCGCCCATGCAGAGGGATTCCAAGTAGTTCACAGGTGCTGCATCCCCCAGGACTTCCTTCCGCAGCCGCTGCATGGGCAGGTGGGGAGGTGGGGAACACCTTCAGGGTGGAGAGACCTGACGGACACCCCCGCAGCCAGGCCATCAAGGCCAGCGCAGACAGTACTAAGTGTCCTTGATGTGTGTGCGCATGATCAGAGTAAAATGGCGCCTTACCTGTGTGGTGCCCCTCCGAATGCTCCTTCATCCCAGTCTTACCGTGAGACACGTCCCAGGCGTGGCATGTTCTGCAGTCCCTGCACGATGCACCTCGAAGCTGCAAGGGTCATGGGAAACCAGGAGAGTCTCAGGAACTGACACAGCCAGGGTTAGCCTGAAGAGCGTGGTGACTGAATGTCATGTGGAACAGGAAAAGGACATCAGATGCGAACTCAGGAAGTTGAGTAAACCACGGGCTTTACTTAATGGTGCATCCTTGTTGGTTTATTAATTATCATTTATATTTCATCCTGATCCTAATATGTTAATGTCTAGAGACTGGGCGTAGGAGGTATGAGAACTCTCTCTACCATCCGTTCATTTTTCCTGAGAATCTACAGCTGCCATGAAAAACATAGTCTGTTAAAAATGTGTATATGTCTAGGCAGAAGGAAAAATTCACAGAGAGAAGGCCTGTTAGGGATTTGTAAAGAGAAATGATGAACTGTTTGTTCAGACTTTTAAAAATGCCCATGAGAGCATAGCTTAAGCAGAACATATGTAATCTTAGTTGAAAAATGGGACTGGCAGTTTAACCCAGAGTGTGACACTTCTAGATACCTTCAAATGGAATCATTATTATTTTTCATCTGTGTGGTATTTTGTTTTTCCAAAGTTCTTTGTGATTTCTGACTCCAAGATGGCAGCTTTGCCGTGTCTGTAGCGTGGACCGGCATCCTGGCCTCACCGGCTAACCTAAAAGTGCAGCTCCATCAGAAAGCCTGCCATCACTGGCAGGGTGGTGAGACCGTTCTGGGTGTTTTCAGAGGCAGCTGTGCAGTCCGCGGTGGGCCCCCGACCCTGGCTCTGGGGGCTGCTTTTCTTCCGTGGGGCGTCCCCTGCGGAAAACTTCCCTGGGGAATTGCAGGGTAATAGCTTCAAGACGTGGGACTTGCCTGCAGCTACCTTTCCCAAAGACACAACCAAATCCCTTGAAAAGTGGTTTTTAAAGAGAGTGCTGGAAGAGCAGCCACACAGAAAACAGCTCTGGGGTTTCTGCGCCGAGTCATGCCGGCCGCCCTGTGGGACATTCCCTCAGTCCAGGACATGGTTTTACTCCCACTCACCACTTCCTACATCCACAAATTACAGTCTGCCTGGACCCTTCTGAGCTCTGTGGGCGCTGGAAAGAGGAAGACAGCAACCAGAAAGCTAGAAATGGCGCCTCAGGCTCTTGCCTTGACCCTGCCCCAGGTGCCTCCTGGTCTCCCCTGTCCAGGGCAGAGAGGCCAATCCGGGCATTCTCCAAGGGGCTGTTTCAGGGTCATCCTTGGAGCCCCCTTGCCCATGGCTCATCCCCACCCCTCCTACCCCTAGAAAGACAATGCCAACGCTTTCAGGGGAAACCAAGAATTGGTGTATTTTGGAGGCTGGTGGTTTGGGGCGGCGGGTGGGGGGGGTTGCGGAAAGCATTTGTCAGTTGTTGAGCCTGGATGCGGCTTGTTTTCTGAATCAAGGCTGAGTGCACACTGCCTGACAGCAGGACTAAATAGACGCTGTGCCAACTTGAGACTGGCCCAGGAAATTCAGGGCGAGTGGCCAAAACCCTGAACCGAGACCTGGGTGTGCTTCTTCAATGTGGTGCTCCCTAGAAAAGAGTGTGGGGACATCCTGGAGGCCACACCCACCAGGGCCCCTCCTCAGCAGCTCTTAGGGGTTGGCTGGAGAGCACCCAGGCTCCAGGCTTGACCACAGGGTGCTGCCCCTGCTCAGCGGCACCCGGCAACCCCAGCATGAGGGGCCTGGGGCTGAAGAGTGTCCCTGCCATCCCTCCCTCCCTGTGGAGTCGAGAGATGCTGGGGGCCCAGCCCTTAATCCCCCTGGCCTGTTTCTTTACCTGCGTCCAGGGAGCACCCCAGACAAGCTGGGGGACCCCCGCAGAGACGGTCATGGCTGTAACCATGGGGTTACCCCGTGTGGAGCGAGCAGCGAGCCGATCTTATCACATGCCTGTGACCGGGCTGAGAGGCAGTGGAAGAAGGTGCAGTGAGGAAGTGTGATGTCACGTGCAGCAGTTACAGGAAACTGACTAGAAGACAGCAGGGGAACTTGAGAACTCACTCTTTTTCAGCGGACTAAAACAACTCAGGTCAGTGCTTATTTTTTTTCTCCAGGAAACCTTTTGTAGCCACCCTAAAATACCTAACCGATTCTCTTTTCTTGACATGTCTTTAACTGTTTCTCTAATGGGAAGAAATTGCTCTGGGTTTGTGTGTATGGACCAGTGCATAGCTGGTAACCGCACGTTGTTAGAGGAACAAACATTGAGCCATTATGGTGAAAATGAAATTCTCAGAAGCTCTTGCTTCCTTGTTTAAAACTTCTGTGCCTTTTAAATACACAAAACTTCAGATGTTCAGAAGTAACTTATTTTATGGAGTTCAGCTAAGCCTCCCCTCATTTTGCTGATTTGCTGAAATGGGATAGATCAGCTTGTGTTTGCAGATGTATGTGGGGTGCTCAGCAGCATCAGAAAATGCAGAAATGCTGCACATAAAAACATGGGCCGCAAGGCTGTGGGCAGAAGGTGGTGTGTTCAGTGGACTTTCCATCTCACAGAACTCGTTTGTTTTGGCTTGTGTATCATATTAAAATGATTTGTCAGGTCTTTATTAATTCTTAAATTTTTTTTTTTATTTCTGCCCTCTTTCTTCCCCCCTTTCCTTCTCTTTACTGACATAAACGGGCAGCAGAGAGGAAGGGGTCGGGCAGCTTGAACTTGAGATGAGGAAGTCTTTGCCTGCGTAAGAGCTTAAGAAGCCAGAGCGGCTGTGAGCTACAGCACAGCAGAGCCTGCAGAGGCATGAGGCTGAGCTGTTCCTAGAGCTTTCTCCTCTGCCCTGAGCTGCTGTGGAAGGGAAGATTGGAGGGTGTACTAAAGAGCCAGACATGTGGCTGAAGAGTTGGAAAATAAAAACCGAAAAACATCTGAAGGGCCCAAGATGATCCATCCTGTGGCCAGTGAGGAACAGTTTCCAAGAAGTCAATAAAAGGCCCTTACACGGTGGCCCCTGGGGTTCTCAGCCTCACAAGAGTGCTTCAAGATGGAATGAAAGGGGAAGTTTATTCTGGTGCAAAACATTTTGAGATCTGTGCATAAGAGGGGGTCTTCAAAAAGTTCATGGACAAATGCATGTTATGGAAAACTGCACATAGAGATTTCTAAAAAGTGCACCAAAATAAACTTACCTTCTCATCCTGCTTCCATGAGCTGTGTATCTGGAACACGGAAATGCCTCCAATCTGAGTTAGGGAAGATAATTGCTGGGTTCTTGAGCTGTCGGTAAGCTCTAGGACAGGCCAGCCCGACAGGTTGCTGGGCTTTTTCTGGATGTTTTGGAACACATGCTAGAGGTGGCTCTGCGTGAACGCAGTTGGGCGGGCTGGGCAGCAGTGGGGCTTCCAGTTCCATCCGCGTCTTCATTCCAGCCCAGAGGGTGCTCCAGGAGGAGGGCGTCACGGAGTCGTGCGTTGTTTATATCCCGTGATGAAAGAAAAATTGTTGTTGATGATGTCCTCAGATTGCCACATATTTTTCATTTTTTGCTACCGTGTTATGCAAGAAAATGGAGAGGAAGCAGGCAGACTGGGGAGGAGCCTCAGCTGGGGCCATCAGCCTGGCCGCTGCGGAGCTCCCCTCCCCCAGCTCTTTTGGGGCCCACAGGGGGGATTGGACTTTACTGTGGGCTGGAGCCCTTTATGCAAACACGTGGAGGAGACCCTGGGGTGGGCGCCGCAATGGGGATGCACCTGACGCCGTCCGGTGAGCACCAGCACTAGGCTCCCAGCCCAGAACTGGCTGCACACCTCCGTTTTGCTTTGCTCTTTCAGTTCGAGCCTTGCTGATCGGCAGTGTCGTGTCGTGCTAACCTGCTGCACACACTGGAAAGGGGCTTTTGGTTCCAGCGCTCTCCAGATGGGCCTGAGTTCGCCCTCGCAAATGCATCTGTCCACAAGGGCCGCCCACTCCTTCGGGGGCATCTGGGCCTCCCTGGTCGTTTCTTAGTCCCTCCTCCGCCTTTCGGCTTCCGCTGCATACCTTCGTGTTTGCGATGCAGGCAGAGGGTGCTGGAGCTCCCCTGTTAGGCCGCGCCTCGGGGTTGGGGCTGAGGCCTGTGACGAGCTGGAGCATCCCGGTGGCCAGTGGAGAGCACCGGGGCCATGAGTCTCGAGTGTGCATTTTAGGCAGGAGTTACTGCGGGGCTGAACACCGAGTTCAGTTCAAAGGTCAGAGTGGAAAGAGACCAGTAGTTGCCTTTATTTAGCCCAGCGAGAAAATGGTGACATTCGCGGGGAAGAACATTATGGACACATTACTGAATTCTCGAAATAAGAACAGGACTGACTGCACAACTCCCTCTTCTCCACACCCTCACCTACCAGGGCACTTCAAAAAGGTCATGGAAAATGGCGTGAAAACGTATTATTTTAGCGCAAATGATTTTTAAGCATATGCAGTTTTTTCATATATGTGTTTTTCATGAACTTTTTGAAGAGCTTTCGTGTGTGTGGATTTCAGGAATTTTTGCATCAAAATAAATGTCTTTTCCTCCCATTTTCTGTGGAGCTTCTGCAGTACCTGATACAGGCCTCTCCTCTTGAGTCCCGGCTAGCTCGAGTCACGCTTCAAGTGAGCATGCACAGCTGTGGAAGGATACACACCAAACACTCGTGTTAGTAACGAAAGAGACTAAGAAAGAAAACTCTGAGGAGGGCAGCCTTTACAGAATGGAATTCATTCATCTTTGGTCACATTGTGAGTCGCGGAGCAAATCCAGAGGCCCAACCCTCTGGGGGGAAGGTCCTGGGCACTGTTACCACGGTGACACAGGAGGATGCTGGGACGCAGAGGGCTGGGTTTCAATAAAACACACATAACATGAACTGTGCCATCCTAACTGTGAAGTGAAGGTTCAGTACTGCTAAGTATTTACGTTGTTGTTCAGCCCATCTCCAGAACCTTTTCATCCTAACTGAAACTTGACAGCCATTAAATAGCTCCCTGTGGCCCCTCTCCCACCAGGCCCTGGCAACCATCATTCTACCTTCTGTTACTAGGAGCGTGCCTGCTCTAGGTCGCTCATACGCATACATGTGGAATCATGTGACTGCTTTATTTCACTTAACAGCTTTCGCATCTATCACGTGGTAGCATGTCAGAATTTTATTTCTTTTTAAGGGCAAATACCATTTTGTTGTAGGTATATGTCATAATTCCTTTGTCCATTCATCTGATGTTTGGGCTGCCTCCCTCTTTTGGCTGTTGTGAATAATGCAGCTGTGACCATGAAAGTGCGAATCTCTCTTTGGGACCCTGCACTCAGTTTTTTGCCTATAACCTAGAAGTGGGATTGCTGCATCATAAGGCGATTCTGTGTTTAGCTTCTGAGATTCACCCAGGAATATGTCTTTGCATCCCATCCTCCCTCCAGACAGACCACCTGGAGGATAACCCCAGAGTGCAGTGGTGGGGAAGACTTGGCGCTTGGCGCTGCCTGGGTAGTGACTTGCAGGAGGCGCTGTCTTCTAACCGAGATGGACGCCCATCCCACTGCCAGGGAAGGGATTGCCTGTGTACCTCTCCGTCTCTCCCTCTGCTATTTCAAGTTCCCTCCATTTCTTCATTAGTCAGAAGGTCGGTGCTGTTAAAAAGAAAAAATCCTCCATTGTTTCCTCTCTGCCAAGAAATGGCACCAGCAAATGACAAGAATGGCTACGTTTGTTTATGACAATGACAAGAACGGTTTATGAAAGGGCAGAGAAAGCTTTTCCTGGGAAAGAATAAACTGGGAATAGATGCGTTGTCAAAGTGGAAGTCTGACACGGTGTAACTGCCTTGCGCGTGTGACAGCCCATGCCCGCGTGGCGCGTGCCAGCCATGTACTGCCCACACTGTAAATTCTCAGTGCAGATGAGAGCTTGCTGCTTGAGTCCAGTGACATATTCACCAGAGTGCTTATTCTGGTATTTTCTGGCATGAATTCAGCTTCCTTTCTTCCTGTGGTCATGCCTAAATTTTAATATGTCTTATTTCAAATTAACTCTGTATTATTTTGTATTCCTAGTATGGCTTAAAAACAGCCTTTTGTCACAGTAGGATACAAGATATGAATGTGTGTGTATGTGTGTGTGTGTGTGTGGTATAATAGGGGGAAATTCTTTAGAACATAAGTTTTGTCAATTAAAAGTCATTATGGTATCTTAGAGCCTTCAGATATTTGGACTCTGCTGCTAGCTTCGGACCAGGAAGTTGTTCCTAACTACCCATCTAGATGCATTGGGAGGGTCTGTCCTTGAACTGTCCCTTCTGTAGGTCACCGCTTTGCTCAATGGTGGTGACTTGGAGCATGGTCTTTGATTTCCAGGCCAGCAGCAGAGGCTTAGGGAACCTGCGGGATGATCCTGACTCCTAAACACTGGGGTGGGACCAGCCCAGCTCTGCAGGAGGCCGCGGAGAGGGAGCTGGGAAAGGGGGAGAACTGGAGTTCCAACCCCGCCTCCTCACTGCCTTGTGACTTCTCAGGAAAGCCCCAGTCCAGAAGCCATTTCACCAAGTGAGCATTCTTGATGACCAGCCAGCAGCGCTTCTCCCAAGACCTCTCCCAAAGCCACGCGCACCCTCGCTTTTTCTCCTCTCGCCTCTTTTCCCCATCTTGGTTCACCTCTGCCATTGCATGAACATCATCTTCTGAAAACTCAGGCCAGCACCTACCGTGCTGCCTGCCGTAGCCCTGTCTCTTCCTTAGAGCGTTTAATAACCTTCCCTGCAAAACACAGGCAAATAAGGTTTTCAAGTTCTGTTGCCAGAATAAAAATATTTCAGAGTTTTTATGAGGGGAAAAAAACTTGGAAAAATGCTGTTGTTGTAGGATCCTAATGAGGCAGGAAGGAGGAATAGTTGACTTCTTAAAGATTTCTCTTAAGGCTCCATAGGAGGTAACAATAGGGGACAGGGAATTGAAAAGAGAATTTTCTCTAAAAGACAAAAATGTTAGGTTTCTCAGAAACTATTTTTTTCCTGTTCTTTGGTGCCAGGAACATCTGGTCTTGAGAAAAGCATAGGAAAGAGGCTTTCCAAAGCTCTTGTCATTATTTGTAACTTAGAGATGGGTAAGAAAAAGAGAATCTTGCATTTAAAAAAAAATAGTCAAGACCTTAAGAGAGTTCTGTCCCCTCAGGTCTAGATTGGGAAACTAGAGTCCCAAAAAGTTCAGTGATTTATCTGTGGTCAGAATAGCTCATTAGTGATGGCAGTGGGCACAAAACAAGCCCCTGGCCCTAGCACTGGTCATCATATCAGGGGCCATGTTGAAGGGAGGTCCCAAAGACTTGGAATCTGCATATGGGTGCCCTCCTAGGATCTACAGAGGCCAGACCCTAACCCCGTGGGAGTAGACTAAGAAACTATGAATTTGGGAAACTTCCCACACCCCACTAATGTGACCTCTGCTTAATTTCTGGGAGACAGATCCAGGTGGTGGTAATTCTGTAGGGAGGCATCTCATCCGTCCTGCCCAGAGGAGGTTTGTGTGTAATGAACTAGTCCTTGTGGTGTCATAGCTCAGAAAGGATGCATTTCCAGTGGGTGCCTGGGACAGGCCAAGGATAGGACCCCAAATTTTGTGGACAGATGGGTGCAAATCTGGTACGAGGTACAGGTAGGACTCAGGGCTCACCATGGTCTGGATTAAGCAGTCCTCCAAAGGGACCGCCATCCTTAGCACAGATCCCAAGGTCCCTAGACCCCCTTCTCACTACTAATATCTTCTGGGTACCAGAAGGGGTGTCTCAGAGGAGTATAATCTGGACAGCCACCGTGGTCGCTGGAAGTGATGAAGGCACCATCTGTATCGGTGGTTGTATCCAGCCGCAGCTCACGGGTCTTTTTTATTTTATTTTTTCATTTATTTGACAGGTAGAGTTATAGACAGTGAGAGAGAGACAGGCAGACAGAGAGAAAGGTCTTTCTTCTGTTGGTTTACTCCCCAAATGGCCGCCATGGCCGGTGCTGTGCTGATCCGAAGCCAGGAGCCAGGTGTTTCCTCCTGGTCTCCCATGCAGGTGCAGGGGCCCAAACACTTGGGCCATCTTCTACTGCCCTCCCAGGCCACAGCAGAGAGCTGGACTGGAAGAGGAGCAGCTGGGACTAGAACCTGGCACCCATATGGGGTGCTGGCGCCGCAGGCAGAGGATTAGCCAAGTGAACCATGGCGCTGGCCCCCTCACGGATCTTTTGTGTCAGTTAGCCACTCTGTGCCTTGTGCCTCTCACTCCCAGATAAAAGGAGGGTCTTAGGGCCTCTGTGACTGCGGCTCTGTGCTTGAACTGTGGTGATCCACCACTCCACGAATTCAGCAGCCACTCCTCAGCGTCAGTCCTACTTTTTTTTCTTTCTCCTCTTCGAAGTGCCACAGACACTGTTAGAAGATATAACTTGGGCGTCCTGCTATCGGAAACCGCAGTCCACAGTTTGGACACTGGGTGTTTTCATGGGGTGTTTTTCTCTTTGTCTTTCTTTTGGGGGCGTGCATTTTCCTTTAGTTCAGAAATACTGTGGAGCACCTCCCACATGGGTCCCTACATTCTCGTTGGCAGCTGTGGATAATCAGGAGTGATGCAGTCCATTAGAAGGTTAGGAGGTGAGGATCGTTCTGGCAAGGAAGCACAGCAGGACAGGGCAGGGCAGAGGCATAGTGAGGAATTCCTGGGTGGGTAGGGTGACTGTCATGGAGAAGACAGTGAAGACTTGGCCACGCAGGTGCATGGGGGCAAGCACAGGGTGCTGTGGCAGGAGTGCACCTGGCAAGGTCAAAGAGCAGCAAGAGCCAGCGTGACCAGGACAGAGTAAATGGGGAGGTGAGATCCCGGAGGGCCTGGGAGGCCGTTGTAGTCCTCTGGCTTTCACACAGAGAGCAAGCTCCAGGAAGACTGTGAAGGAGAGACAGTGATCTGACTTTAGGTTCAAGGGATCCTTCTGGCTGCTGAACTGAGATTGGGCTGTAGGAGCTGGAGAGTAGACATGTGAGAGTAGGAGAGAGAGACCAGTGAAGAGGCCACGGCCGTGAGTCGGCGGGAGATGACGGCCGTGAGTGCAGGAGGCAGCTGAGGAGGTGGTGAGCAGCGGTCAGTCCGGGGCTTAGGAAGGTGGAACCAACAAGACCAACTATTGCACTCAACAGCACCAGGTGAGAGAGAGGATGCAGGAAGAGCCCAAGGGCTTTGGCCTAAGTACAGGAAGAATAAAGAAACCATCAAACAAACTGGGATGGGGAAGGCTGTAGGAGGTGCATTTGGGGTTTAGGGAGATGTGAGGGTTTAGTTTGGGATAGAATGCGTTTAAGATGTCTGTTAGGGGCCGGCGCCGTGGCTCAACAGGCTAATCCTCCACCTTGCGGCGCCGGCACACCGGGTTCTAGTCCCAGTCGGGGCGCCGGATTCTGTCCCGGTTGCCCCTCTTCCAGGCCAGCCCTCTGCTGTGGCCCGGGAGTGCAGTGGAGGATGGCCCAGGTCCTTGGGCCCTGCACCCCATGGGAGACCAGGAAAAGCACCTGGCTCCTGGCTCCTGCCATCGGATGAGCGCGGTGCGCCGGCCGCAGCGCGCCGTCTGCGGCGGCCATTGGAGGGTGAACCAACGGCAACGGAAGACCTTTCTCTCTGTCTCTCTCTCTCACTGTCCACTCTGCCTGTCAAAAAAAAAAAAAGATGTCTGTTAGGTAGACCTCCATGTAGAGAAGTCAGGAGGGCATCTCTGGGTATAGGAGTTAGAATCCCAGACGAAGTTCACCTTCCTTAATGTCCTTAGTGATTTAAAACCACCCCTAAAATCATTTGGAGCCTCTAAAACTTATAAAAACTATGATTGGGGCCAGTGCTGTGGTATAGTAGGCTAAGCCTCTGCCTTCAGTGCCAGCTTCCCATATGGGCACCAGTTCGTGTCCTGGCTGCCCCTCTTCCAATCTAGCTCTCTGCTAATGGCCTGGGAAAGCAGTAGAAGATGGCCCAATCGCTTGGGACCCTGCACCCACATGGAAGACCCAGAAGATGCTCTTGGCTTTGGATGGGCCCAGCTCTGGCCCCTGCAGTCATTTTGGGAGTTAAAAAGCAGATGGAAGACCTTTGTCTCTGTATCTTTCTCTCTGTGTGTGTCTGTAACTCTGTCTCTAAAATAAATAAGTAGCATCTTAAAAAATGTGGATTGAGGCTGTGCATAATGATCACTGATTGATTTCTGGGACAAATCAGGGGGAAAATGCTCCTCTGGGTAACGGCAGGAGAAGGGCCAGGATCCTTGTCTCAAGCCTGTCTTTCACTGCTCAGCCCAGTGATTCCATCATTCTTTCTTTCTTTCTTTTTTTTGAAAGGCAGAGTTACAGAGAGGTAGAGGCAGAGAGAGAGAGAGAGAGAGAGAGAGAGAGAGAGAGGTCTTCCATCTGCTGGTTCACTCCCCAGATGGCCATAACAGCCAGGAGGTTCTTCTGGGTCTCCCACGTGGGTACAGAGGCCCAAGGACTTGAGCCATCTTCTGCTTTCCCAGGCCATGGCAGAGAGCTGGATCAGAAGTGGAGCAGCCAGGACTCGAACCAGTGCTCATATGGAATGCTGCTGGCACTGCAGGTGGTGGCTTTACCCGCTATGCCTCAGTGCCGACCCCTTCCATAATTAAGAAAAAAAAATTTTTTTAAACAAAATGGGCAAGAGCCACATGTAAAAAAATCAAGCTTTCCTTTGCTTTCCATATCAAGGCAATTGAAGGAAATATTATGAGGTTGTTATAATCTTTATGTAATTGTTACCTTAAATGTAAAGTTGCATTTAATGTCACTGAAACCGTATCTAATTATACACATTTAAATGAATTAATCTATGCTATTTTCCTGTGGGAAAGGAGGTATAAAATCTCCTATCAAGAGCAAAAATCCAGAATGGGCATTTGGTGCAGCAGTTCAGATGCCTGCCATCCCATATCAAAGTGTCTGGATTCGAGTCCCTGGTCCACCTTCCTCCTGATGTGCACCTTGGGAGATAGCAGATAATCGCGCAGGTCGTGGGCCCTGCCACCCATCTGGGAGACCTGGATTGATGTCCAGGCCCAGGCTCAGCTGTTGTAGATGTTTGAGGAATGAACCAGCAGGTGGAAGCTCTCTGTCTCTGTCTCTGTCTCTGTCTCTGTCTCTCCCTCCTCCTCCTCCCTCCCTCCTTCCTCCTCTCCCTTTTTCTGTCATACACCTGCCTTTCAAAATAAAATTAAAAAAAATAATAAGGTTTAAAAAAAAAGAGGAAGAACCCAGAGTTCTGGTGGTTTGGTTCTAAGTCTGAGCAAGACTGTTAAATTCATTTTGACCTCTAAAGTCTCTTTTTGTCTTTGCTTTTTAGTCAAGCTTATGTGAACAAAAAAAGCATCATTTAAAATATCTAAATGCGTACAGTGGAGCATCATTGACATTTCACAGCCTGAACCAAGACTAAAAGCTCTTAAATTCTCATTCTTGCCTTCAACTTACAAGGGTGTTTATTGAATTAACTGCCAATGACCTCGAGTTGGGCACTGCAGTGAGCCCCCTGACAGAGGTGCAATTGCCTTGGGGGGCAGAGGGGCTTGACCGCATCCGTGGGCGGGAGGCAGCGTTCAGGCCTATCTGTATGCACAGTGCCCCAGTCTACTTCCCAGAAGCACACAGTAAAACCCACCAGGGCGTTTCAGCAGAGTGATGCAGGCCAAGGGGTAACGCGTGACAATTGCCCTTATGATAAGCCTGGGACCTGGGGCCACTCACAGAGGTCGTGGAGTTGCTAAACCAGTCTTTGGAGGGGAGGAGTCCCCAATCAGAGTCTCCTCTCTGGCCTCCTCTCCCGGACCACAGTGGGCCTCAGGGGTGGTACAATGCCCGTGAGCCAAGAGCGTGCCCCTCATCAAACCCACGGGGACCCATCCAGTCCTTACTTGCACATAGGCTGGATGGGGCCAGGCAGCAGCGGCCATCCCTGGCTGCCCTTAGAAGGTGCTGGTCACAGGGAGACTGCCAGTCAGCCGCCCCGAGGAGCCCAGAGTGAGGGGTTGCACAAGGCTAGGAACCTGGCGGCTCTGGCCTCGGCTCAGGGCTCAGGTAAGGGAGCTGGGCTCAGGTGAGAGCTCTGCAGGCACCCTCATCAGCTCCCGCACCAGCAGCCCTCGGTGGGGACCCAGGGCCGAGCAGCCCCCTCTGCACTGATGGCCCGTCCTGTTTGCAGTGTTGCAGACACGCTGGTCGTTAAAACACCAAGGCGCTTCAGAGTCACTTGCTGAATTGTCACCTCTCTGTCACCTGTGCACCCTCAGGACCCCTAAGACTTCTTCCATAATTCAACAGCTAAAGGATTAGTGCCTGGCAGAGCACAGGGCACTCACAGACCCTGCTCTGGCGTCAGATGACTTCCTGATTGCTTGGTGCCTGTGCTTCATTGGTTGGTAAATATTTTGAATATCGCCTCTGCTCCATTCCAGCAAGATGAAAGCCTGCAGGCACTTCTGTGAGGTGATGACCAGCTTCAGCTGGGCTCCAGGAGGCAAGGCTGGAGCCTGTGATTATGTCCCCGAGTCACTGGTTCCATGAAACGGGGCTCATAACAGTGTCCCAGGCTATTTTTCCTGTCTAGCCGGAAAAGACCTGCAGTGGCTATGGCTGGAGAGATAATAAACACAGAAGAAGCGGGCTCTAGAAGCATATTTTTTTTTTTGACAATTAGAGTTAGACAGTAAGAGAGACAGACAGAAAGGTCCTCCTTCCATTGGTTCACCCCCTCAAATGGCCGCTACAGCCGGCGCTGCGCTGATCCGAAGCCAGGAGCCAGGTGCTTCCTCCTGGTCTCCAATGTGGGTGTAGGGCCCAAGCACTTGGGCCATCCTCCACTGCCTTCCCAGGCCACAGCAGAGAGCTGGACTGGAAGAGGGGCAACCGGGACAGAATCCAGCACCCCGACCGGGACTAGAACCCAGCACCCAAATGGGATGCTGGCCCCGCAGGCGGAGGATTAGCCTAATGAGCCACGGTGCTGGCTGGAAGCATAATTTTGATTCATGTTTTCAGAGGACCCCAAGTTTCAGATTTGAAATTTGGAGGAAAACAGCTCCCCTCTGCTTGCTTTGTCCTGTGGTCCGAGGTGCATTCCAGCAGTGGTCGTGACTTCTCACCACGGCTTGTTTGCTGCCACAGTCAGTTGGGCACCACCTGCCCGGAGGAGGTGAGAGGTCCCTGTACGCAGGGCTCTGCGAATCCTGATTTCCTGGTGCCAGACACTTGCCTTTTGCAGCTGCGAGGCAGGTTTTGCAGCTCTGATTTATTTCAGAGCTGGACGAGCACATGGTTTTAAAAAGAGGGAGAGAATCTCTCACACACAGTGACTGCTCACAGATGGTGGACCCCAGGGGTAGGTGGGCAATCCTGGGCCCACCCACCAACTGCCACGCTGGCTGTTGGAGGTAGGTGCAAGATGGGCTGTGTCCCCTGACACAAGGATTTTAAACCTGAGGCCTGTAAACTGGATAGGAAAAAGCATGCCATTTTATCATCACCGACCTTTCGCAGAATGTGCACGTTCTTCCATGCGTGTCACCGACGTGCTGCAGCAGTGTTAGCACGCGTGACGTCACCACCATCAGTCAGACACCCTGCGTGTCACTCAGCGTGTCCAGTGGCCCCCAGTGAACTCTGCCTCTGAGTAACCCACCCCCGCCAGGTGTAGGCTGGATTTAATGATTCTCTTTGGCAAACACCATGTGGCGGGGAGGACGGAAAGGCCCTCTGAGATTTGGTTATGAAAACTCTGGCTTCCGTACTGGGGACACTTTCTCCCACTCTTCTGCTCACTCAGAAGGAAGCCAGCTCCCATGTTGTGAGCACCCTGGGACACCAAACCCAGAGAAGCTTTTGGCCCACAGTTGGCGAAATTCGGGATCCTGCCAACATGTAAGCAAGCCTGGGAGATTTGCCCCAGTCAGAGCTCCAGGTGGGAGCTTGGGCCCAGCTGACACCTTGACCACTGTCTGAGAACAGACTTTGAACCAGAGGCATCCGGCTGCAGTGTGTCCAGATCCCTGACCCACAGAAAATGGCATGTTTATTAATTTTTAGCTTCTTAGTTCTAGTGTATTTTGTTACATAATGACAAACTGACCACTAGTCTACAATTAGAGATATCTCCAAATATTGTTTATGCTCTCTGCTACTCTGAAATTATGGTAATTGTTAGACTGGCCACTAGATCTTATTTAATACATCAGTAAAGACACCTATGCACTATGGTAATATATGACAAACTTGTAAGCCATTTCAATGCCTTGCGTCCCACCACTGAGTTTCGCCAATTCTTTTCTCTTAAAGCATGTAGTCTTTACAGAGACTTCATAATTGGAAACCAGTCAGTTAACAAGAACCATAATACCTCTCAGGAGGGCACCGTGATAGGTACTGTAGTTGTATCTGCCTTGTGTGGTTTACATCTAAGACTCAAGTCCCAAACTCACCAGCCCTGTAACCTCTGGCAAGTTAAGGTGAGAAAATAACTTCGTTCAAGGTAGGACTGATAGCTAAAGTACCCAGGAACTGGTTGTCACAGGTGCTCGGCAGCCAGCGTGGATGCCAGCCTGGGAGGCAGGGAGCATCAGTGTGCTAGGAGGAGGGCGGGGGTGCGCTGAGTGAGATATGTGCTCCCCACGGACCACTCTGGCATCACAAGGGACCAGCAGCGCTGTTCCCCTTTGCCCTCTCCCCTCCAGGGCCACATGTTCGGAGCTTGACAGCTGCAGGTGGCTTGCGAGGTGGTTTTAGCGGAGTCGGCTGTGGTCTGGGTGTGGTTTGAGTACTGTCCTTCAAAGGGTCTTGTGTTGGAGCCTTGTTGCCCACAGGGGTGACATTGAGAGGTGGTGGAACCTTTAGGAGCTGGGGCCTAGTGCAAGGTAATGAGGTGATTGTGGTGCCATCCTCGGGAGCGATTAACATAGCTCTCGCAAAAGCAGGCCAGTCCGCACGTTTGGCCGCATCTGCGGATAGCTGGTGCCCTTTCTCTTTCCTCACTGTGTTGTGATGCAGCCAGGGGACCCTTGCCAGGAGGCTGAGGCCATGCTGTTTGGATTGTCCGGCCACCAGATTGGTGAGCAAGGGAAGCTTCTCTTCTTTATACATTACCCTCTGGTGGGTATTTTGTTATAGCAGCAGCAAGCAGACCAATTCAGAGATGTGTGGATGGACATTACTTACTCGGATAATTATGATTATTCTGATGTGTGCTAGGAAAAATGCATAACAACACATGAAATTCATGGTTTCATGGACATAGTTACTTAGGGTGACACTAAAGTATGGATGAGGAGTTAAGGTTGTTTTAGGTTAAACTAAATAAAAGGATTAGGGGAATTAGATTGTTTTGGTAGTGTGCAGGTATCACAAAATTAGGACGTTGGTTGGCAAGTGTTTAAAGCTTTAAAGCACTGCCCTAGGAAATTTCTCAGAGTACCAGATATGCACCTTTAAGGGATGAAGGCTCTAGGACGTAAGTTCAGTCAGGATGCTGTCAGTGTGAGGACCTGAAAAGCTAGATTCAGGGCAAAGGACTCTGCTCACACCTCCCAAACCTCCGGGGCCTCAGAGGGAAGGGGTGGTCAGTGATCTGGGGGGCCCAACAGGGTTCTTCATTGTTCTCTCTTTGGTAAAATTAAGTTCCATTTAGTTTAATTCCACAAAGTCTAAAGCCAAAGAAATTTCACATTGGTGCCTAAATCACCATTGTGGGTCACTTTTTTAATGGCCACTTAAAATGGGACCAGGCCAGACTGAGGCGAGCTGAGCTGTAATTGCAAGACACGTTGGAATTTTGAAGAGTGGGCAAAAAGAATGTAAAACTCCTCGTTAGTAATTTTTGTACTGATTAATGTTGAAATGATATTTTAGATGCACTAGGTCAAATTAAATGTATTCTTAACCTCACGTGTTTCACATCACTTTTCTCATGTAGCTGTTAGAAAACTGCGGAGTGTGCATGTGTGTTGCATTCTGTTGCTATTGACCTGCGCTGCCCTGTGTGTAGACAAGAGGAAATAGCCATGTGCATGGGGCTGTAGCTATGCACCGCTGATGCCGACCGGCAGCTCTGCTTGTTCCTGCCCTGATCTGTGGATCTGTATTTCCGTCTGCTTTCTGGATACACCTGGCATCTGGCTGGATCTGCAGCTCCACATGTGCAAATCCCTTCTGTCTGAAGCCTGGCCCTCCTCCTGCAGTGGCCCCTCTCTGTCTTGTTACTTCCGCCTATGGAATATTGCTCTGGTCCGTCTGCCCTTTTATGTTCTTTTACTTGCTTCCTAATTTAGGCCTGCAAAGCCCAGACCAATGCAGATTGGGTCTCCTGCCTTCCGAGTTTCCAGTCCTTTTCCATACAGTCCTTGGAATGTGCCTAAAGAAGCACAAATGTGACCATGGCACCACTGATCAAACAACTTTCCTGGGTCCCTGGCACCTCCTGTGCCCTGTTTGACCCAGTGTACTTTGCAGCCGCACCTCCCGCTGTGCTCATCCTCATGCTCATCTCCAACCATGGGGGCCACATCCACCCACAGCCTCTCCCCATCTGGATGCGCTTCTCCCTCCTGTGAGCACAGGCACAGGCCGGGCAGCTCCTCTGTGAAGCCGTCCACACCCACTGCTCTGCAGCTCCCAGTGTTTTGTGTGCGTTTGCCATCCTCCCGTGGCGTGATTTTTGGCTACTTTGCTGACATGACTTCCTGTCTACTGCTCCCAGAACAAATGCCTTCTCTCTGTCCTTGGCACCCTCCTCCCTGTTAGCCCAGCACCCAGTGCAGGGCCTGGTCACCTTGCAGACTCAGGAAAGGAGAAACTAACAGATGAATGGTGAATGTTTGAATGGTTCCAAGGGAAAATACTATTGTGTAGCTTTTAGCTTTCAGCAGGGGTCTTGAGAATAGAGTAGTAGTTAGGGGTGAGTTTGGCTTTGGCCTACAGAACAGTGTTTTCTAACTTGATGCCACAGAGAGTAGAATTGAGAACAACACCAGTTTCTTTTTCATATAGAACTGTATTCTTAGGCTGTGTTTTCCCTTATACTTTCACTCTGGTGACAGTGGTCTGTTGCCTCCATGAGGTTGGTCAGTCAACCTAGTCTGAAGAAATGACTCACGTCATGGAGGTCATGTAGCTGTCAGAGCCTTGATCACCTTCTTTAACATGGAAGCTGTCCACTCAGTGACCTCTAATTGCTGTTTCTTTTTTTTTTCTTTTTTTTCTTCTTTTTTTTTTTTTTATTTCTAATTGCTGTTTCTAAGACTCGATCACTGGAAGGCTTCAGGAAGTAGCCGTGAAAGTTAATCATGGGTCTTTCTACCCAGTGGGAATATGGGAACTTTTCTTTGAACTTGTATGAGTCCTCATTGTAGCAATACATGAAACACACGTGGGCAGCTGTGATGCCTGCTGTCCGGGCACCTCTGTCTTGCGAGGGTTCGTGACGTGGAAAGGCCTGTTAGGGGATCTGCGGGTGTGGTTCAGGCACTTGACCATGTTGGGCCCTTGGTCCCGGGGACGGGGGACCGCTCTCTCCCTGTGTGTGGCTGCCATTCCTCCTGTCTCCTCTCATATCTCCAGTGCCATGGACTGACTGCCCCTCTGCACGGTTCCCAGTCCCTCCCTCTGAGAGGAGAAGGGAGCAGAGGGGCTTGGTGAGTCACCTTTGTCCATGTCTGAGCAGTGTGCTGTCCAGCCTGCTCACGTCCACTTGGCCAGTGTGGGTCCAGCAGCAGTGGATCTCAGAAGGGGAAGGCAGGCAAGGCCCAAAGGGAGCTCTTGTGATCATGGAATTTTCAATTATTCAATTTGAATTATTTTAAATTATTCAAAGAAATCTGCTAAAGAGACGAGGGACAGGTACCGTTCAAGTCCATAGCAGAAACTGCATGAGTAAGATCTGTGGAAGCAAGAGAAAACCTCAGAGCCTTGCTTGAACTCTGCCCTTTCCACTGTGTGTCAGCTCGGTGCTTTCTCCTGTCTCTGTTCAGTTCTGGGCACACGTGGCCCCGCCCAGAACCACTAACGTGGCATGTGGTGTAGAGGCCACACAGAGGTGCCAGTGCGCTTCCTCATCATGTTCTACAGAGGGGGAAGGCCCCGTGGGGATGCAGACCCCACACAGTGCATGTTCCCACAGACCACACTCCATGCTCTGTGCCACTGCTGTGCACTGGCCGCTTCCACTGCTCCCCATGTCCTCAATATGTGGAGGACAGATCAGCCCAACGTGGCACTCCCTGGAAGTCAGCACCTTGCCATTTCAAGACCACACTAGCACTTGAGGCCTGTCGGATAGAAATTACCTTTTGCACTGCAAGCCCGTGGTGGTGTTCCGCGAACAGCAGGTGCACGCCTAGGTGACTGTTTGGCAGGGGTCAGTGTGTGCAGCCCCTGCAAGGTCACGGTGGCCTCGGCTGCTTCTCTTTTCCAGATGCCTCTGATTTGCTCTTTCTCCTGGCCAGAGAATAGCGCTGGAAACATCGGACACAAGGCATTCTCTCCCTTATTACTCAGCCTGTTTTTTTCCAGAGCAGCCCAAAAGGTTATGTTGGGTTTTATGAGCTGCCGAGGAATGCTGACGGGTGTACCACCTAGAGAGACAAACGCAAAAACTGCAGATCTTGAAACTGCCCTGTGAGCCGGCCCACAAGCAGGCCATGGAGCTGGGACCACGTCTCTGCTTCCTGTGCACAACCGGAATATTTTGGCCAATGCCGGAAGAAGGGAAGGCGTGACTTACAGCATTTTAATTGTCCCCACATGTGATCCGGGCCCCGAAAGTTAAACTAGAAATCTTACTACTCAGTTGAAGGTCCATAACATATGTTTCACATATTAAAGATTAATAATTTAAAAAAAATTCTTCCTTTTCTCCCTCTAAAAATGAAAAGAAAAGCATATTTTGGCCTCCTTGATTCTGTTGGCAATAAACACCTCGAAATAGCCCTTCACAGCCTGGGTTGAAAAAAAAATTGCTGACAAAGATTTTCCCAAATACAAAAATATTTGAAAATAAATTAAGAACTTATTGGAAATTCTGGTAGCAGTTACCACCTGTTCTCCCAGGAAAGTAACTGCTTTTTATAGAAAACTATAAATGATTTTTTAAAAAGATTTATTTATTTATTTGAAAATCAGAGTTAGAGGGAGAGAGGAAGAGGCAGAGAGAGCGCACGCTACCATTTGCTGGTTCATGCCCCCAAATGGCAGCAATGGCTAGGGCTGGGCTGGGCTGAAGCCAGGAGCCAGCAGTCGGGCCAGGAGCTTCTTCCTGTCTCCCATGAGGGCACAGGTGCCCAAACACTTGGGCCATCTTCTACTGCTTTCCCAGGCCACTAGCAGGGAGCTGGGTTGGAAGTGGGGCAGCCGGGACTAGAACGAGAGTCCATATGGGATGCCAGCATTGCAGACAGTGGCTTCACCCACTGTACCACAGCATCAGGCCCCAGAAAATTAAGTGGTTTTTTTAAATAGTAATAATATATGGTCTTTATCACTGAAAAGTTCACTTAAAGAGTTGTATTGTTTTTTGTTTTTTGTTTTTTTAACATTTAGTTTCATCTACTTGAAAGGCAGAATGAGAGAGAGAGAGAGAGAGAGAGAGAGAGAGAGAGAAAGGAAGATATCTTCCATTGACTGATTCATTCCCCAAATAGTCAGGGCTGGACCAGGCTGAAGCCAGGAGCCTAGAACTCCGTCTGGGTCTTCCACACGGTGGTGGCAGCCCAGGCACTTGAGCCATCATTGCCGCCTCCCAGGATGCATTATTAAGAAGCTGATTCGGAAGCGTAGAAGCTGCTCCTCGAACCAGGCACCACCATACAGGATCCACACATCCTAAGCGGGAGCTTAACCACTGCACCACAGTGCCTGCCCTTGAGGAATAATTTTAAATGCTCAAAAACTGGAAATTCAGTTTTGGTCATTTTCAAGATTATAAATTTATTTCAGCCCAATCTTGACCAAATAAATAAATAAAAAGCCCATGAAACTCTAGTGTTTTAGGTGTCTTCCTTCCTTCTTAGCTCTTTGAGGACAGCACTGTGGAGAGGGCTCAGTGAGGCAGAGACCACGGCTGGGGGCAGGCCCACCGTGAGTTTCCGATAGAGCAGCGGCTTCAGCCATGACCAAGGGGCCACCTGTCTCCCGGAGAGAAAGGTGTGGGATCCTCCTGGGGACCTGTGACTGTTTCTGAAGCAGCCACGTGGGGTATGTGTATCTTCTCTTACTCCATCCTGACCTCGGGCTGCATAACCTCGGCCTGCTGCGCCCCTTGGCACAGGACGGAGTCACTGGACAAATGCCAGCCCGCGCTTGTCCTCCGTGTGTGCAGTCATGGCCAAGGTAAACCCGGCTTTTGGATTTCTTCTGAGTTGAAATTAGCTGAGCTGTTTGTTTCCTCTGCGGCGTATACAGATGCTTTTTGAACTATCTTTGTGTTGGGTGATCTTTTTTTTTTTCTTGTTCTCACAGTATCAGCACACCACTTCCTCCAAGTCATTATTTTGAAACGGTTTTTGCAGAGGGAGAGATTCCTGGCGTCCGGCAGCCCTGCCAAGCGCAGTGATGACTGAGAATGGCAGTAACACTTGCATCGTGTATTTCACATTTTTGGATGAGTTCTGGCAGATGGGGCGGGCTGTGTTTTGTCAGCAACAGACAGTGGCTCCCCTGTTGGAATGATGCTCAAGTTCAGGCTAAAGTGGTGTCCTCGGCTGACCTCTGACTGCTCTTAGAATTCCATTGAACTCTGTTGAGTGTGGATTTCTACTTACCCTTTCATACTGACTGTTCTCTGAGCTCAGTTCTTAACTTTCTATTATGTTCTATGTTCAGCAATGAATATGACTTTGAATACTTACAAACGTTGATGTACAAACATATAGTGCTTTCACTACATGTTTTGTAAGCATTATCCTCTTTTCTATAAATTCATAAATTGTTTTTGTCAAGAAGATAGTCATAATTTTGATACCTCAAGAGTATACCTTTATGTACTTTCTTATGCAAAGGCAAATGCAACTAGATGGTTAAAATACTTTACACAACTGTAAGTTTCTAGTAACTGCTGTGTTGTAGGTGGGTATGTTGTGGGGTGATCCCTGATTAGGCCTGGTCCGGGCTCTTGTCTCCATGTGAGAAGGAATGCAAGGAAGAGACACAGATAAAAGTGAGCAGGGAAGCGAGGTGCATCCACAGGGAACACACACACTTCGGGAATGAGCGCAGGTGAGCTCTACCATGCTGTGTAGGATTTGCAGGCACAGGGGCCGTTGTCCGGGGTGAAGATAAAGGAAGCTTGGGTCCCCCTCACTCAGCCTAAATGACTCCTTAGTTCCCGGGAACTTCGGTCTTGTGACGGACAGAGTAAGGTGACTCAGGGTCAAAAGGGTTGTTTTCTGTACACTGGCCTGCACGTGTGTAACGTAAACCAAAGCATTCCTGCTTTTGCCTTTGAGACAGGAAGGGCTCTGGTGAGATGTGCCCAGAGTGGTTCTCCTAAGCTGCACAAATCAGCCACAGCTGTCTTTGATTTGTGAACATTTGCTTCATAAATATATAAATACATAGAAATGGTCACACTATGTAGCTAGGTTTGAACAATTTTGTTTATGAAAAAATCATGGAGCATCTAGGTAACTTTTAAGTTCAAAAGGGAGGAAATAAGGAAAAGACCAAAATCCTGTGATTTAAAAAACAAAATTCCACGGGATAGGCATTTGGCCTGTCCAGCCGCTGGTGCGGAGGCCTGCACCCCCTATCAGAGTACCGGGCTTGAGTGCTGGCTCTGCTGCGGCTTCCACTTCCTGCTAATGCACCTTCCGGGGCAGCAGTGATGGTTTCAGTGGTCGGGCCCCTGGCACCCATGTGGGAGACCTGGATGGAGTTCCCTGCTGCCAGCTTCAGCCACTGGCCCCGCAGGCATTCAGGAGGGAGCCAATAGATGGGCGCTCACTCTGTCTCTTTCCCTCCCTCTCTGCTTCGCAAACAGAGTAAGTAAATAAGATTTAAAAAATTTTAAAAATTGTAAAGATGCAGATAACAGATCATTGATGGAGACAGATATACTGATAATAGAGAACACAATAAATATGTATGAAACATTATTCATCTCACTAAATAAACAAAGAAATGAGAATTACAACAGCTCATACATGTAATTTTTTTATCTATCAAATTGGCAGGTTTTGGAAAGTGATCAAGCACATGTTGAAAATAAATGAAATGGGTGCTGGTGGGAGTGTGCACGTTAGAACACTGAGAGAACAATTTAACAGGAGCATTAAAAACATTGTTCGTATCTTCCAGTCATCGTACTCCATAAATTTATCCTAGGGGGAAAATCTGAAATGACTATAGACATTTAGATACAAGTATATTAATCATGATAGGATCTGTGATAATGAAATTGGATGTAATTTAAATGGCTAGCAATGAAAAATATTTACACGTATAAAAGAACGCCTATACAATGTCATATGAAACTACTAAAATTGTGTTAGGAGAATAATAAGTAGGGAAATGTGAAAAAGGAGTATATGTACATACATACAGATACAGCGTGATCCCATTTTAAGTAGATAGGGGAAAACGAAAAATCCAAAATGTTAACTGGATTTCTCTAAGTGAGCTATGAGAGATTTAAAAAATTATCTTTTCTAAAAATTTCCATGTGTGACTCCTTATGAAAAAAGTTTACTTTAAATGAAAGAAGAAATTCATAAAATGTGGGAGACGTGAGGAAGTGAACCCCAGACAGTGCAAGTGTACTGACAATGTCTCCCAGCCAGATGTCTTCTTTCTTTTTTTTTTTTTTTTTTTTTAATTTATTTGACAGATGGAGTTAGACAGTGAGAGAGAGAGACAGAGAGAGGTCTTCCTTCCGTTGGTTCACCCCCAAATGGCCGCTATGGCCGGCGCTGCTGATCTGAAGCCAGGAGCCAGGTGCTTCCTCCTGGTCTCCCACGCGGGTGCAGGGCCCAAGCACTTGGGCCATCCTCCACTGCACTCCCGGACCACAGCAGAGAGCTGGACTGGAAGAGGAGCAACCGGGACTAGAACCCGGCACCCATATGGGATGCTGGCTCTGCAGGTGGAGGATTAGCCAAGGGAGCCACGGCACTGGCCCTGTCTTCTTTATTTCAACTAAGTTCAACAGGTTCAACATCATTTGGGCTACCACCCTCCCCCTTTAAAATAAACAACAACAACTTAGTTCCCTTCTGACACCTCAGTGACATCATCGTATCTTAGGAAGGGGAGTTATGATCTGAAGTAAGGATATTTGGGGGACAGGAGCCCCTGAGTGCTGAGTGGGGCGAAGGGAGTGGTAATGCTGGCTTGAGGGCAAGTTCGGGGTCTGTGGCTGGGGAGCATCAAAGATGGGGGAGCCCTTCCTCCTCGTCCTCTTCCCTCCAGCACCCGGAAGTCCTTTCCTTTGCGTACTTGAACTGAAGTGTTAGTTACATCGTGAGTTAGACTCTCATGGGCTGGCCTAGCAGCTCATCATTCAGCATGTTCACATGACGGCGGTGCTCGGACTGAAATGACTGACCGCCAGAGCACTTTGCAGTGGGCCAGAATGCGTCTTTCTGGTGGCAGTGGTCTCCATGATGCTCCACTGAACAAGAGAACGCAACACCTGCCCTGCACAAACAGGAGCAGGGCAGTCAGATTCACTTCACTTCAGTCTCCTCATGTATGGAGCAAAGCTCCATCAGGATGGAGAATTTTGTTTGTTTAATCATTGTAATATCCCTAACACCAGAACGGTACTGGGTACGTGGTAGATGGTAGGTGTTTGTTGAATGACTATGCGTCAGAGGCCGGGCAGTGGTGCTCAGTTAGAAACGCATGGACAGGGTGAGCAGATGAAACCATCGCAGAACATACAGTACTTCTCTCTCTCTCTCTCTCTTTTTTTTTTTAAGATTTATTTATTTATTTGAGAGTCAGATTTACACAGAGAGAGGAGAGGCAGAGAGAGAGAGAGAGAGGTCTTCCATCCGATAGTTCACTCCCCAAATGGCCTCAACAGCCAGAGCTGCGCTGATCTGAAGCCAGGACTCAGGAGCTTCTTCTGGGTCTCCGACATGGGTGCAGGGGCCCAAGGCCTTGGGCCATCTTCCACTGCTTTCCCAGGCCATAGCAGAGAGCTGGATCAGAAGTGGAGCAGCCGGGACTCAAACCAGCGCCCGTATGGGACGCTGGCGCTTCAGGCCAGGGCGTTAACCTGCTGTGCCACAGTGCCGGCCACCAGTACTTCTCTTTCTAGAAAGCCCTCTGCAGCTCTGTGTCTTGTTCTTTTGGGCTGGAGAAGTCTGGGAGGTTGAAGGTACTTGGGCCCGGAGTCAAAGAGGAAAGGCAGGGACAGTAGGGATGCTAATAGAGGAGCTGGGTCAGGGGCTGGGGGGGCACTGGCCAGGGTGCAGGGCTTGTTGGTCATGCTGCCCCAACAACTGCTGGCTTGCCTTGCCAGGACAAAACTGCCACCCAATAGCCAAGAGTAGTATCCAGATTGGCTTTTGTTTAGTTGTTGTTTAATTTTATTTTGCTTTTGTATTGAATGGGGGTAGAGGGCAGGGAGAGGCCATTTAGATTAAAAGGCAAAACAAACACTTAGCCCATTTATCTTCCCGAGGGTGTCCTGCAAAACCTAAACCACATGTGGTTTTTCATACCTAATTTTCATGGCTTGTTATTCCCAAACTAGTCAATATTTAAGTGTAGCCATGGAGCTGCCTTTTACATAAGCCACCAAGTGGTCATTCAGTGAGAATGGAGCTGAAGCAGAACGCAGTGGTCTGAGGGTTTGGGTTACACAGCTTCTGTGCTGCAAGGAGCCAAAGGAAAGCAAAAACAAATTAAAAAACGCACACAAAGTGGGGGTTCTGATCACCTGGGAATCACATCTTTTGGGACCTGCCTATGTGTTTGGAGTGAAAGGAACAAAGGCGGTGCTCACCCTCCAGTGGGAGGTCTTTCCCGTGGCCTGATAGGGCATCGACCCCATCAGAGGTGGCCAAGGGGTGTTTCTCTCCCTGTCATGTGGAGGATCCAGAACGGCCGTGTGGGCAGCGGAAGTTCTTGGCTGGAACTGGGATTGATTTGGGCAGAGTGAATTCTGTCTTGGCCATGCTGCCAAGGGAAGCCAGGTCTGCTAAGAGACAGAAAGAAGCCACACGCCTCAGTGACACATCTAGAAAGAGTGTGAAATCTGCCCCAGGGGCCTAGAGGAGGGCAGTGGAGGGGGTCACCACGGACCCCTTCTGCACTTCGCAGGCTGGCTGAGCTGCCACCAAATTGCTCTTCAAGACCAGAAACAGAGCTCAGGGATGCGGACATTTCTAGAACCACCAGAAGTGGCTTGAGAGGCAGAGAAAGAGAGAGAGAGAGAGCGCGAGCGAGCGAGCGAGCGCTCCCATCTACTGGTTCACTTCCCAGATGCGCCAACAGCCAGGACCAGGCTAGGCCAAAGCCAGGGGTCCAGAACTCAATCCAGGTCTCTCACAGGAGTGGCAGGAAGCGTTATTGAGCCATCATGGCTGCCTCCGAGAGTGCGCAATGGCAGAAAACGAGTCAGAAGCTGGGGCTGGGATTTAAACCCAGGTACTCTGATATGGGGCTGGGACATCCTAACTGCTGGGCTACACCCACCCCTGTCCCTCCCCGTGGTGCTTTTTTTTTTTTTTTTTTAAGAGTTATTTTAGTTAGTTAGTTACAGAGAGGCAAAGGCAGATAGAGAGAGGTCTTCCCTCCACTGGTTCACTCCCCAGATGGCCACAACGGCTGGAGCTGTGCGTATCCCAAGCCAGGAGCCAGAGGCTTCTTTTCAGTCTCCTACATGGGCTCAGAGGCCCAAAGACTTGCGCCATCTTCCACTGCTTTCCCAGGCCACAGCAGAGAGCTGTATCGGAAGAGGAGCAGCCAGGACTCGAACCAGCGCCCATATGGGATACCGACACTGCAGATGGCGGGCAACTTTACCCACTACACCACAGTGCTGGCCACACAGTGCTTACTTGTAATAGCAATATTTTGTAATATCCCCTTCACAGTCAGTGAACCTGACCTCACACACATAATTTCCCAAATGTCATCTTCATTAAAAAGAGAAATGAATTTATTATAAATTCAGTTTGTGAATGATCAGTACAAATGATTAAGCAACAAAATGAAGGCAGTGGGCAGATGTTTGGGTCTCTGTGGAGAATTCGTGAATGTGACAGCTGCCTCTGAAGATAACTCAAGTTAGAGACTCACATGCCACAGTCCATGGTGACCTTGGGCACTTGCTTTTCCAGAAATGCCAAACAACCCAGTGCAAATCTGCACAAAACAGAATATTTTATTTATATGACATTTGCATTGCTGGAAAACTCAGGGAATGAATCCAACTGTGCAATAATTATTTATAATTTGAGTTAAGGTCTGGTTTCAGGAAACTGTGAATGTTTTTCCACTTCCATTAGCAGGGCTTTTGAAGGTCAGATTGGACACTTCTTTGGTGAGTGGCATAGTCTGTACAGTGTGGATGGCCCGAGTCCCAGGAAGCACCCCCATTATTGTGACACCCACTAACACCCTCATTTCCTGTCCTCATGCACAGTTGTTAGGTCTGCCTCTTCCAGGCAGCTGCTGCAGCCAGGCCTGGTCTGAGGGCCCCATGGGGGATCTGGAGTGGCTGAGCCCTGCCAGTAGTGTTCAGGCAGGGGATGTCAGGCGCAAAGGTGCAGAGCGGAGCTGTATCTGTTTCCCCCCCTGGGGAGAGGCTGTAGGTGTCCCTGTGGTTCTGACCTCCAGCAGGAGACACCAAGAAACAGTTTACAAAGCTACAGAGAAGTCTGAATACGCAACAGTATGATGTGTCTGTCCCTGCCCAAGAAGAAACTGTGCTGACCCCAATCTGGCCTTCATGCCTAGTGACAGGTAAGCAAAAGGGATGCCCAGCTGTCTGCGTGCCAGCGCCTTCTCCTGGCACATATGTGTACACACATGTGCATGGCAGGTTGTGAAAATGGGACTTTCCAACAGTTTGCTTCTTGGGTGGTAAGAAACCACTCTCTATGGTTCACACAGGGTTTCCCCTGTGGGCCACTTGTATTGGATGTTGGTAACCAAGCGGGAAATTTTTGCATTTTCATTGTTACCTAAGACAAGAGGGTGCCCTCAAAAACAGACACGAGGGGCCTTTCCCCAGGTGAAGGCATTTTTCCCCGAAGAACCATGGTTAGTGATGTTCCACCCTCAGCATTTTTACTTGTTTGTTGTTTGCTTAGCACGGAGCTGCCCCTCTATCCGCACGGAGACTAGGATTGCCACTGTGCCCTCAGCACCTGCAGTAGTGGGCATAAAATACACGAGAGCCATAAAATACAGATTTGTTGAAGCCAGCATTGTGCTGTAGAGGGTAAAGCCACTGCCTGCGAGCCGACACTGGTTCCAGTCCTGGCTGCTCCACTTCCATTCCAGCTCCCTGCTAATGGCCAAGGAAGGCAATGGGAGATGGCCCAAATGCCTGGGCCCCTGCAGCTATGTGAGAGACCCAGAAGAAGCTCCTGGCTTTGGCCTGGCCTGGCCCCAGCTGTTGCAGCCATCTGAGGAATGAACCAGTGGATGGAAGATCTCTCTTTGTCTCTCTCTGTCTCTGTAACTCTATCTTTCCAATAAATAAATTAAAAAAAAAAAAAAAACGGATTTGTTGAGTATGAGTGTGTGGACACGCTGGGAGAGTAGTCTTTCTAGATTGTCCTGGGGCCTCCCCCCACCCCCAGGTGTCTCCCTTTTCTCCTTCCAAGTTTGTCACCTCCCGTGTTCTCTCCCTGATGCTGGCTAGTAGCACTGCTCCAGCAGGAGTGGCCCAGGCGTTGGCAAGTCTCCCTCTTGTCTTCTTAAGTGGCAGTCCTACATCACCCCTGTCAGGAGAAGCAAGGGTGGTTTTGGAGGAGCAGATCCAGCACATTTCTACTTTACCTGGGCACCTCCACGCCCAAGGCCAGGTATACGGCAACATAATCACAACCCCAGGTTAAGGATGGATGAAGCTAACCTTGGAATTGGAAACTTTCCAAGTTCATTTACAAATATTTCTTGATCACCTGTGATACGGCAGGTATTCTGCCTAAGCAGCTGGGAGATGGCAGTGAACAAGACAGAGTTCCTGTAGGTGTGGGAAAAGGACCCCAGGATGATCCAGAAAGACCACCCCCATAGTGGTTCACACACTCCTATTTAGCAAATCTGTGTTTTATGCCTCCTGCATGCTTGCCAGCCAGTACCCCCGGGGCTGAGGACACAGGAACAGACCTTCCAGTGGGAAGAGCAGGTTGTGCACAAAAACTGCTCAGCATGGATGCAGCGAGGCAGCAGGCCAGAGAGCAGCCAAGAGAAAAGTGTCCTTGGAGGAGAGACAGCAGCATAAGACAAAGCAATGGGAGAGACGAGGGCAATGCAGGGTAAGATCAGAAGGAGCAGGAGAGGGCTGGGCCTGGTGGTCCTCACTAGTTGTGGCCAGGACTATAGATTTCACTCAGGTAGGATGGAAAGCCACTGAGGTTTTGGCATCTGCGAATTTTTTCTGAGCCCCAGACCTGAAACTATTATATACTATGGTAACTCTTGGCTGGGGAGACATCTAGCATGCTGGGATTATGAGCACTAAGACTCCAAGAATGAGAAGCTAATTTAGTTCTTCAGTCCTACAGGCCACAGCCTCAAGACTGTCTGTCTGGTCAGTGCCCTGTTTTAAGTGATGGCTCCCAGCAGAGTGCGCAGTGGCAGAAAACGAGTCAGAAGCCCCGCGCTGGAGTGGGCTCTGGGTAGGCCAGGACTTTCCGAGGCTGACATTGATTGAGCACCTGCTAAGTGCCATCCAGGCATCGTGCCAGGGAAGTCAGTGAGTGGGACTGGGCCTTCCCGTCACACCCGTGCTGTCTGGAGTGGGGTTGTCAGTAAGGCAGTGGCTCTGGAGCACGTGAAACGCTGCCAGGAGTGAAACGCACACCCGTGCCTGGAGACTTTGTGTGAAAGAATGTAAAACATCTAATACTTTTCAAACCATTTCTAGTACATGTTATAATGAGACTGTTTTTGAAATGGTGTGTTAAATATGCTGTAATTTCATCCATTTCTTTTTGCTCTTTTCAACGTAGCTAGTTGAAAATATAGAGCTGCATGTGTGGCTCAAGTTCTGTTCCATTGGACAGTGCTAATCAAGAGGCAGGTGGTTTCCTTTATTCTTGGTTGGAATTTTTTTTTTTTTTGCTTTTTTGTTGCCACTATTAATGGCACTCAGATTTTGAGAATTTTACTCCTTTTCTAGGAAGAACTACTTGGTTCTGAACCATTATAGGGAAGCACTCAGTCTCTATCCTGTTTCATCCAAGAGCAAGAGAGGTCATTTTGAGAAGTGAAAGATAGCTTCTGTAACTCCCAAGTCTGAGCGTGTTTGTCAAAGTGAGAAAATTATTTTATTTATGTGAAAGACAGGGAGACAGAGATCACCCAGATGCTGGTTCACTCCCCAAATGCCCACAGCAGCCAGGGCTGAGCCAGGCTCAAGCGGGAGCCTGGATCTCCATCAGGGTCTCCCACATGGGAGGTCTCGGGACTCAAGTACTCCCTGCTGCCTCTCAGGGTGCACATCAGCAGGAAGCTGGACTCAGGAGTGGAGCTGGGACTGGAATCAGGGACTCTGCTATGGGAGGTGGGCATCCCAAGCAGCAACTGAACCACTGCACCAAATGCCTGCCCTGAGAAACCTCCCAGCAGCCTCTAGTGGATGCAGAAGGCAGTGAGCCACGACTCTCCCTCCCTCTCTTTTTAAAGTTCTTAATTATAGAAACTTAGGAACCTCTCGCCCAACTTCAGGAACGATCATTCTATCTGAGCTGTACCCATTCTCCTTTCCCCTTTTCCACGTTACTTTGAAGCAAGCCCAGAAGTGATATTACTTCATCCACAAATATTTTAGTGGGTATCTCTAAAAAATTTAAGATTTCTTTGTAAAAACATGACTACAATGACATAGACACAGCCAAAAATTGGCAGTATATCTCAATATCATTAGCTACCCAGTCGGTATTTATATTTGCAGTTGCTTCGTTTTTTAGTTTATTTAAATCAGGATCCAGAGTGTGTCCACCTGTCACATTCGATTGTGGCCCTCTCGAGTCACAGGTCCTCTTGAGCTGACTGAACCATCTTCATTCTCTGTGCCACAAGGTCACAGTGTGGCTAGCATAAGGAGGTACCTCGGGGCAGGTGCTGTGGCGTAGCAGGTAAACCCACTGCCCTGCAGTGCCGGCATCCCATATGGCGCTGGTTCAAGACCCAGCTGCTCTACTTCCGATCCAACTCTCTGCTGTGGCCTGGGAGAGAACTGAAAGATGGCCCAAGTGCTTGGGTCTCTGCATGCACATGAGAGACCTGGAGGAAGCTCCTGGCTCCTGGCTTCGGATTGGCATAGCTCTGGTCTTTGTGTCCATCTGGGGAGTGAACCAGTGGATGGAAGGCCTTTCTCTCTCTCTCTGCCTCTCCTTCTCTCTCTGTGTGTAACTCTGACTTTCAAATAAATCTTAAAAAAAAAAAGGTACTTCAACAAGTTCATAGAAAATGGAATTAGGAGATGTTTATTTTGGTTGCAGAAAAGCTGTAGTCCATGCATGCATGGATTTTTCATACTACACATTTTCCATGAACTTTTTGAAAACCCCTTATACAACAGGTTCCACCCCACATGTGTTAGAGTGACTCTCCTTGCATCTCCTTGGTTCAGAAGGAGTCACATGCCCATCTCTGAAATAGTCACTTGGGCAGAATAACCCCAGGGCTACCCTTGGGCAGGACTGGTCACTTTTTATTCTGGAAGTATAATAGAGGCCAGAAGATCAAAAAGAGGAAGATCTGTGGATTTCTTTTCCCAAACACAGAGCTGTCAGTGTAATTCAGGGATGGGTGCTGGACAGCCCCACTAAGTACCCTGTGTATCCATCACTCACATGCTTATCTTCCCATCATTGTACAGCTCCAGAAAGCCACCACCATGTAATAAATGGCACTCATCCAGCACCAAAGAGAATCCAGAACCAGATCCAGCTCCAAGCTGAAGCTCTTTGTTGGGTAATTTACTTCTTGCTCCCAGGTTGGATTCCAAGACATATGGTCTCCAACCTAAAGTCATTTGATGTAGAATTTTTCCATTTTACCATGGTGCAGAAGTGTACCCATATAACCATTCTGTTATTCACTTTCAGTATAATGTTCAATAAGTTATGTGAGATATCCCACACTGTATTATAGTATAAGCTTTCTCTGTGTGTTGAGTGGGCATTTAGCCGTCCGGTTCAGACACCTGCATCCCACATCAGAGTGTCTGGGTTCAGTTCCCAGCTCCAGCTCCTGATTCCAGCTTCCTGCCAATGCAGACCCTGGGAAACAGTGGTAACATCACAAGTAATTGTGTTCTAGCCACCCACGTGATAAACCTGGATTGAGTTCCCAGCTCCTGGCTGTGGCCCTGGCCCAATCCCAGCTTTTGCAAGCAGTTGGCAGTAGAAGGAAGCTCTCTGTCTCTCTATCTCTCAAATGCATTTTTTTTTAAAATAGGCTTGTGATGGATTATTTTGTCCCACTGCAGGTTAATGCAAGTGTTCTGAGCACGTTTAAGGCTGACTACGGCTAGCCATTGCTTTCAGCAGGTTGGATGCGTTAAATGCCTCGTCAGTGGAGGAGCATCTGCATGCCACAATGAAAGTCACTGTCCTATTTTTCAGACAAGAGGTCAGGTCGTAACTGAATACCTTTGCAGAGACGGTTTCCTGCCGTGGTCCTTACCTTTCTGACCCTCTTTTGTGAGTATAGCAGAGAAAATGTGGGTTTTCCAACCCATAAAGCTTCTAATTACTTGACTTGCAAACATCTGGGTTGTTCTGGCAAAACAAAGCCTCCGATAACAAAGCCATGTTTTCCCTTCTGTTCTTCCAGTCAGTCCCCAGCCTCAATTTCTCTCTTCTCTGCGTATCTTACTCAAGGACACAAGAAGTAGCCAACACGTTCTAAAGTCTGTCTTAACTGTGAAAGTTTTATTTATTAATTTATTTTTATTTGAAAGGCGGGAAGGGGGAGTGAAAGAGAGAGGAAGAAAGGCAGGCTTGGCCGGCGCCGTGGCTCAACAGGCTAATCCTCCGCCTTGCGGCGCCGGCACACCGGGTTCTAGTCCCGGCCGGGGCACCGGGTTCTGTCCCGGTTGCCCCTCTTCCAGGCCAGCTCTCTGCTGTGGCCCGGGAGTGCAGTGGAGGATGGCCCAGGTGCTTGGGCCCTGCACCCCATGGGGAGACCAGGAAAAGCACCTAGCACCTGGCTCCTGCCATCGGATGAGCGCGGTGCGCCGGCCGCAGCGCGCCATCCGCGGCGGCCATTGGGGGGTGAACCAGCGGCAAGAGGAAGACCTTTCTCTCTGTCTCTCTCTCTCACTGTCCACTCTGCCTGTCAAAAATAAAAAAAAATAAAAAAAAAAAAAGAAAGGCAGGCTTCCATTTACTGGTTCTAATTGCCTGCAGCACCAGAGCTGGGCCAGGCCAAAGTCAGGAGCCCTAATTTCTATGTCTCCAGTGTAGGTGGCAGGGACCCAAGTATTTGAGCCATGATCTGCTACCTCCCACGGTGTGCATTAGCAGGACCCTGGGTCAGAAATAGAATGAGAACTCCAACCCATGCACTCCAATATGGAATGCCAAATCTTAACAAGGTTGTGCCAAATACCTACCCCCAGAATTCTTTTTTTTTTTTTTTAAGATTTTAAAAAATTTATTTAAAAGAGTCACCAAGAGAGAAAGAGATCTTCCATCCATTGGTGCACTCCCCAAATGGCTGCACAGCCAGGACTGGGCCAGGCTGAAGCCAGAAGCCAGGAGCTTCATTCGGGTCTCTCCCTCGTGGGTGCAGGGCCACTGCTTTCCCAGGCACATCAGCAGAAAGTGAGATCAGATGTGGGGCAACCAGGATTCAAACCAGTGCCATGTGGGACTGCCATGTGGGATGCCAGCATTGCAGGCAGTGGCCTAACCTGCTACACCACAAGGCTGGCCCTCTACCCCCTAAATTCTATAGAATCCTTTAATGGTATATCATCAGTAGGTTCATGATCTTAGACTAAAAGCTGCTGTAATAAATATGGCATGACTAGCAATTTTGCTATCACATAAAAGGATTGCCAGTTTCTAGCTTCAAAGAGCTGGTACAGCCTACTGCCAACCTTAGCCACACACTTCAGGGTTAGTATTTTCACCACTCACTTCTGATACCAATTCCTATATCACTTAAGGTGCTTTGTATTGCTAGTGACAGGAAACCTGACCATACTAAATTAAGAAAAATAGGTGATTTTTTTTTTTTGCTCATGTAAATGAAAGCTAGAATCAGGGCTGACTTCAGGTACAGATAGCTTGAGTTCTCAACCAGTATCTGCAGTACTTGGTTTTTCTCCATCTCCCAAATCCCCATTTTGTTGGTCTCCATTTCAGACCGCATGTGGGCCAAGGCTGGGTGCAGCAGGTCCAGCCCCCCATCACAGGATGGTGCTTGCCTCTGGCCACAAGTTCCATGATTCTTTTTTTTTTTTTTTTTTGACAGGCAGAGTGGACAGTGAGAGAGAGAGAGACAGAGAGGAAGGTCTTCCTATGCCGTTGGTTCACCCTCCAATGGCCGGCGCACCGCGCTGATCCGATGGCAGGAGCCAGGTGCTTCTCCTGGTCTCCCATGGGGTGCAGGGTCCAAGCACTTGGGCCATCCTCCACTGCACTCCTGGGCCACAGCAGAGAGCTGGCCTGGAAGAGGGGCAACCGGAACAGAGTCCGGCGCCCCGGCCGGGACTAGAACCCAGTGTGCCTCAGCCGCAAGGCGGAGGATTAGCCTGTTGAGCTACGGCGCCGGCCAAGTTCCATGATTCTGACAGTATCGTGGCCTATGCCTTGAAAAGTGTCCTGGGTCAAATGAATGCAAGGCCCTGGTCAGGCAGCCCTGAGTCACGTGCCTTTCCTACGTCTGGTGTGGGAGTGAATGCCTCTCCAGACCACGTCATCTGCCAGGGAGGGAGGTTTCTCTGAGCAGAAATACACAACTGAACCAAAGGACATCCTTGTCAGTGGGGTGAGTGGCAGCTGAGATGCCAACACACAGTGAACTGTATTATAATTTTTCTGCAAAAGAAATACCAATTTATAGTGACAGGGCATGGAAAACTGCAAAATTTGTTTGTAATTATTTTTAAATGGTTTACCCTAGGTTAATTACACTGATAATTATGTGGGAAGAGGATTGTTCCTTTCTTTCTGCTCTTTGAAATCACCTGCCTCTTGTATTTCAGCATTGTGTAAGTAGATTCCTCTTATGAGGCATACATTTAATCAGGTGGTGTTTCCTTTTCCCCCTAAAAAGCTACACCAGGGGGCCTTTTGCAACAGAGGAAAGTGTTTGTAAAACTGAGGGATGCCTAGTCCTGTATCCAAGTGCCTGGGTTTGAGTCCTGGCTCCACTTCCGATTCCAGCTCTCTGCTAATGCACACCTTGGGAAGCAGCAGGTGTTGGCTCAAGGATGCAGGTCTCTGCCATCTACATGGGAGCCTCAAGTGGAGTTTGTGGCCCCTGGCTTGAGCCTGACCCAGCCCCAGCTATTGCAGACTTATGAGGAGTGAGCTAGTGGATGGAAGAAGGCGTGCTCTCTCGGTCTCTGTCTCTTTCCCTTTCAAATAGATGAAAATATATAAATAAAAATAAAGATCTTCCATCTTAAAGAGAGTAACTGAGGGAAGCCAGTACGATAAACATCACTCCACTACCGTGGCAGAAACTGTGCTAGGATGGGTAGTCATGGAAACACAAATTGAAAACCCAGAGTTGTAAACAATGACTGTCCCCAGTTTTGTGCACGTGGCTGTGGTACTGATCCAGCCTGAGCTGATGTGGGGCCTGATTCCTTTTGCTGCTTTTCCCACACTGTTGCTTAAGGATCTTCTGTCTGCTGCTGGCTTTTCATTCCTGTAGCTTAATATGGAAAATTCCTTGGCTGGTTGGCGAGCCTAGTGATTATTGTTTTCCTCTGTCTTCAAGCTCAGACCGAGCTATGAATTGAATGGGGAAGACTTCTGCCTTGAAAATTCGAAGTCCAGAATGATGATTGTCTTAGTTACCTCAGGTTCGCAGTCCTCCAATATCCTGGGTCTTTGGTGATGACTGCCACAGCCACACAAACACGGCCCTCCACTCCCCCGCCCCACGTCCCGCCTTGTCCTCTGCAGAAATAAAATCCTGCAGGCATGGGGCTGCCCAGAGCTGCAAGCCAGCAGCGGTCCCCCACTTCATTCTCTCCTGGCCGTGCTGTCACCAGCGGTGTGACACGGGCAAGTCGCTTACCCTCTGCCCATTGCCTCACCTGTAAACAATAGTATGTACTCAGCTCTGCAGTCTCCTTCAGAGTTAATGTTCTTCATTTAAAAAAAAAAAGATTTTTTTATTTGAAAGGGAAAGTTGGAGATAGGGAGAGACAGAGAAAAAGAGATCTTCTATCTGCCGGTTCACTCCCCAAATGGCGGCAAGGCCGGGGCTGGGCCAGGCTGAAGCCAGAAGCCTGGAACTCCATCCGTGGAGTGGCGGGGGCCCAGGTACTTGAACCATCTTCGCCACTTTCCCAAGGCCCATTAGCAGGGAGCTGGATTGGCAGTGGGACAGCTGGGACTGGCACCTGCTCTCACATGGGATGCCAGCGTCCTTTCTTAAACCTTGTCTGCTGGAAAAGCTGACTCTACTCTGGGAGCCCTGCTTTCATAGAGGAAGGGCAGAGAGCGCTACTGCCTTGGACACCTGTGCGTCATCTACTGCAAAAGTGGGCCCAGGGCCTCTGAGGTCCACCACGTGCTTGGAACTCTTCCCCCAGCCACCTGGGACCTCTCCCTCTCTTCCTGCCTTATTTCCTCCATCCTTGTGTTTTCCTCCCCTCCTTTCTGATTGGTTCGTTGGTTGGTTGGTTTTCAACCTTATAAACCCACTTTTCTTTCCCCATGGCCCAGTGACATAAGGCCACCCGCACTACATGAGGCTGCATGGCTGAGCGCAGTGGTGGCTGACATTCCGATCTGCTAACTTTTCCTCTGGACAACTCCCTTCCAGCAGCTTTTCCCAAGCTTACTGACGTCTAGTCTTGACGTTTCTCATTTATCTTAAAAGAAAGCTCGGTTATGGTGGCATCTGTGAAGGACATCAATTTTCTTATTCTTTCACTATTGAAAACCCAGCAGGTGTCAGGTGCTGTAGTAAAAACCAGGCAGACAGGGCCCCTGCCCTCATGGGGTTTTCTCCCTAATGGGGAGACACGTGTGTGAGTGAGCAGTTCATGAAATGCCAGCTGGTAACATGTGCTGTGCATGAAAGAAAAGGAGAGCGGAGATGGGGCGTGAAGTCGTGCATTTTTGCTGACATCTGAGAAGGAGAAGGAGCCAGGAGAGGAGTTTGCCAGTAAGAGGGCATGTAAGTCTAAGGCCCCAAGATGCAAATGAACTTGGTGCCTTTAATGTATCAAAGGCTGGCAAGTCAATTAGCAAGAGGAGGTGTTACCTCAGAGGATGTCTGAGGGTTGGGGAGGGCAAATCTTATGGGTCCTTGAGGGCCTGGGACAGGAGTCTGGACTTTTTAAGGGAAATGAGAACCCATTAGAGGGATTTATGCAGGGGAGGAACATTATCTGAGCTACGTCTTGTCATGCATAGTTACACACCTCAAAATGTGTTCACAGTTCACCGCATTTACAACTAGTCATTAGGTGGGGCAGGCAAGAGCAGGTGTTGGGTGCAGCTTGGGACATCCGCATCCCATGTCAGAGTGCCTGGTTTGAGTCCCAGGTACCAGGGACATCTACTAGGCTTCCAATTCCAGCTTCCTGCTGATAAACACAGTGGGTGATGGCTCAAGTAACCCGTGTCCCTGCCCCTACATGGGAGACCTGGATGGAGTTCTTGGCTCTTGGCTTCAGTTTAGCCCAGCCCTGGCTGTTGCCAGCATTTGGGAAGTAAGCCAGTGGATGAAAGATCTCTCCATCAGTCTCTCTGCCTTTCAAATAAAATGAAAATAGATCATCTTTTAGAAAATAAAGTAGATGCAAACTCTACACTACCCCTTTCATGTCTTGGGGGTTCCAGCCTTCCACATGACACAGTGGCTTCTAATTGAGCTTTCCCTAGTGGCCGGGAATAGCCACAAACTATTTTTTTGTGTACCGAGAGTGTGTTTGCAAAGGAGGTGTGGGTGTGGTGCCCAGCTTAGAGTACTTCAGAAATAATGCTGTAAACAGGCACGTCGAGAAATGATCCGCTCGCCATGTTCCAGTTTTAGACTCCACCACAGTAGACTTCCCCGAAGACTCACCCAGGCATTTACTTGGTGGTTGATCAAGTGTTTTATCTTCCCAAGGGTTCGTGGAGCAGCAAGTGAATGATCGATGCAGGCCTCACCTTTGTGCGGCCCGTGCCTGTGGTGTTTATCCCCGTGTTAGGTGTGCACTGCACTCCAGATCCCGCATTGGATGAGATGAATGCAGCCCTTCAAGTGGCCCCAGGCAGACAGGGACAGTCCGTTGTTACCCCTGGGTTCGCCTCTTCAGGCAACTGTGCCTGTGGCCTGACGTCAGGCACTTCTTGTGCAATTAGACTCACCCCAGGCAGTTCTGACTTTGAAAGCTTTGACAGCATCTGTCTCTGGGTAGGAGCACTTCTGCTGTTTGGGATGGGGCTCTCCAAGCCGTAGGGAATTTCAAGTTCCTGGCCCTGCCTATTGAATCCTATTGTCTCCTCCCTGCATTGATTCCCACCTCCAGCTAAAATTGCTTTCCCACACTCCCCGCAGCTTAAGAGCCACTGGATCCAGCCCAGCGCCATGACTTTACCGGCAAGGGAATGTTGAGCGGCTGTGGCTTTCCATTACCTCTTTTCTTTAAATCCAGCAGAATCAGGACCCAGGGTGTAGATTTTCCAGGGAGGTTAGTTTCTGAAATATGCCCTGTGTTTCGTTCTTCCGCTGGATACATACTACATGGCGTGTGTTGCAAATTTAAGTCGGAAAAAGATTCCCGATGGGTCAAGCAAAATGAGGAACATCTTCAGATGGTCACCTGTGCCACTTCAGGTTTGGGGCACCTTGTCTTCTGTCGCCGTCCACCTCTTGGAGTCCCTGAATGCCGAGAAATTGGACTTTGCTCCTTCCACCTTTTGTTAAGCAGCTTCTGGGCGAGGGGTCGTCACCCCAGGAAGTGTGGAGGACACAGCAAAGTGTTCTGGCACAGTGATGTGCTCAAGCCGGGTGTCCTGTGGCTTGACATGGACACCACAGTTGCGTCTCGGAACCCATTTGCCTCGATACACCTGACCTGCTCCCCTGGCCGCCTGGTGACTTTCTCCCTGCACACTTGAATGCTCCATGAATGAGGAAGAATCACTTAGCCTGATTATCAGTGTTAAGAGCTTTTATTTCTTGAGTGACTTTTCCTTATTTATAAATGGAATAGGCAGCATGGCGAGTGGTGCTTTCACGTGGAATTTTCCCAAGAGAATCTCAAGCTCTGCACAGTGATTTCTGTGGCGGTGTCCGGAACAAAGCAGGGCTGTGGGGGATGGAGGAGCTCACCTCCCCTGGTCCCCGTCCCAAACACCTGCTCTGCTCACTCTGGGTGGGGAGGAGAAACACGACTTTTTTTTTTTCTCTAAGTTTAGTTTTTTTTTTTTTCCCTTGCTTGCTTCTTAAGGGTAAAACCAATCTAGTTTCTTTTTCTGTAGCAAAGGAAGAAGGAACAAACAACAAGTTAATCAGACAGGAAGCGAATAACCACAGCAGGACGCCTGCCTCTGACTCAGTCACACTGAGCGCGAGGCCAGAGCTGTGCTCGCGCATGGCTGCCCCCAGACGACCCTGCCTGGGCCTGAGAGGATGATGGCTTTTTCAAGGACAGTTTGCTCTCCTGGCTCGGGTCCCTCCTGCTCTCTGTCTGCTGGTGGCCCTGACCATGCCTTTCACGGTGCCCCGTAACGGTAAGAAAAGTTGTGTTCAAACCAAATATGTTTCCTTCATCAGCGAGATGGGGGAGCAAAATGGCCACAGAGTGTTGAGATACGGTTGTGTGGTTTTCACCGGGAGACAGTGTGATCTGTTCCTGTGGCCCGGAGGTGACTGTGGCTGATCCACAACTCGTGTTTGGAGCCTGAATGGGAGCAGGTTTTTCAGTGGAATTGTTTCTGACCACTGGACATGCCTGGGCCCGCAGGAATTTCTTTCCTATTTTCCCATTTCGAATGGGGGCTCCTGTCAGCAGTTACCCCTCTTCAGTGTAGGCTCTTGCTGTCCACACAACTGCTTTGAACCTTCAGTCTGGCTGGCAACCCTGAATGCTTCTAAAGTGGAAGGAGTTGTTGGAAGCCTCAGACTCAAATGCCAGTGCCATGCGCCTCAGCTGTTTCTGGTGCTGCCGGAGTTTTTCTGAAGTTCAGATCCCACACCATAGCAATCCTAGAGTCTTTTAGGAAGAAGACAGTTCATAGTTCATCTTTTTTTTTTTTTTTCTAATTAGAGAGTGAGCATTCCATCTGCTAGTTCACTCCTCATGCCCACAGTGGCTGGGGCTGGACCAGGCCGAAGCCAAGAGCTCGGAATTCAATCCAGGTTTCCCACATGAGCTGTTGGCACCCAACTACTTGAGCCAGCACCACTGCCTTCCAGGGTCCCCACTGGCAGGAAGCTGGAGTCAGGAGCCAGCGGTAGGAATTGAACTCAGGCACTCCCATGTGGGACATGAGCGTCTTCACTGGCATCTAAACCACCAGGCCAAATGCCCACTGTCAGTTTGTTTTTGCGAAGACCTTGCACAGCTACTATTAAATGCTATAGCATTTTTATAAGCATTTATATTTGATGTGATTACTATTTTGACATAAAAATTGTAATTTTTAAATTGTAGCGCTATGTAATCAGAGACCTACAGAGCAGGATTAAAGAAACTTTTTGTATTAAATTGTTTTCCTCTAGGATATGTATTTTTAAAAAGGCAGTGTGACTTATAATGCTTTTCCTCCTTGGAGAAATAAAAAGCCTTAACAAATTAATTGGGCACATTCCACTTTAATGATTTAATGGCCTAACTGGAGTATACAGAACAGGGAGAAGTGATGAACGGAGAGATGCAGTAAGAGTCCAGTTAAGCAAAGTAGGTCAGTTTGCCAGAGAGAGAAAGAAGTGAAAGGCCAGGCGAGGAAGGTAGGACATTGAGAGGAAGTGAAGCTGGGGCAGGTGTTGAGGCCGACGTGTGCAGAAGCCGTCCTGTTGCAATACACCTGCGTTGTGAATCTTAGAGTATTATTTGTTAACTTCATAAAGCTTTGCTGTTTCTGAACTGGAATATTCTCTAGTTGAGATTCTTCTCTTTAGAAATCTGACGAGGTTAAGTGATTTACCTAAAATCACAACCAGGTTTTGAAAGCCCTTTGAAGAGTTTATTTATGGGCTGCGTGTTGACAGCTGTAGCTGCCGCAGTCGCTGAACTCTTAAGGGTTGCACACCCTCTGGATGAACTGCATTATCCAGGAACTCCCTATGAAAATGACTCCCTGGGGTCCACAGCAGTTTCACTCTGAGTTGATGGAATCAAACTCTAGATCTGGCCCATAGGTCTGAACTTCCGCAGCCTTTGCTAAAATGTAGCCGGAAGCGAGCTGCCCACTTCCTGGACGCTTCAAGTTCAATGCTCTTTTGAAGTCTGTTTAACAAATTTCACTGGTTCTTTAAATTGTGATGATTTTTTTTGCTCTAAGGTGGGGCTCGTTTTGTTTCTCCAAATTATCATGCTTGTACTTGTTGGTGGATAGAGCATTGCACTTGAACTGCCACAAATACGTGTCTGTATCTGGCAGCCTCAGTCCTGAGAATTAAAACTGAGCAAATATTTGAGTAGGGAATGCCTTTGCCAGAATGCCTGTCTGGGAGATTCCAGATGCATTTTATACATATCTCCTTTCACTGTTCTTTGGTCAGAAGATTGTATGGTGGACACACATAGGCTGGAGTCTCTGTCAGCTCCTGGTTTCTCTCTCGTGGGTAAACGGGGAAAGGTGGTCGTATTTCCTGGCCTCTTACCATGTGTTATGCTATTTACTGTGGCTTATTTTATGTTAGCAGATGGCTACTACTCACTAAGCACTGTCTTACTGAACTCTTAAATAACCCTACTGAGTAGGCACCATTGTCACCATTTTATCACAGAAACTGGATCTAGAAGGCTAAGTAATCTGCCCCGGCCACTGATAACTAAGCGTGGAGGAAGTCTGCCTGTTGCCAGGCCCCTTTCCCACAGGTGCAGCTTGGAGCCACTGAAATAAACTTTCTGGGGTGGTTGTTGTTTCTGAGGTCTTTTTCAGTTCTGGGAATCTGGGATGCAAGTATTTTGTTTTAAATGTCACCACAACAATAAATATCTTTAAAATGAATACTTTCAAGTATTCCTTTCTAAGTCTATTGACCTTTTCAGAAGTAAAGTTGGTGATGCTTCGGCTTATGTTGCAAGGCTGTATTTTAAATGGTAAAATGAATGCAGTATCTTAAGCATGTTGACATACATGCTGTGTGTGCGTGTGCAGAACAGGCAGATCTTAATTCTCTGGTAAAACTCAGTGGGTTTAGGTGGGCAACATACTGCCTGCTATGGAGTAAGCTGCTGCATCCCACACTGGAACGTCTGGGACTGAGTCCCCCCTCTGCGCTGGGTCCATCATCCTGCTGTTGTGCCTGCGGGGAGGCAGCAGATGATGGCTCAAGTCCTTGGCTCCCTGCCACCCACATGGAGACCTGCATGGAGTCCTGGCGCCTGGCCTCAGCCTGGCCCAGCCCTGGCTATTGCAGACATTTGGGGAATAAGCCAGTAGATGACGATTCTTCACCCCACCCCCACTCTTTCCCTCCTTCTCTCTCTCCCTCCCCATTCAAATAAATAAAAACAAATACACTTTAAAATAAAACTCGATGGGTACTGACAATTTAGGAAAGTTTCATTTTGAGATTTGAGCCACTGTAAGAGAATGTTGGGGAGACTGGAGAGGCAGAGGGAGGAAAGGCAGGGCTTTTCCTAGGTGAAGAAAGGGCAGAGGGGTTCCTTCCCTCAGCTGGACAACAACAGGTGGGTGGGTCAGTCACGGTTTTCTCTCCATTAGAAGGGTCTTGGATGTCTGTGCATTTGCATTAATTTTTGAATTAAATGCGTGTGATAGTGGGATTTTCTAACATTGCTTCTTAACAGCCTTTATTTCCCCAGCTGTGTCTTTTCTGGGAAAGCTGTGAATTTGCATCCAAGGTCCTGGCCAGTCTTAATGACATTATAGATGCTTCAGAATGTCTTGTTTGGAAGATGCCTCTCTCCTCTCCCCCAGATCAGCTCTCTAAAACAACTCTCAGAGAAGCCTTGCTAAGATAGCTAAGGACTCCTCAGAGTACAGGAGAGACCCAGTCCTTTGTCATTAAGAGCTGCCCCAAGCAGAAGTGACGTAAGCTCTTCTTGTTAGTCATGCACATGCATTCTTCCACGTTGTTTTAAATGATATTCACGAGAAAAGAGCAGGTGCATTGTTGAGAATTGAGGGCTTTCACACGTAACAGGTGTGCGTTCCACAGGCCGCTCTGCTGGAGAGTCACAGTGATTGGCAAGGAACAGGGCAGGGCTTGTCAAGAAAAGCTGCCCGTCTCTGCCTTGACTTGCTCTGGGGTCCAGCTGCCTTTTCTGTTTTCCCTCTTGTGTTGATTATCCTGTTGCTCTGAGCGAAGAGTAACACTGAGAGAAAGAAACCTTAGAACTTTCTAAAATGGCCGGAAGACATGGTGGGGGCAGGTGAGGGCGGGGTGGGGCAAGATGGAGATGTGGCCTCGTGACCCCTGTCGTAAAACAGAAACTACAAGCAGCTGTGGCTGGGAAGAGATCATGCTGAAGAAACGATGGCCGTCGCTTACTGTGAGCATCGCGTTTCCTGTTGAGCGTTCTTAGAGGAAGTGAAGAACAAGGCCAAGTCCATCTTAATTAGTTCCAATGGTCTTTGGATCTCAACTGCATCCAACTAAGTTTGCAGAGGGAGGAGTCTAAAAAGCAGAACCAAGAATGATTGTGAGTAGGAGTCCCAGGCTGACTTTGAGCTAAATGCTTCTATTTTTGCAGTGTAATTTGGAGTGGAGTCATTGCCTTTGTGATGCCTGTCCTTACAGTTGTCTGTCACGGTGGTCATGGCCCAGTATGAACTAGAGAGCCTTTTCTCATGAAGACGCCATTGAGTAACACATAAATTTCCTTCTGTTAATGTGTTTTGGTCAAACAGTTGTATGTGTGATTGTTTATACGTGTGTGTGTGTGTAGAGAGAGAGAGGAAGAGATAGTTATAAGCTAGACACATATGCATCAAAATAACTCGAGTTGGGGTGGGCATTTGGCACCACTTGGGACACTCACATCCTACACTGGAGAGCCTGGGTGTGAGTCCCAGCGCCACCCCCATCCCAGTTTCCTGCTGATGTGCACACTGGGAGGCAGCAGGTGTAGACTCAAGTATCCCTGCCACCCACGTGGTAAACCTGGACCGAGTTCCCAGCTCCCAGCTCTGGCCAGGGAGGTGCTGGCGTTCCCAAGGTGAATCAGCAGATGGGATATTTCTTATCTCTTTGCCTCTCAAATGATAAAAATTAAAAACAAAAACCAAAGGACAAAAGTTATCTATGAGTACTATTACCCTCAACCCTTTTTCATCTAAAATTGCATGATTACTGAATGCTTCCTTCAGTGGCTAATATAACTGCAGCGTTTTGTTTTCATTTTTGTGTTGTATGTTCTCTGCAATGGTCCTTTTGTAAGTGGGGGTGGGGGAAGGGAAGTCTCAAAAAGAAAAAAACTGAAGAAGCCAAGAGCACACAGGACACACATAAAAGAAAATGAGCTAAGAACATTAAAAATGAGCAAAAAATAAGTGAATATAAGTAACAGAACAATGAGCAGTTAGACCTGTGGGTTTGTCCTATTGCTTTATTTCTATGCTTTCCCCGCTCTCAACTACACACACACATGCATGCGCACACACACTTACAGCAAATAAAATATCCTTCTACCAATTCGATCTTCTTGAAAAAAGAGTTCGCATTTCCCCCATTCAATTTAGGTAGGAGAGTACTGAAGGGTAGCTTCTAATGGGATTTGTAGGACGTAGTGCTTTGTGTTTATAGATGGTCCAAGAAGTGAAAAAACATAACTGGATAAGGCCGCTTATGTCTCCTCCAGTAACCCCCTCCCTGGCTGCAGGATCAGAGACTGGCCTTCCAGAGGTGGCCGGCTGCACTTGCTGGGTGCTGTTGGGCTTCTCTCCCTCCTCTGTAGTGTGGGCCTCACATGGTGAGATCTAGAATGAATATGAGGTTGGCGATGAGAAACCAAGAGCAAATTCTGCTGATCCCACAGAGATGGCTCCTTCTGCACTCAGAGATGCTGCTGCTGTCCTGGATAAAGCCATTAGGAAACCATGAGTTAGTTCTATGGGGGCAAGTCTGGACGGAACTGTGGGCTGTGGAGGAGCCTCTAGGTGGCACGACATTGGGGAGATAATGTCTCCTGCATGAGGTGGGCAGTGGGCTGAGAGATTCTCTTTCCCGCCAGGTGTCCCTAGGGTTAACAAATGGGTCCAGGCTGCCACGTGCCCTCACTGGTCTCAAATCAATGTGTGATGTCGTCTGAGTGTTAAACCATGATGTTGACTGAATTAATAATATAATGAAACCAGCAACCAACTGTTTAATTCACAGAACTAGGAAATTCCAGAATTTCTACATATTTTTATAAAGTGTTTAATTTTTATTTATTTTCATTTTATTTGAGAGAGAGAGAGAGAATCTCCCATCCACTGATTCACTCTCCAAATGTCCTCAACAGCTAGGGTTGGGCTAGGCCAAACCAGAAGCCCAGATCTCAATCCAGATCTCCCATATGAGTAGCAGAGATGCAACTACTTGAACCATAATTTCTTTTTTTTTTTTTTTTTTGACAGGCAGAGTGTACAGTGAGAGAGATTGAGAGAGAGAGAGAGAGAGAGAAAGGTCTTCCTTTTGCCGTTGGTTCACCCTCCAATGGCCGCCGCATCTGGTGCGCTGCGGCCAGCGCACCGCGCTGATCTGATGGCAAGAGCCAGGTGCTTATCCTGGTCTCCCAAGGGGTGCAGGGCCCAAGCACTTGGGACATCCTCCACTGCACTCCCTGGCCACAGCAGAGAGCTGGCCTGGAAGAGGGGCAACAGGGACAGAATCCGGCGCCCCAACCGGGACTAGAACCTGGTGTGCCAGCGCTGCAAGGCGGAGGATTAGCCTATTGAGCCACGGCACCGGCCCATAATGTCTTAATATTGGTGTATATTTGTGGGGGGAAAGTGGTATTTAAAGTCATTTGCGCAAAAAAGTTTGCCTTGTTCTCTCAATCCAGAAATCCAGTTCCTTTCTGAAAGGTTTATTGGTAGACCTCTTCCCTTACCTCAACTGTCTTTCACCTAAAACTTGATGATTTTTAAATTATTTACTCTGCTATTAAAGGCTTGGCGATCCCTCACATACTCTAGGGACCATGTAGATGTTTATGTTTCTTTAATGTGTGACAGTCCAGAAATATTTGGGGTGAGAAATCAACTAAAAGGCATTAACTCAAAAGTGATTTTCTTATCGTTTCTACAGTGGATACCAGAAAAACCTCTGTTTTAAAACTGTGCTAGGACTGCCACAACCATATTGCACAAGCCAGTCGGACCAAATAAAAGAAACAGGCAGAGGCCACAAGTCGAAGGCCAGAGCGCAGGCAGGCTTAGTTTCTCCTGAGGTCTCTCTCTCTCAGGCTGGTGGATGAACCTTCTTGCTGTGTCCTCACATGGTCTTTTCTCTGTGGACATGCAGTATCTCTTCCTCTTCTTCTTCTTCTTCTTCTTCTTTTTTTTTTTTTTTTTTAAGATTTATTTATTTGAAAGGCAGAATCACAGAGAGGCAGAGACAGAAAGAGAGAATCTTCCATCCACTGGTTCACTCCCCAAATGGCCACAATGGCCAAACTGGGCCAATCTGAATCCAGGAGTTCCTATGAGTCTCCCACGCGAGTACAGGGGCCCAAGCACTTGGGCCATCCTCTGTTGCTTTCCCAGCTGCATTAGCAGGGAGTTGGATTGGAAGTGGAGCACCCAGGACTTGAACTGGAGCATATATGGGATGCCGGCACTGCAGGCATCAGCTTTACCCCCTATACCACAGCATCGGGCCCTCTTCCTCTTAGAAGGACACCTGTCACATTGGATCAGGGGCCTCAGCTTACTGGTCTCATTTGAATTTAGTCACCTGCTTAAAGGCCCTATCTCCAAAAACAACCACATCCCGAGGTTCTGTGGTCAGGACTTCCACTCGCGAACTTGCAGAGGATGCAGTTGGGCTCCTAACACTGGGAACAAGAGCCTTTTCCATCCCTGGGGCTTTCCTTTGTTCATGTACAGCCCAACTCACCAGGGGAACACTGGAGAAAGTCTCACTTTTCGCTCTATAAAATGTAAGTTATTTAAACATTGACATTTTTTAAAAATGCCCATTAATTCTCAAAAGAGATGTGTTCCTAACAGTTTGGTACCTGGGTGGGTGGCAGGCAAGGTTCAGCCCCTGGCCAGACGTGGCCCCAGTTGTAGAGAGCCTGGCTGGGGTTGGGGGCAGGCCACGGGGCACAGCGCTTTCTGATGCAGGACAGAGCAGACCACACTTCGGCAACTGCTGCCCTTGTCCTTGCCCTTGTTCTGGGGCATCCCCTGACCTGAGGATGGAGCTGCCTCTGTGGCCACGCTCCGGCTCAGAGGCAAGCAGCACATGCAGCCAGGCCCAGTGGGCAGGCTGCCTCCTTCCCAGCCCGTGCAGCTCTCTGCAGCCACTCTGGGCAAAGCCAGGGCTCCTAGGCCAGCCCCAGTCCATTCCTCAGCCGCCAGGCACTCAGGGCCCACCCTCACCTTGGGAGTGGCTCTCAGGCAGCCCACTGAGGACTCCCTCGCCTGAGCCGTGCCAGCACCTTGCCTCCCACCATTCACAGATGGAAAGGGTGGCTCAGAGAGGCAACTCTTGTCCCAGGTGACTGGGTGGCAGAGCAGGGAGCAAGAACCAAAACTGACACAGGAGCCATGTTCTCAAGTTTTCATTCGCTTGACTATACTGGTGTCTGGCGCAGCCCATGGGACTCCCTCTCTGTCTGTTTGAAACATAAAATAGTGTGCAGAGGAGTACAAAGGAAAGGGATTCAACTGAAGTACGTACTTCATTCATGTGTTTAAACAAGATCTAGCCACAGCTCTAAACACTGCCAGCATTTCAGAGATCTGCAACAGTTGTAATTGATATAAAAATATCACATGAGAAACAATGCAAGAATCTCAGGTGGTGCCAGCGCTGTAGTGTTGCAGGCTAAGCCTCTGCCTGTGGTGCTGGCATTTCACATAGGTGCTGGTTCATGTCCTAGCTGCTCCTCTTCTGATCCAGCTCTCTGCCTATGGCCTGGGAAAGCAGTAGAAGATGGCCCAAGTGGTTGGGCCCCTGCACCTGCATGGGAGACCTGGAAGAAACTCCTGGCTTTGGATTGGCTCAGCTCTAGCTGTTGCGGCCATCTGGGGAGTGAACCAGCAGATGGAAGATTTCTCACTCAGTCTGTGTCTCTCCCTCTCTCTGTTAACTCTACTTCTCAAATAAATAAATAACTTTTTTAAGAAAACTTTTTTAAGAAAAAGTCTCAGGTACAGTGGTTTGTGGCTTATATTTATAATTGAAGGAAATGCTAAATTTCAGTTCAAGTTTAATGGAAATAACATGTACTTTTTTCAGCCAAGTTCACAAATCCCTGAATTCCATACCTTGACCCTGTGGTACAAGGATCCAGGCACGAGGGCATACTCTGGTTGGAGCTGTGCCCTGTGCAGAGGTCCCTCTGAAAGGCCCAGCTCTGGCTCTGATGGGGGCTGACTCCACGAGAGGAGGGAAGCCCCAGTCTCCCCAGGCTTTAGGGTCCTTCCCTGGGGAAGTCAGGGCCAGGAATGTAAGTCCTGGTGGTAACAGTAGCAAGTGGCTCGCAGATAGGCCTGATTCTTTCTTGTGTTTATTTGTGTGAGTGTGTGTGTGTGTGTGTGTGTTCATTTCTATTTGAGAGTGCGAGAGAGAGAGGGGGGGGGGGATCTTCCATCTACTGGTTTACCTTTCAAATCCCCCCAATAGTCAGGACTGGGCCAGGCCAAAGCCAGGAGCGAGGAACTCATTCTAGGTCTTTCACGTGGGGGTAGGGACCCAGGTACTTAAGCCATCTCCTGCTGCCTCTGAGAGTGCTCATTAGCAGGAAGCCGTATCTGAAGCAGAGGCAGGACTCAATGTGAGGCCCTCTGACAGGGGATGTGGGCATCTGCTGTGCCCGTGGTGCCCACCCCCGAGGGTGCACTAGGGGAGATGCTAGGAGCTGTGCCAGTGTGGAGCACTAGGCTTGTTTGGGCGGTCCCTGCTTCTCACTCTACACACACTAAGAGTCGCCCCTGGTGCTGGATTTGGGGGACACCTGGTGGACTCAGAGTCTAGTGGGAAGACGGCCAAGAAGTGGGCCCACCTTCTTTGGCCCACATGGTTAGCGACATGGCAGGATGGGAGTCTGGGGCTGCTCGCAAACTTCCTCTCAGGCCCCATCCTGTTCGCAGTCCAGACCACACTGAGCAGCTGGTCAGCGAGGAGGAGAAGGGGTACATGCCTGCGTCTGTGATCTCGCTCTGCGTCGGAGTGGCAGTGGGAATGGGTCCTCCAGAGGGCAGTGAGAGGTGGGGGCAGGAAAGCAGTGGCAAATGCCGCCTGCTGAAGCCGAGAGCAGAGACGGCAGCGAGGCCTGCGGCAGCCTGGGCAGGGTGAGGGCGCTCACCCGGAGATCCTCTGCCCCTCCTGTTGGAGGCGGCCCGCAGGGCAAGCCCTGCTGCTTGCAAGACCCTGAGGTCCCTCATGGGTTCTCACTCCCTAAACCTTGGCTTTGCCTGCTCACCTCTGCAGTGCAGCCCTGGCCCTGGCCTCAGCCTTGCCCACTGCCGTCTGGACCAGGAAGCTGGCACTAGTCCCTCCTGGGCATGGCGTCCAGGAGTTTATCTGTGAGTCATCAGTGCACGGATACTACTAAAACAGCAGCCACAGAGTGCTGTAATTCATGGTGCAGTGCCCTAGAAGGGTCCCCATTCCTCAGCCTGGCCCCTCAGCTGTGCAGGGCACAAGTTCAGTTTATCTCTGCAAGCAGGGACTAAGTCACAAGAAACAAACCCATGAGAGGCTCCTGATAGTTGACCAGAATTCACTCACTGCTAGGATAATAGGGTGACAGAGACTGGCTGGTGAACCAGTGTCAGGATAAACCAGGGTCTCGAGGGATGTCCCTCCCCGGGACCCTTGGATGACTGTTCACGGAGCTCGTCCTCTGGGTGCATGGGCTGAGCAGGCTGCTTCCAGCCGTTAGCACACTACTGCTTTGCCCCTGGCGTCTTTCAGTTAGTTGGGCCTGAATTCAGTTTCCGATTCCTGCCCTCCCTCCTGGTCCTAGGAGATGCCTGGGCCGCAAACTTCTGAAGGTGCCTGCTGCAGCTGCAAAACCCCCTCCCTAGGGGCCCCTGACCCAGGCACCCAACCCTGCCTACAGGTCCCACTAGCTGGTGTCACTGCAGAAAAGATACACACCTGAAAAGACTCCTGTCTAACTGAAAAACAGAGTCCAACCTACTGAGCAGGTGAGCAGTAGCCCTCATGAACCTGTCGGCCAGAGAGTGGGGCAATGTGATCCAGTAGGGGCCAGCAGGACGCGATTTGAATGAATCGCCACAGCGCCTTCTCGCAAGTGACTTACGTCTCCGAGGCCCAGTGTCCTCGTCTATAAAAAGCCCGACCGTGCCAGTGTGCAGTGTCGTGCCGGTGTCAGACACTGAAAGTAAAGCGCCCTGGATCCACCTGGGACCCCCCAGATGCTGTTGCTGTGGCAGATGCTTGAAAAATGTCATTTCCCAGACAGCCCACTTGGGACGGAGCCGTTGTGAATGGTCACCATTTCTGTTCCCAGCAGCTGAGACAAGTCCAGCAGTGTCTTTTTAGCTTTCTCATTGCAAGCCATCTAGCAGGATTTTAATAGAAAGCATTTGTTTCAAGGTACATGTTTTTCATGTTAACTTTTAGTGATTTAAATAAATTAGTATTTTAAATTCTAAGAGTTTTCTGCAGTTAAGGGGCTACTGAGAATAAAAGAAAAATCATTCTGCAGTTTGGAACTCAGGACACAGGTTATATGGGGATAAGGTCACCCAGGAGACCCGTGACCAGGCCCCCCCCCCCCCCCCAGGCTTAAGGCTCAGACCCTGCTACCACAGGCCTGCTGAGATCTTAGTGCCTGGGAGCGACTGAGGGATCTTGTGAAAAATGCCGATTCATACTTGGGGAAGGGAGGGGAGGGGGCTGAGAGCCAACCTATCTAACCACTCCTAAGAGGTACTCGTGCCCAGATCTGGGGCCACACGGGAGCAGCAGGACTGGGTGCGAAAAGCTGGCATTACTGAGGGTGAGAACAGGAGGTGAGAGAGGCATTGGCCAGGACGAGGACCAGGAACTGATGAGGCTCAGGAACGGACTCCGAGAGTTGAGGAGGGGGGACAGGACTGGGAGCCGTGTGACTCCTCAGGCGCTTGCGTGCCATCACCTCTTCTGTTCCAGGTGTTTGCCAGGCTGCCCCCTCCCACCCAGGTTTCCCTAAACCCCCCACTCAGCCCTAAAGTCGGCTGGGCCTCTGCCCCCTTTGCATGCACACGGGGCAGAAAAGCTCTCCTGGCTTTTGCAGTGAGCACTTGGCAGTCACAGGCTGACTCTGCTCCTTGCCCTATCTTTGTGTCCACTTAGCTTCTGTAAGGAAATGGATCCTGTAAGGAATGGCTGCACTTTGAGGGCCCCAAGGGTAAGGACAGTCCACCCCCCCATCTCACCTGTCTTCCCACCCCACACAGTCCTGTCTCCTTCCTGGGGCATGGTGGGGACTCTGCAGGCAGGATGAGAGATAGCTTCCTCTTTGTGTGTCGAACCCTCGCCAGCAAAGGTCCAACCCATGGAGTCACGCACGACATGACCGCTGTTGATCGGTTCTCAAGGAACTTTTATTTTTAGTGATAGAAGAAGGAAAGGAGAGAAAGAGAGGGAAGCAGCCGAGAGAAAGCAGAAAGACTGAAGAGGCTGCTCCGCGTTCCCGCCCCTAACACGGTCTTTTGTCCATTCCCAGTCCCCCAGGGCTAGGGCGAGTAGTCCATCAATCAGATCAAAGGGCACGCATAGTCTCAGGTCAAGGTGTATCTCATCCCATCAGGTCGTTTGCAAGTCCTTTCAGGTCAAGGTGTGTCTCATCTCATTTCCTTGACCTTGTTCTGCTCCGCAGGATGAGGCAGTGCAATGAGGAGGTCCCCACAGGTGGCTGGCCTGTGGTTCCCCACATATGTGCTCCTGCAGTGCACGCCAGGCCCAGACTAGTGCACGAGGCTGTGCGTGAGAATTACAGCAGGCCAGAGGATGGGCAGAGTCACGGAGACACGTGAACAAGGGGAGCCAACCGAAGCGGCTTTGCCTCCCGTCAAATTTGGCTAGGGTTCTTTCCTGGTGGTTTCATGGAAACTGCCCTGCTGACTCAGGCCAGGGGCTCAGGGGCCATCTCACTCTGCCAGGGCCTGCTGTGGCAGGTGGTGGCACTCACCTTGTGAGGCCTGGGTCTGGCTCCCCGTCTCTTCAGGCCCCCAGACTCAGAGGCCCCACTGCTAGCCTCCTTCCTGTGCAGCAACCTCTTGACCAGGAAGTAAAGGTAACCCTGCCTCTTGTGTGAAGCTGCCACTTTGGTGGCAAAATGGGGAGGAAAGTCAGGACAGGGTATTACTGAGAAATCTAACAGATGGCTGTGTTTTGATTTTACAGATTTATCAGCAAGACTGTTGAGAGCCTAACTGTCCAAGATGCCCGTCCCTCCGCCTCCGGCACCCCCACCGCCACCAACATTTGCCCTGGTGAGTGTCCCATTCAGTTTCTGTGCACAGAGCAGGCCACGTGAAGGCAGAAGCTGGCACACCCATGTTTGCTCTGAGTGTACTTGTTTCTGGCCTCGTGAACCAAGCCCTGACACTGGGCGAATCCAGACAGCATGGAGGGTTTTGTTTGTAAAGGGTCTCCTGCAGAGCACACGTGTCCTGTAAGGGGAGTGTGCTGGCCCAGGTCAGGGGCTCATGGGAGCTGTTCCCAGAGCAGCATGCGCTGTTTCCACTCAGGTGAACTCCACGTGTAGATGCCAGCGTACGGCTCGTGGGCAGGACAGTGCAGAACCACAGGTCCGTGTGTCCACAGAGCTTCCCTTGAGGCGTCTTCCACCGTCACTCCTTGCTTCTCCTCTCCTCTTCCCCTTCCTTCCCGTTGTGTTTTTGACAAAGATTATGTTCCCAGCAATCCCACACTCTCACGGCCCCCTTTAAATCTATCCTCACAGTCAGAAGTCTACTCCGCAAAGGAGTTTGTTCCCTGGACTCATCCTGGTTCTTTGCTGGGCCTGGCTGGGGAAGCTGCAGCCCTCTCCAGGAGGAGCCTCCAGAAAGGCTCCAGGACACACTCTACTGCCAACCACACCGTGGGGGATGCCGTCCCTGCTCCGGAGCCTCACGCTGATGCTGCCCATGGGGAAACTGAGGCTCGGAGAGGAAAAGTCTCCTGCCTCAGGCCTTTATGCGATGCGTTTATATAAACCACCTGAGGCTGGAATCTAGTTGGGTAGAACTGATCTTTTTTTAAGAAAAGATTTATTTATTTATTTGCAAGGCAGATATACAGAAAAAGAAGGAAAGAGATTTCTTCTGTTCACTGGTTGACTCCCCAAATGGCTACAACAGCCAGGGCTGGGCCAGGCTGAAACCAGGAGCCAGGAATTTCTTTGGAGTCTCCCAGTGGGTGCAGGGACCCAAGCACTGGACCATCTTCCACTGCTTTTCCCAGGCACATTAGCAGGGAGCTGGATCAGAAGTGGAGCAGCTGGGACTCGAACCAGTGGGAACTGGCGCACATGTGGGATGCCAGCACTGCAGGCAAAGGTTTAGTTTTCTACACCAACTGCCAGCCCCAGAACTCAGCATCCTCTAGCTCATTGCTACTCAGTGTGGTCCTTCAAAAGCTTGTTGAGCGACCCCAAGGACCCAGAGGGCAGAAATTCAGAGTAAACATTTGGAAACATTGGTAGCAATTTGACAGTACTTTTGTAGCCTAAGATGATAATCTTATGCCTGCTTCTAAGATTGGAGTTTTTTGTCTTTTTAAACCAATTCTTAAAAATAATTCATTTTTTTAAAAAAAAGGTTCGTATTATGGATTAGACAAAAAAGTTTTAAGCTAGTCCTTCACCTGGGTAAGTTTCAGCAGCTCTCAAGTGGCTAAGATAGCAAGATGAGTTTATTTGTATTTCCTTAAAAGTGTGGGCTGCACATGACTGCCAGATAGTACATTAACTTATTTTAAAAATTTTAATGCTCAGGAATTTATTTTAATGTATATTCTAAAAATAACTAGCACATCAAACATGATTTAATAGTGGATTAATTGAAAAGAAGATAATCATTGAGAAACAGTATAGCAGGAGTGGGCACTTAGCCCAGCAGTCCACTGCCCACGTCCCTCACCAGAGTACCCGAGTTCAGGACCCAGCTCCAGCTCCTGACTCCCGCTTCCTACTGGTACAGATTCGAGAAGAATTCTTAAAAAGAATGACATGGGGGTCAGTGCTGAGGCGCAGTAGGTTAAGCCGCCTCCTGTGGTGCCAGCATCCCATATGGGAGCTGGTTCAAGTCCCAGCTGCTCCTCTTCCAATCCCGCTCTCTGCTGTGGCCTAGGAAAGCAGTGGAAGATGGCCGAAGTGCTTGGGCCCCTGTACCCACATGGGAGACCTGGAAGAAGATCCTGGCTCCTGGCTTCGAATTGGCCCAGCCCTGGCTGCTGCAGCCATGGGGGGGGGGGGGGGTGAACCAGCAGATGGAAGATCTTTCTCTCTGTTTCTCCTTCTCTCTATCTATAACTGCCTCAAATAAATAAATCTTTAAAGGAAAAAAAATAAGAATGACATAGGGTCTGAAACTTTGGAGAATTTGCAGCCTGAAAACCAAGAGCCTTACTAAGAAGCTTCCAGTACCCCACCTGGCTGGCTGAGTCTTGCAGTGTGTGGTTTTCATTTAAGAGAGGAGTACACATTTGTATGGTTTCCTTTCAGGCCAATACCGAGAAGCCTACCCTGAATAAGAGAGAGCAGGCTGGGAGGAATGCTCTGCTCTCTGACATCAGCAAAGGGAAGAAACTGAAGAAGACAGTCACCAATGACAGAAGTGCACCGATACTGGACAGTAAGTGAAAAGGGGCTGTTTTCCGTGGAGCTAAATGGTTTATGGCCTAACAATCAACTCTGCCCCTCCTATGTTGGTTAACAACAGCTGCAAAGCTAGCAAAATAAGGGACTGTGTCAGTCATTGTAGGCCACGGCTTTGGCTTGAGTTCCCCTCTAATGCTGCAGGAAGCCAGTATAATAATTCTTTGTCCAGGACATACACAGCAGCCATTCTCTGAATTATTCACAACACTTTCTGGAGATTAACCCATTGGCTCCTGGCAGCACAGAGCAGGAGGCATTGTGAAATATGGAAAGACCCTTAGCCCTGAAATCACAGGATGTGCGTTCAAGTCCCGCAACACCCCTTAGGTACCATCTCCAAACCTCCTTTTCTCCATTTGTACCTGTTCTGCTGACCTCACAGGGTTGTTGTAATCTTCAGTTGGTAGAATGCCTGCAAAAGTGCTTTGTTGAGAACAAAGTGTAAGATGTGGATTGCTAGGAGCTTGCCGAGAGGAAATGAGATCACAACTGTGCTTATGTACCCATCTAAGCCTGAGATGCTCCTGGAACAAGGCAGGGTTCATATAAACAGGCACCCGCAAAACAGGCTACTTCTTAACATTAGCGCTGGAATGGGAAATGCCCCAGGCCTACCATCCACTGGCAATTGGTGGCCAGGATGCCTCACATTCCTAGGCCTCCTCCAGCTTTGTCCCAGTGCACAGGTCCCATGTTGGCTCACTAGGAAATGGAATCACCAGATGAGCCTTGTTGGCCAGTGGTTGATGATGCAGGACTGTAACAATGGAGGATTCAACCTGTTGAAGGGGAATTGCTCGGAGAAGTAATTAGTGGGTAGAGAAGGAAGAAGGGGTGGAGTTCAGGTGAGTGTGGGAGGAAAAGAGAAGATGAGCAAGACGAGGCCTTTGACTGTTGTTCAGTTACCAGGCAGGGTGGTGCAAACGAGAAGGTACCACCTCTCAGAAAGGGAACTATTTTGGTTTTTGACTCTTGACACATTCTGACCGCTAAGTCAAAATGTCCACAAAGCTGATGTGGTTATTGTATAATCCCTTAGTCCTCCTGACCAGTATCTCCAGATTCTCCCTGGGCAGCCCAGCACAGTCCAGTCACTTTTAACTGGGGAGTCTTAGTCCATCTGAGTGCTGGTGCCTGGTGTGGGGCCAGAGGAGCTGCTAACCTCTACAACAGAGGCTAACAGTTCTCTCTACTGCAAGAGGAGTCTGGGGCTCTGGACAGGTTACTGACACTGGGCAGTCTGGGCCCATTCCAGAGCCCACGAGTTCTAACTCACTGTATTAGTCAAGGTCTACCTCTCTCATTCAATGGAAATAGTATTTGTGCCTCTCCCTTCCAGCTGCTTGGTGATACATAAGAATGTGCTTCACTGCATGCTAGCTGTCCCTGCACTTAACTGGACACCTGAACTGCTGTCACAAGCTCTTTGCGAGTGGCAAAGTTCATGTGTGATTTTGTATTTGTTTACACGTGAAATCTCCATGGTCAACATATTGACCATGGTTATGCATGGTCACTCTGAAGTTTAACCCTGTCCTGCCAGTTAGCTCTCCTCACTTTACCACCTTGTGTTAGTCTGTTTTCTGTTACTATAATGAAATATTTGATGCCAAGTGCTTTATAAAGAAAAAGAGGTATATTTAGCTCACCGTTTTGGAAGTCCCAGGACATGTCCCCAGTGTGGGCTCAGCCCTTGTGAGAGGAGCACCTGTGAGAGGGAGAGATCATGTGACGAAACAGGAAGCCAGAGGGAGGAGAGTGGCCATTCTTGCTTTCTTTGGAACAACTCTCTTGTGATTACTAACCAGGGTCCCACATGAACTACATTAATCCCCAGTGCCCCCAATGACCTAATTACTTCCTGCGAGGTCCTACCTCTTAAAGTTCCCATCACTTCTCACATCACCACACTGAGGACCAAGGTTCCAATACATGAACCTTTGACAGATATACTCAGACATGCAAACCATAGCATTTCTCTACCCAAAAGATGCACAAATGTTCCAGGTTAAGACACTAATGAATGATGTCTGATAGTATAGCCAAGCTCTTTGAATTTATTTATTTACTTTCATTTTATTTGAAAGATAGACAAAGATCTTTCATCTACTGGCTCACTTCCCAAATGCTTACAATAGCCAGGGCCGGGCCAAGCCAAAGCCAAGAGAAACTCAATCTAGGTTCCCTACATGGGTGGCAGAAACCCAAGCACTGGAGGCATCATCTGCTGCCTCCCAGGGTGCACTTCAGCAGGAAGCTGGATTGGAAGCATAGGAGTTTGGACTCAGATTAGGTGCTCCCATCTGGGATGTAGGTGTCCCAAATGGCAACTTAGCCATTGTGTCAAATGTCCACCCTGGGATGTTTTTGTTTTGGGTTTTTTTAAGATGGAGACAGAGCTCTTAACCCTCTAGTTCACTCCCTAAATGCCCATAACAATAGGCTGGGGCCAGAACCAGGAATGCATTCTAGATCTTTCACAGAGGTGGCAGGAACCCAATTACTTGAGTTTTATGTGGGAGCATTCTGCATATGGTTCTGGAAATTATTATTCTAATTTTATATTTTTCTGTTAGGTGAAGTAATTCTTGTCAGTTCATTATTCCACATTATTTCCTCTATCACCATAGTTACTTTAAGCATTCCAGAAAGCTCTACACCTAGAAAAAGATCCAGAACTAACACAAACTGATGATAAATTCAATCCAGAAAAAAAGAAGACACAAATGAATAAAATTACAACTCAGCAAACAAAATAAGAGACTTGAAGTAGATCTTCTGAAATTAAGGGTAGTATAATAAAGTTATGTGCTAAAACATTTTAAGATCTTTAAAAAACAATTTTCTAAGAAAAACCTAAATCTATCAAAATTCACCCAGGAAACCAACCTCAAGAAGCAAGGAAAAAGGTGAAAAGTTTATCAAGTTATTTTCTCTCCAAAAAGCATTGAAGCCAAATGATTTTATTAGTAACTTAGTTTGAATTTAAGAAATAGCTCATTGGAATGCTATAAAAATTATTCCCAAACAAGAAGAGATGGAAAATTATCTGACAGGTGTAATGAAAGTGTCATGAAGTGAAAATAAAGCTTGAAAAAGGCAGCACACATAAAAAAGAAAGCTGCACCTTAGTGACTTTCAGAGCGTGAGTTTTGCCCCCCAGGGCAAATGTAGCAGTGTCTAAAGACTTCTTCAGTTGTCACAACGCTGGGGAGTGTGGGCATGGGGTGGGACTGCTACTGCCATCTAGTGGATAGAGGCCTGAGATGCTGTAAACATTCCACAAACAGGATAGCCACGGGCAACACAAAATCAGAGTGCAGTAGTTCCGAAATTAAAAAGCCCTATCATAGACCATTTATGATCACAGAAGACGGAATGCTAAATAAAATACCAGAAGCTCTAATTCAGTGTTATGTTAAAAGAAGAATTCATGAAGACTAGAGTTTATCCCATTTTTAATGTTAGGAAATCTACTTAACTATCACTTAAAATAAGGAAAATCATTCATATTATCATCTCAGTAGACCTTAAATAGGCATTTAATGAAATTCCATGCTATAAGAAAACCTTAAAAAATTAAGTTAGAAGAGTCCATCCTGGCTGAATATTCAGGGGAAAGAAAAAACAGTTTCAAACCAATAGTTAATATTTAACTTGAAGATGTTAGAGGCCTTCTCATTAAAATCAGAACATGGCTGCCTTTAGCAACATTAATCATTTACAGTGTATGGAAGTTCAGCCATCAAAGTAATTACCTATGTAAGAGAAATAATATAACAGGTATCAGAAGAGGCAAAAATCTTTATTATCTAGAGAATGTATGTCCACTAGAGAATGTAAGATCATAATTTTTTTTGTGCATTTCAATTTAGAAAATAAAGCAGAGTGGCCTGTTAGATATCAAATGAAGTTTTCTGATGCCAATAATAACCAAGTACAAGATCTTACAGGAAAAGCATCCTCTTCACAACTTCAAGAAATAAAAATGTATCTTGGAGCCAGTGCTGTGGTATAATAGGTTAAGCCTCCACTTATGGTGCTAAGATCCCAAATGGGTGTCAGTTCAAGTCCCGGTTGCTCCATTTCTGAGCCAGCTCCCTGCTAATGCGCCGGGAAAGCAGTGGAAGATGGCTCAAATGTTTGGGCCCCTGCACCCAAGTGAGAGACCCAGAAGAAGCTCCTAGCTTCGGATCAGCCCAGCTCCAACTATTGTGGCCATTTGGGGAGTGAACAGTGAATGGAAGACCTCTCTGTCTCTCCCTTCCTCTCTGTAACTCTGCCTCTGAAAGAAATAATCTCTTTTTAAAAATGTATGTATCTGAGGCAACTCTGATAAGAGTCATGTATAACCTATATCCTGAAAACTATAAAACTTACCCCCAAATCCACATGATGTGAATAAATAGGAAAATACACATTTCCAAATATGAAGTCTAAATATCATAAAAGTGGCATTTCTCCCAGATTACTTTATAGATTTCAAGAAATAGTTATCAAAGAAGATGTGTGTGGTTCTTTTGGGAGGAGGTAAGACTTTAAACAATGTCTAACAGACACACACATTTGAAGATTGATTTTTTAAAAGATGGTATAATTGTGGCTTTCATAGATATAATATCAGACATTTTATTATTTAACTCATGAATTGATGAAGGAACCAATACAGTGTTACCAGTGCAAAGAAGAATACAAAATACCATATACATATATAGCCAAATAACTGCTGAAATGAATTTAATGGACTATAACTGATTTTCATTTATTTAGACAAATATTATTTGCATGATTAGCAGTTTTCTACAACTTAAAGCTATAAAGTAGTTCAAAGACAATGAGAAACAACTCAGGAGCTAGACAAGAAACTATTTTTTTCTTCCTATTTCAAAATATCATAATTTCTGTAAATAAATGTAAAATAAAACATAATCTTTGCACTTTCTCAAATTGCAGAGAATTTTTAAATAACTAAAGCTCACTGTTGGTCTTTATGATATTCAAAAACTAAAATCAACCTAAAAGGCTATCAAAGAAGTGATTAAGTTATAACCCTTTCATATTCCAAAATACAACCCTCTGAACTCATCTTTTCAAAGAATATTAAATGATATAGAAAAATCTAATAATAAGATATTAAGGGGGGAAAAGCAGACTAAAAACTATTCAATGAATTTATATACACATATACACACACAAATACAAATACACCTCAATAGTGGATATTTCCAAGGAGTAAAATTGTGAGATTTAAAAATTCTCCATTACTATTCCTCCCATCTGCTGGTTCATTCCCCAAATTCCTGGGAGCCAAGAACTCAATCTGAATCTCCCACAAAAGTAGCAGGGACCCAACCACTTGAGCTATGCACCCAGGGTGCACTTTAGCAGGAGGCTGAACCAGGGTGGAACCAGGACTTGAACCCAGCACTCCATGAGGGATGCAGGCCTCCAAAATGATGTCTTAGTCACTGAGCCAAATGCCAGCCCCTCCTTTATTCTTTCACAATTCCCTTTCTTCTCACTTTTTACTGCATCTCCCCCTCCCTTGGGATCTTCTTTCTATGACGATTCCTTTATTTGCCAAGTCTTAGGCTATAGGTCAAGCAGATGTTAACGCATGTGGAAGCTAGTCAGGAGCAGGTACGGGGCAGATCATCAGCTCTTACTGTTCCTCCCACCACTGGTCCTGAGACTGCCCTGTGCCCAAAGAAACCCCTCCTGTTGTGACTGGAGGTGGGGCCAACCTTAGAAATCCCAGGTGTGGGGCTGGCGCTGTGGCAGAGGGGGTTAAGCTGTTGCCTGCAGCTCTGGTTGAGTCCAGCTGCTCCACTTCTGATCCAGCTCCCTGCTAATGCACCTGGGAAAGCAGCAGAAGATGCACCAAGTGCTTGGGTTCCTGACTTTGGCCTGGCCCATCCCTGGCTGTAGTGGCCGTCTGGGGAGTGAAGCAGCAAATGGAAACTCTCTCCCTGTCTCTCCCCTTCTCTGTGTAAATAAATAAATCTTTAAAAGAAAAGAAATCCCAGTTGTCCATGAGAGGCCCAGGTTCCACCAGCTCCCTGTTTTACTGCACTGGCGCACGATGGGTTGGTACTCTAGTGGGTGTTTCCACGCGTGTGAAAAGATGGCGTTTTGCTCCTTCCACAGAACCGAAAGGAGCCAGTGCTGGAGGAGGTGGTGGATTTGGTGGAGGTGGTGGTGGCAGCGGTGGAGGTGGAGGTGGAGGTGGCAGTGGCGGCGGAGCGGGTGGCCCGCCCGGATTGGGAGGACTGTTCCAGGCTGGAATGCCGAAGCTGAGGTCCACAGCCAGCAGGGATAACGGTGAGGAGTGTTTCCCTTTCTCTTCATAGCAGAAGACGGCGGCATGGCAGTCTGGGTCAAGAGGCTTGGTGTGCCCCTTAAGGCTCTGTGCTCTTTCAAATCTTTACATTCTCTGAGTTGTTACCTCTATTTTACAAGAGATACTACTTAGCAGCTTTTTTGTTTTATATTACTCATGATCAGACAGCCCCATAGAGCTAGGAGCTATCTGCCAGTGTCCTTGGGTGTTACTTGTCCATTCTTGTACTTTTCTAAAGAGTGGGCTAGAGTAGGAAGGAAAGGAGGGAGCAAATGGAACTTGTCACCCCTGAGAACTGCCCAGTGACCTGGCAGAGGCAGCCTTGGGAGGTGGCCTGCTCCACCTGTCCAGCATAGTAAACACTTCGGAGCCACTTCCCAAATACACGATGCAGCGTGTCCAGTGAGCATATCACAGATGTCCCCGAATTCTGAAAGGCTGGTTTGCATGACAGACTTTTAGCATTTCAGTGCCAGTGGTTCTAAGTGTTCTCTGTGGGGAGTTACTAGAAATAAGTCCTAGAGAATTATCTATGAACCTGATGGTAGAAAGAAGTTGACCTTGGTCGTGCCTCAATAAAAACCTTGAAGAGTGCATGAGGTTCTCTCCTGACTACTGTAGGAGCCCAAGGAAGTTTACCATAAAACATGTCTTCATGTTTGTCCTATTAAAGGAATTTGATCTCTAGTTACATAATCTTTCAGGATGTGGGTAAGGGTGAAATTTTCACATTTATATGGCAAGGAATTAAGGCAAAAAACAAAAGAGGGGAAATGAGAAAAATGGAGCTAGAATTGCAGTTAGTGCACAAAGTGCTGTCCCAGAAGCCCCCTTAGACGCGGTAAGGTATACGGCGACTTAAATCCCATCTTGGGAGATGCAACCCATCCTAAGTTAGTGACATAGAAATACACACGTCCTCTAGGAAAATGCAGCTTTCTTCTAGTACATGGTCCCCCACTGGGTAAGTGGCCAGGTGCTTCTGCCTGCAAGGCTTTGTGATCCAGGCTCCATTTACTTTAAATCTTTCCCATGCCCACTGTGCCTTAGCACACAGGCCGTTGTTTGGGGGGCTCATTTCTACTCCAGGGCCTTGGGACCTGCTAGCCCTCTGGTGAAGTGTCCGTCTCCTTCATCTTTCCGCTGGCTCCTTCTTGTGAGGCCCTAGCTCACATCAGTCTTCTGAAGAATGGTCCCCAGGCCACCCCACTCTGTTCTGCCCACTCCAGGCACTCTGGATCTCATCGGCATATTTTAGCTTTTTTTTTAGTATATGTAATTATCTGAAAATATTTAATTACTGAATGCACTGGCTGGTTACCGTTTCTCTCCCCAGCGCTGCAAGGATGTAAACTGTAGGGGAGTAAGACCTTTTCTATTTTGTTCACTCCTCTTGTCTAGAATAGCTGGTGCACAGCTGGTGCTCAGCCAGTAAGCAGCATTTGTATTAGCTCATGATTGAAGTGGGAGATGTTCTAAGGCAGATTGTTTTTTGAGCCCTATCTTCAGTTCCACACCATCTGGGTGCTGGTTTGAGATTTCCCAGACCTTTGGTTCCTCACTTTGTTGAACTAAAACAGTTATAAGGTTGTTTTGTCCTGCCCATTCTGAGGTAAAGTTGACCCAGTAGGACAAAGCATCGTGTGTCTGCCTGCTTTGCGGATGCCATGTGCATTGGCACCCATTCTTTTTTTTTTTCTTTTTTTCTTTTTCTTTTTTAATTTTTGATAGGCAGAGTGGACAGTGAGAGAGACAGAGAGAAAGGTCTTCCTTTGCTGTTGGTTCACCCTCCAATGGCTGCCATGGCCAGTGTGCTGCGGCTGGCACACTGCACTGATCAGAAGCCAGGAGCCAGGTACTTCTGGTCTCCCATGCGAGTGCAGGGCCCAAGCACTTGGGCCATCCTCCACTGCACTCCCAGGCCACAGCAGAGAGCTGGCCTGGAAGAGGAGCAACCGGGACAGAATCTGGTGCCCCGACCGGGACTAGAACCCGGTGTGCCGGCACCACAAGGCGAGGATTAGCCTAGTGAGCCGCGGCGCCGGCCAACTGAATGGTTTTTCAAACCTGAGAGCTGTAGGGGTCAGGGCACATAGATAACGAAAGTAGCAGGAATCCTGTGCAGCCACTTTCTTCCTGTCCCCGCATAGTGAACACTGACCTCTCCAGAACTCTTCCGGTTTCGTCCTCGTTTCTGTCGATCACACTAAGAGATCTTGTGGGCATCCTTTTGAAAGCTGATGGTTGTAGAACCTGGGACTAGAAGGTCGACATGGAGCTGTGGTCTACTCCTCTGCCTCCAGGAAGGACCACACAAAACCCAGTTGACACAGCTAATAGGTACCCCTATTGTACAGCCCTCTGGGAAAGGCCTTCTGGTAGCTGGGCATACGCTCCGGCTCTCTGATGTCTTCAGGGCTCCTGATTTTCTAACTGAACATTTGTTTCCTGTTCTTCAGATTCCGGAGGAAGCCGACCACCGATTTTGCCACCAGGAGGAAGAGCCACCTCTGCCAAGCCCTTTTCACCCCCAAGTGGCCCGGGGAGGTTTCCCGTGCCTTCTCCGGCAGGCCACAGGAGCGGTCCCCCAGAGCCTCAGAGGGTCCGAATGCTTCCCCCGAGGCCTGACGTAGGCTCGAAGCCCGACAGTGTTCCTCCTCCAGTACCCAACACGCCAAGACCTATTCAATCAAGTCTGCACAACCGGGGGTCCCCACCAGTGCCTGGGGCGCCCAGGCCACCCGGCCCCGGCCCCGCTCCGCCGCCTTTCCCTGGAAACCGAGGTCCCGCCTTCGGAGGAGGCTCCGTACGCCAGTCACCCTCGGGCTCCCCCTCGCCCTTCGCCAACAGGCCCCCCCTGCCTCCCACCCCCAGCAGGGCCTTGGATGACAAGCCCCCTCCACCGCCCCCGCCAGTGGGCAACAGGCCCTCCATCCACAGGGAGGTGGTGCCCCCGCCCCCGCCGCAGAACAACAAGCCCCCGGTGCCTTCCAGCCCGCGGCCAGCCGCCTCCGCACAGGCCCCGCCCCCGCCGCCGCCGCCCAGCAGGCCCGGGCCGCCTCCCCTGCCGCCAGGTGGCGGTGGTGGTGACGAAATCCCAAGGCTCCCACAGCGGAACGTGTCCCTCACGTCCTCGGCACCTCCCTTACCGGCAGTGGGACGTTCCGGCCCTCTTCCTCCCCCGCCCAGCGAGAGACCCCCTCCTCCAGTGAGGGACCCGCCAGGCAGATCAGGTAAGAAAGACGCGGGTGAGTTCTCGGATCCCTAACACCCAGCCCACCAGAAAGCCACTCACAGTCCTGGGGCTGAATCCAAAAGGAAGCATATGTGGGTGGGCTCTGGGAGAGCTGCCGGCATTGAAGTGACACTGACATGGCTGATTTCGTCGTGACCTCATGTAAACCCCTGAGGAAAATGAGACCTATGTTTCTGTTCCCGTCTGAAAGAAGAGGAGACCGAGTAACCCACAAAGTTAAATGGTCCCAAGCTACTTAGTAATCCAGCACCACCTCCTGCAGGAGGCCCTGGGACCCCAGCAAAAAGGCACTTACTGAAGAGCTGATGAACTTCTGTACTCCTCTCTTCATTTTTCAGGCTTTGAGACCAGCTCCTTGCTCATCACAGAGAAATAGAAAAAGTTCATGTTGCATAGTTAACATCTCTGGCACATAAATTACTTGGAGAATCAAAGATACAGGCTCCCTCTTCATAAAATGTTCATAGGCATAAACTCAAAACTGACATGCCATTTTCCAGATTCAAGGGCCTGCCAAAGCCCATCTGTACCCCTCGCTCTCCCAGCATTGAGAAATGTTAAGAGAACAATTTTCGGAGTAGGAAATGAAATGTGAGAATTCCTGAGAATTGCTCTCTTTCTCCTTATCATAAAACAGGCATTTTTAGAACACACATAGTATACTTCTTTCACCACAGTGGTTATTGAGGGACTCAGCAGAAGCATCTACTTTTAAATTTAACCTCATCACACACACCCCATCATGTCTAGAAATAAACATTTTTTTTCTTTCAGTGTTAACTGTTGACCTATGACCTCAGAATTCTAGTAACAACACCATTATTCCAACCAGTAGTCCTTCAAGTTCATCACACACTGGAATCACCTGAGGAGCTTCAAGAAGCCAGAAGGCCTGGGCCCTGTCCCAGGTTCTGGTGTAACTGGCCTGTGTGCAGTTAAGACCAGCTCCCCAGTGATTATAATGTCCAGTAGAGTTTGAACCACTCCTGCAGACCATTATGCTGCAGGGAATTGACTACAAATACTTAGTGTCTAGTAGATTAAATCCAATTCCTAAATATAGTGGTATCTCACTGAATACTTTCATTTATTCATTTGAGAGGCAGAGTTACAAAAAAGGGAGAGACAGAAAAGTCTTCCATCCACGGGTTCATTCCCCAAGTGGCCACAATGGCCAGAGCTGTGCTGATCTAAAACCAGGAGCCAGAAGCTTCTTCATGGTCTCCCATGCAAGTGCAGGGGCCCAAAGACTTGGCCCATTTTCTATTGCTTTCTCAGGCCATAGCAGAGACTGGATTGGAAGAAGAGCAGCTGGGACATGAACCAGTGCCAATATAGGATGCTGGCGCCACAGGCAGAGGCCCAGCCTACTATGCCACAGCACCAACCCCCTAAATAGACTTCAGTGGATAAATGAGAACAGAAAGCACTTTTCTTCTTACCCAGTGTCTGTGATTTTCCCTAAAGTAACTGAGGAGCTTTCTGTATAGCTCTACCAAGTAGATTAATCAATAGATTCTTGTGTTTCTCTTTCTCTCTCTCTCTCTCTCTCTCTCTCTGCCTTTCAAATGAAAATAAATAAAATGCACTTCTTTGAGGAAAAAAAAGAAAAATCACCTATAAGCCTACTACCACCACCATTCAGAAATAACTATTGATAACTTTTTTTTGGACAGGCAGAGTTAGACAGTGAGAGAGAGAGAGACAGAGAGAGGTCTTCCTTCCATTGGTTCACCCATCAAATGGCCGTCACAGCTAGCATGCTGCGCCGATCCAAAGCCAGGAGCCAGGTGCTTCCTCCTGGTCGCCCATGCGGGTACAGGGCCCAAGCACTTGAGCCATCCTCCACTGCCCTCCCGGGCCACAGCAGAGAGCTGGACTGGAAGAGGCGCAACCGGGACAGAATCCGGCACCCCAACCAGGACTAGAACCCAGGGTGCCAGCAGTGCAGGTGGAGGATAAGCCTAGTGAGCCGCGGTGCCGGCCACTATTGATAACATTTAAAAAAAACTTTAATGAACAGGGGAGAGGGGGAGGAGGGGAGAGAGATTCCATCTGCTGGTTCACTCCCCCAAACGCCTGTGGTGGTCAGGGCTGGGACTGGAAGCCTGGAGCTGAGAACACAACCTGAGCTCCCTGTGGGTGACAGAAGCCCAGTCACTTCAGCATCACTACTGCTTCCCGGGTCTGCACTGGCAGAAAGCTGGAACTGGGAGCCAAGGCAGGAATCCAACCTGGGTACTCCAGCGTGGATGGCAGGAATCTGCTACTGGGCTAAATTGCGCCTCGTCTTTCGAACAGTTTTTATATATCTTTTCAGTCTTGTTAAAATACACGGGGGTGCTTCAGAATACACGGGGGTGCTTCGAAAAGTCCACAGGAAATGGAATTAAAAGATATATGTAGGGTCTGGTGCTGTGGCACAGCAGGGGTGAAGCCCAGACCTGCCTGCAGTACCAGCATCCCATAATGGCACCAGTTTGAGTCCTGGCTGCTCCTCTTCTGATCCAGCTCCCTGCTAATGCTCCTGCGAAAGCTGCAGAGGATGGCCCAAACCTGTACCCATGTAGGAGACCTAGAAGGAGCTCCCAACTTTAGCCTGGCCCAGCCCCAGTCATTGGGGCCACTTAGAGAGTGAATCAGTAGATGGAAAACCTCTCTCTGTCTCTACCTCTGCCTTTCAAATAATTATTTTTTAAAAAAGAGATATATGTAGACACACACATGCATTTTTTACAAAATCAGTGTCACACTACCTATATATTGTTTGATAATTTCCTTTTGACTTAATAATACCTAATTAACATTTTCTGATGTGATTAACCATTCTTTTACAACCCAACTTTTTGATATCTGCAGGACATTAGAACTACAGTGCACCTTGCTTTGTTTAACTTCACTTGATCATTTAAGCCATCTCTAGATCTTTGCTGTTGCAGATAATACAGTGCTACTTTCTTGTAACTAACTATCTGTGGCAGTTCTAAGTATTTCTTTCAGATGAATTCCTAGAAATGGAACTACTGCCAAACTGCCTTCCAGAAAATTCTTACCAGTTTACATTCCCACAAGGAGCCTATGAGAGGCCATCAAGGGCCATCACATTTTTTATTTATTTGACAGGTAGAGTCACAGACAGTGAGAGAGAGAGACAGAGAGAAAGGTCTTCCTTCCGTTGGTTCACTCCCCCAATGGCTGCTACAGCTGGCGCTGCACCGATCCAAAGGTGCTTCCTCCTGGTCTCCCATGCAGGTGCAGGGGCCCAAACACTTGGACCATCCTCCACTGCCCTCCCGGGCCACAGCAGAGAGCTGGACTGGAAGAGGAGCAACCAGGACTAGAACCCGGCACCCAAATGGGATGCCAGCGCCACAGGCAGAGGATTAACCAAGTGAGCCATAGCGCCAGTCCCATGGCCATCACATTTTGAGATGTGATTTTATTTCACTGGAAGGGGAGTGAACCTTAGAATTGAATATATTTGGAGTTAAATCCTGACTGTTGTACTCATTAGCCCATAGACTTGGGCTTCTTAAGCTTCCAAACCTTCTGAGGCCTTGTCTGCTCACCCTGCACCTCTCAGGGTTGTTGTGAGAATCAGGAGAGACAAGGATTTGCAGTAGTTTTCTTATTTCTTGGAATGTAATTATATTCAATAAATGATTGTTTTTATTATTCTGGGAAATAAAAATCTATTTTCTTTCCCATTGTCCCTTCCTGGTTTAAAGCAGGGAGCTGCAAGATTGTAAACTTAAAAACATGAATGTTTACTTTAAAAAACAGAACAAGATGAGGTCAATCAAATTTAACCAGGCCACAGTTTACAGTTCATGACAGGTAGGAGTTAAACCCACAGCATGTGAGATACTTTCTTGCAGGAAATCAGCTCCTGCTGCCTGGGACTGCAACAAGGATAAGCAGATGGGACAGTACATAAACCTGGCAAGGGGAGGCACTGAGGATTCCTTGAGAGACCTGCCAGGCTCCATCGAGTTCTGGAGCCAAGACTTCCTGCCAGGGATCCCTGCCGTGGGCAAGGTGTTGAAGTCAAGATCCTTTATTGGATTCTGAGTCTGTGGATGATGAGAAATTTATATTTCTAGCACTATATGACATTGTCTTTATGTCTCGTGCGTGGAACTCGCTGCTGAAGATCAGTAATCACTACTCAGGCTATTCCGACATAAGTAAGGAAATGCTCAAGTTTGGTTCTGGTTTGTTTGAATGTTCTCACTACCCAAACAGCCTCTATATTTGGAGAATGGGAAAGTCAAAATAAATTTCATTTGTGTTATCAAAAATAAGTTATTGTTAATTTTTTCCCAGGAATGTGAAACTTTATGGTTCTATCATCCCACTATTCTTTTTACAAAATGGCTTCACGTTCTTTTTTAATACTTTTTATTTGATTTTGACTGATTAACTCCTGGCAGTAGCAGCATGAGAAAGGTGACTATCGTGCATCTTTCAAGGACAGGAAGTCAAGTTCCACAGGGCAACAGCTTGCTCAAGGTCAGGACCCTCACTAGCGTTTATGGCCCAGGATGTCGCTTAGTTGTTTGTCATTCCCTGTGCTCATCTGCTCTGCAAAGAGGAAGAAGCAAGAAGGAACTCCTGCTGCGCTCAGGATGACTGACTGGCATTTGGTTTCCTGCCCGGAAACAGGCTGTAGGCATCACAGAAACATACTTGTATAATTGGCAATAATCCTGTACATTTGAAGAACTTAGTTCTTCTGAAGGCCTAAAATAATTCAGGACTATCTTTGAAGATGTTTGTTTATTTGAAAGGCAGAGTTACAGAGAGAGAGAGAGAGAGAGAGGTCTTCCATCCTCTGGTTCACTCCCCAAATGTTTGTAGCAGCTAGGGCTGGCCTAGCTGAAGCCAGGAGCTTCTTCCAGCTCTTCCAAATGGGTTCAGGGGCCCAAGCACTTGGGCCATCTTCCACTTTCCTGGGCACATTAGCAGGGAGCTGGATCAGAAGTGGAGCAGCCAGGCTGCTTAACCAGCTACGCCACAGCACCAGCTCTCAACCACTCTTTAATAAGATTATGACAGGGGCAGGTGCTGTGGCATAGTAGGTTAAGCATCTACCTGCAGTGCTAGCTAGCATCCCATATAGGTGCTGGTTTGAGTCCTGACTGCTCCACTTCTGACCCAGCTCCCTGCTGATGTCCCAGGAAAAGCATCAGAAAATGGCCTAAGCAGTTGGGCCCCTGCCACCTATATGGGAGACCCAGATAAAGCCCTTGGCTCCTGGCTTCAGGCTGTCCCAGCCCCAGCTGTTGTGGCCATTTGGAGAATGAACTCAAGGATGGAAGACTTACCTTTCTCTGCCTCTGCCTATCCTTCTTTGTAACTCCACTTTTCAAATAAATAAATCTTTAAAAAGATTATGAAATATATATAAAATTATTCGGTTATCAGTATAAACAGACTATCACCTGTGTTCAATTTCATTGTATCATCTGCAATCTCAATAACTAACTCAAAGCCAAAACAGCCATTTAGCTATGAATATGTATTTATATATACATGTGTACATATGTACTTTGTGTATCTGTGTTTATATGTGCCTACTCTTTTTCTCAGCTAAATCTCTGGCAAAGTCTCCACGATTTCTCCATATGCCCTAGTTTAAGAACTGAATCCAGGCCGGCGCGGCTCACTAGGCTAATCCTCCGCCTTGTGGCACCGGCACACTGGGTTCTAGTCCCGGTCGGGGCACCAGATTCTGTCCCGGTTGCCCCTCTTCCAGGCCAGCTCTCTGCTGTGGCCAGGGAGTGCAGTGGAGGATGGCCCAAGTGCTTGGGCCCTGCACCCCATGGGAGACCAGGAGAAGCACCTGGCTCTTGGCTTCGGATCAGCGCGGTGCGCCGGCCGCAGCGCACCAGACACGGCAGCCATTGGAGGGTGAACCAACGGCAAAAGGAAGACCTTTCTGTCTCTCTCTCTCTCTGTCCACTCTGCTTGTCAAAAAAAAAAAAAACCTGAATCCAGAAGACACCCCTTAATTGCACACTAATGATGACTATTATAATAGTAATGCATGATATAAAGTAGGACTGAACTAAATGGCTTTTTCTCTTTTGCCCCAGGTCCCCTCCCCCCACCGCCTCCAATAAGCAGAAATGGCAGCACATCGCGGGCCCTGCCTGCCACCCCTCAGCTGCCATCCAGGAGTGGAGTTGATAGTCCTAGGAGTGGCCCCCGGCCTCCACTTCCCCCCGACAGGCCTGGTGCTGGGGCCCCTCCGCCGCCTCCACCATCAACATCAATTAGAAATGGCTTCCAAGATTCTTCATGTGAAGGTGTGTGTGGTTTGCTCAGTGGTGCTAACATTTCTTGCCTCATCATTGTTACCATACTGCACTGCACTAATCTAACCATTTTAGGGCCCACTATGATTTCAAATAAAAAAATAATAGTTGCTCTCCCAAAACGACATGCCATTTTTCTCTGACCTGTTCTTTGTTTGAGTCTGATTTTGGTTAACTTCCCAGAGATTCCAGAATAATGAAAAAAAATTTTTTTGTAGCTTATCTTCTAACAGTTTGCTGTAAGTAACAGCCTCAAGGGCCTGAAGATATTAAGCACTCATTTCTGCCGTGGTTATCAGAGTGCTCCTGGTTACTCTTGAGCCCACTGGTGGGAAGATAGGGGTCCCATACCTTAGTCCCCACTGCTAGGGGGGACTGGCTGGATCCTGATCCCTGGAGTTGAAATCACTTTGCTTTGATATGCAAACCAGTATATTTGATCACTGTACTGCTCAGTGACATTTGTAGTTCTTGCAGCTTTTCTATAACCTTCTGGGCATAAAACCAGGAGTGACTTCTGCAGTCCTCTCTCTAGATTTCATCTGTGCCTCTCACCGCATAAGTCTTCAGCGCATGCTGTTACTGACAACACTGTCTCTTTCTCCCCCAGATGAGTGGGAAAGCAGATTCTTCTTCCACCCGATTTCTGATTTGCCACCTCCAGAGCCATATGTACCAACAGCCAAAAGTTACCCCAGTAAACTGGCAAGAAACGAGAGCCGCAGTGAGTATTTCTGCCAGGGCTTGGGCAGATTCATACTTGAATAGCCTGGTTATGTGTGGGTCCATATGGGAATTCCAGGCCTCTTATTGGATAGAGTCAGGCAGAGCCATTTAAACTCAAGTCAGTTTAAATTATTAATTTTTTTATTTTTTAAATTTATTAAATAATTTAATATCAATTATTTAAATTATTTGGAGCCATTTAAATTCTTTTTTTTTTTTATTTTTTATAACACTTTTATTTAAAGAATATAAATTTCCAAAATACAGCTTATAGATTACAATGGCTTCCCCCCCCATAACTTGCCCCCCACCCGCAACCCTCCCCTTTCCCACTCCCTCTCGGAGCCATTTAAATTCTGGTCAGTTCTCCATGCATGTTGAGAAAGAAATTGGGGAGACCCAGCCAGAATGCTTACAGGAAATAGTTAATGTGTCCGTGCAAGCTAGTAGTACTAGTTATGATGAGAGAGTATGGTTTTTCGGTGATGGGTTTGTATAACATGACTTAGCAAACACTTCCCCGTTTTATCACACGGCTTTTGTTTCACAGGAGTCCATCGAGTCAGCATTCAATGACTTAGCATGACTAGACTTTTAGATGGTCTCTGCCTTTTTACTAATACATGTAATGCTTCCATAAGAAGGAATCACTTTTCCTCTATTGAAGAAATGTGACCAAGAAGGAAAAATAGACAAACCGGAATTTCACAGCAATAAATGACAGGGGTAAGGAGGAATTAGCATGAAATATACAGGTATCACTGATGAGGCTCAGACATGCAGCAGCCTTAGCCTCAGAACCAAACTCCCAAGCCAGAAATGTGTGGAGAAAAGGTGTATGAGCAAGTCACATGGCGGTCACAAAGTCCACAGCAGAACACTTTACCCATACCCAGAGCCTGCTGCTCCTCAACACACAGTTCTTCCATAAATTCTGGTTGGTGGTTGCCAGCCTCGGAGCAGATTAATATCAGCTAAGGTTAAGGTCGATTAGAAAGCCCAATCACTTACATCAGTGAGAAGTGACAGCTGGCAGTCTCAGGTCATGGGAAGAGAAAGGGACAGTTATACTGCATGTTAAGACATAGGACAATACCAGATATTTTGACTGGGTTACATTGAGTCAAGCTATGCGTTGTGTCTCTATTGAAGAATTCAAAGAGTTTGAAAATATTTTTAGGAAAATTTTGATGAACAGATACCAGAAATAAACAGAATATTGCTGTTTGCCTTAATCTCTGGAAAAACTCATTAATGTGGAATATGGCACTCCCAGACAGTACCTAATAAATAGGTCATAATAATAAATAATAAATAAGTGTAATAATAATAAATAAAGTGCCTAATAAATAGGTCATTCAAGGGTTGGTGGTTGAAGTTTTTGATGACAAGTCTTCACATGGAGCAAACCTCCTTGAGTGAGTGTGTGTGTGTGTTTTCAGTAGGAGAGGGACCTCCATCTGGTCAGAACACAGCCAGTTTTTCTTTCCTCTTGTTCACTAACAAATGTACTTGAAGGGATGTTCATATAGACTCTAAATAACTCTTCCTGACTTTCTACAGGCATTCTCAATCTAATTTGAATATTATTCATATTTTAAAATCAATTACAGAACCAATTTCCCCTTACCCTCTCGGCTTTTAATTTAATGGCTGTATTCCCTTCCCCATTCTCCTTCTGTAAGATGCGAGTAAACAACTTAAAGACCGGAACTGTGGATTGCTCACTAATGCATCTTCCTTGAGTGTCACCGTGCCTGAGTCACAGAAGGCACTTAGGAATTTGCCTTAAATTAGTGAATTAATTCCCACTGTCCCCACAAATTATTTTCCAGATTTACTTTAAGCATTCTGGCATTAGGCATATTTACTATGTTATAATGACAATAGTTGATATATATAACACAACTAAGCAAGTTATTAAGAACCAAATTTTAGGGGCCAGTGTTGTGGCATAGCAGATTAAGCTCCCACCTGCAGTGCCAGCATCCTATATAGGCACCAGTTCAAGACCTCGCTGCGACCCCGCTGCTCTGCCTCCCTGCTAACATGCCTGGGAAAAGCAGTGGAGGATGGCCCGAATCCTCGGGCCATGTACCCATGTGGGAGACTCTGAGGGAGTTCCTAGCTCCTGGCTGCAGCCTGGCCCAGCTGCGGCCATTTGGAGGGAGTGAACCAGTAAATGGAAGATCTCTCTGTCCCTCCTCTCTAATTCTGCCTTCAAATAAGTAAAATATTTTTCTTTTAAAAATTTTTTTGACAGGCAGATTTAGACAGAGAGAGAGAGAGAGAAAGGTCTTCCTTTCCGTTGGTTCAACCCCAAAATGGCCGCTATGGCCGGCACACTGCACTGATCCAAAGGCAGGAGCCAGGAGCTTCTCCTGGTCTCCCATGTGGGCGCAGGGCCGAAGCACTTGGGCCATCCTCCACTGCCTTCCCGGGCCACAGCAGAGAGCTGGACTGGAAGAGAAGCAACCGGGACAGAATCCGGTGCCCCAACCAGGACTAGAACCTGGGGTGCCGGTGCTACAGGCGGAGGATTAGCCTCGTGAGCCATGGCACCGGCCAAAATAAATATTTTTTTAAAAAAACAAGTTTTATTCTGTTCCTATAGCTGCCTAGACATCCCTGAGCAGTGTAGGTTACACTTTGAGTGACACCTATTTACAGCTATGGAGAAGGCCAGCCCTTGCTTCCCATTGTGGAGTGTAAGCTGATGGTCCAAGCCATGACAGATGAGTCTGTCCTCACAGGAAAAAATCTGGGGAGAGGACAAGGAGGGGCAAAGGGTGACAGACTACCTATGTTTTCCTCTGATCCCTCTCCTTGCTCAGTAGTCAGACAGAGGCAGGGAGAGAGAGCAAGAAAGGTCTTTGATCTGCTAGTTCAATCCCCAGGCTCCTGGCCCCTGGCTTCAGAAACGTATAGCTCTGGCTGTTGTGGCCATCTGGGGAGTGAACCAGCAGATCGAAGACCTCACTCACTCAATCTCTCTGCCCGTGCCTCTCTGTAACTCTGCCTTTCAAATAAATAAATCAATTAAAAAAAAAAAAAACTATATGCAGGGGGCCAGCGCTGTGGTGCAGCAGGTTGAATCCCTGGCCTGAAGTGCTGGCATCTCATATGGGTGCTGATGCTAGTCCCAGCTGCTCCTCTTCCAATCCAGCTCTCTGCTATGGCATGGGATAGCAGTAGAAGATGGCCCAAGTCCTTGGGCCCCTGCGCCCACCTGAGAGACCCAGAAGAAGCTCCTGGCTCCTGGCTTCGGATCCGCTCTGCTCCAGCCATTGCAGCCATCTATCTAGGGAGTGAACCAGCGGATGGAAGACCTATCTCTGTCTCTACCTCTCTGTAACTCTTTCAAATAACTAAAATAAATCTTTTTAAAAAAGAACTATATGCAGATGACCGATTAGCATATGAAAAGATACTTAATATCACTAATCATTAGGGAAATACTAATAAAAACAACAGTAAAATAGAGCATTGTTCAGAAATCAGAAGATACTGCAATACCCAACAAAAGCAGATTGATGAAACTGCAGTATCTCCATGTAATAGACTATGATTTTCATTAATAGCCATTTGTGGGAAAGGGCCTTTGGTGCATTGTTTAAGATGCCACCTCCCACATCAGAGTGCCTGGCTTTGATTCCCTACTCCAATCTTGACTCTTTTTTTTTTTTTAAGATGTATTATGTGTATTTGAAAGGCAGAATTACAGAGACAAGGGGGGAGAGAGAGAGAGAGAGAGAGAGAGAGAGAGAGATCTTCCATCCATAGTTCACTCCACAAATGGCTGCCACAGCCAGCAGCTTCTTCCAGTTCTCCCATGTGTGTGCAGGGTTTCAAGCACTTGAGCCATCCTCCACTGCCCTCCCAGGTGCATTAGCAGGAAGCTGGATCAAAAGTGGAGCAGCCAGGACTCCAACTGGAGTCCATATGGAATGCCAGTGCTGCAAGTAGCAGTTTAACCTGCTACACCGCAGTGCCAGCCCCGCGACTCTACCTTTCCACCAATGCAGACCTGAGAGGCAGAAGGATTGGAGGGCTGTGATGATAGCTTAATTAGGTTCTTATGACCTGGGTAGGAGACCTGGAATGTACTTCGAGTCCCCAGCTTTTTTTTTTTTTTTAAGATTTTTAAACATTTTTATTTATTTGAGAGGTAGACTTACAGACAGAAGAAGAGATAGAGAAAGGTCTTCCATCCACTGGTTCACTCGCCAGATGATCACAATGGCTGGAGCTGAGCCAATATGAAGCCAGGAGCCAGGAGCTTCTTCTGGGTTTCCCACACTGAGTACAGGGGCACAAGCACTTGGGCCATATTCCAGAGCTGGATTGGAAGAGGAGCAGCCAGACATGAACCAGTGCCCATGAGGGATGCCAGTGCTGCATGTGGAGGCTTCGCCTGCTACACCACACCACTGGCCCCTAAAACCCCACCTTTGACACCAGCCTAGCTCCGAACAACCACTGTGGGCACTGGAGAATAAACCAGTAGATGTAAGATTCTCTCTCTCTCTCTTCCTAATAAATTTAAAAAATTTTTAAATAACTATATTTCTAACAACCAATGACATTGAAAGACTATATGACTTGACTTTGGAGGAAAAAAGAGAACCATTTCTAAATGGAAAATACACATTCAGTGTTAGAAGTTATCTCTCAGTGATACCAGCATAGATGAATTTTTTGTTTTATTTTTGCTTATCCATTTTTTTATTATTATTTGAGAGTCAGAGAGAGAAAGAGAGGCTGACAGAGCGGGTGTCCATCTAGTAGGTTCACTCCCCAGATTCCCACAACAGCCAAGTCTGGGCCAGGACTAGAGCTAGGAGCCAGAAACATAATCTAGATGTCTCCTAAGAGTGGCAGGAGCCCAATTACTTGAGCCATCACCACTGCCTCCCAGGGGGCTGCATTGGTAGGAAATTGGAGTCAAGAGCCAGGGTTGGGAATTGAACCTAGACACTGATATTGGGAGGCAGGCATCTTAATCACTAGGCTAATCGTCTGATCCTGTTCACATTTTTTAAATCTCTAATCAACACATACTCTGGGATAAGAAGGAAAGCAGCTCTGTAACTTCCTTTGCACAGGTACTTAGTAGCAGTGGTGGATCCTCCTCTGTTAACGTTCATTTATCGCTTCTTCCTTTCTCATCCACATGTCAGTGAGCTTACAGCCTTGATCAGAGTTTCCACAGTGAGAACAGAAGTTTTCTAACAAAAACTGTTTGTTTGCTCTTCTAGGTGGCTCCAACCGAAGAGAACGGGGTGCCCCACCACTTCCTCCCATCCCAAGGTGATCTTTGCCTGCTCTTCTCCACTCAGGCCCAAGAGCTGCTTCTGTTGTTGCTATATGAGAATTGTACACACCCTCCCTCCCATTTTTCTTCCCTTGTCCCCTTCACATTAGGAAAGAAGGGAAAGTGAGGAAAAGGCATGTGCCAGGGTGGGATGGGGAGGAAATGCACCTAGCTTGTTATATTGTACATATTCTCAAAGTCATTGCTTGCTTCAGCTGCAGCCGCCAGCGCTGGCTGCTGGGGTCCATAGCTTTTGCAGTAAGTAGGCAGAGATTAATTGGGTCCCAGCTTTCAACCAACCAAATGCAAACATGCACTGCTTGTGTGGTACAGGCTGTAACTGTTAGAGTCTCTGAGAGCTGTTTCCCTTCATGCCTTTTTTGCACGCGTGGCCTCCTGTTTCCATGAACCACAGACCTAAGCACATTGCTGAGCAAGGGCACCCCTGAAACTTTTGTGGGTGCAGGATGGCCAATCTTGGACAGTCTGAGGTAGACTGTCCAGTAGAATAAAATGTGAGGTCCATATACAATTTCAAGATTCTAGTAGGTTATTATAAAAAGGTAAGAAAAAAGGTGAAATTAACTGTAATAGATCTTATTTACCCCATACATCCAAAATATCAGTGTAACCTGAAATCAATATAAAAATTATTAATTATATATTTCACATTTTTGGTACTAAGTGTTCAAAATCCAGTATGTGTTTTACATTATAGCACATCTCCACTTGGACTACTCATGTTGTAAATGCTCAATAGCCACATGTGGCTGATGGCTACCATATTGGGCAGCAAGGTCTGGAAGATGGAAACTAATGCAAAAATCTCATTTCAAAAACAAAAAAGGCAAAATGAGCTTTAGCAATTCAAGTGGTACCTAGAAATAAAGTGAGGAACCAGCACCTTGTTTGACGGCTTGACCATAGATTTTGGTCTCTTATTTTCCTCTTCCCTTAGTATCTGTGTGTAAGTGTTGCTTCACAGTACCAAGGTCAGAAACTGATCTAATAGGGCTTAGGGGCACATGGAATAAAGCCATTGGCAAGCAATTGAAACCCTGTCAGGGGTTCCAACTCAGAACCAGCTGACTTGCATGGCTCACTCGTCAGCTGGATGCCTGCCTGGCGGGTTTGAAGCTGCCTCTCTCGCTGAGCAGGCTCTTTAGGGCTTGGATATGCTAGGAAGGCGTGGTAGGAGGGGAAGAGAGGCAGGCAGTGGTATCAAATCAGAAATATGGAAGAAGAGAGATTTGAATTGATTGGCAAACTCGAAAGATTCACTCTGATGCTTCTGGGGTTGAGCAAACTGGGGAGATCGCTAGTAGAAACTAGAGGAAATTTGTTTTGAATCTTTTGGGGAGAATGATTTGTCTTGGATCTATGCAAATAAAGCTTCGCTTAAGGACCATAGGGAAGAGCCAGACTTGCCTTTTTTTACATGATTTTTGTTTACAAAATTTTACCGGGACTTTTAAATCTAGGTATAGAGTTGGAAAGCAATTTCCACTTAGACGTTTTATATGGTTGATTATGTTTAAAAGTACCATTGCTTATTTTTTAAAAGCACACAACCACATATGTTTATGTATATCTACCTAAGCTTTGTATCATGACTTCAGTGTATTCGTGCGTGTTGCTGGCAGATGCTAACAAGAAATCAATCCAAAGAAAAATCTGAAAGATGCATTCCTATTTATGGAATAAATAAATGTTTCATTTATATAAAAGCAAAAGAACTTAGAGTTCTGACAAGTAGGATGTTTAATAAATTATGAAGTTACTGATTTGAATATATTGTATTTTTATAACTTTCCTGGCCAATCCTGGGCTTAGTACATTACAGAATTTGTTTCTCCCCTCTCCTCTAATATTCATCTGTCTTTCATACAGTCACTAGGGGCTCTTTACCCAAAGAGAATCAAGAAATACAAAGATGCAATGAGTTTGGCAGAGTATTTTTAAAGATTTTTTTCTAACATTTTGGTAATTTAGCAGTATTTTACTTGGAATTCCTCTAAGTCAGCAGTGATAAACATCCTTAAGATAAAGCCTAGTGAACAATGGGCTTTGGTCTTCCTAGCAAATTCGAGGGAGAAAAGGCTGATCCAAAGACTGAATGTTGTTGAGTAGTAAGAATTGGATACCTTATATATCTCAACTTTGCAGGTACCATTCTAGAAGTCTGAAACAAGGTCACAGCTCAAAGTTGCTACTCATGTACAGTGTTTTAGAATGTATTTTTAAGGGAGTGTCTCATACACCTACACCTTTAGTAACCTGATAGCATACAGTACTGGTGAGAAAGATCTATGCTAGCATTTTCCAACTATGGCAAATCATAAAAACCATTTTTTCCCTTCCCTGAAATCAGAGCTTACACATGTGTTTTTCCCATAAAATTTTCAGATAAATGGATTCAAGATGCAATACAGTATTTTAACATTTACATATCATTTTATATTGAAATGTATTACAGTATTAAAATTCAGTGTTCAGTATTTATTTCACTATGCATTTTATTTAGTAAAAGCAGATAAAAATGTTTAATCCAATGGTGCCTTACTTTGTGATTTGAAAGAAATCAACTTTTTATGTCTAAGTAGAAAATTAATTGCATATTTGTAAAAATGGTTAGGCCTTTATATTTTAACTTGTAATACCAATTTTGTTAATGTTAAAGTGCCTAAAAATTTTGGCATGAAATTAATCTTTCCCTGTTTATAGTCAGGGGCTGTAGGGGAAGAAAAAAAATTGTTCATACCATTGCACTATGTAAACAGACACATTTTGATATCTATGTTATCAGGATAGTTTAAGTGGTAGGTAGAACCTACCCTGACATCTGTATAAGTTAGCCAGACAATAAATAAAAGAATAATTATGGTGTCAACTGGTGGTTTTTCTTTAAATATGTCTATGTAAATATAAACGAGAAAGCAAGTATCTGTTTTCTGTTTTATGCTGTGGGAAATAAACAAGAAAAGATTCCATGGAGCCGGCATTGTGACATAGCAGGTAAAGGCAGAACCTGTATCCCATGTGGGTGCTGGTTTGTGTTCCACTCCACTTTTAATCCAGCTCCCTCCTAATGGCCCAAGTGTTTGGGCCCCTGCCACCCATGTGGGAGACCCCAGTGAAGCTCCTAGCTCCTAGTTTCAGCTTGGCCCACTGCTGACTATTGCAGCCATCTGGGGAGTGAATCAGTGGAGATTCTCTCTCTCTCTCTCTCTCTCTCTCTCTCTCTCTCTTTCTCTTTCTCTTTCTCTTTCTCTCTTTCTCTGGAGGCAGAGGTAAAGATGGGTAGTGAGAGCAATGGAAGATGAAATTGCAAAGACTAGCATGGACACTGATAAATTTGGAAAGGTAAATGGGAATTTGGGAATGCATGTGTGTGTATGTGTGTGTTGTAGTATCTCAGTATAGCACAATGGTTAAGAGCTTCAGAAGACAGAAGATCTGTCTCCATCTCTTACTTCCAAGTCACTTCTGTAAACCTGTTTCTTTTTCTCTTTATGTATGTATGTGTGTGCGAGTGTGTGTGTGTTTGAAAGGCAGAGCAACAGAGAGACAGAAATCTTGTATCTGCTGATTCACCCAAATATGCCTGCCACAGCCAGGACTGGGCTAGGCTAAAGCCAGGAGCCAGGAACTCCATCCAGGTGTCCCATGTGTGTGGCAGGGACTTCTGCTGCCTCCCAGGTTGCCCATTAGCAGAAAGCTGGATCAGAAGCAGTGGCAAGACTCAAACTTAGGCACTCAGTATAGGATGTCGGCGTCCCTGGGCAGCAACTTAACTACTGCATCGCAATACTTGCTCCAGACTATTTCCTTATTTACAAGGTGAAAAACTTACAGCGTCAATATGTGCATTAAATGAGATTAATCCACTCAGCACAGAAGCCTGACTTAATGTCAGCACTCAAAGTCACAGTCACTATCAATCTGAAGTGTTTATTTAAATGATCACAAATCACTTACAGCCAAGTCGGCAAGAGTGGGGACTTACTAAGTATAATATTAAAGAAAAGGAGCACTAACAGGAACGAAATCTATATCAGGTTTATAATTAATTGAAGGCTTCCTGAGCATGTACTGTCACTGGGCAATTTAGGATGGCCTCTTCTGTCTCCATGAATTCTCAACACTTGACATTTCATGCCTGTCTCTGGAGCTACATTAAGTATATCCATGTTTTCTTGTGAGCAAATGTTTAAAATATCTCATTCATCAGCATTATAGCACAAATCTCTTTCTCCTAAAATGCTGCTTCCATTATTACAGAGATTACATGGGATGCTAATTAAGCCTAAGCTTTGGAATCCCCACTTTTGGGAGTTGTGGAGGGATATCCTTCTAATTGAATACATTTATATCTTGTTTTATTTGTGGTCTTATTTTTAAGTAGGGCAGCTAAATTATCTAAAGCTTCAGAACTCATAAAACCTGGATTTGTCCTGCATTATTGTTCTCCTCAGCTTCTAATGCAGAATTCAACCAAGGTATCTGTCTTAAAAACCTTCTTATGCCACCACTGTCCCATGAGGACCCCAGATGGATAGAAGAGAGCAAAATGGCTTGCCACCTCTGTACTCCAAGAGGGGCCTGCAGATATTTTTAAAACAATTTTTAAAACAATTAAATTTAAAACAATCATTGCACTGCACACATTATATTGGAGTCAAAGGCCCTACAATGTGACCCATCTAGGAAGATATGTTTGTCTTTTGAGGTGTCTGAGAAGTCAGTCTGGATGTTTCTAGACATTGAGCTCAAATTTAGCTCAAAATTTTAAGCAGGAAGGAGGCTAGTGCTGTAGCACAATGGGTTAAGCCACCATTTGGGATGCTGGCATCCATATAGGAGCACCAGTTTAAGTCCAGGCCACTCTGCTTCCAATTTAGCTCCCTGTTAATGCAGCTGGGACACAGTACTATAGTACTTGAGTCCCTGTCACCCATGTGGGAGACCCAGATAGAGTTCCTGGCTCCTGGCTTTAGCCTGGGCCAGCCCTGGCTGTTGGAGGCATTAGAGGAGTAAACCAGTGGATGGAAGATATCTGACTCTCCCTCTCTGTCACTCTTTCAAATAAATAAACAGATACCTTTAAAAACTTATTTTTTGACTAGGAGGATTCCTTCCAGAACACCTGGAATATCTATCATGGACTTAATATAAGTAGGTTTTAGTATAAAAGGACTCCCATCCTTTACCTGTTTTTCTGTCTCTCTTAGTTTTAAAGGTTACCCATCAAAATGCTATCTATTTCAGCTAGGTCCCTGAAACGAACAGCAGCTGTTTATTTGTACACTTGCTCATTCAAATCACTGAAAAACAATCATTGAGAAGTTATAATTTATTAAGCACTGGGAATATAAAGCTGTTACATAACAGGAAGTCATAAGTACTAGTCTTATAACCAAGGGCGTGAGTGAAATCAAGATCTGGGATGGGTGTTAGACTCAGTAGTTATGACGCTATTTTGGATGCCCACATCCCATACAGGAGCCCTAGCTCTACTTTCAGTTCCAGCTTCCTGCTAATATGTACCCTGGGAGGCAGCAAAGAATGGTTCAAGTACTTAGGTCCCTGCCACCCACATGGAAGACCCAAATTGAATTTAGACTCCTAGCTTTGGCCTGGTTCAACTCTAGTTCTAGGCATTTGGGGACAGAACCAGTAGCTAGAGGATCTCTCTCTTTTTCTCCCCACTCCCATAAAATTAAATACATAAATAAAGTCTAGATCCAATAAAAAACATTAGCCAGTAGGCACACTGCTCCACTCTTAACACTGGTTCTGGATTGCTCCTTACCACCAATACAAGGCTGCTTGGTTGGCCATGTGCATGAAAGGGAAACTCTCTGAGATTTACTCATGGAGCAAAGATAAGGCTAGGTCCCAGTGAGGCCACCATGGAAAAAAGGGAAAACATTTACCACAGTAGTGGTAACAGTAATTTTATGCCATTAAGACATTACATTGAATTTCCTTATCTAAATAACACCTACACATTGTTATTCATACAGTCACCTCTAATAACTGATCACCTGCTTGTTCTACATTTAAGCTAGGATCTTTGCAAATAGTATTGCATATATTATTGCAATTCTCTGTGTCTTTACACACAGAGAATCATGCCTAAGTGGATTAGAAATTTGCCTGAAGGCATTTGCTTTTAGTGGATCTAGAATTCAAACTCAAAGCTCTCTGAGTAAATCCAAATCAGAAGTCATAATATCATTGTCAACTTTCCATTTTCCAGTTTTATTTTTTATTTTTATTTTTTTTTTGTGACAGGCAGAGTGGACAGTGAGAGAGAGAGACAGAGAGAAAGGTCTTCCGTTCGTTCACCCTCCAATGGCTGCCGCGGATGGCGTGCTGCAGCCGGCGCACCGTGCTCATCCGATGGCAGGAGCCAGGTGCTAGGTGCTTTTTCCTGGTCTCCCATGGGGTGCAGGGCCCAAGCATTTGGGCCATCCTCCACTGCACTCCTGGGCCACAGCAGAGGGCTGGCCTGGAAGAGGGGCAACCAGGACAGAATCCGGCGCCCCGACCGGGACTAGAACCCGGTGTGCAGGCGCCGCAAGGCAGAGGATTAGCCTGTTGAGCCACGGCGCCGGCCCATTTTCCAGTTTTAAAAAAAGTACATTTCATAAAAGCAAGGACAATTTAATAATCCAAGACCTAATCTTAAGTAGGCTTAATTCAATAAATACAGCTTCATGGAAAATTCACCACACTGTCTTTCTTTTCCTCATTGGACTATGCACTGGAAAACGGACTGGATCAGCATGTGATGGCAGTGATCAACTTCTCTCCATACTTGGTTCTTTACAGTGTAGGGGATGCTTATAATCCCAGCTTTTTCAGCTCTTCCTAGCAGATACCTATCCGCTAAGCTGCTGAAATTCCTGTGTGGTTTCATTAAACAGAGCTTTCTGAAAGTCGTCATGTCGGGGTCAAACTGCAATGAGAATAGTTAATTTGCTCTCCTATGTCTTTCTCTTCCTTTGTCCTGTCCATTATTTGGGGGTGTTTCTGCTGTTCGTATAACAAATCTGTAGTATTGTTACTCTCCATGAGGTTGGGAAAAGCCACGTGACTCTGAAATACAAAATACTAGAATTTTCTTTCTTGTAACAGCCAGAGGTAAGCCTTATGTTCCTTGCCTCAGCACACAGCCTAGCACAGTACCTCAGTGGCACCACAGCAGCACTGTGCAGGAGGAAAAGCTGATCCCTGTGTCACAGACACAAGGCAAAGACTCCGAGATGCAGTGACTCGATCAAAGAACTCACTGTGGGGACAAGAGGGCTGGTTGGCCTCCTCTCTGAGTGTTCCAGCCACACTCTTTTCATAGCATTTTTATCCCTACTGTCTTCTCATTTGACAAATATGATTGAACATGTTCTCACCGAGAAGGCAGAGTAAGCTCAGTCAAACACACGAAGGTCAGGAGCCAGCATTGTGGCACAGCAGGTTAATCTACTGCTCAAGATGCCTGCAACTCATATTGGAGTGCTGGTTCAAGGCCTGCTGGCCTGCCTACTCTACTTCAAATCCACCTTCTTCCTAATGCACCTGCAACAGATGATGGCTGATCTACTTGGGCCCTAGCCACCTATGTGGGAGACGCAGATGGAGTTGGTGTTCCTGGCTTTGGCTTGGCCCAACTCTGGCTGCTATGGCCATTTGAGGAGTGAACTAGCAGGTGGGAAATTCTCTCTCTCTCTCTCTCTCTCTCTCTCTCTCTCTCTCTCTCTCTCTCCTCTCACTCCTCTCTCTCTCCCTTTCTCTCCTCCCTCTTCCTCTCTTTCTCTCTCTCTGCCTTTCAAATAAATGACTAAATAAATCTTTCTTTTTAAAAAAGGAGCTATCAGAGGAGCCTCAATAACATTCTGCTGAATGAAATAAGCTAGTCAAAAAACTAGGCAAATATTGTAGGAGTCCACTTTTATGAAGTACTTAAAGGAATCAAATCAATAAAAACAGTAAAATAGTGACTGCCAAGTGCTAGGGAAAGGGAGTTGCTATTTAAAAGGTACAGAGTTTCTGCTTTGCGAGATGAAAAAGTTCTGTTTGACAATGTAAATATACTTAACACTACTGACTATGCATTTAAAAATAAATTTTATGCTACATTTTTTACAACAATAAAAAATTTACAACTATCATCAAACTCTGATGGTCCATTTCCCTCACACTGTGTGCTACCTCACCCGTTCTGCCAAAGGAAAAAAATCATGTAGCAATAGCACTATACATTCCTGCCCAGTAAGGATCAGCACTCTGCATTGACTGTACATTCTGTTGTTTTTGAATTGAGTGTGTTTGCAAACTGTGGCCTCTCTCCACACCACTTTCTAGTGAGTTCTGGTAAACAGTTTTGACCCACAGTGCTATCACAAGGTGATAGCATGGGTTCTGCCATAAAGAACTACAGAAGAATATCATGTGGGATACTAAAGATGTTTAGGCATGGGCAGGCATTTGGTGTAGCAGTTAAGACACATGCATCCCATATTGAAGAACCTGGGTTTGTGTTTGGCCCCAGTTCCCAGTTCCAGCTTCCTGCTAATGCAGACTCTAGAAAGCAGCAGTTGCTGGCTTAAGTACCTGTATCCATTATGGCATCCATATGGGAAACCTGGATTGAGTTCCTGGCTCCTAGCTTCAACTCAGCCCAGCTCCAGCTGTTACAGGCGTTTGGAGAATGAACCAATGGAGGGAAACTCTGCCTGCCTTCCTGTTTCTCTTTCTCTATGTTTTTCCCTCCTCTATCTTAAATAGCAATAAAAATTTATGAATAGAATTATAAAAAATTCAAAATGACTTTGAAGTAAATGATAAACAGAAAGGAAAGAACAACAAAGACACAAGGTGATAGAAATCTTATGACACTTGGCCAGCGCCGCGGCTCACTAGGCTAATCCTCCGACTGCAGCGCCTGCACCCCGGGTTCTAGTCCCGGTTGGGGCGCTGGTTCTGTCCCAGTTGCTCCTCTTCCAGTCCAGCTCTCTGCTGTGGCCCGGAAAGGCAGTGGAGGATGGCCCAGGTCCTTGGGCCCTGCACCTACATGGGAGACCAGGAGGAAGCACCTGGCTCCTGGCTTCGGATCGGTGCAGCACACTGGCTGTAGCGGCCACTTTTGGGGTGAACCAATGGTAAAGGAAGACCTCTCTCTCTCTCTCTCTCTCTCTCTCTCTCTCTCTCTCACTGTCTAACTCTGCCTGTAAAAAATCAATTTAAAAAAAAGAAGTCTTATGACACTGTGAAGAACATTGTAAAAATCCCTTCTCCTGGGAAGGATAGATTAAGAATTGTGACCAGGAATGGGAAGAAATATAGCTTAGGACAAACTGTGATCTCTGGAGATTTAAATAAAAAAGAAAACCCACTGTAGAGGAATCTGGACTCAAGGATTTGGCCAAAACAGCCTGTTCATTTGGACTCTCTTCAGGAACACACGCCCCTGGAGTAAGCAGGGAATGCCTGCACTGCTCTGGGATCATGCACTGCACACTTACTAGTGTTTCACTCTTGGGAAATCACTACAAGATGGCAGAGCAGTGATTCCAGTGCTCAAAGCATTGTCTGGAAGCTCTGTTAAGACAGTCTTGTGGGTTTGTGCCCACTGTTGGTCAGTGGGTTTGGAGTAGGTCCTAAGAACATGCAGTTCCTGTAACAACAGATACCACAGAAATAAAAAATATCAGGATTAATACAAAGAGCTATATGCCAACAAATTGGAAAATCTAGAAGAAATGGATAGATTCCTAGAAACGTGCAGTCTACCAAAATTGAGTCAGAAAGGCTCAGAAAACCTAAACAAGCCAATAACCAAGATGGAGATTGAATCAGTAATAAAGATCCACCCAAGAAAGAAAAGCCCAGAACCTTACAGCTTCCCTGCTGAATTCTATGAGACATTTAAAGAACAACTAACTCCAATTCTTCTCAAGCTGTTCAAAATAATTGAAAGGGAGGGAATCTTCCCAAACTACTTCTATGAAGCCAGCTTATCTTTAATTCCTAAACCTGAAAAAGATACAACAGAGAAAGACAACTACAGCCCAATATCCTTGGTGATCATAGACACACACACACAAAATCCTCAACAAAATACTAGCCAATCGAATCCAAGAACACATCAGAAAGATCATTCACTGGGACCAAGTAAGATTTATCTCTGGGATGCAGGGATGGTTCAACATTCACCCATCAATCAATGTGATATATCACATTAACAAACTGAAGAACAAAAAACATAGTATTTCAATAGATGAGAGTAAGCATTTTATAAAATACAACACCTTTTCATGATGAAAACCTTAAGAAAAAAACTGGATATAGAAGGAATAATCCTCAACACAATCAAGACAATCTACAATAAACCCAAAGCCAGCATCTTTTTGAATGGAGAAAAGTTGGAAGCATTCCCACTGATATCCAGAACCAGACAGGGATGCCCATTCTCACCATTGCTATTCAATATAGTCCTGGAACTTTTAGCCAGAGCCATTAGGCAAGAAAAAGAAATCAAAGGAATACAAATTAGAAAGGAGAAAGTCAAACTATCCCTATTTTCAGATGACATGATGCTATGGGGGAACCAAAAAACTCCACTAAGAGACTACTGGAACTCATAAAAGAGTTTATTAAAGTGAAAGGATATAAAATCAACACACAAAAATCAATAGCCTTTCCATACACAGACAATGACATGGCTGAGAAAGAACATCTAAGATCAGTTCCATTCACAATAGCCACAAAAAAAATCAAATTTCTTAGAATAAATTTAACAAAGGAAATCAATGATCTATATGATGAAAATGACAAAACATTAACAAAAGAAACAGCAGACAGAAAAAAAATGTAAAAATCTTCCACTTCCATGATTTAAAAGAATCAATATCAAAATGTCCATACTGGGGCCCAGCACCATGGCGCAGTGGGTTAATCCTCCACGTGTGGCACCAGCATCTCATATGGGCATCAGTTCTAGTCCCAGATGCTCCTCTTCCAATCCACCTCTCTGCTATGGCCTGCAAGAGCAGTAGAAGATGGCCTGGTCCTTGGGACCCTGCACCGACGTGGGAGACCCAGAAGAAGTTCCTGGCTCCTGGCTTCAGGTCGGCACAGCTTTGGCCATTGCGGACATTTGGGGAGTGAACAACGGACGGAGGACGTTTGTCTCTCCCTCTCACTGTCTATGACTCTACCTCTCAAATAAATCAATAAAATCTTAAAAAAAATTCCATACTACCAAAAACAATTTACAGATTCAATGTGATACCAATCAAAATACCAAAGACATTTTCAGATATTTAAAAAAACAATGCTGAAATTCATATGGAAACACAGGAAACCCCAAATAGCTAAAGCAATCTTATACAACAAAAACAAAGCTAGAGGCATCACAATACCAGATTTCAAGACATACTATAGGACAGTTATAATCAAAACAGTCTGGTACTGGTACAAAAACAGATGGCTAGACCAATGGAACAGAATAGAAATACCAGAAATCAACCCATTCATCCACAACCAATTTATTTTTAACAAATGAGATAAAAATCAATCTGTGGAGCAAGGACAGTCTCTTCAACAAATGGTGCTGGGAAAACTGGATTTCCACATGCATAAGTATGAAGCAAGACCCCTACCTTACACCTTACACAAAAATCCACTCAAAATGAATCAAAGACTTAAATCTAAAACCTGATATCATCAAATTTTAGAGAATTATAGAAATTCTTAGAGAATGATTGGAGAAACTCTGCAAGACTTTGGCATAGGCAAAGACTTCTTGGAAAAGACCCAAGAGGCATAGGCATTCAAAGCCAAAACTGACAAATGGGATTACATCAAATTGAGAAGCTTTTGTACTGCAAAAGAAACACTCAGCAAAGTGAAGAAGCAATTGACAGAATGGGAGAAATTATTTGCAAACTATGCAACTGATAAAGGATTAATAACCAGAATATATAAAGAGATTAAGAAACTCAACAACAACAAAACAACCCAGTTAAGAAATGGACAAAGGACTTAAACAGGCATTTTTCAAAAGAAGAAATCCAAATGGCCAACAGACACATGAAAAAATGTTTGCAATCACTAGCCATCAGGGAAATGCAAATCAAAACTACAGTGAGGTTTCACCTCACCCCAGTTAGAATGGTTTTCATAAAAAAAAAAAAAATCAGCAAGCAACAAATGCTGGTGAGGATGTCAGGGAAAAGGTACCCTAATCCACTATTGGTGGGAATATAAACTGGTAAAGCCACTATGGAAGACAGTATGGATATACCTCAGAAATCTGAATATATACCTACCATTTGCCCCAGCCATCACACTCCTGAGAATTTACCCAAGGGAAATAAAATCAGCTGTGAAAGAGTTATCTGTATCCCCATGTTTATTGCAGTTCAACTCACAATAGCTAATATACAGAATCAACCCAAATGTCCATCAATTGAAGACAGGAGAAAGAAATTATGGGATATACATACCACAGAATAATACACAGCAGTAAAAAAGAATGCGATCTTGTCATTTACAGCAAAATGAATGAAACTGGAAAACATCATACTTAGAATAAGCCAGTCCCAAAAGGACAAATATCATATGTTCTCCCTGATCTGTGATAACTAATAGAACACCTAAAAGGTAATCTATAGAAGTGAAATTAACACTTCAAGATGAAATGACTTTGAACAGCCCTTGTCTTGACTATTGAGGAATGGTTTTTTCCATACTATTTGTTGAACTCTTTACTTAGTAAAGAGTTAATCTTATGTGTATAAAGTTAATAGAAAATAGATCTTATGGGGCCAGCACCATGGTGCAGTAGGTTAATCCTCCACCTGCAGAGCAGCATCCCATATGAGTGCTGGTTCTAATCCCAGCTGCTCCTCTTCCAATCCAGCTCTCTGCTGTGACCTGGAAGAGCAGTGGAAGATGGCCCAGGAGCTTGGGCCCCTGTGCCCACATGGAAGACCAGGGAGAAGCACGTGTCTCCTGGCTTCAGATTGGCATAGCTCTGGCTGTTGCAGCCATTTGGGGAGTGAACCAACAGAAGGAAGACCTTTCTCTCTATATTTTCCTCTCACTATCTGTAACTCTACCTTCAGATAAATAAATAAAATCTTTAAAAAATAAAATCTTAGTAAAAAATAAGAATGGAAATAGGAGAGGGAAAAGGAAGAGCGTTGAGAATGTAGGTGGGAGGGCAGGTACCAAGGGAAAAATCACCATATTCGGGGGTGTGAAGATGGCGGACGAAGAGGCTGAGCAGGAGAGGTTGAGTCGCGGAGGAGGCGGCTGCGTCGCGGAGCTGCAGCGCCTGGGCGAGCGGCTCCAGGAGCTGGAGCGACAGCTGCGGGGGAGCCGGGTGCCGGCCGTGGAGGCGGCCACCGAGTACTGTCAGCAGCTGTGCCAGCACTCTGGTCTCAGAATCAGCCCTTCAGGAATTCGGATATGGCTGAAGAGCCCATGAGAGTATTTTAGGCATGGAAAGCCAAGACACTCTGGGGGAAGAAAAAAAAAAGACCTAAGTGAAAGATCTCTGCGAGTGAGATCCCAGTGGAAAGAACGGGGCCATCAAAGAAGGAGGTACCTTTCTCTGAAGGGAGGAGAGAACTTCCACTTTGACTATGACCCTGTCGGAATAAGATCGAAGTCGGCGAACCCTAAATGCTTCCATAGCCTCGGCAACTCATGACTAGAGCCTAGGGAGATTACTGAGGCCATAAACAAGAGTGTCAAATTGTTAAATCAACATCAGGAGTCACTGTGTACTTACGTCTCATGAGGGATCTGTCCTTAATGTGTTGTCCAATGTGAAGTAATGTTATAACTAGTACTGAAACAGTATTTTTAGACTTTGTGTTTCTGTGTGGGTGCAAACTAATGAAATCTTTACTTAGTATATACTGAATCGATCTTCTGTATATAAAGATAATTGAAAATGAGAAAAAAAACTTGGTGTTAAATTGAAAATTGCATAGAAAAATTAATCAATTTTTAAAAAAATATCGTGTAGGATCTCTGTCCTTAATGTGCTGTACATTGTGATTTAATGCTATAACTAGTACTCCAACACTATTTTTCACTTTGTGTTGCTATGTGAGGGCAAACTGTTGAAATCTTTACTTAATATATAGTAAACTGATCTTCTGTATATAAAGAGAATTGAAAATGAATCTTGATGTGAATGCATGGGGAGAGGGAGCGGGAGAGGGGAGGGTTGTGGGTGGGAGGGAAGTTATGGGGGGGGGGGAGCCATTGTAATCCATAAGCTGTACTTTGGAAATTTATATTCATTAAATAAAACCTTAAAAAATAAATAAAATATTTATTTGAAAGGCAGAGTGAGAAGTGAGTTGAGAGATAAGTTGATCAATCTATCTCCCTTCTGCTGGTTCAGTCCCCAAATGTCGGCAACATCTGGGGCTGAGCCAGGCTGAAGTTGAGGAGTTAGGAATCAGTCTGCATCTCCCACATGGGTAGCAGAGACCCAACCACTTAGTCACCACAGGAGTATACATGAGCAGGAAGCTAAGTTAGGAGCAGGAGCAGAGACTTGAACCATACAGCCTGATAGAGCATGCGGATGTCTCTAGCGCTGCGTGAAACACATGACCTACTTTTTATTTCTATGCTGCACTTTTATCTCTGGTAGTCAATTCCCTCTTTTAATTGTCCACTTTTATAAAATATCCAATGTGCTTATCACAGAGAGGAAGATAACACAACATTATACTTTCCTTTTTGTGTTTATACTGGATAACAAAACAGTGACCTGTTGCTTACAGACTTTGAAAGATACAGCCAGTGCAGTGGCTCAACAGGCTAATCCTCCGCCTTGTGGTGCCAGCACACCGGGTTCTAGTCCCGGTTGGGGTGCCGGATTCTGTCCCAGTTGCCCCTCTTCCAGGCCAGCTCTCTGCTGTGGCCCGGGAGTGCAGTGGAGGATGGCCCAAGTGCTTGGGCCCTGCACCCCATGGGAGACCAAGAGAAGCACTTGACTCCTGCCTTTGGATCAGGGAGTGCGTCGGCTGCAGCGTGCCAGCCACGGCAGCCATTGGAGGGTGAACCAACGGCAAAGGAAGACCTTTCTCTCTCTGTCTCTCTCTCACTGTCCACTCTGCCTGTCAAAAAAAAAAAAAGAAAGAAAGAAAGACACAGTTAGTTACTAATAATGATGCACAGCTCTTATTTGCAGAGTGATTTGTGAACCAAACAGCGAGGTGCAAACTTTGTGCTTTATATGGTTGCTCAAAGTTAATATGCATACCATCTTAACTGAAAGTTGAACCTAAAATTGTTAGGGAGTGTTATCACCTAGATTGTTAGGCAACCAGCACTGTGGTACAGTAGATAAGACATATGGGTGCCTTGCTTGAGTTTTGGCTTCTCCATTTCCTATCCAGCTCCCTGCTATTGCTCTTGGGAAAGCAGCAAAAGATGACCCAAATGCTTAGGCCCCTGCACCTATGTGTTAGACCCAGATGTAGCTACTGGCCCAGCCTTGGCCTTTGCTGCCATTTGGAGGTGAACCAGCAGATGGAAAATTTCTCCTCTGCCTCTCCCCCTGTCTGTAACTAAGCCTTTAAAATAAATAAGTCTTTCAAGAAATTTTTGTTAACCAGTATTTGTACTTATTGGAACTGTAAAAGCAAAAATTACTTGTATGCATGACATATAGTTACAATAAAAATCTTCTAAAATAAAAAAAAAGAAAAATCACCATATTCCTAAAGTTGTATTTATGAAAAGCATAAAGCTTTATTCCTTGAATAAAAAAAGGTTTCTGAGGAAAAAATTACAAAAAATTAAAGAAATCAAAGACACAAAAAATGTAAAAATCTTCCATGTTCGTGTATTGGAAGTATTAATATCATCAAAGTGTCCATACTATTGAAAGCAATTTACAGATACAGTGTGATAGCAACCAAAATATCAATGGCATTAGTCTCAGATATAGAAAAAATGATGCTAAAATTCATACAGAAACACAAGAGACCCCAAATAGCTAAAGCAATCTTATACAACAACAACAAAAAAAAACCCAGAGGCATCACAATACCAGATTTCAAACATACTACAGGGCATTTTATAACCAAAACTGGTACTGGACTGGTACTGGCAAAAAACAGACATGTAGACCACTGGAGCAGAATAGAAATGCCAGAAATCAATCCACACTTCTACAAACAACTTATCTTTGACAACGAAGCTAAAATCAATCCCCAGAGCAAGGACAGTCTCTTCAACAAATGGTTCTGGGAAAACTGGTCTCCACATGCAGAAGTATGAAACAAGACATCTACCTTATATTTACTTACACTAAAATCTACTCAAAATGGATCAAGGTGGGCTGTCACTGTGGCATAGCAGGTAAAGCTGCAGCCTGAGACCCCAGCATCCCATATGGACACTGGTTCGATTCCTGGCTGCACCACTTCTTTTTTTTTTTTTTTAAGATTTATTTATTTGAAAGTTACAGAGAGAGTTACTCCCCAGATGGCCGCAACAGCCGGAGCTGTGCCGATCCGAAGCCAGGAGCCAGGAGCTTCTTCCAGGTCTCCCACGTGGGTGCAGGGGCCCAAGGACTTGGGCCATCTTCTACTGCTTTCATATGTGATAGCAGCGAGCTGGATCGGAAGAGGAGCAGTCGGGACTAGAACTGGCGCCCATATGGGATGCTGGCACTGCAGGGTAGGGCTTTAACCCTCTGCGCACAGCGTCGGCCCCTGTACCACTTCTGATCAAGCTCCCTACTAATGGGCCTGGGAGAGCAGCAGAAGATAGCCCAAGTCCTTGAGCCCTTGCACCCATGTGGGAGACCTGGATGAGGCTTCTGGCTCCTGGTTTTGGTTTGGCACAGCCCCTACTGTTGTAGCCATTTGGAGAGTGGGCCAGCAGACAGAAGATCTCTCTGTCTCTCTCTTTCTCTCAGTCTCTCACTCTCTCTTTAACTCTACCTTTCAAATAAATAAATCTTAAAAAAAAAAAAAACAATGGATCAAGGACCTAAATCTACAACCTTATACCATCAAATCACTATAGAACATTGGGTAAACTCTGCAAAGACTTCTTGGAAAAAAACCCTGGAACACAGGCAATCAAACCTAAATTAACAAATGTGAGTACATCAAGCTGAGAGGTTTTTATACTGCAAAAGAAACACTGAGCAAAGTGAAGATGCAACTGACAGAATGGGAGAAGATATTTGCAAACTATAAAACTGATAAAGGATAACATCCAGAATTTATAAAAAGCTTAAGAAACTCAACAACAACAAAACAAACAACCCAGTTAAGAATTGGGAAAGGGATTTGAACAGGTATTTTTTAAAAGAGGAAATTCAAATGGCCAACAGACACATTGAAAAATGCTCAGGATCACTACCCATCAGGGAAATGTAATTCAAAACCACAATGAGGTTTCACCTCAGCCCAGTTACAATAGCTCTCATACAGAAACCAACAAACAATAAATGCTAGTGAGGATGTGGGAGGAAAAGTACCCTAATTCACTGTTGCTGGGAATGTAAACTGGTGCAGCCATTGTGGTAGACAGTATGGAGATACCTCAGAAATCTGAAAATAGATATACCATGTGACCCAGCAATCCCACTCCCAGCGAATTTACCCAAGGGAAATGAAATCAGCTTATGAAATAGTTATCTGTATCCCCATGGTCACTGCAGCTCAATTCCTAATAGCTAAAATATGGAATCAACCCCGATGTCCATCAGCTGATGACTAGGTATAGAAATTACAGTATTTATACACTAAGGAATACTACTCAATGATTACAAAAAAAGAAATCCTGTCTTTTGCAATAAAATGGGTGCAACTGGAAACCATTATACTTAGTGAAATAAGCCAGTTCCAAAAAGATACCATGTGTTTTCCCTGATCTATGGTAAACTAACAGAGTATGTAAAATGTAATGTTTTGGAGTGAAATTGACAATTTACAATTGGATGATTATTTACAGCCCTTGTCTTTACTGTTGAGAAGCAGTGTTTCTTTCTTCATACTATTTGTTGAACTCTTTACTTACTGTAGGATTAATCTTACAAGCATTAAGTAAAATGAAAATAGATCTTTGTAAAAATTAATAGTGGGAATAGGAGAGAGAGGAGGAAGAAAAGTAGGAGCATGGGAGGGTAAAAGGGTAGGTGGGAAGTATCATTATGTTCCTAAATCTGTATATATGACACACATGAAATTTTTACACCTTAGTAAAATTTTAAAAAATAGGGATCGGCACTGTGGCCTCCTCCTTGAGCATCAGCATCTCATATGGGTGCTGGTTTGTGTCCCAGCTGCTCCTCTTCAGATCCAGCTCTCTCTTAATGACCTGGGAAAGTAGTGGAAGATGACCCAAGTGCTTGATGCCCTGCACCCATGAGAGAGACCCAGAAGAAGCTCCTGGCTCCTGGCTCCAGACTGGCTCAGCTCCAGCCATTGCAGGCATTTGGGGAGTGAACCAGTGGATGGAAGACCTCTCTGTCTCTCCCTCTCTCTGTCTGTAACTTTACCTCTCAAATAAATAAATAAATCTTTGAAAATTTATTAATAAAAATAAAAGAATATGCATTTCTAACAGGGCTTTTAGGTGATGCTTTTTGCAGCTGGTTCTCAGACCACACTTTGAGAAGCTGTGGTCATTATCAATAATTAAACCATTTTCTGGGGCTGGTGTTGTGGCACAGCAGATTATACCACTGCCTGAGACTCCAACATCCCATATGAGCACTGTTTTGAGTCTTGGCTGCTCCACCTCCAATACAGCTCCATGCTAATGCTCCTGGGAAAAGCACCAGAAGATGGCCCAAGTGCTTGTTTCCATGTGGAAAACCCAGATATAGTTCCAGGAGTCTGGCCTGATCTAGCCCCAGCTGTTGTGGCCATTGGGGAGTGAACCAATGGATGGAAGATCTGTGTGTGTGTGTGTGTGTGTGTGTGTGTGTGTGTCTCCCTCTCTCTCTGTAACTCTGCCTTTAAAATAAGTAAATCTTTACAAAATAATTATTAAATTATTTTTTGCATGAAACTAATATGTATGTATAACATCAAACCTAAATACAAATTCATATTTAGAATCACAGTTGAAAAAACTTAGCTGAGTAAAGGAGAAAACCAGTAGGCATGGTACTGTTGTAATCAAAGCATAATTATGTATTATAATTGCCCAATACTCTGTCTTTAACCATTACTCATTTTTATTAATCTTTTGTTGTTATTGCCTTGCCCACATATCATGGGAAGTTGGGGCAGAATCCAGATGTTAATAAATGTTAATTATGGATTTTTTAAAATCAAAACATCAAAAATAATGAAAAAAAACAATTCATGAAAGTTGACAAGCCTTCACCCTTAATCATCTCAAGGTTAAATAGTGATCAGAATTCTTTCAGTTGAAGCACTTATGCTGCATTTTGATGTCTGACTATCACATAAATATAACTGTGCTATTAGGCTCTATTTTTCATTGCAGATGATATTGATGCATCCTTGTGTGGTATATAGTCTGACACAGTAAAATCGTTACTCTCTAGGTAAGGATATTCATAAAAATGTAATTATCGTAATCAGAACAGACTTTAAGCTCATGAGCAGGGACTGCCAGATTTGTGATTGGCAGTTTTCAATCACTTTGTGTATAATAAAGAAGCTTCTTAATGCAGCCCTGGGAATCACTGATGTCTTGCATTGGATATTGTGAGATGGTGGTGGCAATTCTTGTTAGCCTCTCTGGCCTGGCTTTGGGTAGAACTGGACACAGAGTTTTGACCTATTTCATTCAGTTTATCCACAGCAGGTTTAGAAGATTTGCTGTTTGCTGAGAGAATGCTTTGAGAAAAAAGAGACCACAGTAAGACTGCCTTGATAAGAAATCATTACTGACTACTAAACATTCATCATTTTAATTCTCAGTAACTTGCTGGTGGAAGAAACCTAGAGCTGCTATTTTTTTTTTTTTTTGACAGGCAGAGTGGACAGTGAGAGAGAGAGACAGAGAGAAAGGTCTTCCTTTTTGCCGTTGGTTCACCCTCCAATGGCCGCCGCAGCCAGCGCGCTGCGGCCAGCGCACCGCGGCCGGCGCACCGCGCTCATCCGATGGCAGGAGCCAGGAGCCAGGTGCTTTTCCTGGTCTCCCCATGGGGTGCAGGGCCCAAGCACCTGGGCCATCCTCCACTGCACTCCCGGGCCACAGCAGAGGGCTGGCCTGGAAGAGGGGCAACCGGGACAGAATCCGGTGCCCCGACCGGGACTAGAACCCGGTGTGCCGGCGCCGCAAGGCGGAGGATTAGCCTGTTGAGCCACGGCGCCGGCCTAGAGCTGCTATTATATGCACTATGCCACCTGAGGTAAATGTAGCAAGTGCCATCAGTGGAATTATGCCCCTGACCAGCCCGAGTGTCCTGTGCCCTGGACATCCCAAATGCTGGTTAAGACTGCATGCTGGAGGATTCCAAGATGGCGGAATATGGAGGGAGCTTACTGCTCTACTCTAGGGAAAGATGGTTAAAAAAAAAAAAAGTGAAAGAGTGCAATCTCAGGGAACAGTTAGGGAGAAAACTGAAGAGGAAATGTCATGCAAATTAGAGGGACACTGTGGGTCTATGCTGAAGGTAGGGACACACACAACTTAGGACCCCGGCAGCCGAGAGGCTCAGCACCAGCTTTGGCAAGTGAGGTGAGAGACCAGACAGCAGCAGCTATAAAGCTGAGGGCAGAGCCTGGCGTGAGTCTGGCTTGGACTCATGTCAGGAACAATGTACCTGCCAACCTAGAGGGGAAAAAAGGGGGCACGTTTCTCTCTCCCCGACCACCCATCTTCTGTGTCCTGTAACAAGCTGAGAAAGGGCAAGTGCCGTTCTGGACATATGTAACTGTTGCACCAGATTATGTCCACATGCCCAGCTACAGCAGAGAGGATACGCCTGAGTCTGGCTGGGAGAATCGATAGGGGACTGAGTGCTCATGACTATGGAAGCCTTGTGTGCTGGGACTGTGAAAATACTGTGGCTGCTTGGGGGGGTGGGGAGGTGGCAGCGGGGAGCACAGGGTATAGTTGAAATTCTGGGCAGTCACTGTGGATGGCTCCACAAACTCAGGGCTTCCTGATTCCCTGGTGAAGGTCATTGCTGCAGGATCCATGCTCATACTGTGGCAGTGTGAATAAATAAATAGCCCAATAGGGCTAGTGCCCAGGCATTAATCACTTTTGAGAAGAGGAGGTAAGCATGAGACTACACCAACAGAGCTTATCAAATCTACCCTCTAATTAAAGAGAGAGAGAGAAAGAGAGAGACATTTAACACACCCAAGTTGGGTATCACCTTGAACACTCCCCTCACCCTGGAGCACTGAACAGAGCTCCCTGGCTACATCCAGCACGCATCTCTGGTTATTCTCTAAAACAGCAGACACTTGACTAAGGCACAAAGGCATAGTCCAAAAATAAAAGCTATCACAGAGGCTGGCGCTGTGGCGTAGTGGGTAAAGCCACTGCCTGCAGTGATGGCATCCCATACAGGCACTGGTTCCAGTCCCAGCTGCTCCACTTCCAATCCAGCTCTCTGCTATGGCCTGGGAAAGCAGTAGAAGATGGCCCAAGTCTTGGGCCCATACACCTGTGTGGGAGACTGGGAAGAAGCTCCTGGCTCTTGGCATTGGATCAGTGCAACTACAGCCATTGCAGCTATATGGGGAGAAAACCAGCAGATGGAAGACCTCACTCTCTCCTCTATCTCTCTCTGCCTCTGCTTCTCTGTAACTCTGCCTTTCAAATAAATAAATAAATCTTTAAAAACTAAAAAAAAAAAAAACCATCATGGAGAGGGGGAGCAAGTATCTCCACAAATGCCTAAAAATAAATTCAGCAACTCATAAAACAAGTATAAAGAAGATGGCCAGCGCTGCAGCTCAATAGGCTAATCCTCCGCCTTGCGGCGCCGGCACACCGGGTTCTAGTCCCGGTCCGGGCACTGGATTCTGTCCCGGTTGCCCCTCTTCCAGGCCAGCCCTCTGCTGTGGCCCGGGAGTGCAGTGGAAGATGGCCCAAGTGCTTGGGCCCTACACCCTATGGGAGACCAGGATAAGCACCTGGCTCTTGCCATTGGATCAGTGCGGTGCGCCGACTACAGCACGCCGGCTGCGGTGGCCATTGGAGGGTGAACCAACGGCAAAAAGGAAGACCTTCTCTCTGTCTCTCTCTCTCACTGTCCACTCTGCCTGTCAAAAAAAAAAAAAAAGAATAAAGAAGACAACATGACACCCCCAAAGGAACACAACACTTCAATACTAAAATGTGAAGATGAAGAGATTGAAGAAATGCCAGAAACGGAATTCAAAGAATTGATCATAGGATTACTTAGAAGTAATCAGAAGCAAATCCACAAATTAAAGAAATCCATATATGACATGAAAATTTTTCCCATGAAACAGAGATTTTTAAAGAGAAATCAAACTGAAATATTGGAAATGAAGAATTCAATAGATCAAATAAAAAATGTGGTAGAAATCCTTAACAACAGACTCAGTGAAGCAGAAGAAAGAATATCCAAGTTAGAAGATAAATCTCAAAATTCTACAGTCAGATCAAAGAAAAAAAGAAGGAATTAGAAAACTGAAAACCAATGTTGAAGACGTATGGGATACTATCCAATGACCCAACATATGGGTCTTAGGAGTCCCTGAAGATGTGGAAAGAGAGAATGGATTAGAAGGCCTTTTTAGTGAAATAATTACAGAAAACTTCCCTAATCTGGAGAAAGAAATGGATGTCCAAGTACATAAAACACATTGAATTCCTAATAGACATGACAGAAAAGAGCTTCACCATGACACATTATATTCAAACTCCCCACAGTGAAACATAAAGATGCTAAAATGTGCATGACAGAAATGCCAGATTACTTTCAGAGGATCCCCAATTAGACTCACAGCATATTTCTCATCAGAAACCTTATAGGTTAGGAGAGAATGGTGAGATATATTCTAAGTCCTAAGAGAAAAAAACTGCTAACCGAGAATACTGTACCCTACAAAGCTCTCATTTTTGAATAAACGTGAGATAAAGACTTTCCATAACAAACAGAAATTGAAACAATTTGTTGCTGTTTGTCCAGCCTTAAAAATAAGATGCTTAAGGATCTGCTACACAGAGAAACAAAGAAACATGGTGAACTCTAAGAAAGAAGGTGAAGGCAGAAAATCTCCCAGGAAAGTACAAAGGAAATCCAAAGTAAAAATAGGAATATTTATGGAAAAATGGAAGGAAACAGTCATTACTTATCAAAAGTCACCTTGAACGTAAATGGCCTCAACTCTCCAATTAAAGATACAGACCAGCAGAATGGATTAAAAATTAAAACCCATCTATTTGCTGTCTACAAGAAACACATCTCACCAACAGATATACACAGACTAAAAGTAAAAGGATGGAAAAAGATATTCCATGCTAACAGAAACAAAAAAGAGCTGGTGTAGTCATCCTAATATCAGACAAAATAGACTTTAACACAAAAACTGTTAAAAGAGACAAAGATGGACACTATGTAATGATTAAGGGATCAATTCAACAGGAAGATGTGACTATAATAAATGCATATACACCTAAATACAGGGCACCTGGCTATTTAAAAGAAATATTAATGGATCTAAAGGGAGACATAGACTCTCATGCAATAGAAATGGGATACTTCAGTACCCCACTTTCAGCAATGGACAGAGCAAGCAGACAGAAAATCAGCAAGGAAACAACAGAATTAATTGACACTATAAAGCCAATTGACCTTATGGATATCTACAGAACTTTTCATTCTACAGTTGCAGAATATACATTCTTCTCACCACTGCATGGAACCTTCTCCAGGACAGACCACATGCTAGGCCACAAAGCAAGTCTCAGCAAATTCAAAATAATCAAAATAATACCATGTATCTTCTTATAACACAATGGAATGAAGCTGGAAATCAACAACTCAAGAATCTCTGAAACATACATAAACACATGGAGACTGAACAACATGCTCCTGAATGAACAGGGGGTCATAGAAGAAATCAAAGTTTTTGGAAACAAATGAAGAAAACAATACAACATATCAAACCTTATGGGACACAGCAAAAGCAGTGTTAAGAGGAAAGTTTATAGCAAATGGTGCCTACAACAGGAAACTGGAAAAAGCACTAAATAAAGAGCTATCAATGCATCTCAAGGACCTAGAAAAATAACAGCAAACCAAACCCAAAACTATAAGGGGAAAAGAAATAATTAAAATTAGAGAAGAAATCAACAAAATTGAAATCAAGAAAAAAGAGGTGTTTTTTAAAAAAAATGAACAAAATTGACACACCATTGGCCCAATTAACCAAGAAAATGAGGGAGAAGACCCACATAAATAAAATAAGAGATGAAAAAGGCAAGGTAACAACAGATATCATGAATATAAAAAGAATCATCAGAAATAACTACAAAAAGCTATATGCCAACAAATCAGGAAACATAGAAGAAATAGATTCCTAGAAACATACAACCTTCTTAAATTGAGCCATGAAGACAGGAAAGCCTAAACAGACCAATAACCAATACTGAATCAGTGATAAAGACCCTCCCAACAAAGAAAAGCCCAGGATTGGATGGATGCACTACTGAATTTTACCAGAAATTAAAGAAAAACTAACTCCAATTCTTCTCAAGCTGTTCAAAATAATTGAAGGGGAGGGAATCTTCCCAAACTCCTTCTATGAAGCCAGAATCACCTAATTCCTAAACCTGAAAAAGATACAACAGAGAAAGACAACTATAGAACAATATCCCTGATGAACACAGACACACAAGAAAATCCTCAACAAAATACTAGCCAATCGAATCCAAGAACACATCAGAAAGATGTAAGATTTATCCCTGGGATGCGGGGATGGTTCAACATTCACCCATCAATCAATGTGATACATCACATTAACAAACTGAAGAACAAAAAACATATGAGTATTTCAATAGATGAGAGAAAGCGTTTTATAAAATATAACACCCTTTCATGATGAAAACCTTTAAAAACTGGGTGCAGAAGGAACATTTCTCAACAAAATCAAGGCAATCTATGACAAACCCATGACCAACATCCTATAGAGTGGGAGAAAAGCTGCAAGCATTCCAACTGAGATCCAGAACCAGACAAGGATGCCAATCTCACCACTGCTATTCAATATAGTCTTGGAAGTTTTAGCCAGAACTATTAAGAAAGAAAAAGAAATCAAAGGCATACAAATTGGAAAGGAGAAAGTCAAACCATCCCTATATTCAGATAACATGATTCTATACATAGAGGAACCAAAAAACTCCAATAAGACACTATTGGAACTCATAGAAGAGTTTGGTGATGTGAAAGGATATAAAATCAACACACAAAAATCAATAGCCTCTACATACATAAACAATTACATGGCTGAGAAAGAATGTCTAAGATCAGTTCCATTCACAATAGCAGCAAAAAAATCAAACACCTTGGAATAAATTTAACCAAATTCATCAAAGATCTCTACCATGAGAATTACAAAGCATTAAAGAAAAAAACAGGAGAGAAAAAAATTTTAAAAGTCTTCCATGTTAATAGATTGGAAGACTCAATATCATCAAAATTTTCATATTACCAAAAGCAATTTACAGATTCAATGTGATATCAATCAAAATACTAAGAACATTCATCTCAGACATAGAAAAAACAATGCTGAAATTCATATGGAAACACAGGAGATCTCAAATAGCTAAAGCAATGTTATACAACAAAAACAAAGCTGGAGACTTCACATTACCAGATTTCAAGACATACTACAAGGCAAGACATTGGCACAGGTTAAGAGTTCTTGTAAAAGACTCCAGAGTATGGTACTGGCGCTGTGGCACAGAAGGTTAATGCCTTGTCCTGAAGATCTGGCATCCCATATGGGTGCCTGTTTGAGACCCAGCTGCTCCATTTCCAATCCAGCTCTCTGCTATGGCCTGGGAAAGCAGTGGGAAGATGGCCAAGTCCTTAGACCCCTGAACCCACATGGGAGACCTAGAGGAAGCTCCTGGCTCCTGGCTTCGGATTAGTGCAGCTTTGGTCATTGCAGCCAATTGGAGAGTGAACCATCAGATGGAAAACCTCTCTTTCTCTCTCTCTGCCTCTCCCTCTCTGTGTGGCTCTGACTTTCAAATAAATAGATAAATCTTAAAAAAAAAAAGGCCCAAAGGCACAGGCAATAAAAGCCAAAACTGACAAATGGGAGTACATCAAGCATCAAGCTGAGAAGCTTCTGTACTGCAAAAGAAACACTCAGGAAATTTCGTGAAGAGGCAACCAACAAAATGGGAATAATTATTTGCAAACTATGCAACTGATAAAGGATTAAAAACCAGAACATATAAAGACATCAAGAAACTCCACAACAACAAAACAAATAACCCAGTTAAGAAATGGGCAAAGGACTTAAACAGACATTTTTTTTTTCTATTCTAAACAGACATTTTTCAAAAGAAGAAATCCAAATCACCAAAAGACACATGAACAAATGTTCAGGATCACTAGTTATCAGGGAAATGCAAATCAAAACCACAGGGAGGTTTCATCTCACCCCTGTTAGAATGACTTTCATACAGAAATCAACAAACAATGCTGGCAAGGATATGGGGATAAAGGTACTCTAATCCACTATTGGTGGGAATGTAAATTGGTAAGGCCACTATGGAAGACAGTATGGAGATACCTCAAAAATCTAAATATAGACCTACCATATGATCCAGCCATCCCACTCCTGGGAATTCACCCAAGGGAAATGAAATCAGCAAATAAAAGAGTTATCTGTACCCCAATGTTGATTGCGCCTCAGTTCACAATAGCTAAGACATAGAATCAACTTTAAATACCCATCAACTGAAGACTGGATTAAGAAATTATGGAGGCCGGCGCCGTGGCTCAACAGGCTAATCCTCCGCCTTGCGGCGCCGGCACACCGGGTTCTAGTCCCGGTCGGGGCACTGGATTCTGTCCCGGTTGCCCCTCTTCCAGGCCAGCCCTCTGCTGTGGCCCGGGAGTGCAGTGGAGGATGGCCCAGGTGCTTGGGCCCTGCACCCCATGGGGAGACCAGGAAAAGCACCTGGCTCCTGGCTCCTGCCATCGGACAAGCGCGGTGCGCCGGCCGCAGCGCGCCATCCACGGCGGCCACTGGAGGGTGAACCAACGGCAAAAGGAAGACCTTTCTCTCTGTCTCTCTCTCTCACTGTCCACTCTGCCTGTAAAAAAAAAAAAGAAAGAAAGAAAGAAATTATGGATACATACTCTATGAAATACTACACAGCAGTTAAAAAATGAAATCTGTTCATTTGTAACAAAATGGATTAATCTGGAAAATATCATATTTAGTGAAATAAGCCAGTCCCAAAGGGACAGATATCATATGTTCTCCCTGATCAGTGCTAACTAATAGAGCACCTAAAAGGAAATCTGTAGAAGTGAAATTGACACTTTGAGAAGCAATGACTTGGACAGCCCTTGTCTTGAATTTCGAGGAACAGCATAATTTTTTTTCTCCTGAATACTATTGGTTGAACTCTTTACTTATCATAGAGTTAATGATATGTGTGTAAAGTCAATTGAAAAGAGATCCCAGTAAAAATTAAGGGTGGGAATAAGAGAGGGAGGAGGAAGTTTGTAACTGTAAAGCCATATAGTTCTGCATACATTCCTATGGATTTAATTCTAAGGGTATTGCTCAAAAACTTGCCATGGAACCCCAAATCCCATTAAGCTGGGTGGAAAAAATGCCATCTTAAGTGTTGAAATAATCACATTAAATGATAAAATGATCATATAGATAGGATTAGGTGTTAAAGGGATCATATAAATATCAAGTGTCTGGTAAAAATAATAAATAGAATTAAAAAGTAGAGGGTGGGAAACAGTCCACACAGCAGACTCATAGAATGACAATCACTCTAAATAGCATTATGACCTCAGAATCAGGCATTCTTGTCTGGCTGAAAAGCCCATTAGAGAATTTCAGGCATGGAAAGCCAAGACACTGTGGCAAAAAAAAAAAGTCCTACAAGAAGGATCTCTGTGAGTGAGACCCCAGTGGAAAGAAGGGGCCATCAAAGAAGAAAATACTTTTCTCTGAAGTGAGGAGACAACTTCCACTTTGTTTATGGCCTTGTCTAAACACTGATGGAGATTGTGGATTCAAAAGGCTCCCATAGCCTTGTCAGTTCACGTCAAGAGCCTTATCATATTTAGTGAAATAAGCCAGTCCCAAAGGGAAAGATATCACATGTTCTCCCTGATCTGTGCTAACTAAAAGAGCACCTAAAAGGAAATCTGTAGAAGTGAAATTGACACTTTGAGAAGCAATGACTTGGACAGCCCTGATCACTGATATCATACATAAGAGTATTAATTGTTAAATTAACAATAGGAATCACTGTGCACTTACTCCCCATGCAGGACCTCTGTCCCCAAGGAGTTGTACTATGACAATTAACTGTAAAACTTCTTAAACAGTTTTGTATGTGTATGTATGTATGTGTAAATTATTGAAATCTTTACTTATATAGAATTGGTCTTCTGTGTATAAAATTAATTGAAAATGAATCTTAATGGAAATGGGTCTGGGAATGAGAGAAGGAGGAAGAGGTGGGGTGGGAATGGGGGAGGGAGGGCAGGTATGTTGGGAATAATCATTATATTCCTAAAGTTGTACTTGTGAAACTTATTAAATAAAAGAATTCTTTGGGGAAACAAAGATGTACTACAGGGCAGTTTATAATCAAAACAGCCTGGTACTGTTATAAAAACAGATTGATAGACCAATGGACAGAAAGAAATGCCAAAAATCAATCCATGCATCTACAAAAAAACTTATCTTTAACAAAGGAGCTAAAATAAATCCATGGAGCAAGAATTTTCCTAGCAAATGGTGCTGGGAAAACTGAATCTCTACATGCAGAAGTATGAAGCAAGATCCCTACCTTACACTGTACACAAAAATCCACTCAAAATGAATCAAAGATCTAATTCTACAACCTGATACTATCAAATTATTAGAGAATGATTGGTGAAACCCTGCAAGACACTGGCATTGCAAAGAATTCATGGAAAAGACTCTACAAGCACAGGCAATCAAAGCCAAAATTGTCAAATGGAATTATATCAAATTAAGAAGCTTCTGCACTGCAAAAGAAACACTAAGCAAAGTGAAGAGGCAACCAACATAATGAGAGAAAGTATTTGCAAACTATGCAACTGATAAAGGATTATAATCCAGAATGTATAAAAAGCTCAGGAAACTCAAATATGATAAAACAAACAACCCAGGCAAGAAATAGACAAAGGACTTAAAAACAGGCATTTTTCTTTTTCTTCTCTTTTCTTTTTTTTTTTTTTTTTTTTTTGACAGGCAAAGTTAGACAGTGAGAGAGACAGAGAGAAAGGTCTTCCTTCCATTGCTTCACCCCCCAAATGGCTGCTATAGCCGGTGCTGCACCAATCTGAAGCCAGGAGCCAGGTGCTTCCTCCTGGTCTCCCATGCAGGTACAGGGCCCAAGCACTTGGGCCATCCTCCACTGCCTTCCTGGGCCACAGCAGAGAGCTGGACTGCAATAGAAGCAACAGGGACAGAACTGGCACCCCAACCGGGACTAGAACCCAGTGTGCCAGTGCCGCAAGGCAGAGGATTAGCCTAGTGAGTCCCGGTGCCAGCTAAAATAGGCATTTTTCAAAAGAGGAAATCCAAATAGCAACAGACACTTGAAAAAATGTTCAGGATCACTAGCCATCAGGGAATTGCAAATCAAAAGCACAATGAGGTTTCACTTCACCCTGGTTAGAATAGGCTTTCATGCCGAAATCAATAAGCAAAAATACTGGCAAGGATGTAGAGGAAAAGATACCCTGCAATCCACTGTTGGTGGGAATGTAAACTGGTACAGCCGCTGTATAAGACAGTATGGAGATACCTCCGAAATCTGAAGAGACCTACCATAAGACCCAGCCATCCCATTCCTGGGAATTTACCAAAAGGAAATGAAATCAGCCTATGAAACAGTTATTTGTACCCCCATATTTATAGCAGATCAATTCACAATAGCTAAGATATGAAACCAACCCAGATGTCTATCAACTGAAGACTTGATAAGGAACTTATGGGATATGTACACCATGGGATACTATACAGTAGTAAAAAAAAAAATGAAATCCTGTTGCTTGCAACAAAATGGATACAATTGGAAAACATTATACTTAGTGAAATTAGCCAGTCCCAAAAGAATAAATACCATACATTCTCCCTGATCTGTAGTAACTTATAGCACACATAAAAGGTAATCTATAAAAATGAAATTGACACTTTGAGATGCAATGATTTTTTTTAAAAAAATGTTTATTTGACAGGTAGAGTTATAGACAGTGAGAGAGAGAGACAGAGAGAAAGGTCTTTCTTCTGTTGGTTCACTCCCCAAATGGCCACCACAGCTGGCACTATGCCAATCTGAAGCCAGGAGTCAGGTGCTTCCTCCTAGTCTCCCATGTGGGTGCAGGGCCCAAGCACTCAGGCCATCCTCCACTGTCTTCCCGGGCCACAGCAGAGAGCTGGACTGGAAGAGGAACAACCAAGACTAGAACCTGGCACCCATATGGGATGCGCGCGCTGCAGGCATAGGATTAACCAAGTGAGCCATGGCACCAGCCCCTGAGATGCAATGACTTTGAACAGCCTTGTCTCAACTGTTAAGGAACAGGGTTTGTTTTTCATACTATTTGTTGAACTCTTTATTTCGTATAGAGTTACTCTTATGTGTATAAAGTTAATTGAAAATAGATCTTAGTGAAAAATAAGAATGGAAATAGGAGAGGGAGGAGGAAGAAGGGTGGGAATGCATGTGGGAGGGAGGGTGGGGTAGGAAGAATCACTATGCTTTTAAAATTGTACTTATGAAATGCATGAAGTTTGTATACCTTAGATAAACGGTTTCCAAGGGGGAAAATAAGACTGCATGCTTAATAAAAATGTAATTGCTATCATCAGAACAGTCTTTAAATTCATGAGCAAGGACTACCAGATTCATTATTGTCAGTTTTCAATCACTTCCTGTATAATAAAGAAGACTTAAAGCAGCCTTAGCGATCATTAGGAGCAATCACATTTTGGTAAGTTAGAAAAATAAAAGCCTTCAAAAGGAAGTAAAAGAAAGTCAATAGGCTTTCAACTTAAAGAAAATAATCTATTCAAATGAGAAAGCAATTTTGCTTTTGATTCCCACTGACCCTTTCCAAAAATGGTTCAGTAGAAGAATGTTCTTTCCCTGGCCTTGAATGGAAATCTCCATAATCCTATAACTTGCTTTTATCACTCTTAGGTCATTAGAAATACTTCAACCACTTTGTCTCCAACAGTCTCAATTAATAAGTTAGAATATACAGTCTTGGAGCAGGTATTTGGTGTAGCAATTAACTTACTATTTGGGACACCTGTGTTCCATATTGAAGTCTCTAGGTTCAATCCCAGATCCACTTCTTTCTGTTTTTTCAAAAAAGATTTATTTATTTATTTATTTGAAAGGCAGAATTACAGAGAGAGAGGAAGACACAGAGAGATATCTTCCATTTGCTGGTCCACTCCTCATATGGCCACGATAGCTGAGACTGGGCCAGGCCAAAACCAGGAGCCTGGAACTCAACTTGGGTCTCCCATGTGGGTGGTAAATACCCAAGTATTTGGGCCATCTTCTGCTGCTTTCCCAAGCACATTAGCAAGGAACCGGATCGGAAGTGGAGCAGTTGCGACTTGAACCAGAGCCCATATGGGATGCCAGCGTTGCAGGCAGCAGCTTTATTTACTACGCCACAATGCCAGCTCCCCAGCTCCACTTCTAATCCAGCTCCCTTCTAATCTGCACCTTGGAAGGCAGCAGGTAATGTCCCAAATATTTAGGTCTCTGACACCCACACAGGAGACCTGAATGTAGTTCCTGGATCCTAGCTTTGGCCTTGCCCAGACCCAGCTATTGTGGGCATTTGGGGAGTGAACCAGCAGGTAGATGATCTCTCTTTCTGCATTTCATATAAAATTAAATAAGTAAATACATAAAATTTAAAACTATGCTCGCTTTAAAAAGAGAGAGAGAGAGAGGATATCTAGTCTTGTGTAATAATCAAGTCCTGAAATCAGATTTAAAGTTGAAACTTCTGCCTTTGCTCAGTGGGGCCTGCATTAGCCAGTTTTTCATCAAAATAACAAACCTCTGAGAGAAGCTAGTTATGAAAGAAGGTTTATTTCACCTCATGGTTTTGGAGGTTCACAATCCAAGACTGGGTTACTCCAAGGCCTGCTGTCTGGTGAGTGCGGCGGATGGTAGAAGATGTGAAGACAAAGGATCACATAGCAAACCAGAGAGAAAAGAGGCTAGGCTCAGTCAGCTTTCATAACCATCCCACTTGCAAGAAATGCCTTCCAAGGCCCACTCTGTTACCCAAGAACCTCCATTCAGATCCATCTCCTGGACTACATAATTGGATCGAAGGCCCACCCTTTTCCAATAGCACAACCTGGAGACCAAGCCTTTAACACATGTACCTTCAGGAGACACCCAAGCTAATATCCAAACCATAGCAGGGACTTCTGCACCCAGACAGTCTGGCAAGAGGGGTGAGTCCCACACTTTCTCTTCCCCTATCTACTGTTTCCAGCTCTGTAGAAACATTTTACTATACATGGTTTATTCTGGCTCAAAGCATAAAAGAGGGAAGGCAGAGAAGGAGAAAAGTTCTTAATTAACCGGTGGTTTCTCTTTTTGAGCAAGGCTACCACAATCTTTAAAGCTCCAACTTGGGGCAGGCATTTGGTGCAGTGGCTGGGACACTATTTGGGATGAATATACCCCACAGTAGAGTGTCCCAGCACTGCCTCTGATTCTGGCTTCCTGCTGATGTGCATGTGGGAGGCAGAAAGTAATTGCTCAAGTACTTGTGCCCCTGCCACCTATGTGGGAGACCTGGATGGAGTTCCTGGCTCCCGGTTTTGGACTGGACCAGGCCCAGCCATTGCAGGCATTTGGGGGGGGGGGGGGTGAACCAGTGGCTATGATTGATCACTGGTGTACTCTCTCCCCCCCCCACTCTCTTTCCCTTTCAAAATAAAAATAAAAAAATATTTTAAAAGCTGCATCTTCCTTGCATTGGATGCTCTCACATGCCCTTCAGAGACACCTCCACCCTTCCTACTAGGATAATCTTGCCTTAAGTTCCTGATCAGCTAAAATTCAGCTCTGCATGCACTCTGGTTTCTCCCTGTTGAAGCCTAGGAACCCCTCTAGGTGGCCCTGTTGCACAGGAGCTCTGGCCCATCCAGTGCAGCCACCTCTCCTTAGCTGTTAGACGTCTGCTCCAGGCAAGGCCCCACACCAGGCCACAGCCTCCAAGAGCTGGGGATAGGAGTAAAGCTCTGAAGGAAGCCCTTTCTTTCTTTCTTTCTTTTTTTTTTTTTTTTTACAGGCAGAGTAGACAGTGAGAGAGACAGAGAGAAAGGTCTTCCTTTGCTGTTGGTTCACCCTCCAATGGTCGCTGTGGCTGGCACGCTGTGGCCTGCTCGCTGCACTGATCCAAAGGCAGGAGCCAGGTGCTTCTCCTGGTCTCCCATGGGGTGCAGGGCCTAAACGCTTGGGCCACCCTCCACTGCACTCCCGGGCCATAGCAGAGAGCTGGCCTGGAAGAGGGGCAACCGGGACAGAATCCGGTGCCCCGATCAGGACTAGAACCCGGTATGCTTGCGCCGCTAGGTGGAGGATTAGCCTTTTGAGCCATGGCGCCGGCCAGGAAGCCCTTTCAAACAGAAAGTCACCTGGGACGGGAGAGGCTTGCTGCCTGTTCCTCTCCCACAGAAAAGCCTCTTCCTAGTCTCCCCTCACAGTCTCCGTTGCCCTGGCTTTTTTTGTGGGGAATGGCTCTTCCCTGCTCTTGCCACGTGCAGACTCCTAGAAGAGCTCCAACACCCCAGGCTTCTCCTTGGGGCACTCAGCGACACCACTCACTCACCAAAGACCAGGCCCAGGCCTCCCCAGGAGCTCGGCCTAAACCTGGGGACAGAGGACAGTCTCTTTTGGCTGCCACACTAACCCTGCCCTCCAGCTTGGCCACTCTCAGAAATGAGGGTGATAGTTTTGCTCCATCTGCTACCTTTTACTTGGTTTTCAGTTCGTTTGGAACCTGGAAGAGAAAGGGAGGTGTTATCTGTTGGGTCCCCTCAGAACCCCAACATCTTTTTACCTTGGGGCGGGGGGTAGAGAGGGAAGGTTTGAGTCATGTTAGCACTTTCTGTGGGTAACCCCTCTGAAGATTTCTTATCTTTTTATGGCACCTCTCTGTGGCTTGTCACATGTTTTACCTTATCGCCTAGCTGAGAACCTAGTTAATATTCTGAAATGTGTCATGTGGGAAATAACTAGATAAAAGTTTTTAGTTTCCCTGAGAAGTCACTGATTATAGTAACTACATGAGGACATATATTTAGCAGTGAAATATTCCAGGTAACATTTTAAAATATTTCAGAAAGAAAAACAACTTTCAAAGAGACTCCAATATTTTCTTGGTTTTGCTGAAGACTGTAAGTTGCTCCACCTTGCTTTGCCCTAATGTCGTCACTTACAGAATAAAGAGTTTGCCCTAATTATCTCTCAGGAGGTCCTTTTCCAACCCTTAATCATCAATCTGTGAGCCCTAGAAAGGAGATGGGAGAACATCTCTGTGGCTAAACAGGCAAGGCTGGTCCGTGGGCATGAAGGATAAGAAGGATAACAATGCAGGCCCTCGTGGCGTTCATGACCATGGCCCTTAGTGTACTCATTCAGCCTCAACCACTTCCTGGGTGTATATATTTGTTTACTAAGAGGCACTTGGTACACAACATGCAATCCTTGACCTAAGGAATTTATCAGTATGTAAGAGAGGCCAAGGTGTTCACAAATATTGCTAAAACTAAACATGATGCCTTATTTACCCAACAAACATTCATGGAGCACTTCCATTTCATACACAAAACATTGCGGTGGCACTGCAGGAATTGTGCTTGGGGTGCGGTGAGCATAATGTCCTCTCGGAACATCATGTTATACGTCCAGGACAGACCCAAACAGAGCCCATCATCAGGATGGGTTGAAAGTATAGAAAATGTCATGAGATAGTGCACAGTCCAAATCAGCCCTCACTCTCATAGGCCTGTGCTTCCAAAGACAAAAGGCATTTCAACTGGGAAAATGATGGTAGTTCTTCTCTTAGTTTGCTTCCTTTTTCTTTTATATTTTGTGAGACATGATTGTCAGTAAGGATTCATTCTGTTTATAGTTTGGCTACTTCATAGAAAAATGTGTCTACTAAGCACCTGGTAGTTGTAAAAAAAGGCTGGTGTATGACCCAGAGAGTCAGATAAACATGTCATTTATTCAGCTGTCCCCAAGTCATGACCAATCTCCTTATACCCAAGGATTGTCCTCTCCTAAATTTTATTTCTAATATTCTTGCTACATAGTCAGATATTTTATACAAATCAGGAAAGTCAAAGCCTTACCTCTCTGAAAAATTAGTTTTAAGTAAAAACATCCTTATGACATTTTAGGAAAGCTTTGATGCTCTGGACCCAAAAATATGGGTGCAAATGCACTGATCTGGAGTGACAAACACAGCAGACCCAGGTAAAATCTATCTGGCAAAGCAGAGCCATAAGTATTTCCTGGTCTATTGCATTAAGTAGCACAGAAGACACCCAAGGAATTCTGGCATGTTCTCTGCTCTGAGATCTGAACTATAGTTTCAGGGTAACAAGTGAGTCCATGGACTGCCCCAGCACCTGTGGATAGCAGGTCTGCCCTCTGGGGGCTCTGAAGTTGCTCTCTGCTCATATCCAGTCTCCAAAGCTGAACGTGAACCTGTCTTCTTTCCTTCAGTGACTTTTCCAAGATGAGTTATGTTCAGCTTCTTGAATGCATCACTTCATGCATTTTTAAAGGCCTTGAACTTTATTGTGATAATGAACTCACTTAGACTTCCACTCAAGTCACTCTGCAGAGGGAGGCAGGTTCTAGCCTTACTTTGTCTAATTTTAGTATTGACTAAATTGAAATCATTTCTAGGCAGGATCCCTGAAGAGAAGGCTTTTCTACTAAAGACACCTGGGGAGATTTGCCTATTAAGGAAGATGGAATATCCCTTAAAGAGATACCAAACAATGAAATGATTGGGGGAAGGCTCCAAGTAGGTGGAGAAGTTGGAAGGCACTGCACTACAGTTAGAGTGAACATACTTTCCTAATCAGACACAGAGCAGATGGTCTGACCCACAGTCAGAGAATAGGACAGATTATTTGAAATCAGGGATGTATGATCACCATAGCCCCATTGAATGAAGCCTGCAAGAGCCAGCAGCTGTTCAGAGTGAAAGTCATTAACAATGAGTGTCTGTGAGTTGAGGGATCCAGTGGGGCGGGTGGGAAGCCTGGTGATGTCATCCACTTAACAGAGCTTCCTCACCCAACACAAAGAAGGCTTGTTACCACGGTTTTCTGGAACCAGTTGCTGTCATCACCTTGTCTGTAGGGACAAAGGTGCAATCTACTAGCCAAAAAACAATGAAGCTTTGCTTTCAAACAACATAGTCTGGGAATGCAAAATGGGAGGAACAGGAGCAAGAACAGTGCAGATCAGCCACTGTTCTTTGCTTTTTCAGTTCTACGGCTGTCTCTTAAACAGATATGAAATGTCAAGCTATTTTTAAAAATTAAATGCTTATCATTCTGCCTGCTACTCTTTTTTTTTTTGACAGGCAGAGTTAGACAGTGAGAAAGAGAGACAGAGAGAAAGGTCTTCCTTTTCCATTGGGTCACCCCCAAATGGCTGCTATGGCCGGTGTGCTGTGGCTGGCACGCCATGCCGATCCGAAGCCAGGAGTTAGGTGCTTCTCCTGATCTCCCATGCGGGTACAGGGTCCAAGCACTTGGGCCATCCTCCACTGCCTTTCTGGGCCACAGCAGAGAGCTGGACTGGAAGAGGAGCAACCAGGACAGAATCCGGCGCCCCAACCAGGACTAGAACCCGGGGTGCTAGTGCCACAGGCGGAGGATTAGCCAAGTGAGCCCTGGCCCTGCCTGCTACTCTTGTACATTCAATTTGACACTTCAGAGCCATTTTGTTGCAAAGGAGGAGATTCAAAAATTCCAATTCTCCTATTTAATAGGAATGCTATGTTCAGCATAATGTAATAGAAAAGTTTCCCTTTATTGCCAACACTCAAGTCAACACTCAGTATGTGCTTTGAGGATAATCCTTGGAAAACATTTTCATTCCACTTCCTAAGCTTGTCTCTCCCCTTTTGAGTTGCTGTCTTTTCAACTCACATTCTACCAAAAGTTGGTTTTATTTAAACTATTACATCATAATAAGTTAATTTTTATGATCCAATGTTTTTGTATTGTCTGAATAATCATTTCATCTCTAGTTGAGTAGATAAGAAAGTTTGATTTTAAGGTAAACAAAGCCAAGGGTTATAGGCTTCCCACCCCTCACTCTATATCTGGGCTTTAAACAGTACATATCATATAGAAGATATTTATTTGGGGCGTAGTGGATGAAGCTGCTGCCTGCAGTGCTGGTATCCCACATGGGTCAGGTTCAAGTCTTGGCTGCTCCACTTCTGATCCAGCTCTCTGCTATGGCCTGAAAAAGAAGTGGAAGATGGCCCAGGTCCTTGGGCCTCTGCACCCATGTGGGAGACCCAGAGGAAGCTCCTGGCTCCTGGTTTTGGACTGGCCCAGCCATTGCAGCCTTTTGGGGTGTGAACCAGTAGATGGATGGAAGATCTCTTTCTCTCTGTCTCTCTCTCCCCTTCTACCTCTCTGTAACCCTGCCTTTCAAATAAATAAATACATTTATTTGAATATCCCTGGTATGACTGTAATGTTGTCTGTAGTTGCAAGTGATTAACTTAAAGTGGATTAAATTCATTGTCCCCCATGTAAGAAGTCTGGAGGGAGGGCATTTTCAGGTTGGCTCTGCCTGCTAATCTTGTACATGAAATTTAAAACTCAGGAACTGTTTTATTGCAAAGGAGGAAATCTCAAGTCTCCTACTTAACAAGTTCAAGGCATAATGATTTGAGGATCTGGACTCTGTCCATATTTCCAGTCCATCATCCTGGACACACTGCTTTTAGTCCTCAAGTTTGCTCCCTTGGTCACAAGGTGTCCTCTGCAGCTCCAATATGCTAAACCCTCACAGGTCACCTAAAGGCTCAAAGATGAGAGGATCCTCAGTGAGAAGACGTTTCCCAGATACCACTCAGGCTTCCCAAAGTGAGGAGCTGATCAGTCCCTAAAGTGGGAGGTGGGCTCCACACACATCAAAGAAGCGGAAGAATAGCAATGGAATCGACACAAGCAAAAATATCTGCCACAACTAGCAAACAGAATTCTAGAAAAATTTGATTTTCAGGTACTAATGCTTACTTGAGACTTCTGGATTATTTTCCAAAGAGGTGATCCCTGGGAAATGAGCTTACAAGTAACCATTTTCTAATCGCTTAAAACAGTGAAAGGAAAAGGTGTGTGGGAGAAGGTGGGTATGAGGGGTTATGTAGCTTGATGGCTGGTTGAGAGGTAGTGAAAACTGAAGAAAGAAAATATTCTGGAAATCGATAACTGCTGCTAATACCCTAAAAGAGAGGTATGCAAACCCTATATGCCTTCCTACGGAAGTCACTACAATGCCACCTATGAAGTTTTTCCTGACAAAAAATAAACCAAATCAAATTAACTTCTAATTTTTTTTGACAGGCAGAGTGGACAGTGAGAGAGAGAGAGAGACAGAGAGAAAGGTCTTCCTTTTCCATTGGTTCACCCCCCAATGGCCGCTGCGGCTGGCGCACTGCGGCCAGCACACCACGCTGATCCGAAGCCAGGAGCCAGGTGCTTCTCCTGGTCTCCCATGCAGGTGCAGGGCCCAAGCACTTGGGCCATCCTCCACTGCACTCCTGCGCTATGGCATAATAGGTTAGGCCTCCACCTGTGGTGCCAACATCCCATATTGGCACCAGTTCAAGTTCTGGTTGCTTCACTTATGGATCCAGCTCCTTGCTGATGGCCTGGGAAAACAGCAGAAGATGGGCCAAGTGCTTGGGCCCCAATACCCATGTAGAAGACCTGGAAGAAGCTCCTGGCTCCTGGCTTTGGATGGCTCAGCTCCTGCAAATGGAATAAAGTTCATGTAGTTTTGATAGTTCTATGAAAGTTATTTTTCCTCCTGGGAAGCTGAGGTGGCTCATGACTTCCCCGCCCAACTCTCTTTATGCCCCCTCACTGAGGTAATATGGATACCTATTTGTGGTGGAATGAGAAGGCCATGCCAAGATGGCCACTGGCAACAGAAACTGCCTGGCAACAGGAATTGGATGGCTTCAGAAACCACATGGTAATGGAGCCTGACTGGCAACAGGCTGTGATTGGTTAAGGCATAGACCGCCCCTTGACCGGATTGGCTGCCTTGGCTATATAAGCTGCTGTAGCAACTGAAATACACAAATCTGCAGGCTGCTTGCCTCTGGTTTGCTTTCACCTGGTCCCGGGGTCTGTGTGGTAACTCCGTGCCTCTTGCCCCAACCACACTCCACCTCTCAGAACAAATCCACCCCAACACCTATTTTTAACTATGGACTTTCAGACAGGCAAATATCTTAACCAGTGTTCTCTAAATTTTACTGGTCATCAGAATCACCAGGGGATTTTTTTTTCATAATGTGAATTTTCCACACTTTTTTTAAAGATCTATTTATTTATTTGAAAGGCAGAATTAAAGAGAAGGAAAGTGAGAGAGATAGATATCTTCCATCTGCTTGTTCACTCCCCAAATGGCCGCAACATCCGGGGCTAGGCCAGGACAAGGCCAGGAGCCAGGAGCCAGGAGCTTCTTCCGGATCCTGCATGTAGGTGCAGGGACTCAAGTACTTAGGTCATCTCCTGCTGCTTTCCCAGGCACACTAGCAAGGAGCTGGATTGGAAATGGAGCATCTGGGACTCAAAGGCACGCTGGCGCTGCAGGCAGCGGCTTTACCAGCTACACTATGGTGCTGGCCATAGCAGGGATTTTTTTTTTAATGAACATTTTCACCTCTCCCAACCCTACTAATCAGTTTCTTACCCAGAGTGGCAAAAAAGGCTTTACAAGGCTACAGCAGGAATTTTCAAAAGTTCTTCAGGTAACTCTAATGATCACTCAGATCTGGGCAGCACTGTTGAGAGCACTAAGTGCCTCCCAGTACCACAGCTACACACCTGCTCAGAGCCACCAGGAGAGAGGGTGAAAAGCCTTGGCAGTCCCATGTCTTTTCCCTTCAGCCACCAAACTCCATCATCTCTCTGTTCTCAGACACCTGTAGTCCAGAGCACCCAGTTCAGATATTCCCACTTCACAAAGAGCAGACAATTCCTCTTGTACAGGAAAACAGTAAAAGAAGACACTCGTTAGGATCCTAGGTATCACTTTATAAATAGCTAATTTTAATTACAATTCACAATGTCTTTTTAAGGTTGACTTCAGCACCAATTCACAGTTGAAAACAATGGGCTGAGAGGACTGTTGTGTTCATCTTTCCTCCACGGTTGGGCACAGAGAGGGATCCGGAATCCAGAGCTATTTAGCATAGTGGAATACTTTTCGTTTCTATCAGAGACGTATGTAATGGAAAGAAAGACCAATCCTTCCCTTCTTTTCCTCTTTGGAAAAGAGGTTTAAGACCCTTGCTCAGGTCTATGAGCTTTAAGAGCTATCCCGGGAACAGCCCAACCAGGACCTCTGAGAGTTCTTGGCTTATTCTGAAAAGGGAGACAATGGACGTCACTGCTTCACAGGGGAAACATTACGTTCCTCCCTTGAAAGACACGATCCCCAGAGGCTGCAGAGAGGTGTGGACAGCTCTTGCACACCCAAGTATGTAGGGCAATTCAGTTTCCCACTCCACCACAGCTGCAAAAGGGTGAGGAATATGCCACCCTCAGCCAACGTTAGCAGTTGTCCCATCTTTAAACCTGATTCATGGGGAACCTTGGCAGGAGAAAAGGAACTAGCATTCACTATGCACCTGTAATGTTCTAAGGATGCTTTCCCCTTGGGCCCAAGGAGCTGAGGGCGCCTACGGGGGTGATGGAGCAGATGGCAGCCCTTCCTGGTTCTGTTTTCCCTGCTTGTTCCCGTTCCCCACAGCTGAATACCAAGATGCACCAAGGACTGCATTTGTGTCTAGAGCTCTTAGAAGTTGCACCAGGAAATCCCAGCTATCTGCTTGTGGAGTGTGGCCACCTGCTCACAGATCCACGGCCTTTAAAGTATCTTGGTTTTTATCAAAATAACAAACAGGATGACATGAAGAGCACAAACTGGACACTATATTTGTAAGAAATTTAAAAACAGACTAGGGGCCAGCACTGTGGTCTAGTGGGTAAAGCTGCTGTCTGCAGTGCCAGCAACCCATATGGGCACTGGTTCGAGTCCAGCTGCTCCACTTCCAATCCAGCTCTCTGCTATGGCCTGGGAAAGCAGTGGGAGATGGCCCAAGTGCTTGGGCCCCTGCATCTGCATGGGAGACCCAGAAGAAGCTCCTGGCTTCAGATCAGTGCAGCTCCAGCTGTTGTAGCCATCTGGGAAGTAAACCAGCAGATGGAAGCCCTCTCTCTCTCTCCCTCTCCTCTCTCTGTTGGCTCTTCTTTTCAAATAAATAAATAAATCTAAAAAAAAAAAAAAAACAGACTAAACTTGTCTGTGATAATAAAGGTTAGTACAGCAATTACCTTTAGCCAAGCATCAACTGGGAAGGGGCAAAGGCTAGAAATTTCTGTATCTTAATCTGGGTAGTGATTATACAGGTATATACACGTAAGAGTTCATTGTGCTACACACATAAGATTTGTGTATTTTACTATTATGTAAATGTAATAAATACATCACAAAGCAAACAAGCCAATAAACAAGCTCAGATACAAATAATAACCTATAATGACCTGCCAGTTCCAGCTTGCTTTTTACTGTGCCCACTTACCCCTCTTGCTGACCCCATGCAATTTCATAAATAAATCTGGCTCTTGACCCCGAAACTGCACAGGAACTATGAAAAGCGAGGAAGGATCACTCAGTCTGGTAGCTCTCAGGTGTGAGGGCTCTGCAGCATGGAGTTTATGAGCAGAGATGACAGAGCTGGGCCACAGAGGTTCAAATCCCTGCTCTGCCACTTAATGCTTATGATCTTAAGCTACTTACTTAAATTCTCTATTCCTCAGTTTCTTGTTCTATGTAATAGGCTTAATAATCAGGATTATACAAGATTAATCCATGTAAATGCGCTCAGGAAATATCCAACAGTATACTATGCCAATCCATGGTAATCACTTTCCCAGTGTTATCTCCTACAATCCTTGCAGCAACCCTCTAACAGATGCTGCTATCCCTGTTTTATAAGTGAAGTAGCTGAAGACTTATCTTGCCTAAGTTTATATAGTTGGCAAGAGACAAAATTATGATTTGATTTTGAACCAAATCTGTCTTTTCTTTTCCTTTTTTTTTTATTTTTATTATTTGACAGGCAGTTATACAGTGAGAGAGAAGAGAGAGAGACAGAGAGAAAGGTCTTCCTTCTGTTGGTTCACCCCCCAACGGTTGCTTCGGCCGGCGCACTGCGCCGATCCAGAAGCCAGGAGCTTCCTCCTGGTCTCCCATGTGGGTGCAGGGCCCAAGCACCTGGGCCATCCTCCACTGCCTTCCCAGGTCACAGCAGAGAGCTGGATTGGAAGAGGAGCAACCGGGACAGAATCCGGCGCCCCAACCGGGACTAGAACCCGGAGTACCGGCGCCACAGGTGGAGGATTAGCCTAGTGAGCCACAGCGCCGGCCTTCTTTTCCTTTCAAAGGGCTTCCCTGATGCCAACCAGGATCCCCCTCATCATTTCTTCCTCCTGCGACCCCATGCTAACCTATTCTGAGTCTGCTTGTCTCCCATTGCCTGCTACTGAGCCTGGACCACATGGCCCTCTCTACCAGGAACATTCTAGCCATCTGCATTCTGTCTTGGCCCTAGCTACAGAACAACCAATCTAAATTATAAGCAAAAATTGGCTGAAGATGGTGGATTATCTCTCCCTCTGTAACTCTTTCAAAATAACAAAATAAATATAAAAACAACAAGTGGTATCAGTAAAACCACTGCTTGCAATGCTGTCATTCCATTTGGGTATCAGTTAATGGCCTAGCTGCTCCACTTCCAATCCAGCTCCCTGCTAATGACCTGAGAAAAGCAGTGGAGGATGATCCAAATATTTGGGCTCCTGCCATCCACATGGGAAACCTGGATGAAGTTCCTGGCTTTGGCCTGCCCCAGCCCCAGCCATAGCAGCCACCTGGGGAGTGAACCAGCTGATGGAAGATCTCTCTCTCTCTCTCTCTCTCTCTCTCCCCCTCTCTACCTTTCTCCCTCTCTCTCTCTCCCTCTCTCTGTAACTCTGACTTTGAAAATAAATTAATTAATTTTTTGAAAAAGATGGCGGACTGGGCCAGTGCCATGGCTCACTAGGCTAATCCTCTGCCTGCAGCGCCGGTACTCCGGGTTCTAGTCCCGGTTGGGGCGCTGAATTCTGTCCCAGTTGCTCCTCTTCCAGGCCAGCTCTCTGCTGTGGCCCAGGAAGGCAGTGGAGGATGGCCCAAGTGCTTGGGCCCTGCACCTGCATGGGAGACCAGGAGGAGGCACCTGGATCCTGGTTTTGGATCAGCACGGTGCTCCGGCTGTAGCGGCCATTTGGGGGGTGAACCAATGGAAAAGGAAGACCTTTCTCTCTGTCTCTCTCTCTCTCTCACTGTCTAACTGGTGGCTTGACCTCAGAAGACCATGTCTCCTTCTACTCCAGTTTCTTACAATAATAGGGGGTAAAGAGTTGTTTTTAAAGAAAAAAGCCACACAACACTGGAAAACAGACAAGGGTGTAATTATCAGAAATTTTTGAAATATCTGGAAGGTGGAAGTTAAATAAAATCAATATTGAAAAGGTTGGGAAGAAAAAGGCAAATCCAAATCCCAAAATTAGCTGTTTTAAGAAACAATGCAAATAATTAAAATAATAGAGAGAGAAGAGTAAATCCAGAGTTTCCAAACTCTGGGATGTTCACAGTAATACAAACAAAGACTCTGAATCAACTGCAAGGAATTTATTAAAGAGTTGTACTCAGAACATGGGCTCATGCCCTCCCCTGCTTCCAAACTAGCAGAAAGGCAACATCAGGAGCATTTGCCCTGGGGAAGGGCAGGGGCAGAGAGCAGGCATGGGATGTGTGGGCACAGGAAGAAGAGTCAGCAGACAAGGTAGCTCCACAAGGAACTCTGGCGGCACCACCTGCCCCCGGACTGAGACATTCCTTCCTTCAGCATCACAGCAAGGAAAGCCTGCAGGTGTATGGGGCATTGATTTTCTATCACCATCAAAGCCAACTACCACAAACTCAGTGGCTTAAAACAACACAAATTTATTATGTTATGGTTCTGTAGGTCAGACGTCAAAGGAACTAAGTCAAGGTGTCGGCAGGGATCACTGCTTTCCAGACTCTAGAGAAGCCTCTTCCAGATACCCCAGTCTACTCCATTCCTTGGCTACAGGCCCTCTTCTATCTTCAAAATGAGAAGCACTGCATCTCTCTGACCCTTCTTCTGTAGCCATGTCTCCCTCTGACTAGGCTGGGAAAGGTTCCCTATTCTCAAGGAATTATGTGAGTGGGCCCACCTGAATAATCTAAGCTACTCCCTCATCTCACATCCCTTAACGTAATCACACCTGCAAAGTCCCTTTTGCATTCACAGGTTCCAGGAGTTAAGAACCACCATTCTGCCTACCACATATGGTTACTGGGTGCCTGACAGATGCCACTGCATCCTAATTGGGTAGCTGGAGTGTTACCTGTTCTGTCCAGGATCTGACCTGACCTGAAGTGACATCTACTAAGGCTGACAGCAATGACTTAGTCAAACTGTTTCTGCTGGTTTTCCAAGCCTGATTCTAGCCTTTCTGGTTGGCTTTGTAAGCTACTCAAAAGCATGTCAATAAATTACTTTTCTGCATACATTAGCCAGATCCAGTTTGTTACTTATATTAAGAATTCTGTTCCACCCAGTTCCCTGCTAATGCATATGGGAAAGTAATGGAAGATGGCCCAAGTGCTTGGGCCCCTGAACCCATGTGGGAGACCTGGATAAAGCTACTGGCTTCCACCTGGCCCTGCCCTGGCCATTGTGGCCATTTGGGGAATGAACCAGTGGATGGAAGACACGTCTCTCCCTCTCTCCCCCTCTCCTCCTCCTCCTCCTCCTCCTCCTCCTCCTCCTCCTCTTCCTCCTTCTTTGCTCTCTCTCTCTCTCTCTCTCTCTCTGTAACTCTGCCTTTCAAATAAATAAAATCTTAAAATGAGAAGAAGGAAGAGGAGGAAGAGGGAAGAGGGAGGAGAAGGAGGGAGAAGGAAGAGAAGGCGGAATTCTGACTGGTAAAAGCGTCCTCCAAGCCTGTTCTACACCCACTTATCTTTAAGTAAATGCTCTCCTGGCTTTTCCCCACATACCTCTTTAGAACTTGCCATCTGATCTTACAATCAGGGAAGTTTGTTAGATAACATACCTACACAAAAGCAACTTAAAGCCATGCCACTTACCTATAATCATCAACCTAATGCTTTATTTGGAAAAGTAAAGGGTAACTCAAGATCATTTGACATTGAGGAAAACCAACAGCATGAGTATATTGGAATAAACAGATGTGGCCTGGGAGAAAAAGATATCAGAATAAAAATCTTCACCTTAAAAAAAAGAGAGAGAGAGGTCCAGTTGGTATATTCAGAGATAATCTGAGAATATTTTGCCTATATATTATGAGTATTCAGAGAATAGAAAATAATTCTTGGAAAATAAAAATCCAGTACAAGGGAGGAGAGGTTAAAAAAAAATCCAATAATAGTACTTTGTTCACCACTAAATTCTAACACTTAAAATACTGCCTAGGGACCAATGCTGTGGCACAACAGGTAAAGCCACTGCCTGCAGTGCCAGCATCCCATATGGGTGCAGGTTTAAGTCCTGGCTGCTCCACTTCTGATCCACCTCTCTGATATGGTCTGAGTAAGCAGTAGAAGATGGTCCAACTCCTTGGGCCCCTGCACCCACGTGGGAGACCTGGAGGAAGTTCCTGGCTTTAGATCAACTCAGCTCTGGCCATTGCAGCCATCTGGGGAATGAACCAAGCAGATGGAAGAAATCTCTCTCTGCCTCTTCCTCTCAAATAAATAAATCTTTAAATAATAATAATAATAATAATAATAATAATGTGTGTCCCACAGTAGGAACTCACTGTTTGCTGAATGAGCAAGTGATCAGTGAAAACTATCAACTATTTTCAACTATTGAAAATCAAACTAGTGCTCTGAAAGATAAAAGAAACTCTCAAAATTAAAATAAAAAAAAAGTAAATGGTAAATAAAGAACTTCAGCAATATGGAGAACTAATCCAGTTGATTAGCAAGCCATCTGATTGGAGATACAAAAGTAAAAAACAAAATCATTGAAGAGTAAAAAAAAATAAAGGAAAAAAAATTAAAGTCCTCAGACCTGAAGAAAAAATGGCCCACTGAAAAAAATCATAGTGAATTTTAAGAAACCCATAGACCAAGAAAATAACTCTGGAAAAAACCTCTTATATAAAATCTACAAAGGAACAAAATGCAGATTGGCATCAGCACTCCTGGATACTGAAGATACAAAAGCAATATTTTCAAAATTCCAAGGGGAAAACTATTTTGAACTTGTCTATATGGAGGCTTTCAATATAATTTACAACCAAGTATAAAAGCATTGAAGATATTTTTGAATATACAAAAACTCAAAAAGTTTTGCCACAAACAGACTATCACTAAAATAATTACAACATTCAAAAATGTCCTAGAATAAACAATGAAAGGGGTAAGACACCACTTGGGATACTTGCATCCCATATCAGAGTGACTGGGTTCAACTTGTAGCACCACTCCTGAGTCCAGCTTTCCAATAATTCATACCTTGGGAGGCAGCGGGTGATGGCCCAAGTAGTTGGGTCCTCACCACTCACATGGGAGACTTACACTGAGTTACCAGTACCCAGCTTTGGCTTGGCCCAGTACTGGGCTGCAGCCTGCATTTGGGGAGTGAATCAGTAAATGGGAGCTCTGTCTGTCTGTCTCTTTTCTCTGCTTTACAAATAAATATAAATAAATAAATAAATAAACAGTGAGCAAAAAAATGCTCCAAAAAAAAAAGATAATGTAGGATACAAAAAAAGATAAGCCAAAACACATACAAACAATAATAATTATATATAAGAATAAAAATAATCTGGCAAAATGGCTGCCACTGTAGAGGTAGCAATGGAGAAAGAAGAAATCAGAGAGTGTAAATTTCTTGTTCAATGGGAACATACCACCCCAAAACATGCCACTTTGGCATAAAGATTATTTTGTTCTAAAGGCATCTGAAAAATAGAATTTGCAAGAGCATTCTAACTTTTCTTTTGTTCATGGAAATGGGAGATAGAAATCCCCACTTGAAACATGGCCTCTGTATACCAGGAAAAAAGAAACACTCTTGGATGGGGAGGCACAGCCAACAGAATTCTGTACAAACAGGTCTTGTTAAAATAATTCTATCTTCCTTTAGTCTAGGTACTTTTCCACAATTACCTATTTTTGTTCAATATACTATCAGAGCATTAGGCTTTGCATTTCTTTGGAACTTCATTTCTTTATGAGGGTACCTGTGTCATGTAAAACTTACATAAATTTCTTCTATTAATCTCTTTTATGTCAATTCTCAGGCCCAGGTGAAAACCCTAAAAGGGTGATGGTAATGCTTTGCCTGCTCTACAATATAAAGATGGGTTAATTCTAGATATTGATAGAAAACATTCATAATCATGGAAGTAAAAACTTCAGCTACCCAATATAAATAATTGAAACAGAATACGTTCCTGGAAAGAAAACAAAAGGAACACAGAGATTAGATTGATCTAACAAAAGACAAGAAAAGGAGAAAAAGGAAATAGCAAAACTACAACATCAATGGAAAACATGTATCAAGATAACAGGAATATATTTCAATATACAAACAATAATAAATGTGACTGAATTAAGCTCCCTTATTTAAAACCTAATCCTGATTAAAAGAAATACAATTACATGTTGTTTACAAAACAGACACCTAAAACATTAAAAGGGAAAAAGGCTATTGCCAAATTGTTTCTTTTTTAAATACTTTTTTTTTTTATCTGAAAGGCATAGTGACAGAGAAAGAGAGATCCACTCTCAGAGAGTGAGCAAGCAAGAGAGAGATCTTTCACAAACTAGTTCATTCCCCAAATGCCACCAACAGCCAGAGCTGTGCCTGGCTCAAGCCAGGAGCCTGAAACTCCATCCAGGTCTCTCACATAGTGTCAGGGGCCCAAGTACTTTGGCATCTTCCACTGCCTTCGCAGGCACATTAGCAAGGAGCTGGAGGAGCAGCGGAGCAGCCAGGGCTGGAACTGGCACTCAGATATGGCATGTTGGTGTCCCAAGTGGCAGCTTAATGTAAAATATGGCAGCACCATATTTCAAAATTATAAAAGTCACAGTTCACTAACAACCATGAAAGTCAAGAATCTTTATTCTTTTTTTTTTTTTTTGACAGGCAGAGTTAGACAGTGAGAGAGAGAGAGAGAGAGAGAGAGAGAGAGACAGGGAGAAAGGTCTTCCTTCCGTTGGTTCACCCCGGCCAGCGCACTGCGCTGATCTGAAGCCAGGAGCCAGGTGCCTCTCCTAGTCTCCCATGTGGGTGCAGGGCCCAAGGACCTGGGCCATCCTCCACTGCCTTCCTGGGCCACAGCAAAGAGCTGGACTGGAAGAGGAGCAACTGGGACAGAATCCGGTGCCCCAAATGGCACTAGAACCTGGAGTGCTGGCGCTGCAGGTGGAGGATTAGTCTAGTGAGCCACGGCGCCAGCCTAGAATCTTTATTCATTTAATATAGAACTTCAAATTTTACAAAACAAAGGATATTAAAAATACAAGAAATTAAAAGTAATCAATTCGAAATGAGGGTGTAACACTATAATAAACCTGTTTTAGGAATTGATAGACAAAAAAAACCTTTGAAGTCAGCAAGTATATTGGAGCAATATACTTAACCACCTTAAACTATCAAATAACTTTGTCAAGTTTACAGGGCCCTTTGTTGCACAGAATCCAATTATTTTCATTTTCTTACATCTCTCAGCTGTCTTCCCCGGCTTCTAGAAAGGCCACGGTCCCCTGACCTTCTGCCATTTCGTGGGTCCGGTGGGCCAGATCTGCTCTGCTGGCTCCTCTAATTCCTCGCCTCACAACACTGTGGCAGCCCAAGCCTGTCTGCCCCTCTTTTACCTCTGCACTGACTTCCTACATGATCTTGCCAGTCCTGTCTTTAAATACCATCCCTATACTGGTAACTCCCAGATTTATTTCTCCTGTCCTGAATCTCCTCTGAGCTCCAGATTCTATTTTCCAACTCCAGCTGAATATCTAATAGGTATCTCAACTTTGACAAGTTGCAAACTAAAGTCTTGTGTTTCCCTACATACATATTAAAGTTTTTATTGTCCCACATTCATTTTAAATATGGTAAAACATATATAAAAGAATATTACCACTGTAACTATTTTAAAGTATACAATTCCATAAAATTTAGTATATTTACAAGGCTGTGCCACCATCTGTACTCTCTAGCTCCAGGACTTTTTCATCACCCTAAATGGAAACCTCATATCCATTAAGCAGTCACTGTCCACTGCCCTCTTCCTACCCTGACCCTTGGCAACCACTAAATCTGCTTTATATGAGTGTGTCTTTTCTGTATATCTCATATAAATGAAATCATACAGTATGTGATGTTCTGTGTCTGGTTTCTTTCATTTAGCACAATGTTTTCAAGGTTCATTCATAATGTAGTATGTTTCAGTATGCCATTCATTTTCAAAGCTAAATAATATTCTACTGTATGGATATACCCCCATTTATATTTGTTTATTTTATTTCCTATTTATTTGAGAGGCAGAAGGATAGAGCAAGAGAGAGAAATCTTCCATCCACTAGTTTACTCATCAAATGCCCATAAAAATCCAGATTGGGCAGCTCAAATCCAGGAGCGGGGAACTCAATTCAGATTTCCCTCCTGGATGGTAGGGATCCAATTATTTCAGCCATCACTGCTGCTTCTCAGAGTATGTATTGTCAGGAAGCTAGTATGAGTAGTGGAACCACGCATACATGGGATGCAAGCATACTAATTACTGGCACTCTAAATGCTATGCCAAACAGTTGCCCCTATACTTTGTTTCTCCAGTCATCTGTTGATGTACATTGGGTTATTTCCATCAATACACACCAAAGTTTTTCTCCCCATTGTCTCACACTCTCCCCTTCCCTAGACATCCTTGTCTGAACTGATGGACTCAGTTGTTTAGGCCAAGAACCTAGATATCATGTCTGATTCCTCTTTCTCCTGGCCCCACTCATTCCTGATATTCAAACCAACACCAAGTCCTAACCATCATATCATCAGGTCACAATCGGTGCCAGTTTTGGTCACATTTCACCTTCTTTCCAGCTATTACCCAGTTAGTACTGCTGTCACTCTGGATCCAACTAAAGATGTTTTTGCTTCCCTTCTTTCTCTTCCAATTCATTCCCCCATGGCAATCAAAATGGCCTTTTAAAGTATAAATTAGACCAAGCCACACCAGACCTGGGGACTTTCAGTGGCTTCACAATACATTGGAACAAAACCTAAACCTCTTGTCATGGTTAACAAGGCCATTGTCAGTCTGGCTCCTGCCTACCTCACTGAGCTTCTCACCTACATTCTGCACCCAGGCAAGGCCTCTCTCTGCCATCTCCTGCACACTTCCTGAGCTCCTTTCTGAGATGCATACCTCAGGTTGCCTGAATCCCCTCTTCTGAACATGCAGACCACCTCTGCAGAAAGGCTTTCCCTGCCTCTCCTATCTGAAACAGATCTTGCTGTGACTTGTATATGCTCTGTCCCCACCAAAACTCTCACTCAGGCTTGGTCCTCAATGTACCAGGGTTGACAGGTGGCGAGACCTTTAAGAAGTCATTAGTCATTGGGGCTCCACCCTAATGGAGGGATTAATGTAGTTTCAATAAGAGGGGGTTGGTTACTGTAAAAACACACTGCTGGGGCCGGTGCTGTGGTGCAGCAAGTTAATGCCCTGGCCTGCAGTGCCAGCATCCCATATGGGCACCAGTTCGAGACTCGGCTGCTCCACTTCCAGTCCGGCTCTCTGCTGTGGCCTGGGAAGGCACTGGAGGATAACCCAGGTTCTTGGGCCCCTGCACCCATGTGGGAGACCTGGAGGAAGCTCCTGGATCCTGGCTTTGGATCAGCTCCGGCCATTGTGGCCAACTGGGGAGTAAACCATAGGATGAGGACCTCTCTCTCTCCCTCTCTTTCTCTCTCTCCGCCTCTCCTCTCTCTGTGTAATTCTGACTTTCAAATAAATAAATAAATCTTTAAAAAAAAAAAAAAAGGAACACACTGCTGTGAAAATAGCCTAGTATCTCTTCCCATCTCTTGCATACAAGCTTCTCTTCTGCCTCTGCCTGCTTGTCACTCTTGCCTGTGCTCCCGCTCCTGCGGTGCGATGCCATCCTCCATATCACAATGCAGCAAGAGACCCTTGCCAGATGTGGCTATCCAATCTTGAACTTCTCAGCTTCCAGAACCAAGAGCTAAACAGGCCTCTTTTCTTGATCAATCACCCTATCTCAGGAAGTCTGTTACAGGAATAGAAAATAAACTAAGACATGCTGCTTCTTTCTATCACCTCCAACTAATGTTTTCCCCTTCATACAACTTAGAACCATAGAAAATTATATTTTTTCTATCTGTTTATATAGTCTGCCTTCTCCTACAACAATGTAACTTCAAGAAAGTAGGTATTCTACCTTCAGCCAAACCCCTAGGGCCTAGAGCATGCCTATTTTGTCTGAGGCATTCAATAAATACTTGAATAATGAATCCATTGCATTACACATAGAAAGAAGACTTTGTGCTCAATGAACAGAATAACCATTCTTTGCTAACATCTTTGAAAGTGTATATGAATATACCACAATGTACTCTTCTTCAAATTAGTGAGAGTATATATTTGTGTAAGATTTCTGGTGGGGGCCAGCACTGTGGCACAGCAAGTTAAAGCCCTGGCCTGAAGCACCAGCATCCCATATGGGCACTAGTTCTAGTCCCAGCTGCTCCTCTTCTGAGCCAGCTCTCTGCTATAGCCTGGGAAAGCAGTAGAAGATGGCCCAAGTGCTTGGACCCCTGCACTCACATGGGAGACCCGGAAGAAACTCCTGGCTCCTGGCTTCAGGTCGGCATAGCTCTGGCCGTTGCAGCCATCTGGGGAGTGAACCAGCAGATGGAAGACCTCTCTTTCTGTCTCTACCTCTCTCTATAATTCTTTCAAATAAAATAAAATAAATCTAAAAAAAGAAAGAAAGAAAGAAAGAAAGAAAGAAAGAAAGAAAGAAAGAAAGAAAAGGCATCAGAGGAAAACCAAAGCTGTCTTAATGAGTGGCTAGATGTGGCTCTGGTGCTCAGGCCCTCATCAAGAATAAGATAATCTCAAAATTTCCCATCCAACAAGCACATTGACATCTCTGAAGCAAAACAAACAAACAAACAAACAAAAAACATTTAAAAAAAAATTTCTTGGCCAGCGCCGCGGCTCACTAGGCTAATCCTCTGCCTTGCGGCACCGGCACACTGGGTTCTAGTCCCAGTCAGGGCGCCAGATTCCGTCCTGGTTGCTTCTCTTCCAGGCCAGCTCTCTGCTGTGGCCCAGGAGTGCAGTGGAGGATGGCCCAAGTGCTTGGGCCCTGCACCCCATGGGAGACCAGGAGGAAGCACCTAGCTCCTGGCTTCAGATGAGCGCGGTGCGCCGGCTGCAGTGGCCATTGGAGGGTGAACCAACGGCAAAGGAAGACCTTTCTCCCTGTCTCTCTCTCTCTCACTGTCCACTCTGCCTGTCCAAAAAAAAAAAAAAGATTTCTGGTAAATAACTTGGTAATATCTTTCCAATCTTAAAATGCAAATATCCTTTGAACCAGCACCACCTTTCCTTTCCCTACGGAGCTTTACTGACACCTTTTGTGATAGATTAGGTGTCCCTCCAGTGGGGTCTATTTCCAGACTGTTCATTCTGGCTGTTCTGGAGCTGATTATTCTGTACAATAGGCTGACTAAAGAGTTAGTGCTGTGGTAATACAGAAAATACTTTTGCCTTTTAGGATTCACCATATTTAGAGGACTATTCTGAGAGTTTGTCCTCCTGCACCTTGGTGAATATCTAGAAGGAAGGGACAGAGGAGATACATTTTTTAAAACCTGAATGAACTGCCACTTTGTGTTTTATACTGTTACCAAACATTCCTTTTCCCTTCCAAAGTTCCTGAAGGGCACTGAAATGATGCATGTTGCAAACAATACTAAAAAGTGACATATTGTGAACATCACTCAAGTATCAGAAATCAAAGATCTTAAAAAGCCAACTCTTGATTTGAAAAATTGCCACTGTGGTCCATGGTGCTGAAGCAACTGGGTATCTGTATGGAAGCACAAATAGCACATGACTTTCAACCTCTTTGTTATGCCAAGATCTCAGTAGAACAGACTTTTATTTGTCCATTTTGCAAACAGGAAGAGAAGAGAGCCAAGGATCCTCTTCTGATTTGACCAAGCAACCCCAGTAGTGTTTAGATCACTAGAGAACACAAGTGCCAACTCAACATTATCACCAGGACAACAAACTGACAAGTAAAACTTTCAATAAGAATTATAAGTGTTATTGAAGGTTATGTTCACACAACATGGCAACAATTTCTAAAATCTCTAATACCTAAAGACACTCCTTTGTTCAAATAATTCCAATGATAGGTTTATATTCAAGAGAACAGAATGAGCTGGTAGCAGTTGCAAATATTTATGTAAGACTTCATATCACACAGGAAACAATACTGATGTCCTTGTGAGAGTTAATATCTAAAACCTTGCCTCACTGGATCCCTTGACCAAGTTTTAAGACACAGAAGGATATCTCTTCCTTTGTGGGTGCAGTGGAGAAGAAATATCTTTTCAACTCTTTATTTGACTTCTAAAAATTAAGCTCTGTATTCTCAGAGCCAGGCTGATAGTTTCTCAAACAGTATTAAAAACATAACACAGACCTGTAGAGCTCAACTTCAGAAATGGATTCTTAGGATTTGACTTGGTAGCAGAAAAATAGAAGTTACTCTTCCATCGTATAACAGAATAGAGTCAGACTGACACCAGACTTGTCATCAGCAAATAGAGGTACCAAGACACAATGAGGAGACAGCTACCAAATTCCTTGCCAACATGATTACAAACTAGAATGTTGCACCCAAACAATTAGATTTGAAAGTGAAATAAGGACATTTTAAGGCATTCAAGAACTTGGAACATTTACTTCCCATAGACCCAGTTTGGGGAAATTGCTTGTGAATATTCTGCAGCAAAACAAGGAGAAAATGAAGAAACAGGAAGACCAGTGATTACGGAAATAATGAAACAAACCCAAAAAGCAGAAAGGGGAAGTTCCAATATGATCTGCTGCAAAGTAAGATGAAAGAATGAATAGTCAGTGGGGATTAGAAGAGACTCTGGGGCCAGCAATGTGGAATAGCAGGTGAAGCCACTGCCTGTGGTGCCGGCATCCCGTGTGGGTTTTGGTTCAGGTTCCGGCTGCTCCACTTCCAATCCAGCTAACTGCTAGTACACCTGGGAGGGCAGTAGAAAATGATCCAAGTCCTTGGGCCCCTGCACACATGTAAGAAACCTGGAAGAATCTCTGGCTCCTGGCTTTAGCCACACGAAACCAAAGAATGGCGGATTTCTCTCTCTCTCTCTCTCTGCCTCTCTATAACTCTGCCTTTCAAATAAATAAATAATTTTTTTAAAAAAATAAGAGACTATAGGATCTTGGGAGAGAGGTCCCTAGGAGGGGAAAGGTATCTGAAGGTAGAGAATGGAAATGAGTGATAAAATAATTAATGAAATGAGGTATCTGGGGAAAGGTGAAAATATTATCAAAGCAAATGGCCATGAGACCCAAAAAAAAAAAAAAAGGCAAATAGAAATACCAGAAAAAGAAAACCCACACAATTTTAAACAGGAAATGAAAGCATAATATGCTGTTTGGTTCCAGCTAATACAGGACTGCTCTTTAGGGGTAAAAATATAGTGTTGGAGGTAGGGAGTGGTTCATTAAAGGGAACAGATAGTCTGTGTAGATTATAGAAAGCCTTCACAACTGGCCTGAGAGATTTTGCCCATGTTCTGATAAGCACCAGGGAACTGGGACTCTTTCTGGAGGAAGCCAATGAAAAGTTAAGAGCAGCTTTCAGTAATGAGCAGGAGAGGCAGGAAGCTGAAGGATACATCTGTTGCAATTTTCCAAGCAGGAGTTGGAAGAATAAACTGTCTTTAGGAAAGGAGGCAACACCTCAGAAAGTTATTTCCAAGGAGGACTCCACAGGACTCAGGTACCAAGACCAGAAAAAGGGGTAGGGATGGCTCCAGAGATTTCTAGTCTATGAACTGGGAAGATGATGAAGGCATTGCTACTGTATTATTACACATAATTTTCTCCTCCTTGTTCTTGTCCTCCTAATTCCTTTGCTTTTTCTCTTCCTCATCTCAAGAAGATTTTAAGCTCCTTAATGGCAGAGACAAAAAGCTGTTTGCTTCCTTGGCACCAGCACTGGGCCCTACAACAAAAGGCACTTAGCTAATGTTCATGATGGCTGTTGGTGGTGGTGGTGGTGGTGGCAGTGGTGGTAGTGACGGTGATGATGATGTTTCAATGCCTTAAAGTTAGAAAATTTGGAAGAAGAATTTGAGGGACAAAAAATAATGATGGTGGAAACAAAGCCAGTGATAAATCAGCTGCTATTAGGAGTTGGAAGAAAATACTTTGTGAAAGTATTGTTACTTCTTTAGTGAAATGCTTATTTTTCCTTTCTTTACCTTTATTTTTCCTTTCTTTAGTTAACCCCATTCATACCTGTGTAGTATTAAAACCAGATCTTGTGGCACAGAGATTGGGCTGCCACCTGGAACCCCAAAATCCCATATCATAATGCCTGGTTTGAGTCCTAGCCACTCCACTTCCAATCCAGTTTCTTGCTGATGCACATCTGGGGATGTATCAGGTTATAGTTCAACAACCTGGGTCTCTGCCACACATATGGGAAACCCTGATGGAGCTCCTGGCTCCTGCCCTTGGCCTAGCCCCAATCCTGGCTGTTGAAGGCATTTGAGGGGATGAATCAGTAGATGGAAGATATTGATACTGATCTCTCTCTTTTGGTCTGCCTTTCTAATAATAATAACAATAGTAATAATAATAATAACTGAGCATTAAAAGAAAAATAACAAGCAATGGGGCAAGTGTTGTGGTACTGTGGGTTAAATGCTCATATCCCATATCAGAGCATCTAGTTCAAGTCCCAGCTACTCCACTTCCAATCCAGCTTTCTGCTAATGTACCCTGCAAGCAGCAGATGATGGCTCAAGTGCTTGGGTTCCTGACACTCACATGGGAAACATGGATGGAGTTCCTGTCTTCTGCCTTTATGCTGGGCCAGCCTTGGCTATTGTGGGCATTTGGGGAATAAATCAGTGAATAGAAAATCAATCACTCAATCAATCTCTTTCTCTCAGTTGCTCTGCCTTTCAAAAACAAATAAATAAATAATACTTAAAAATCAAAATATGCAGTACTAGGGAATTTAACTGCAGTCAAAGAATGTGCTTGTCCAGGTTCTTCTTTAAAAAAAAAATCCTCTTTGACTGTAAACAAACAGACTTATTTTTAAGAAGCATAGCTATCAAACAAGCCGTGGCATAGGAGTATGGGTAATCTACATCTTGTTTTGTTCTTATTTCTTAAAACAAAAAACAAAATGTTATTTTCAAAGACAGCACTAGGTGGCACTTGTGTGATGTATTCAATAGTTGCTCAGATCCTTTCTGGAAAATGTTTGATGGGAAAAAATGTAATAAATATTAAAATGGGGAAATCGTAATTACAATAATGAAGATCAGTATCTTATGATTGTGTTTACCGTGTTACTATGTATGAGCAGTATCTTTATGCAGTGTTTGCATTTAGTATCTGGGTTTCACTTTCTTTATAGACATTGCAGGACAGAAACCAGCCACCTCTAATATATAAAAGCCACACATCACTAAAATAATAAGTAAGAAAGTAATATGAGGATTTGCACACATTGACCATAGGTGTTTTGTTTAAAATAGTTGTTCCATTCTATTTAGAATGTTTCAGTTTATAAAAGCAGATTACACAATAAGTTTTCTAAGGTATATCTATTGCACAAAGCAAGATAAGTAATCCTTACTTTAAAAGAAGACAATACAACTTAAAGGTGTGTGTGGATTTGGGGAATGGTGTTAAGTCATATTAATCAGAGAAAGAAAAGAAGCAAAAATTAAAGCAGATTTCTCAGGAATTTTATCATCTTTAAGGAAATAACATAAAGACTTTAAGTAAATACATTGTTTTTCCTCTCATTCATTTAGATAGTTCTCATTTCACAATTTACTTATTTCATGGTCCCACTTTAATGCAGAGATACTGTAAACTTTCCAGAAATCCAGGTTGAGCAGGTACTATTTAAAATAGAACATTCTGTTGCCAATTACCATAGCAACACTTGTAGCCTGTGGACACTCTCAACACTTTGCATCTTTCTCCTCCTTACTGTCCACAGGCCTTCCCAGGAACTTTTCCATGGATTAGGTTTCCTTGTGGCTCCATCTCACTGTTTTATACTCATTCTCCCTTTGTCTCATTTTTCATTCCTTATTTTAGATGTACTTTTTCTTGCTTGTACCTATGTAGGATAATTTCACACAATGAAATCCTTTTGAAACAAGATGGGCTATAAATAAATTAATAATAATGCTAATACTCTGTCTTGTGATTGCATTAATTTGGGGGTTTGGGATGAAATTGACATTTTGAAGGTAGTATCTCATGTAGTAGTAAACTCAGCATGTCAGAACTAAGAGCCAAATATGCAAAATAGCGACAGTGCTGAAAAAATCTTGGATTTCAGGGTAACAGTTGGGTTTCTTTGCATGCAAAGGACAGGAAAAGATTTTGGCTAAATTAAGCACAAAAGGACTTCAGAGCAAGCCAGGAAGTCATGAGATGGATGGGAAGCTGGAGAGCCAAGTCCAGACACAAGACAGGAAGAGGGATAGCGCCTGGAGTCCAGGCAACCAGAACAACTGCAAGATCTTGCCTGGGTGCTGCTGCTCCAGTGTACACACCTGAATTTCCCCCATCCATATGTGCCTCTACACAAGATTAAACGTTTCCAGTGTTCCGTATATTCACAAATTTGCACTTCTAAAAATATGGGAAATTTAGTATGGGATAAAAGTTGTCAAAATGGAAAGTATAAATTTGGAAAAAGAAAATATCCCTGGAACTCAGTTGTTTTATATGGGGTCACCTGTAGCTCCTTGTTGCAGAGAAAGAGAACTACTGATTTGCATCCCCACCAAGACTGCCCACACCGGGTAGCAGGGTGGAGGTGGGGTAATTTCCAGTGGGAAGAGCGGGGTCTCTCGCACAGAAACATGAGAGTTGCTGGAAGAGGTGCAGCCACAACTCACACAGAATCACAGAGCCTTTTCATATTACAGTGCAGGACAGGCAGATGAGAAAGCTAACGAAAACAGATCCTCTGCAAAGTGTGGAAAGAAGGACAGAGGCAACCGCAAAAGGATAATGGAGAGGAAGATGAAGTATGAGGTTAAAAAAGACAAAAATCTTCCAGATGAAATAATAAAGATGTAAATCCACAGGAAGACCCTTTCTTGCAGAGGTAGGGTTCAGTGGGGGAAAAATAATAGTGAGGACCCAATTTGCCAAGTATCCACACATGCCAAATTGGATTGTTATTTTTAAGTTTTCTTATTTAATTATGTGATAAGGTATGACTGTTCCCATCAAAGTTAAGAAAATGCAGCATGGAGTTTTTTATTTATTAAGCTTGTGTCCTTACTAGCTTAAGTACATTCTGAATATTTTTTATTTTTAAAATAAAAATATTAAATAAAATCAATGAATAATAATTACTTATAAAAATAAAACCTATATTTAACATAAATATACCCAAATATTGCATGGCATATAATTATAGTGAAATGTTAATTTATTAAAATGAAAAACCCACTTTATTTGTTAAATCATATCAATATGTAACATTTATATTTACAAAATATGAAAATACATCATTTACTTTGAGTATATTTCAAAAATCATATGGACTCTATAAGGAAAGTTTAAAAGGTTTATGGACCGTCCACCCCTCAGTTCTCTTCTCAACAAATTCTGAATTTTTTTAAAAAAGATTTATTGATTTTATTTGAAAGGCAGAGTTACAGAGAGGCAGAGGCACAGAGAAACAGGTCCTCCCTCCGCTGGTTCACTCCCCAAATGGCCACAACAGCTGGAGCCAAGCTGATCCAAAGCCAGGAGTCAGGAGCTTCTTCCAGGTCTCCTACACTGGTGCAGGGGCCCAAGCACTTGGGCCATCCTCCTCTGCCCTCCCAGGCCATAGCAGAGAGCTGGATAAAAAGTGGAGCAGACAGGACCCAAACTGACACCCATGAGGGATTCTGGCACTGCAGGCAGTGGCCTCACTCACTACACCACAGTGCCGGCCCCGTACATTCTGAATATTTTTAAAATTGATTTAATTTAAGGATGAGGAATAACTTACTTGAGAAACAGATATGGAAAAAGGAACCCACAGAAAATATTGAACTTTGTGCCATAAGGAAAAACTGGGGAGCAACAGGTTAAAATTATGGCAAAATCTTAAATAGGCAAAAAGTATTAGGATTGACACTGTAAGTTCTTACTTTGAGCTTCTAAGTAGATAGCAATGACAGGTAAAACATGAAAATGAGGAAATCTAAAAGATAGCTGGAGGCTTCTGGTTTAAGGTTGCACATGGAAAAATCTTGGAAGTTGCCACTCTAACTTAACAAATGAAAGGCTAACAAAATAAACAACCAACAAATCTTAGATCCATTAGAGAAGTGGAGTCACATGATAATCCGATGCCCCCACAATCTGAGAAGCAAGCAGACAGAATTTCAAACTACTTACCAGAAGCATCTACTGGAATAAGTATATGGGTAGGAAAACATGAAATGCCATTATGAATTGCTGGCAGCTGGGTGCGGACAAGATTGAGCGTTTAAAACTGCAGGGAGGGGGCCGGTGCTGTGGTGCAGCAGGTTAACACCCTGGCCTGAAGCGCCGGCATCCCATATGGGTGCCAGTTCTAGTCCCAGCTGCTCCCAGAAGAAGCACTTGGCTCCTGGCTTCAGATCGGCGCAGCTCCAGCCATTGCTGCCAACTGGGGAGTAAACCATCGGATGAAAGACCTCTCTCTCTCTCTCTCTCTCTCTCTTCCTCTCCTCTCTCTATGTAACTCTTTCAAATAAATTAATTAATTAAAAAAAAAAAAACCTGCAGGGAGATCCAATCAAGGGGGCCTACACACTTGGGTGAGGTTTACGTCCAAGAGATTGACCAGATTCTCACCTTAAATACCAAATAAACAAAACCAAAAAAAAACTGAAACCCCTGGCAGGGGAAGGGGAAAGACCCATTTTAAAATATTCCAGGGCACTGTCTGCACTAGCTAACCGGCACCTAACCTGCTGGGGTTTTAGTAGAGCCCATCTGACCCCAGCAGCAAGTACTCAACTGCAGCCCACTCCAGTTACCCTGTCCCACCTGAGTGGGAAGTAAATCAGTGAGAAGCACTAGTGAAGTTCACAGACCAGAGACACAGACTCACAGAAACTGAGACCTAATCACAGGACTGTAGAGTGCTTCCCCTTCCCACCTGCCAACATGCCTCCACCCCCACCTTACCACTGCATCGCCAAAGGCCTATTTACAACAGTTCCTTTTACCCAACTCATTGCATTTGGCTACCACAAAAAAATTAAAAGGCAAAAAACCAGTTCGAACTACCAGCAAGCCATGACATGGCAGGGATGCTGGAACTGTGAGAGGATTTAAAATAACTATGATTAATATGCCAAGGATAAAGCAGACGCATGCAAGAACTAATGGGCAATGCAAGCAGAGAGATGGGAATCCTAAAAAAACAGTGCTAGGGATAAAACTGACAACCACACAGCAACAGGAATGAAGGCTGTTTTGGAATGATGATTGGTAGGCTGAACATGGCTGAGGAAATAATCTCAGAATCTGAGGATGAATCAGTAGCAACCTCTGAAACCAAAAGTCAAAAACACAGGGAATGGAGAACAAAAGACTCACAACACAGTACCCAAGACTTGTGGGATAAGAAAGAGAAAGGAACTGAAGAAATATTTGAAACAGTAGTGACTGAGAATTTCCCCCAAATTAACGTCAGACACCAACCACAGATGTAGGACGTTCAGACAACCACAAGCACGGTAAATGCTCAAAAACTACAATGAGCTATACTCAGCCCCGGCCGTTGTGGCCATTTGGGTAGTGACCCAGCAATGGAGATTCTCTCTCTCTCTCTCTCTCTCTCTCTCTCTCTCACCTCTTCCTCCTCCTCCTCTTTCTACCTCTGCCTTTCAAATAAATAAATGAAAATCTTAAACAAACCTCATCTCCTTCCACCCCAACAACAACAAAGATATACATACTACAACAAGCTGCTCCATGCTTCTCATACAGCTTCTCCTAATGTTTCTGGGAGGCTGCAGATGGTGGCCCAAGTACTTGGCTTCCTGCCACCGGGGCAACAGAGCTGGATGGAGTTCCTGGCTCCTCTTTGACCTGTCCCCTCCCCCTCCCCCTCTCCCTCTCCGCACTTTGACAACGAAAGCTTGTGCTTTTCCTATTATTCCATCAATTTGCTAACTTCAGAGATTGTACCAAGTCTCTTCTACCAGTTGTCATGCCCAGTCAAAGCAGCTTGTCCAGTGGTAACTGACAACTGACTGCAACCTGTATTATTTTTCCTGCTACCACGAACCTTCCCCTATCCCCAACACATACAAAGGCAGAACCTGTGTCCCCTCCCTCCAAGACTGTACATCTTACTCTTATCTTACATCTTACTCTTACACAAAGCCCTCCTGAGAATTTACTGAATGCAAGTCATTGAGTTAAATGATAGAGACTGGGGCCCGTGTTGTGGCACAACAGGTAAAGCCACTACCTACAGCACCGCCATCCCATATGGGTGCTGGTTTGTGTCCTGGCTGCTCCATTCCAACCCAGATCCCTGACAATGCACCTGGGAAAGCAGCAGAAGGTGACCCAAGTGCTTGGGACCTTGCTACCTGTGTAGGAGATCCCGGAAGAAGCTCCTGGCTCCTGGCTTTGGCTTGGACCAGCCCTGGCCATTACAGCCACTGGGGGATGAAGCAGCAGATGAAAGACTTCTCTCTGTCCCTCTCTACCTCTTTCAAATCAATCAATTAATCTTAAAGAAACAAGTATAGGGATCAAAAATAGGGTTTATAATCTAATTGAGAAGACAAACACTAGAGCCAAGTATGCTCTTTTAAGATAGATTTAGTTTGTGAGTAATCTAGTTTGTTGATCTTCCTATTAAAACATGTATGGTAGACTGAATAGTGGCCTTCCAAAGATGTGCATGCCCTAATCTCAGGGCCAGTGAACATATTTCATTCCATGGCAAAAGGACTTAGAAAAAAGTACACAAAGCAGGTGTGATTAAATTAAGGATTCTGGATTGCCTAGACTATTCTGTTTTTGTGTGTGTGTTTTTATTGTGTGTGTGTGTTTTTTGGTTTTTTTTTTTTTTTTTTTTTTTTAGTTTTTCAAATTATTTATTTTAGCCATAGCCACGGCTCAATAGGCTAATCCTCCGCCTTGCGGCACCAGCACACTGGGTTCTAGTCCCAGTCGGGGCACTGGATTCTGTCCTGGTTGCTCCTCTTCCAGGCCAGCTCTCTGCTGTGGCCCGGGAGTGCAGTGGAGGATGGCCCAAGTGCTTGGGCCCTGCACCTGCATGGGAGACCAGGAGAAGCACCTGGCTCCTGCCTTCGGATCAGTACAGTGCGCCGGCCGTGGCGGCCATTGGAGGGTGAACCAACGGCAAAGGGAGACCTTTCTCTTTGTCTCTCTCTCACTGTCCACTGTGCCTGTCAAAAAAAAAAAAATTATGTGGTTTTGAGTCCCTAGATTTGTGGTAAGTTATTACAGCAACAACAGGAAGTTACTACAATTGTGTATAATTATGCATATGTCCCAATACAGTGCAAGACCCAAAAAGCCTACCACAGAGTTTGATGCTTCTGAAGAGGACACAAAGGATTACCCTAAGGCCAAGTTTCTCTCAGCAGGGATATCATCTGGGGAGCCTCCATGAATGCCTCTTTATTAGAGCTGGGGAATTTGCTGGGGAGGCAGAAGGCCCCCTTGCACAAAGTTTCACTTGGGTCATGGGCACATGCTGAGCATTGGCACAGGAATGCAGAACACTGCTAACGCTGCCGACACTGCCTCCATGTATGCTGCTGCCACTCCTAAGGGATCTAGTCTGTATCCTCAGGACAGAGCTGTAAACTCTAAGTGATTGAACTGTCTCATAGAGCTTGCAGAGAAAGTAGCTCGGGGGGAGGGAGGGTTGGCTGGTTGAAGTTTATCTGCAGAAAAGGAACACTGACAGTGGTAAGAACACACCTTGGACTGTGTAGAAAGCAAACAAGAACTGCTGTCCTACAATTTTTGGAGCTAACCTTCGGGGTGTCTAAGGAGTCAGAGCCCAAGGCTGCTGCAGGGAATGTGGTGACAGATGAGATTGACATGGCCTGGGGGCTCCCAAGTACAAACCTTGCTTCCTTGTAGACTGCTTACCCCTGGCAAGTACACAGCATGGCACATGTGAGCACCCATAAGCAATGATTTTGGATGGTCTAGGGCCTCAGATTCCTGGGCACAGAGAATTTGGCAGTAGCAGAAATGATAGAGCATCAGGCTGGACCTTTTTACTAAGGCAACTTGGGAAGGGTAGGGGTGAGTACAGAGCAGTGAGGACTATCTACCTAGCCAGCCAAGGCTACTGAATCAACTCTGTGGGTTCACCCTTGCAACAGAGGCTCAATCTATCCTGAAAGCAGTAACACTTCTTAGAGTGAACAGCGGGGCCGGCGCTGTGGTGCAGCGAGTTAATGCCCTGGCCTGAAGCGCCCACATGTATATGAGTGCCGGTTCGAGACCCAGCTGCTCCACTTCTGATCCAGCTCTCTGCTATGGCCTGGGACAGCAGTAGAAGGTGGCCCAAGTCCTTGAGGCCCTGCACCCAGGTGGGAGACCTGGAAGAAGCTCCTGGCTCCTGGCTTCAGATTGGCACAGCTCCGGCCATTGAGGCCAATTGGGAAGTGAACCATCCGATGGAAGACCTTGCTCTCGCTCGCTCTCTCTCTCTCTCTAACTCTGACTTTTGAATAAATAAATAAATCTTAAAAAAAAATAGAGTGAACAGCTGGGAAAGCTGCTCCCGCTAAGGAAGAGAATCATGCCCTGAGCCTAAGAAATTTCCAGAGTCACTCACCTGATGAAAGGAGAATAGTTCCTCCCACAAAGGGTGGTGCTCTTCAGCCCAGGGTACTTTAACACAAGTCATAATTTTGAAAATAGATGATTTATCTATGGAAACGCTTCTTTTGTTGGTACAATTGTCAATCAGACCATTTGAATATGTGGAAAGCATCATAAAGGTAGTTTGGTTTGGTATTTGTTACGGTTTGAAAATGGCTGACCCTCCCCAAACTCATGTAGAAATTTGATTGCCATTGTAGCAACGTTCAGAGACGGAGCCTTTAAGAAGGTCATTAAGAAAGGTGAATGCCTTTCCCATGGGAGTGTGTTTGTCCTCCCAAGAGCGGACTGTCATAAAGCAAGGCTGCCCTCACATTTTGTCTCCTCCGTAGGCACTTGCACACCCCTCTGCCTTCAGAATGAGGTACCATGCTTGCTGGTGCCATGCTCTTGGACTTTTCTGCTTCCTGAACCTTCAACCAAAATAAACTCCCATTCTTTGTAAATTATCCACTCTCAGGTTTTTTGTTATAGCAACAGAAAAGAGACTAAGGCACTAGTATGAACAATAAGTCTCCAGCTACAGCTGGGAAGTTGTGCTTACAAGATAATTCTCATCAGCTTGGGAGGGCATTAAGGATTCTACATGGATGCCCTTAGCTTCTGACTGGATAGAGCATAGTGTACCAGTGAGCCAATTCAGTAACAGGGGGGCACAACTGGCATCTAATGCAATCCTGGAGGCAGGTAGAAGACAGCAAGTGATTGGATGTTCATAAAGCAGCACTAGAGATGGAGCCCAAAATCCAACAACCAGTTCCAAAGTGGAGCCAAGGACCTGAGGTAGCATTTGGGTGTAGAAGCCATACAGTGTTCACCTGTGGGACACCTTCCAGGGATTTTATCCAGAGCTTTTCTTTGAAGTGGTTGGTCTTTTATCAGACATGTGAAATGGGTTTTGCTCAAGGGCATCTTCAAAGCCCTGATAGATACTTGACAAATATATGATAACGATATTCGTGCTAGACTTGGACAAACATGTGATATACCTAACCCAAGAATGAGTGATTTCCAGTCATTGGGCTATACTGCTGCAGACCTTATCTCTTCAGTATAGGAGAAAATACACTGACTTTAAGATAATTCTTATTTCCACCAGCTGATACTACTCTGCTATTTCCTTTGATCATACTTTATAGCTTTTCACATCCCTTTGCACATTCCTATTTTATGCTATTGTGCCTTGAAAGTTATTTTGATCTCCACTCCGGTAGGAATGATAGCAGTGTTCTTTAGGTTGGGCAGGAACTTTCCACACTCTGGATCTAGAGTGGAGCTCTAATAACAAAAGAGAATTTGAAAAATGGTAGCAGAATGACAACCTTAAAAGACATTCAACTTTCAGAAGATGCAGATGAATATTGTTATGATCTTTAATCAGGGAAGGATAAGACATCAAATGTACAAGCTGTAAAGGAAAATATTAGTTAAAAAAACCCTATATTTTAGAAAATAATAACTTATAAGGAAGAGGAATTATGATTGTCTCTCATAAACTAATGCTTTAGGAGATGGTAAAAACAACTGGATTTTTGCTACATAATCCACAATATGTTAAATGTATTGGGTTAGTCACTGAATGTGCCAGAAAATTGCTTCCCCCAATTTTGCCCATCACATAAACTTTCTGACTAGGATTTGAAAATGACCCTGCAGTGAAGTTATGATGTACATACAAAAGAAACAGAGTTGTATTCTATTTTTGTCCACAAAAGACAAATTAAAAAAATGTTTTTTACATGAAGAATAACATCCCAATAGGAAAAGAGCTACTAAAATGAATTTCTGAAGGAAGATGCCAGTCTCAATGTGCTCTTTATCCTGTAATGAGAATGCATTTCTCCCAATAGAGCACGAAGACTCTGTAAAAATTGTCTGCCTTCCTGTAAGACAAATATTCCTGCTTGCCCTAACAGATTTATAATTTCTAGTTTATTCCCTATATGAGTAGCTCTTAACCAGGAATCTTTATTAGAATCACCCACAGAATCTGGAAAGAAATACAGACCTCAGAGTAGTGGTGTTGATTTAGTAGGTCTGGCTAGGGCCATGGCGTCTATATTTTTTAAAATTATGTTGCCCAGGTGATTCTGGTATGAGGCCCTATGGATTTTAGACCATGCTTAAGATTTTTGCTTAATTGTAGCTCTCAGTCCTCTGACAGATCCCCACCTGTATATTCTTCCATCAGTTTACTCATTTGGCTTTCCTGGGTCCTTGATGAGTAACTCACATGTACAAATCAAAAGGATTTTGCTGGCTCCTAATCACCAGCATGTAAAAATATTGAAATGAGTGGGGCCGGCACTGTGGCGCAGTGGGTTAAGGCTCCAATCTGTAGCACTGGCACTCCATATGGATACTGATTTGAGTCCTGGCTGCTCCACTTCCTATCCAGCTCTCTGCTATGGCCTGGGAAAGCAGTGGGAGATGGCCCAAGTCCTTGGGCCCCTGCACCCACGTGGGAGGCCCAGAAGAACCTCCTGGCTTCTGGCTTCAGATCAGCGCTATTGCAGCCATCTGAGGAGTGAACAAGCAGACAGAAGACATATCTCTCTGCCTATGCCTCTCTGTAGCTCTGCCATTCAAATAAATAAATAAATCCTTTTTTTAAAAAATGAAATGAGTGGGAAAATGCTGAGAAAAAAAAGCTAGAGTGCTGGAAGCACAGCAAGGCTGAAGCCTATAAGAGGAAACAATGGAATAGCTTTTACCAAATGGCAGGAAATGCTGAAACTCTAATCCTCTTCCCTTCACCCTTCTGTAGCATAGTTCGTGCACCATCTGTCTCCCAACCACAAGTTCACGTTGCCTAGCCTCAATGAGGCTAATGTAAAGCATCTTGTATTTCCAAGAACTGAGGAGCAGAATTTCCTTTCTGCTATTACTTTGTAATTATTTCCACTAATATTCTACATTGTTCGAAATGTCTAGCTATTCTTAAGAGAGCTTTTTGCCTCTCCATCCTCCTCAGGCAAACTCCGTGTAACAGAGGTCACGCCTCTTCCCCTACACAACCTTCTGAAGTGAGCAGAGGGGTTTTAGACAAACTAGACAAGTGATTGCTTTAGTCTGCTTTCTGTTACAATCACAGAATACCTGAGCCTGGGTAACTCACAAAGAAGCTTATTTAGCTCATGCTTCTGGGAGCAGGGAAATTCAAGATTGGATGGCCACATCTGACAAAGACCTCATGACCTTCAACTCATGGAAGAAGTGGAGGAAGCAAGCAGGTGTGTGTGAAAGAGCGCACACAGGAGAAGCAAAGGGAGTCACCAGACTCACTCTGTGACAACCCACTCTTGTAATAACTAATACAGTACACCTCCACCCCACCACCAAGAGAAGAATTCCTAGGAGACTGTCTGAATCCATTCATAAGAGTGGAGACCCCAGGACTAGGCCGGCACCACAGCTCACTAGGCTAATCCTCCGCCTATGGCGCCAGCACCCTGGGTTCTAGTCCGGGTGGGGGTGCCAGTTCTGTCCCGGTTGCTCCTCTTCCAGTCCAGCTCTCTGCTGTGGCCCGGGAAGGCAGTGGAGGATGGCCCAAGTGCTTGGGCCCTGCACCTGCATGGGAGATCAGGAGGAAGCACCTGGCCCCTGGCTTTGGATCGGCACAGCACACTGGCCGTGATGGCCATTTGCGGGGGGGGGGGGGGGGAGGTGAACGAATGGAAAGAAGACCTTTCTCTCTGTCTCTCTAACTCTGTCTGTCAAAAAATAAATAAATAAATAAAAAGAGTGGAGCCCCCAGGACCTTATCATTTCTCAAAGGCCCCACCTCCCAGTATCACCACACTAAGAATCAAACTTCAACATGACATTTGCTGTAGACAAAACATCACAGTGGTCTTTTTGCCCATACTCTTAATCTTTGAGACTTATAGCTGGATGGATGAGAAGACAGTTGAGAAGACAGTAATTCAGACAGGGGCTTTTGAATTTCACTGGGATCTCTGCTTGTGGTTTGAAGATTTCTGAAAAGTGTTTAAACTGCCCTCAGGGATGGTCTCCTACTGCTTCTGAAGTAAGTGATTCAATCCACTATGGCAAATGTTGTACTTAAACTTTTAATACTAGTTATTCATTTGACTGTTGAGTTAAAAAAATCCCTTATAGGTTACAAATGCAACATATAAAATAACATTTTTAGGAATCTTCTAGGAATTTTGCCAAATTTTAACTTTAGTATACACATCTTATTGTTAACATATATGGGAGGGTTTGAGTTAAGCCATTAGAGATCATCAGAAGCCAGACTGCAGTTAGCTTATCATTCTATTAGCTATAGACTGTAGAAACCTGGGCCACAATTAACGAAGCACTGAGAAACTTACTGTTACCAATTTTATTCTCTAAGAACAACAAGCTTCAAACCTAAGGGCCAGGCCTCTTTCTGACTAGTTCTGGGTAAATATTGTTGTAGTTGAGAAGCCTTTAAGTTCTTTTTCTTATTTCTGGAATGCTTTAGGGAAAGCTTGTATGAGAATTCTGGTATGAAAGTCTAAATTTCTGGTGTTCTTAGGATACTTAAATATTTTTGGAGTAAATTATTGGGACACTATCATATTTAGTCTATGTCACAACCAGTGATGATCCTCCATTATTTATTCTGCTTTAGTCACTGTCAGTTATAAAAGTGATCTGGTTCCTCTGCAGCCACACAAAGACTTCAATTCTAATTCTTCTCTGTTACTTCAGTTAATAGTTGAAAGAAGCAGGATATGAGAAAGTGTTGCCATTTTAAGTGATTCTGTAAATAGGAGGCTTCATAAACTTGCTAGTGCATATTCTAAGAATTAGTAAACCAATAAACATTTATGAAGTGTCTACTATGTACCAAGGACTGTTTTTTTAATGTTCATTTTTTATTTATTTTCTTCTGCTTGAAGGCAGAGTGAAAGAGAGATACCTTCTCTCTGCTGGTTTACTCCCCTAATGTCCATAACAGCTAGGGCTGGGCCAGGTTAAAGCCAGGAGCCGAGAACTCCATCCAGATCTCCCATGTGGGTGGCATGAGCCAAGCACTTCGGACATCCATCTGCTGCCTCCCAGGATGCATTAGCAAGAAGATGACTCAGAAGTGGGGACTCAAACCTGCATTCTGATGTACGACGCAGGCGTCCCAGGCAGTGGCTCAATCTGCACCACAACACCTGCCTGCCCCAAAGGACAGTTCTTGATATTGAGGAAATTAACACAGATAGCAGACCCGCCCCTTCAAGGAGCAAAGTAGACCTACTAGAAGGATCGTTCTGAGCTATGTGCTTACTTACTGTGCTGTTGATGGGACAGTTTTTTTGAGCTAGCTATTTACTCAAAAGTTCTACTGGTGTTTTAAACTACAGGCAGCTAGTTCCTTCACTTCCTCTTTATATTTTACCAAGTTGGTTTTAGTTTGCCATCTTAGACATCCAAATCAGAAAATTCCTGCAAAGCTGTAAGAGTCTTTCTTCAAAGATTGCATATTAAATAAATTTGTCTGAGAGCCCCTTTTTAAATGAACAAACTAGGAGAAGCAAGAGTATTTTTGTATTTTCATAGTCCTGATCTCTCCAACTTCTGTTTTTAATAAATGCAGTCAAAACAAAACCACAAGTGTCAAGAAGCTAAGACTAAAACAGATTGGCTGTGCCCCCAAATTACTATGCTTCTGTTGTACAGTTCCGTACTGTATAGTACCTAAATCACTGAAGTAACTTTCAGTTCCATATCCTAATTCTGGTTTCATTGTTTTTCTGCTTCTTAAGTGCCAGCCCCGCCCCAAACCCCTCTCTATCTAACTACCTGAGCTCAATACAAGGTCTATAACCAGATGAGATGTTTACGTTCATTTTCTTCGTTTTTGTCAGAATATTTCAATAGCAAATTGAAAGGGAGGGGAAGAAAGTTATTTATGCAAACATATATACCCATATATAAATTAAAAGTGCATATGGGGGCCAGCACTGTGGTGTAGTGGGCTAAGCCTTTACCTGGGCGTTGGTTCAAGTCCCAGCTGCTCCTGTTCTGATTCAGCTCTCTGCTGTGGCCTGGAAAAGCAGTGAAAGATAGCTCAAGTGCATGGGCCCCTGCACCCATGTGGGAGACCCAGAAGAAACTCCTGGCACCTGGCTTTAAATTGGCCCAGCTCCAGCCATGGTGGCCATTTGGGGACTGAACCAGCGGATAAAAGATCTGTCTCTCTGTCTCTCCCTCTCTTTGTAACTCTACCTTTCAAATAAATAAATAAATCTTTTTTCAAAAAGTGCATGTAAATTAAAAGTGCATATAAAATACAAATTTTATTTACACAAACACACACATATTTAAATTAAACGATAATTTTCATGGTTTTCTCTTGGCAGATAAGAAATTATTTCATTATAATATTTACAATAACAAAAAAGTCGAAAACATTTAAATAAGACTATAAACCTAGTTTATAGGTTTAGAAAAGCTGAAAAAAATAAGACATTCTGTTACTTTAAGACAGTTTTAACATAGTTGCTTATATCAAACAGCTCCCTTTGAAGAGAAGTACAGGTCAAACACCACTTATAGAACACCTACCACAGGTCAGGGAGAATTATTCTAAGTGCTGGGGGTAGAATAAAAAAAATGAGGCTTTTGCTTCTATAAATTTGTATTTTGTGTATTAATTTCTTGTCACTATAACTAAACACCTGAGGCAGCATAACTTTATAAAGAAGAAAGGTTGGTTAGGGGTAAGGTTCTGAGTTTCACAGTTGAAGGCTGGGTGGGCCCTCTGGTTGAGTCAATGGTGAGGGTACTCTTGCTGGCAGAGAGTCCTGAGCAGGCACATAGCAGCACACGCCAAGAGCAAGCAGAGTAGCTGGACCCATCTCAACTTTTTAAATAATTAATTAATTAACTTTACTTGAAAGCAAGAGAGAGAGAAAGAGAGAGAGAGAGAGAGAAAGATCTCACATTTATTGGTTAATTCTCCAAGTGATCACGATAGCCAGTGCTGCGTCAGGCCAAAGCCAGAAGCCAGGAAATCAGTGGATATGGTTGGCAGGGACTCAACTGCTTAAGGCAACACCTGCTGCCCCCCAAGGTTCGCATGATCAGGAAGCTGCAATTGGGAGTGGAGCTAGGACCTGACCCCAGGCACTTTGATACGGGATGCGGGCTCTCAAGTAACATCTTAGTCATTAAACCAAATGCCTGCTCACCTACTTGGCTTTTATAACCAACCCTCTTGCTAGAATTACCTTCCAAGGGCACATCCTCAATGACCTAAGGATTCCCTAGCTAGGCCCACCTCCTAAACATCATGACTGGATTAAGATTCCACCCTCTTAGTAACTTTTGCTATGACTTTAGAGTCTAAACATTCTCATGAGTTTAGGAGCCAAATTATGTTTAAACCACAGCATTCAGAGTATACTGCATTTTATCAGTGCTCTGAAATTGTTCTACTTTTATGACTACCCACCTCATTTAATACATAGTAGTAACTTTTAAATTTATTTTACAAGATTTATTATCATTGTTTACCATTTCTATATAAATGTTTTTATAACATACAACATTTCAGGCTTTCTCCTTGTTAAATTAATATATGTATGGTTTTGGGGGCTGCCATTTTGGCATAGTGGGTACCGCCACCACCTGCAACATCAGCATCCCATACGGGCGACAGTTTGTATCCCAGCTGCTCTGTTTCTGATCCAGCTCCCTGCTAATGGCCTGGGAAACCAAAAGAAGATGGCCCAAGAGTTTGGGACCCTGTCATCCAAGTGGGAGACCCAGATGAAGCTTCTGACTCCTGGCTTCCACAGCCATCTGGAGAGTAGACCAGAAGACAGAAGATCTTTCTCTCTCTCTCTCCTTTCCTCTCTCTGTTAAATCTCTCAAATAAATAAATAAATCTTTAAAATATATACATTTCTCGTAAAAAAAATGGGAACTTTTCTACACAGAAAAACCATATGTATTCTTACCCCTCAAATATAACAACTGCCATTTTCTTTTAGAATTTTTTTCTATGAATTTGATTTCAAGTAACAGAAAATCTGATTCAAACCTGTTTAAATAGTGAGGAAAACCTACTGGTTCATATGAATGAAAAGTCCACAGGCAGACTCGTAAGGCTGATTCAGGAGAGGCTTGATCCCACAACTCAACAAGCCATCAAAGTCCCCATTTGCTTTCCTCTGTCTGCTGTGCGTACCTTGGTCTCTGCATCATTCTCGGACTGGCTTGTCTCATGGTCCCAAGATGACTACCAGCATCTTCCTCTTCTCTGGCAAAAAGAGAAAACATTTCATTCTTTGCAAAGTTCTGAGAGTCATTTCTACTGTACTGTATTAGGGTTAATACTCACCCTGACTCAATCACTAAGCCCAAAGAGATGCAGTGCTCAAGTGGCCTAGCTTTGTCACAACAAAGGTGGAGTGACTTCACCTTCTCTAGATGCATATGATCTCTAAAGAGAACATGGTGCTGTTGGAAACAGGAAAGGGAATTTTAAAGAAACTAAATGTTTTAAAAGAAATTTCATGGGGCCAGCCTTGTGGCATAGTAGGTAAAATTACCATCTGTGTTGTCAGCACTAGTTCAAGTCCCAGCTGCTCCACTTCTGATCCAGCTCTCTGCCATGGCCTGGGAAAGCAGTGGGAGATGGCCCAAGTCCTTGGGCTCCTGCACCCACGTGGGACATCCAGAAGAAGCTCCAGGCTCCTGGCTTCAGATCAGCCCAGCTCCAGCCATTGTGGCCATTTGGGGAATGAACCAATGGATGGAGGACCTCTCTCTCTCTCTCTTTTTCTTTCTCTCTCTCTCTCTCTCCCTCTGCCTTTCAAATAGAATAAATCTTTAAAAAAAATAAATTTCACAGTTTTAGATACAAACAACATATGTTGTCACCCTTTTATCTTCCTCTTTTTTATTCAACTTTGACTACACTATAAGAATGGTTCAGAGTTTCAACTTTTTAAAAGGAGACCATTCTCAAAATTTCACTCAATAGGCATTAATAATGATAATTATAGATCTATATTTATGGATTTTATGATGTTAATGTTTATAATTTTTATAATGTTAATATTAGTAAATGAGGGGCTGGCATTGTAGCATAGTGAGTTAAGCTAATGGGTGCCAGTTTGAGATCCAGCTCCCTGCTAATGCACCTGGGAAAGCAGTTGAAGAGGGTCCAAATGCTTGGGCCCTTATACCCATGTGGGAGACCGGATTAAGTTCCAGACTCCTGACTTCAATCTGGCACATCCCCATGTGGTTACAGCCATCTGGGGAGTGAACCAGTGGATAGAAGATCTCTGTGTAACTCTGTCTTTCAAAAAACAAACAAACAAACAAACAAAACCCCGGTAAATGAAAAGTGTTACTAAAAGTCATGTGTATGAAAGTCATGAGAAACAAATCAGAACTACTTCATTTTTGGAAAAAAGTAAAATTCACCAATTCACATGTACATCATACTGCCTCAACATGTGTCCTACCTGACCACTGTCACTGAGTCAAACCACTTGCTTTATTCCTCCTGTCAATCTGGAGCCACTGGAATTGAGGAAAATGGGGTATCAGCATGTTCAAAGGCTACGGGGTCCCATTTACTGTAAGTGGAAGTTAAGATTCACAGGCGTTCCTCCATTGGTCTGTGTAACATTTAGCTCTTCTTCCTCTTTTTTCAGTTAACAATATATTAGAGGTCAGCATCCGGCAGAATCATCAGCAGATGATCGTGGAATTAAAAGCTTTCCTAATGGCACTCATTGGTAATTGCTTATTTAAGGATGACTTTTTAATGAAGTCTTTCATCTAGAGACTATTTCTAGACTGCCTCTCTACAAGCTGTTCTCAGAAAAATATTCACTTCATACAGATATCTCTTCAAACCACATATTCAGCTCTGCTTTTTCTCTCCCTTGAGCTTCTGTTTTCTGTTTAGGCGTTTGCCAGAAAGCTCTATGAACATGTGTTGATTCTTTCATGTGTAGTTAGTTCACAGGATGGTGAGGTCTCTCATTCTCATTCTTCCTATCTAGTTGTTCTCAGACCAACTGCTTAATTTCCTAGAGCCTCAGATGGAGAGGATAACTTCTTTAAGATAGAGGAGACTAAACTGGGTAATTTCTCAAGCTTTTAGATTTTATGTCTAAAACCAGATTCACTATCTTTTGCTTGTAATGGCTTCCTCCACTGAAGTATTTCTTCATTTTCAGATACTAAAAAGATGGAAAGCAATGGAATTTAGGGCTAGAAAAGACTTGGAAGTTATCTCAATTCTTTTTTATTGTAATGGATCAATAAATACAAAGGTTCATTAACATCTTCCTCTTTAGCCCTGTTAGTGAGCTCCATCACTACATAATGTCTCTCAGGCTTGTTCCATTCTTGTCACTGTCATCATCCCAGAGCATGTCTCCATTTCCTTATGTCTTGGTTCTTCCCAAAGTTACCACACTTTCTTGCCTTAAATTTCTCAACTAATTCTGGGAGTGCTTCCAGATTACACATCAAAAACTAGTGTGACCATTATGACATATTCCTTTGGGAAAGTATTTAATGGCTTTACTGTGGTCAAAGGATAAGGTTCAAACTAACTCAAGGAAGCAACTTACTTTTCCAGACCTATCTTCCAGTATTCCCTTAACTAAAGTTCAGTATTTAAATGAATTAATCTTCAAACTTTCTAAACAGAAATCCTGTCAGCCATGAGAAAATTGTAATGCCCTCAACAGCTCAAGCTGGGCCAATCCGAAGCCAGGAGCCAGGAGCTTCTTCTGGGTCTCCCACATGGGTGCAGTGGCCCAAGGACTTGGGCCATCTTCCACTGCTTTCCCAGACCATAGCAGAGAGCTGGATGGGAAGTGGAAAAGCTGGGACTCAAACCAGCACCCATATGGGATGCCGGCACTGCAGGTGGCAAGTAAAGCCATTGCCTGCAGTGCCAGCATCCCATATGGGGGCTGGTTTGATTCCTGGCTGCTCCACTTCTAATCCAGCTCTCTGCTATGGCCTAGGAAAGCAGTAGAAGATGGCCCAAGTCTTTGGGTCACTGCACCTGCATGAGCGGAGGAAGTTCCTGGCTCCTGGCTTTGGATTGGTCCAGCTGTGGCCATTGCAGCCATCTGGGGAGTGAACCAGTAGATGGAAGACCTCTCTCTGCCTCTGCTCTGTTACCTTGCCTTTCAAATGAATAAATCTGTAAAAAAATTTTTTTAAAAAGCTGGATTCAAGAAAAACAAAGCAGTTACAAGTGAAAACAGAAAACAAACAAGTGATCAGGTGTACAATGCATGCCTCTTCTAATTTTAATATCTACTCATTTTTACTTGCTTTCAAATCCTTGATCCTGTGTTCTTGGCAATCTATAGTTATCTTTGCCCTAAAGCTGCAGAGATGATTTTAAAAAATTGAAGTTGCCAGACGAGTTAAAGATGCAAAACAATGCTTGTGGAGACACCAACCGGGATCGGGTTATAAATATCTTTACATATGAAATAACTTTGATTAGAAAAGGCTGATCCAACTACAGAGTTTCTCCAGGTTTCCAAGTGGCGCACGATGCTACTATCCGCGGCGCCTGAACTTAAAGCTCTGGAAGTTTCCTCGTTATACAACCAATTCCTTCTCAGAATACTGAAGTAGCTCCCGCCCCCGGCTTGAAATGCAACCAGTCTCGGACAGGTCCCATATTCTAAATCCAGCTTAGGGCTAACTAAAGCTTTACAGTCCTTTTTCTCTCTTAAGGTCAAAGTACAATGCCGTGGGAACGGCGGAACGCAAGATTTTGACGAAGGTCTGAGTGTAGGTCCTTGCTTTTAAACCTTATGCTATAAAACAATAACAAAAATATTCTAACCGAAAGCGTAATTGCCGGATCACACGAGGCTAAGCTTAGGTAGCGGAAAATCAAACCGGGAATCCCCCACGGCGCCGCCATTTTGCCGGCCTCCGCCGGAAGTCTGCCGGGGGAGGCTCGCGGCCGAGGGGGCGGGACCTGAGGCGGATTGAGGAACGTGGGCTCAAAGGCCTGAGGCCCCGGGCGGAGCTGGGGGGGGGCTCTAAGAAGAGTCTCGAGGCCAGGGGCGGGGCTTGAGGGTGGCGGGTCTGACTCAAAAGCTGAGATAGTGGGCGGGCCTGGGGGCGGGCAGAGGCGGTCTAGAAGAGGAACCTCAAGGACCGGGGCGGGACCTGACGGAGGAGAGGAGTTTGAGGCTGGGGGCGGGACCTGAAGGTGGGGCCTGAGGGCGGGGCGTGGGCGCCTGAGGAGAGGCCCGAGGCCAGGGCGGGGTGTGGGGGCGGGGCCAGAGGGCTGGGTGGGGGCCTATGAGGACAGGTCTGAGGCTGGGGGCGGGACTGGAGGCTGGGTAGGGGCGGGGCCGAGCAGCCGGCGCCGGGAGGGGCTGACAGGGCCGCAGCGGCTCGCCCCGGCCTCACTTTCTGGGAACGTGCGTGAGCTGCAGCTGCTGGCCACCAGCGGCGCTCAGCGAAGTGGGCTGGGTGCGGGAGATGAGGGTAATTTCCTCCCGGCTTGGCCTTCTACGAGCATCGACACCTGTCTCCTCGAAGCGCACGGGCTGCGGACGTAGCAGGTAAGATGGGCCCCCGGGGAGCGGACCTGTCGGGTCCTGGCTCGGCCCTACGGGCACCCGGTGCTCTCGCCCCCGTCCCTCCGTTCTGGGCAAATGGGCAGCAGCCGGCCCTCCACGCCCTGGCGCCGCGGCCCGCTGCCCCCGCCTGCCCGCCTGTGCCCGCAGCGCCTGCCACCGGGGAGGCTCGCGCAGGGGAGGGGCGGCTTGTGCCCTCTGGGGCCTGACTTGCGGTCCCCGGTGTGGGGTGTGCCTCACTGCACGTGCGTCTACCTGTCATCCTCGGCCTCTCCCCTGAATCCTGAGGGTGGCTCGGTGTCTGCCTCTCCAGAGAACCTCTGCCCAGGTACCTGGAGCGTTGCTCCCAAATGTCTTCCTTAACCCTTTTGGGCATGTTAGTTAGCGTGACGTTGTGACCCTCACCTCCTCGGGCAGCTGAGCGACCTCCCCAGGCTGCCTCCAGGTGCTGTCGGGCGGCGCCTACCCTCTGGGCAGCCTGTTTGCTTGGAGGACTCCGCGCACCCCTTCTGCTGGAAGGCCGGAGTCGGTCCGCGCAGACTGGGAAAGCAGTGCTGAGCGCTCCCGCGCCCCGGCTCTCCCCGCGAGCGGGCAGGAGTGGGTGAACGGTGTGACTGTTGGTGTTGAAGACTGCTTTTCCCACGGGACAAAGGATATTTGGGTGTTTGAGAGAGAGCCCAAGAGTGTAACGCTTTCTCTCTGAAGTTAATCAACCCCTACTTCATTTTCACTTGCGATAGCAGTTACTTAACATTTTCAGTGGCTCACTTAACTAAGCCAAATATGATGTGGCTTTCTCTAGCCACTGCCCCGGGGAGTGGTCTTTCACAGTGACAGGTCAACTTCTTCTATAACAAGCCGTGTTTTTAAAGATGAAAAAATTGCATGCGATTTTTTTTTAAATCGTTGTGGCTCCTGTTCATTTTAAAATATGCGTTAAAAAGTATATTTTCTTCCCGTTTAAAAAATATTAAGATGAGTTAAACTTGTAAGTCCTTTTGAGTATTTTGACTTCCCTCAGTTGGCAAGCATTGCTTTTGTTAATATTGGAAAATGTTAGAAGAAACCTCGTGGAAAGTGCATATCACTTTTCAAAAGTTTTTCTTCCAATTTTCAGCTAATTGAAAGTTAAACCTGGGCGTTGCTACGATTTGATCATCAACCTGAGGGAAAATGAAGTGCTCTCTCTTCACTATTAACAGCTGCTTAATATCAGACTAAGTTAAATTCAACACCTCCTAATTGTTCAATATAAAACAGAAATTCATAACTTCATGACGCATCCGGAGTAACACAAGTATCTTTGAAGAGCTAGCCATAGGACAATGACTTTTATTCGCTTTGTTAAGATTCTTATTATTGTCAGAACTACAGCTTCTAATAGCAATTGCTATCATTTCTAGAAGGCTTACTCTGTGATAAGCTTTGTATAAAATATCCACAAAGTAGCCCTCTAAGGAAAATTTTTGTTTTTGTATTTGAGAGGTAGAGTTAGAGACAGAGGTCTTCTGTCCACGGTTCACTCCCCAAATGCCTACAATGGCTGGAGCTGGGCCCATCCGAAGCCAGGAGCCAGGAACTTCTTCCTGGTCTCCCTTGTGGGTGCAGGGGCCCAAGGACTCGAGCCATCTGCTGCTGCTTTCCCAGGCCATTAGTAGAGAGCTGGATCCGAAGAGGAGCAGCTGGATGTGAACTGGCACCATTTGGCATGCCGGCACCGCAGGCAGAGGCTTAACCTACTACATACACCTCAGCGCTGGCTTCTGAGGAAGGTTTTTACTGCCATTTTTTTTTTTAAGATTTATTTATTTATTTGAAAGTCAGAGTTACACAGAGAGAGGAGAGGCAGAGAAAGAGAGAGAGAGGTCTTCCGTCCGATAGTTCACTCCACAGATGGCTGCAACGGTCAGAGCTGCGCAGATCCAAAGCCAGGAGCTAGGAGCTTCTTCTTGGTCTCTCACGCGGGTGCAGGGGCCCAACGTCTTAGGCCATCTTCTACTGCTTTCCCTGGCCACAGCTGAGAGCTGGATTGGAAGAGGAGCAGCCAGGACTAGAACCCACACCCATATGGGATGGCAGCGCTTCAGGCCAGGGCGTTAACCCGCTGCGCCTCAGCGCCAGCTCCCTTACTGCCATTTTATAGTTGAAGAAACTAAGGTTCGGGCTAAGTGATTGGCCCATGAACTTGATAAGGAATAAAACCCAGAACTTAACTCTTTTCACTGGACTGCTATTTTAGCTAAAACTGTTGATTTAAAAAGTCTCTCTGTCTAACTCTGCCTGTCAAAAAAAAAAAGTGATTGGAATACATTGAAATGTTTGTGTGGTATAAATAAAGGGGGCTGAGCAGTGTGAGTCATTACTTCAGGTGAAGAGATAGGGCAAACTCTTGAAAAACATCAGAAGACTGGGGTAGTTCGTCACCTTCAGCACTGCCCTTCCAAGCCAACAGTCTTAAGGGTTCCCAGTGTTCAACGCCTTTGTTGAATTGTTTACCGGCTTCTTACTTCAAGTATGGGTATTTGTGCCCACTAGTAGCTTTCCCAGGGTATAATTTGATGCTTATTTGGTAGACTTCAAGTATGTGAGTATTACAGGTTTTGTGTATATTGACCACTCCTGTCTAATCCTGGTAGAAAAATACTTGTCCTAATCCAGGTTAAATGTAAGGTTTTTAAATGGTTTTGTTTATACCAGGGCAACACAGAGAAAATTCGCGTACACACCCCACATATCAGTTGTTGGTGATCTGTGGCCTCTGTGTGAGGCTTCTTAATGTGCTGTTGATGTTTGAGAACTTGACCTGGGCATTTCAGGAAGCATGAGCTGTTATACTTTGTATGTTATGTAAGGCCACTTTATATGGTAAACCCAGAATAATCACTTAAGATTGGCAATTTTCAGCATATTAAATTCAAATTATTAATAAAAGCTGATTAGTTTCAGAGCTGGCCAAAACTTGTGTTCATTGTGTCCCTTGGCAGTAAGAGGAGGTTTGATAAAATTATTGTAATATTTTGGTTTGTGTGTGTGTGTGTGTGCAAATTGTTGAAATCTTTACTTAGTATAGCATTGGTCTTCTGTGTATAAAGTTAATTGAAAATTAATCTTAATAGAGAATGGAACTGGGAATGGGAGAGGGAGGGCAGGTATGGTGGGAAGAATCAGTATATTGCTAAAGTTGTACTTAAGAAATTTGTACTCCTTAAATAAAGGGTTTCTTTGGGAAGAAAAAATTATTGTAATATTAGCATGAAGGATTTGTTCCTTGTTTTAGCATTTTGTGAACATCTTTAGAACATTTTCTAGCACACTTTGGGTTCTTTAACATTTTATGAACATCTTTAGACCATTTTTAAGACACATTTTGTGTTCTTGAGCCTGTTGCTGTACTTAAAAATTTAGACTACTTGATTGCTTAAGAGAAAACTACTGTTCATGAATTAGATAATGACTGAAAGAGCACATTGATTCATGAAGGGATAAGATGTTTATTTAATCATTCATTAAAAAATTTCTTTTTCAGTATCTCCATGTGCCAGGTACTGTGACTTGTTAGGAATCCAGTAGTAAGACAAAATATGCAGAATTCTTGCTTGTGTGACATTTGCAGCCTAGTCAAAGAGATAGGCATTTATCAAAATAGTCACTGTAATGCGGAGTATAATTATAAACCACAAAAAGCCTCCTAAAGGTAAAGAACGTGGTTCTGTTTGGGAAAGAATCATGACCTTAATATGGGGTGAGAGAAACCTGACCTAATGAAATGAGTCAGGAACTGCAGGATTTGGAGGATGAGTAGGTGTTAATCATGTGGAAAGTGGCAGATGGTTAGAGAAGAGAACGCTTTAGAGTGCACCACATGTACCAAGTCCCCAGGCATGAAGGGACGATGACACTAGTATGTGTGGCTGGGGTAAAAGCAACTATGAGTGAGTTGGTGGCATTCTATCATTTTGTTCATTTTCTCCCTTACAGTCTCTGAAAGTTCTATTTAAGTTTGGTTAAGTGATTACTGTGTGCCAAATGTGACTGCAAGGTGAATGTACGTTCATCTCACGTCCCTGTGAGGTAGATACCCTCTTTGCCCTTTCACAGATGAGGAAAGTGAGCCCCAGCAAAGTTACAGTTACTGATTCAGAGTTGCTAAGTGAGGCTCTGTTATGTTCTTCCTGATCCTCAAGTCTGCTTGCAGGCTGGAAAGGATCCTCGGATCCCACAGCGACTCCTCGACCCAACCCTGAGAACTTGCGCAGTTCCCAGAGAATCTGGACTCAGGTGGACATCCAGCAGCGGCCCCGGGGTCCCTGTGCTCTCGCCCACAGGATGGAGCTCCGTGGATCACTGAAGAGACGCACAGGGCATCACCACAGCTGTAGTTTGTGGCTCTTGTGTCTGACTGAATACAGAATAGCAACGTAAATATTTTGAGCTGACCTACCTGTGAGAGGAAAGAGGTTATTAGCCAACTCTCACTTTTTTTCATTGTATCTTTCCCTGGTGGTATTTGAAGAAAGCATATGTATTTACTTGGCCATTTAATAAGGAGAGAACTTTAGATTTACAATGTTTCGTTTCAACTAGAGTTCTGATTGCTTGTCACTCTGACCCTCTGTTTTCTTTGCAGAGATCTGGTTGGAGGTGGAGGGTGAGAGAAAATGCATTCTTTTTCTAATTTACCTGCAGAGAACTCAACCATTGCAGTCAACATGACTGAGATTTGGTCTACAATAGTAACACATGGATTTAATGCTACTAACGACTCACCTTCAATGGCAATAACAAGGCTTTTCCCAGCCTTACTAGAATGCTTTGGCATAGTCCTTTGTGGCTACATAGCAGGAAGGGCCAATGTCATAACATCAACACAGGCCAAAGGACTGGGAAATTTTGTCTCCAGATTTGCACTTCCAGCTTTATTATTCAAAAACATGGTTATACTTAATTTTTCCAATGTGGATTGGGCTTTCCTGTATAGTATCTTAATCGGCAAAGCTTCCGTATTTTTCATTGTCTGTGTATTGACCTTGTTGGTCGCTAGTCCTGACAGTCGATTTAGCAAAGCTGGACTATTCCCTATTTTTGCTACACAAAGTAATGACTTTGCATTGGGATACCCTATAGGTAAGTTATTTTTTATCTGTCAAGTTTTTAAAAAACTCGGGTGTTTTAGGATATAAACTATGCATGCTTCTAATTTATCTAGGCATTTGTTAGCTCATGTTTTTTTTTTTTTTCTTAAATGTATCTTAAATTGAGATGAGTTAGATTTTCCTTCAGCTTCAGAGAATGAGGATCCTCTAAACACCTACGTAAAATAAATGACCATAACCTAATAACCTCTGGGAATACTTTTTCATTATTAAAATATTAGCAGGGGGAATTCATGAGTAATTTTCCTCCTTCCTTTTCTTACCATCAAAAATATATGTTATTGTACATTTACATTGTTTTTTATCTTGTTATCCAAACTTGACTGTATTGCTTGGAGTTCACTTTTTGTGTGAGAATAAAGATGATGAGGGCTCTTTTACCTTCACAGCTTTTCCTTTTTTACCCTCCCAACTCTTTAAGCAGCCTAAGTTTATGTTTCTATGTGTGTATGTTTTCCTGATAGAACAGAGAACACCCATATGGGATGTTAGGATATTTTGATTGGGAACAAACCTGTTGTTTTTCAGAACACTGCCACGGAGGAAATGTGTATCTAGTAATTACTTTTGTATGTTTTTAAATTAAAGTTATGCCTCCTTTGATCTTGTATCATGATGTAAAGACATGAATATTATGGATGTATTCATTCATTCTTCACTTACTCATAGAAACTGTTACATAGACGGTGCTAGCTGCTGGGAATACCCAGGTGAACAAAATTCTTATACATACTGAGTTTACATTTTATTCTTTTTGTTTTTGTTTTTGTTTTTTTGGGTTTTTTTTTTTTTTGAAGATTTATTTGTTTGAAAGGCAGAGTTACAGAGAGAGGAGAGACACAGAGACCTTCCATCTGCTGGTTCACTCCCCAAATGGCTGTAATGGCTGGGGTTGGGCCAGGCGGAGGCCACAAGCCCAGAAGCTTCCTGGGCCCAAGAACTTGGGCTATCTTCTGCTGCTTTCCCAGGCTCATTAGCAGGGAGCTGGATTGGAAGTGGAGAAGCCAGGACTCAAATTGGTGCCAATATGGGATGCTGGCACTGCAGATGGTAGCTTAACCCACTGTGCCACAGCACTGATCCCTGAGTTTACATTTTAATGGGAAGGTAAATAATAAAATTAAAATTGTATCAGGTAGCAACAATGGCCATAAAAAATAAATTAGTACAGGGGAATAGGAATAAAGTGGTGCTATTTGAAGTGGGCTTCTCTGTTGATATGTCTTCTAAGCAATGACTTGAAGAGAACTTATTCCTGTGTACAAGTGAAATCTACCATTAACTTCTCTTTTTTAAAATTTTTCATTTATTTTCGCTTTGCTTGAAAGGCAGAGAGACAGAGATCTTCTATCCCCTGGTCCACTCCCTGAATGCCCATGACAGCTGGGGCTGAGCTAGGCTAAAATTCTGAGCCCAGAACTCAGTCTGGATCTCCCTCATGGGTGGCAGGGACCCAAGTATTTGAACCATCATGTGCTGCTTCCCTGGGTGCACATTTGCAGGAAGCTGGGATCGGGGCAGAGGTGGGACTCAAACCAGGCATTCTGACATGCTTAGCCACTGTGCCAGACTCCCCCCCCCCCCCCCTTCAAGTTTCTTATCTAGTAGTTTTCTCCTCTCCCCATCCTCAACTTTTCCACCACTGACCCCAAGATTCTAGTGAACTACGCTTTTCATCTTCTTCTTCCACCTTTGGCATTCTTCCATCTTGTTTACCAGAAACAGAGAAGTACCAAGGAAATCAAATAAAGCAGGAGGTTTAAGAGGGAGGGAAAAACTAGACTCTTAGGTAACTAAGCTGTGAATAGTCAGAAACTAGATAGACGTTCCTCTAAGGTTGTCGAACTTTAAAAAGAAAACTCCTGGAAATAAAAGGAGTCAATGTGTTTGTACATTTCCTCAGGGGAATTAATAATGTAAATGTGTCAATATATTTATGCATAATGATCTTAGATGTGGCTTAGTGCCATAGTATTAAATATTTAATAATAAATATTGCTAGAAAAACCTTCAGATGTGAACTAGAAATAGTGTCAAACTCTTATAGATTAGTAAGCCCACAACTAAATAGAACTACCACTTGTAACTAAAATTTTTTTTAAAGATTTATTTTATTTATTTGAAAGTCAGAGATACACAGGGAAGGGTGGGGGCATCTTTCATCCAGTGGTTCACTCCCCAATTGGCCGCAACACCCAGAGCTGTGCCGATCAGGAGCCAGGAGCTTCCTCTGGGTCTCCTATGTGGGTGCAGGGGCCCAGGGACTTGGGCCATCTTCTCCTGCTTCTCCAGGCCACAGCAGAGAGCTGGATTGGAAGTGGAGCAGCCAGGTCTCAAACTGGCACCCATAGGGGATGCCAGCGCTGCAGGTAGTGGTCTAACCCACTACACCACAGTGCCAGCCCCTTGTAACTAAAATTTACAGAGTGCTTTCTTAAATATTCACTTCCTTTAAGTAGGGCAGATATTATTATCCTCATTTCCAAATAAGGAGACAGGCTTACAGTGATTTAGTTGTTTTATCCCAGGTTACACAGCTAGCAGGTGACTGAGACCCAGACCTAGATCTTCTGGTTCTAAATCTTGGACATTTCTTATACCACACAGCAATACAGCATGCCAGTCTTGGAGGACCCAACCAGCCCTTGTAGTACATTAGTGTCAAAGAGAATCAAAGTTTTTTTCCTTGTGATATTCCATGAAATTAGTAGTAGTTGAAGAGTACCTGTTAGATGAGTAAATCCATTTTCATACTGAGGCATAATCTTCAAATAAACAAAAGGAACAACCATTTTCTTTACTGCTCTTTCTGTGTCCAGTGTAAAATTAGTGAATGGTAATAATTGTGTTCCTAGCAGTGAGCTAGCCCACATCGCCCTGCCGACTATGTCTGTCAGTTTCTGAGTTGTAGTTTTTGGTTTTCTTTCTTAACCACAATTAGCAAGAGCTCATGCAACATTCGATTGTAGCCTGTGGCTTTACTGAAAACCAACAGTATAGACAGCAGTGCTCTCTCGCCAACAGACTGGCAGTTGCTGCAAGCCCTGACAGGACCAAGTCTGTCCCGTAGATGAGGATGTTCGTGGTACTGCTTGTGCCCATCTGCCTTCTGCCCGTGCACAGAGCGGACGCAGAAGACCGTCTCTGGAGAGAAAACCTTGTCCTTTTTAAGACTGCCTTTATCCCACCACTGTCCTATTTACAGGTGACTCAACATATTGGCAAGGAGCAGGTAGATAAGTTAATGAATAAACAAAAAGGATAGTCATGTTTCCTTTTCCTGTAAGTTACACAATCATAATGGTCTATAAAATTACATTACAGTGATTTATCCTTACTCAAGTGACAATATAATACATTATTACAGACCAAAGAAGCAGCTCACTATTTATAAGAATGGATCTTTTGAAAGGTACTTTTAAATATCCAAATGTGAGGAGAAACCAAGAATCTACCAAGGTGAAATGTTGATTTCAGCAAACCTGAGTGGTTCCCTGCCTCTGTCATTAAAAGATACTAATAGGACATAGTTAAGTCCTATAATTTATTCTTCAAACAATGCTGATAGCATAAGTACCCTGACTAATCATAATTATGCTCTAGTGCTTGAGCTGTAAACAGAAAGGAAATGAAGCATTTAACTCTGGGCCATTAAATATAATAGAATGATCTTGTCAGGGTCTTTGTGTTATTTGCTAGGGATTGAAACCCTGCAGGAATCAAAATAGGAGCCACAGTAGGTGGCTAATTTTGTCTCTTCGTTTTTCAAAGCTATATAATAACTCCTCATAATGAGATTCCCCCTCCCTCCAAGAGCCTTACATATAAGCATTAATTAATTAGAACTTAATAGTTGATATTATGATTATATATTTCATTTTAGTTCCTAGAGGTCATTGCTTTTATGTGGTTTTTTTTTTTTTTTTTGATTTTATAAACCATCTTCAGATTGATAACAAAAGAAGAGCACGGCCAATTTATGAAAGAAGATACAGTGTTAATTATGCAAATGAAGGCAGAAATAGACTAAAATTCCCATGTTGAACTCTATTCTAGTAATTTAACAAGTATTTATGTAATCACAATTTTTTCCTCTCCCACTAGACCATACTTCTTTGCCTTTGCACATTTGTTCAACCAAGTTAAAAATAAACCAATATTAACCTGTTTTGTAAATATTTAGGATGTATAAAAGAAAGAAAAAGTTTATGAAATTTCATCTAGGCAAGAGGAAAAAGTTCAAGAAATCTGTTGCACAACATGGTGTCTATGGTTAATAATAACATTACATTAAAATTGCTAAAAGCATAGGTGTTAAGTATGTAAGGTAACATGTTTGTTTAGCCATTTCACAACATACATATATTTCAAAACAATGTGTTCACTATAAATGTATGTACTTTTTATCAATTTAAAAACAACTTGATAGGCCGGCGCTGTGGCTCAACAGGCTAATCCTCCGCCTTGCGGCGCCGGCACACCGGGTTCTAGTCCCAGTCGGGGCGCCGGATTCTGTCCCGGTTGCCCCTCTTCCAGGCCAGCCCTCTGCTGTGGCCCGGGGTGCAGTGGAGGATGGCCCAGGTGCTTGGGCCCTGCACCCCATGGGGAGACCAGGAAAAGCACCTGGCTCCTGGCTCCTGCCATCGGATGAGCGCGGTGCGCCGGCCGCAGCGCGCCGACCGCGGCAGCCATTGGAGGGTGAACCAACGGCAAAAGGAAGACCTTTCTCTCTGTCTCTCTCTCTCTCTCTCACTCTCACTGTCCACTCTGCCTGTCAAAAAAAAAAAAAAACTTGATAAAAATTTTAATGATCATAATAAGTTGCTTTTTTTTTTTTTTTAGATTTATTTATTTATTTGAAAGGCAGAGTACCAGGCAGAATCCAGCAGCCAGGAGCTTCTTCCAGGTCTCCCATGTGGGTGCAGGGGCTGAAGGACTCGGGCCATCTTCTGCTTTCCCAGGCACATTAGCAGGGAGCTGGATCAGAAGTAGAGCAGCTGGGACTTGAACTGGCACCCCTATAGGATGCCAATGCTTCAGGCCATGGCTTTAACCCACTGCACCACAGCGCCCCACCCAAATAAGTTTTTACAGGGATACAAAAAAATGGATTACTGATAACAATTAGATGTAAATTTCTATGTGTTCAAAAAATACATTTTACTGCATCTGAAACTTTTGATGCTCCTTGCCATGTCAGTTAATTCCATTTGGCAAGTGTTTTCAGACTTGCTCAGCACTGTGCTAGACTGTGGGTTGGAGAAGTGTGTCTGCCAGGAGCTCAGAAGTTGGGGTAGCACTAAGAAACAAAGTGCCATAGTATTCCAGAGAGAGGGAGACCCATGCCATAGACTGAAGACTTGCTGGAAGTGTTGCAAAGAGGCCGGCCTTAGGTAGTAGGCAGGAATCAAGTAAGAAAGGAAAGATGTCAAGAAGCTGGAGGTGTGCTAGTCTAGTCTGATTGGCATGCAGAGCTGGAATTAGGAGCACAGTGACAGTAAACTGCCTCATGGAGTCTGCATTAGGGAGCAGTGAGGGAGGAGTTGGAGAAATAAGGAGCACTTGTGGAGACTGGGCTCTGAATATCCAAAGAAAGCTGTTACAGCTCTTCCTGTAGGCGTGAGAACTCTGGGAAATGTTCACTGTTGAAAGATTTTTGACTTTTCAAAGTTAAGATTTACATGGTACTGTTGGCAGTGAGCGAAGGGGATGACTGAGGAAAAAAAAAAAAACAAGAGAATATAGGTTGGGAAACACATGAAGTAATCTAATGTTGGGATTTTTGACAAATAATAGTAATGGTAGGAATCAAGAGAAAATACGGAATAACCTGCAAAAGAAAGAAGGTACAGTAGGTCTCCTTATCTGCTGGGGATACAGTGCATGCCTGAAACCCTACATAGGGTGTTTTTCTTTATGCATACAGATCTAAGCTAAGTTTCAATTTATGAATTAGACCCAGTGAGAAATTAATGACAACTTAAAATAGAACACTTGTAACCACACACTGTGATAAAAGTTATGGGGATGTGGTTGGTCTCACTCTCAGTATCTCATTGTACTATGCTCCCCCTTGTTGACCCTGGGTAACTGATTCCATGGAGAGCGAAACCAAGGATTAAGGGACTCAACCATACTTGGTGACTGGCCAGCATAGGTAATAAAAACTGTTGTTCAAATTTACATTGAGCTCTTGGAATAATCTAGAGTCTATTATGTGGCATTACTAAAGTGCCAGCAAAGTAAATTTCTATTCTGGAAAAGGGCATTACAGATAAGGGGCTTTGAATAGAGCAAAGAAAGATAGCTGTAACTTGTCGCAAGAAACACCTTCACTTTTTATTGTGGCCACTTAAGAAAAATTCTTGTACGTAGATTGAAAACACAAGACTTCCAGAATATATACTCTACATTAAAAGTTGAGTGGTGGGCAGGTGTTGACACCTTTCTTTTTTAAGGTAGAACATCTAATCAGAAGTAGAGCTATTTAGAAATAGTTATCAAAAGTCCTGCTTTTTTAGTCAAAAGATGAAACCTGACAACACATGAAGGAAACCCACTGAAAGAGTGCTAGCATACCTTATTTAAAAATCAGTGAAAAAAGAATTTATGAAATCTTATGTGATTAAATATTTTTTTAACCATGGCTTTATTTTGGAGATAGTACAGACCTCTCTCTATGTGCTTAGCTGACAAAAGAGGGATTGAATCTTATAAAAAGTAGGTTTTTAGCTAATGAGAACAAAGTGAACTTCTGCAGGTTGTATAATCTAGTTGCATAACATTAATGAGTCATGTGCATGGTGGTAACTGAACTTATGTATCCTGAGTAAGTAAACAAATATATTTTCCTACCCATGTCACTCTTTCTAAATGTCAGTTGAGAAGTTTAATCTTTTACACTTTTTCACACAATTGCATCTCTCCTTGTAATTGTGGCTATTCATTTTTTATCTGTTTTCTCATCTTCAAGTCAGTTATGAATCACCCTTTATAGGTAGTAGGTTGGATAATTTGGGGATCCATTGCCAAAAATGTGCCTAGAAACTGGGTTGTTTGCTCCAAGGCTCTCAGTCGCCTTGGCCAGGCCACTAACACTCATCTCTACCAGGCAACCGCTAGAAGTCTGATGCAATCCACTCTCCTCACCTACATGTTACGCAGTGATCAAGTCCTGAAGTTATCTTGTAGACTCAAGCTCTGGAAAAATCGCTTAAATCTCCCATGAAATACTCATGCATCCTTTCTAGTGCACCATTCTTGTACATCTAACACAGCCAGTTCTCTTTTTCTCCAGTCGTGCTTATCAGTGAACAACAGGTGAAGCGATTAGCTTGCACTTGAGAACATGCTATATGGAAAAAAGAAGCCTGTGTTTTCCCAAGAGGGGAGAGTCCAATTTGCATTTCTTATTGAGTCAGCACTGTTGTGACTCCCTGTATTCCCCTCCCGAACATTTCTTGGAGCCAGCTTTCTCTCCCTAGTTCAGAACCCTCACTGGGCTTCCCTGCCAGCACTCACATGGCAGCTCTTCCTCTCCCTGCAGCCCACAAACCTTCTGCTCCTCCTGCTCCTCCTGCTCAGTTACCTGCACTGCTGCTAGGCCATCGTGCTCAGCTCTGGGAACAGCTGCTTTGAAGTGTATGCCGACTGGCTCAACTGCTCATCCTCATTGCCATCATCTTCTAATCTCGTTCCGGTCATTTCCCCTCATTGATTGAAGATGTTAATACTCGATTCGCTGTTGTCATCCTTATCCCAAGTTTTACCACTATCTTGTCTCACTTTAGCACCCTTGTGAACTTCTCATTAAATTCTCTGCCCTCCTGGTTCCTGGATCTCCTCATTTCCAGTGGTATCTACTCCATTTCACCAACTCCAATGGCCATAGTCAGCCGGGAAATCTTACACATAATAGCTCATTATCTGTCCTGCTCCACTAAACCTCTGACTGCACTGAATTCTTGGACTTTCTAGGGCCCTGCAGTCTTTGGCCCTTCTTTCTGTCAGCATCTCCCACCTTCACTTCTCTTCCTGTACAGTGTGGGCTCCATCACTTCAGTGGTCATGTTTTAGTCCTTTGTCTCCTACCCTTCTCTGCAGTCCTCTGTAATCTGACATCTGCTTATCAAGCCAGTGAAACTGCTCTCTTCACAGGTACAAACAATTGCCTTGTTGCTATTGCTGCTTAAATATTTTGTTTGCTACTAGATTTTTGCATTGAATTATTTCTTTCTAAAATTCTGCATTTTTTGGAAGCTAATCTTAGCCCTTCGATAGTAAAAATTAGCTAGGTCTTACTGAATTTTTAAAGTTGGTTATCATTTAAAATTTTGGTTTACAGTATGCTATAATTAAAATTTATTAGGGAGGAGGAGAGAGAGACAGATGGAGAGATATTTCCCATGGCTCCCCAAATACCTACAATAACTAGGGCTGGGCCTGACCAAGCCAGGAGCCTGGAACTCAGTCCTGGTCTCCCATTGCAAGTGTCAAGAACCCAAGAACCTGAGCCATCGTCTGCTGCCTCCTAAGGTGTACGTTAGCAGGAATACTGGGAGCTGGAATCAGGAGCACAGGCATTTCTTGCTCTCTGATAGGAGATGCAGGTGTCCCAAGTATCTTCTTAACTATTGTCAAATGCCCACATCAAATGTTGGTTATCATTTTATGAACTAGATGATACAGTAAGTTTTTCTTCCTTTTTAGCTTTATTACTAAAATTTATGTTTCCAAAAATAGGCTAATGAGATCATTTGGCCCGGTGTGGATTGGTTTACAGCATGCTATAATTAAGCACAGAAAATGTTATATACATAATATATTCATATATTTCTATGGCAATCATTTTAAAATCAGTATTCTTGTTTTGCAGTTGAAGCTTTATATCAAACTACATACCCAGAATATCTTCAGTACATTTATTTGGTGGCCCCAATATCTCTTATGATGTTAAACCCTGTAGGGTTTATCTTCTGTGAAATCCAGAAGTCAAAAGACACTCAAAGTACTTCACAAAACAAAGTGAAAATTGTGGGACTTGGATTTCTACGTGTGTTACAGAACCCAATAGTATTTATGGTCTTCATTGGCATTGCCTTCAATTTTATTCTTGATAAAAAGATTCCTGTATATATGGAAAATTTTCTTGATGGACTTGGAAATTCTTTCTCTGGATCAGCCCTATTTTATCTTGGTCTTACCATGGTAGGAAAAATAAGGAGACTGAAGAAGTCATCATTTGTTGTCTTAATTCTTCTCATCACAGCCAAACTGTAAGTTTTGCTTACTTGATGTGGGAATTATGCTTTATAAAAGCCTTATTTATCCAATTCATTGGGGTGTGTCTGCAACTATTTTTTCTTTGAATGTTGGTAATTTTTCCCAATAGAGTAGTTGTAATTTCAGAGAAAATGTGATATTTGTGTATGGTAGAAAATGATTTCCTTATTCCATGTAGATTACCCTTTAATTTTATTCTCAAAGGATAAAGATGATTGGTTTCCCTTCAGCCTTTTTATAAAATTTCCTATCCCCTGATGTCCTAGTTAGACTATATTTACAAGAATTTTACAGAATCTAAATCCATTACAATCTTAAAAATATCTTAGAATGATAACAATAATTTTCAACACAAACTATTTTTCCATGACTTTTGGAAAAATAATCTGTAATTCTGAGATTGACTGAACTTTTTACATATTGGAAAATCAACAGAAATATTATTAGCTATCTGGTCCTAGCCTATCAAATAAGAAGTTCTTATCAGCTCCTTAGTATTTCTTCACCTTACTTGGTTCATTAGCCACAAAATTATACTTCATGGTGCAGGTGACATAATCTTACTTGCAAGATTATCCCAAACTACTTGAGGTATATTTAGTAATGTGATGTAGTATTTATATTTTCATTTTAGTTGACAAAGAGAAATCTGCTGGTTTATTTCCCAAATGCCAACAGCCCACAGCAGCCAGGTCTGGCTCAGGCCAAAGTCAAAGAGTCTATAACTCAATTCAGGTCTCCCATGTGAGTGGCAGGGACCCAAGTATTTGAGCCACCACCTGCTGCCTCCTGGAGTGTGCATTAGCAGGAAGCTGGAACCAAAAGAAAAGCTGGGACTTGAACCCAGACACTCTCACAGGTTGCAGACATCATAAGCAGCAGCTTAACCATTGCGCCAATGCCCACTCCTACATTTTCAAAATAAATGAAAACAGATAGACGTTCTGAAAACTGTTTATGGTATAATGCTCCTCAAGAAAAAACATATTGATTATATTGTTATAGTATAAAAAACAGTTCTAACAATAATAGTATAGTATTATCAACTTCAGCTTAGAAGTAAAATTTAAGTATTTTACTTTAAAATATTTTTCCTGGGTCTTTGATTGTTATTAAATATTTATTATTTTTTTTAATTAACAAAGGGGCCCTTCAAAATGTCTGTGGAAAAATGGAACGCATACAGAGTCTTTAGAGTTCATGGAAAATGTGTATCATGAAAAAAATTTTACACGGATTTGTATATTTTTTGGCACCAAAAAGAGCTTATCTTTTAATTCCATGTGTACAGTAGTTGTTTTCTCCATCGCAGTACCTCTCCAGAGGCTGCTGTGACAATGTTCAAAGCCGGGGCCTCGCTTTTCTGAAGGAGAGCTTAGCTCCTGTTGATGTGCTCTTTCTGTAGAATCCTGAAGGATTTGTTTAATAATTGACTCATCACCAGATCTGGATTTCACTAATTATCTGCTCTACATCACCTGTGTCTGTTCCCATTGCTAGCCTTTTTTTATGTATGCAGAGATGAAGAGCTAATCATAGTGTTCTGATTTTTCTACTGGTTTTTAGATTCTTTTGGAGCAGCATTGTTAACATTTATTGAACCACTTAAAGTTCAGCTTTTTAAAAAAATATATTTATTTTATTTGAAAGGCAGAGTTACACACAGAGAGAAAGAGATGCCCAAATGGCCACAATGACTGGAGCTGTGCTGATCCAAAGCCAGGAGCCAGGAGCTTCTTCTATATCTCCTATGCGGGTGCAGAGGCCCAAGGACCAGGCCATCTTCTGCTGCTTTCCCCAGCCATAGCAGAGAGCTGGATCGGAAGTGCAGCAGCCAGGTCTCGAACTGGCATCCTATATGGGATGCCAGCACTTCAGGCCACAGCGTTAACCCCCTACACCACAGCGCTGGTCCCCCCAGCTTTTGTTTTTAAGTTTAGAGTTTTTGAAAGAGATTCTTACTCAAATTGCCAATCTTTCTTTTTCTTTTAAAACTGCAGTGCCCCAATGAGGAAGCAAGAGAGCAGCTATAACCATTGCAACTTTTAACCATTTTTTTTTTTGTAAGAAAGTTATTTGTAGAACAAAAAATATCTGTTTTTTCTGCTCCAAATTCCTGGTGGCTAAAGTATTTTCAGAATATTGTTATACTTTAAATGGCTCCAAGATACATTCTGGATTCTTTCAACAAAATGCTCATCAACACGCATGCACAAAGAATGTGTATAGATAGACCTTCTGGGCAGAAGAAGAACCAAATGCCACGTTCACCAGAGCAGTCTACTACTTGAGGACAAGTATGCTTGGCTGGCAAAGTAAACTATGCATTTCTTCTTTCTGCAGCCTGGTCCTGCCCCTCCTGTGCAGAGAAATGGTGGAACTCTTGGACAAGGGCGACAGTGTAGTGAACCATACAAGCTTATCGAATTATGCATTTTTGTATGGTGTCTTTCCCGTAGCACCAGGAGTGGCTATCTTTGCAACACAATTCAACATGGAAGTTGAGATTGTATGTATAAACTGTTTCCCAAGTTTGTTTCTGTGGATGATAGAACAGTGAATTTTTGAATCACAGAATGCAACATTCGTTTTTTTTTTTCGATATCTGTAAGCCACCTCACTGTAAATAAGGAGGCATCATGGCATCATGTAAAAATAGTTATTTCATCTGGAATTTTTTATTCAGTCATGTCTTTTGTCAAGTATTGAATTATGTACTTATACTTAATTATGATTAATTCTAAAAGTTATTTATATTAGCTTTTGAAATTTTGAGGAAAAAATATTTTATTCATTGATAACTACTTGATGCAAAATACCACATCATCAACTTCAACATATAGCTAAAATCAGTTAACACCAAATTATTAACAGTGTTTCAGTATATTATACATGCTCTCTACAGCATTAAAGGATTTTGAAATATAAAATGGAGGACCTTAATTAATGAAGGTCAGTTCCATTGTGTGTGTGTGTTTTAAGATTTATTTATTTGGGCAGGCGCCGTGGCTCAACAGGCTAATCCTCCGCCTTGCGGTGCCGGCACACCAGGTTCTAGTCCCGGTCGGGGCGCCGGATTCTGTCCCGGTTGCCCCTCTTCCAGGCCAGCCCTCTGCTGTGGCCCGGGAGTGCAGTGGAGGATGGCCCAAGTGCTTGGGCCCTGCACCCCATGGGAGACCAGGGAAAAGCACCTAGCACCTGGCTCCTGCCATCGGATGAGCGCGGTGCGCCGGCCGCAGCGCACCATCCGCGGCAGCCATTGGAGGGTGAACCAACGGCAAAGGAAGACCTTTCTCTCTGTCTCTCTCTCTCACTGTCCTCTCTGACTGTCACAAAAAAAAAAAAAAAGAAAAGAAAAAATTTATTTATTTGAAAAACAGTTACAGAGGCAGAAAGAGAGGTCTTCTATCCCCTGGTTCACTCCCCAAATGGCTGCAATGGCCAGAGCTGAGCCAATCTGAAGCAGGAGCCAGGAGCTTCTAATGAGGTCTCCTACATGGGTGCAAGGGCTCAAGGACTTGGGCCATCCTCTACTGCTTTTGCAGGCCATAGCAGAGAGCTGAATGGGAAGTGGAGCAGCCGGGACTCAAACTGTTGCTCATAAGGGATGCTGGCACTGCCGATGGCAGCTTTACCCACTATGCTACAGCACCAGCCCCAGTTCCATTGTTAAATCTGTAAAAGTTTGCATGGTAATTTTTTAAATTGCTTATTTTTGGCCTATGTGAAATAGTATGTAAAGAAACTCTTTGTCAGTTTATTTAGATAATTGATATGATATCCTTTCTAGAACCTAGAGGATAACCATCACCAATGGGATTTCTAATATTTATGACGTGTGATTATGAATTGAGCCTAGATTGGAAGAGGAGCCAAGGGAACCTAACTGTTGAGGACATTTAAGGACTCTCAAAAAGGAAAAATATGGTATTGGACAGCCTGCTGGAGAGTGTAACATCTGTACCGACTCATTCTTATTTTAGAATGCTTAATCTATTACAGGTGTTTTGAAGGATAAGGTCATTATTTGATTGAGATTGAGACTCCTCAATCTGATTTCATTTTTGCAGGTAACCTCAGGGATGGTAATAAGCACGTTTGTGTCTGCTCCGATCATGTATGTTTCTGCCTGGTTACTGACCTTTCCCACTATGGACCCTAAGCCACTGGCGTATGCCATTCAGAATGTTAGTTTCGATATAAGTATTATCAGCCTGGTCTCTTTGGTAAGTATATTTCAGTGTGAGACTGAATCAAAACCACAGAATGAGTGCTTCAGTGGAAATAGAAAAGGACTTAAAAATTGAGTTTTTTTTATGAAATTGAGAAAGCTAAAGCCTCCTTATGAAGTAAATTGCCAAGCTTCTGATCAAGTTTTGTCTTTCCACTAGGAGTTAGAGTTGTATGGTAGATAAGGCAAGAGATTTGGTCACACCTGGATTTGACTGCCTGGCCTATCACAGAATAACTATGACTCTACAAAAGTTGCACTTCTATCAGCTGTAAAATAAAATAAAGATAATGATTTCACCTATTTCCCTGGGTTGTTTTAGGGATTAAATGAGATGATAATATATGTGAGAAGCAGTTTGCTAATGATGAATCACTGTATCAGTACTAGCTGTTGTAGAATCATATGGTTAGAAGGGATCTATGGGCTCAAAGTTAACCACTCATTTAATATTAATGAACGGTTAGCTTCGTTCTCCAATTGAATATACTTAAATAATTAAGCATTTGACAATCAGAGAATCTTATAGATTGTTACTTACTGAATTCAAACAGTAACATAGCTGAATAAAAAAAGAGCATGTTTGCTGGTAAATATGTCTTTTGGCAACAAATAAATGTGTGATTAAGGTGATTTATTAGAATTCCCACTTCTCACACGTTCCCAAAATCTTGCCATTGCTAAGAGGGCAGTTTGAGAAGACCTACTATGTAAGTTTCTGTTAGCAGTGAAAGGACAAAGTAGGAAATCAACCAGTACCAGCATACTTCACTGGCTGCTGTGTAGGTGGAATACAAAGTCAAATATGGGGAATGCAAGACAGTTCATCTTCGGGTGGGTGGCATGTGTTGTTTGAGCTAAGACAGCCTGGAATTTACCTAACATGTGAGCCAGTGTGGTGTAAGACAAAGAGGAACATCTTAGAATGGTGCATTGTAACTGCATCTCCCACTGAAACTTTTTCCTGAATAGTTGGCTGAGATCCTGTGTCCTACTCCAGGCCCTGGAGTTAGGCATAGTTAGAACATGGTCCTAGTCAAGATATTAGTTCTTATTAAAGACCTTGCAACTTCTGAACAGTTAATTTACTGTGGGATTTCTCCGTGTTTTATATTTTATTTTGGGTGCGGTAATTTACCCAACTACCTTCTTGGGAATTCGACAACTTAAATAAAATATTGGAATTTCTTTCTGAACCAGGATAGAAAGTTTCTTTGAAGTAACTAATCAATATGTTATTTAATAAGTAATTATAAAGATTAAGAAACATGAATAATTTTGGAACTTTTGTCTACAGATCTGGTCTCTGGGTATTCTTCTTTTGAGTAAGAAATATAAGCAGCTTCCTCATATGCTTACAACAAATTTACTCATTGCTCAGGTTAGTATCTCTACAGACATTCAAAACTGTGCTTTTCTCATGGGTTATTCTACTAGTGAGGAGAAAACCACTTTGCAAGATTTTCCCAGTTATAAAGTCAGAAGTATTACCAAAGGCAAATCAATTATAATTGTATTACCATTAGTTTGGTTTATGCCTAACATATTACATATTTCAACAGGTCTTGGGTTATCTAAGGTTGAGGCTAATAGCAGCATTTGATGATAACGTTGCATTTTTTAATAAAAAATAATCAAATCATTAAAAATTGAACTCTTGAAATTTTCTTAAAGCCTTGCCCCTTGCATGCCTAAAACTATAAATGGAAAGAAAGCTAACGTTTTCTGTGTATAGTGTTACTAAATATAAGGTTGATATTTAGAATATAGTCTCTATGTTTTAGTTGAATGCATACATTGTTAAAGTCTCTATATAAAAGGTTTTTTAATGATAAATCTGAGGTTTTGCTAATAACTAGCATGTAGTTATTTATTACTAATTATTGATAGTTAATTTCCCAGTAATTTAAATTCAACAATTATTTTGCTGCAAATAAAATATATGAGTAGACTGACTTAATAGTTATTTTCTATGATAATATTGACCATGGTTTTCTTAGCTATTTACAGCCTTTTAATAATTTTTTCTTTAGTCTATTGTCTGTGCTGGAATGATGCTATGGAATTTTGTTAAAGAAAAAAATTTTGTTGGACAAATTTTGGTGTTTGTTCTGTTGTACAGCTCCCTGTATAGCACCTACCTGTGGACAGGTAAGTTGGACCATGACTAGAAATTGAGGTCTGTACCCCTTTTCCCCAGCCCTAGAAGCCCTGAGCTTTTCAGTGATTTATTTGAAGTTGGGTAGTACAGGATCAAAGTGCTCAATCAGGCAAGTGCACCCACCAACGCAGTCAGTCTGCAAATCTGAGTTCTGTCCTAATGGGTAGAGTCTTTGGCTCTGGGCCACTGACATCCCAAACTCCCTTTTGGAGACAGCAAGGGGGCAGGTACAGGAGGCAGGTGGAGAAATGGGAGAATGGACACACTGTGTAAAGTGTGCCCTAGAGCTCACTATTAGACCGTGACTAAAAAATTTTTGCTCTGCCTTAAGCAAATGACTTAACATTTGTAGTCAGTCTCCTTATCTAAAAAACAGGATTATAGCACCTTACAAAGTTATTTTGAGGATGAAATGAAATATGGGTATTTATGTTCAGTACATGGTAGGCTCTCAACAAATAGAGGGGGAGAAGGTAAAATGAGGCTAAGAAAAGTCGGGGGATAAAAGAGAATGGAAGTAGACGAGCACCTAGTAAGAAAGACTTTCTCATTTCAGCGGGTTTCAAAAAGAGTATTCAGAATGTCTTAGCACACTGCCATTTTGAAATATAACATTTATTTGGATGCATACAGTCTGGTATAATTGTGAAAAATTCTGTCTGGCTCTTTTGTATTCATACTGCAAATCAGAACCTGTAGCGTGGCACATAAAAGGAAGTTGTAGGAGGGTGAGAGGCAAATGTCAGGAAGTGGCTGCAAAGGAAGACCTTTGATTTCATGCCTCCTGGATCAAAAGCAGGTTCCATCTAAGTCAACAGCCTTTTGAAGTGAAACAACAGTGTGGCGTGAGGAATTACAGAATGAAAACTTCCATGCAAACTGAAGACAGTGTGTGCTTCTTAAAGCAAAGCACACCTTGCTTAGCGTGAGAGACGCCAAGTTGAAAGAGCTTAAAGACGTATTTCTAAATACAGATGGGCCAACTTCATCTCAAATACTTAGGTTTATCTAAGTTAACTTCAAGAGAATAAGAGAAGAGCAGCAGATAAGTGCATGAAAAAGCTCCAGGCCTTTTAAACATACATACCAAAATCTATCCAAAGAAGTTGTTCTGAATTCCCTGGGCCTGATGAAGGTACCCTGTAACCTTTAGTTTATTGTGCTGCAACAGAATATTAGACCTAGAAGTGTTGCTTCTAAATCACCTTGTTCAGTAATTTTCAGTTTCACTTATTGCATGCTATCCCTTCCATTTTTGCTCCATTTATATACCACTTTTTTTTTCTTAAAATTGATTCACTTTTTAAACTTTAGTCAGTTGTAGCTTATGTAAATAAAATCCTGTGGCATGTGATAATTAAAATCTTTCAAATGCATGTTGAAATAAATCCATATATTTCATCAAAAACATTTTGCTTTTGTGTCACCCATAGTCTCTTAGACTTTAAGAAACACTGCTCTAGTTTATGTGTTTTTTAAAATTTTGATTCACTTGAGAGGCAAAAAGACACAGAAAGATAGCTTCCATCTGTTGGTTCACATCTTCAACAGGAGGAACTGAGCCAGGTGGAAGACAGGAATGCAGGACTCAAACCAGGTCCATGTGGGTGGAATCAAACCCAGACTCTCTGATACGGGAAGTTTTGACCAAGAGCACAAAACACCAGCCCCTGCTGTGCCAGTTTAAAGCTTTCATTTTGCAAATTAAACAAATAGGCTTGAAGGGTTAAACTGATTCAGGGAGGAACTCTCACTGCTTCATCAGTGAGAAGTCCTGGACTTGGTTCTTCCTAATAGGAACTGCAAAAATGTTTGTGGAAAGTGGAATTAAAAGGTTCATTTTTAAATCCATGCATTTTCATAGTACACCTTTTCCAGATCTTTTTGAAGATCCCCAAAAGGCAGGAATGATAAAGGTTAAAAGTTGGAAGAATGAGGTGGCCACTGAATCCATACATTCTTTTTATTATTATTATTTATTTATTTATTTGAACAGCAGAGTTATAGAGAAGCAGAGGCAGAGAGAGAGTGAGAGAGATCTTCTGTCACTCCCCAGATGGCTGCGCCGATCCAAAGCCAGGAGCCTGGATCTCTCTCGTGGGTGCAGGAGCCCAAGGACTTGGGCCATCCTCTACTGCCCTCTCAGGCCATAGCAGAGAGCTGGATCTGAAGTAGAAGTGGAGCAGCCGGTGCCCATATGGAATGCTGGCACTGCAGGCAGTGGCTTTATTGGCTACACCATAGCGCCAGCCATAGAATCTATACATTTTTAAGAATAGCTAAAAATTGGCCGGCGCCGTGGCTCAACAGGCTAATCCTCCGCCTTGCGGCGCCGGCACACCGGGTTCTAGTCCCGGTTGGGGCGCTGGATTCTGTCCCGGTTGCCCCTCTTCCAGGCCAGCTCTCTGCTGTGGCCCGGGAGTGCAGTGGAGGATGGTCCAGGTGCTTGGGCCCTACACCCCATGGAAGACCCGGAAAAGCACCTGGCACCTGGCTCCTGCCATCAGATGAGCGCGGTGCACCGGCCACAGCGTGCCAAATGCGACGGCTATTGGAGGGTGAACCAATGGCAAAGGAAGACCTTTCTCTCTCTCTCTCTCTCTCTCTCACTGTCCACTCTGCCTGTCAAAAAAAAAAAAAAAAAGAATAGCTAGAAATTATTTAAACACAGCTAAGCTAAAATACAACTCTAAAACCAAGCAGATTCAAACAAAGCTATAAACCCAGTAATTCTAATGAACAACATTAATTAACATGACAAAGGATCTGTTTTGTTAATCACAGCTTAGAATCTCAAATGGAATTCACTTCTCTGGTGTGGCTTTTTTGAGTTGGGCTTGCCTTACTTCCATATGCAGTTTTAGGAACCAATTACCTTTTCTTTCTTCAAGTCACCAGAGCCTGCATTTGGGCTGCATTGCATGCTGGGGTATCATTTGGCCTTCACTTGATTCAACCTGATACAAAATCAAACTCAGTGCCTGAAATCATGAGACTGTTGGTTGCAAGATGGGCACACAGATGATTTTCCCTGAAGATAAACCAGAAAGACTTAAAATTTCCCACAGAAATTCCCAGATCCTAAAAAGTATGTCTTAGGAACCCCAAGGGCCCACAATTCTAAAGACTGGGGGTTCCAGAACCTTGTGACTGGGTTTCTTTCTGGTCCAGCACTGCCCTCTGCTGGTTGTGTGCTTGGGCAAGCCCTTGTTTCCATGTCAATAAAATGAAGGCGTTAGTTTAAAACAGAGTTCCCTTCCAACACTGAAGTTCTAAGATAATATAGCTATGTAGTAGAACTTACTAAATAAGATGTTTCTTGTGTAAGTCATTGGGTATAAGGTAAGGGAAGTCCAAGACCTTGGAAGCATTTGTGTTTGTGTTAGGTTCACATCATGACTAAGCTCCATCACGACACTTGGAAAATTTTCTAAAAACATAACCTGTGGAAGAATTGCTTACACTTCTTTCACCAGCACAGTGGGAGTGTTTTTATTTTTAGAATCTTTCAGTTTACAGTTAAATTTTTTTTCCAATTACACTTAGTTTTTTTTTTTTTTTTTTCCTGCCAGGTAGAGTTAGACAGTGAAAGAGACAGAGTTATAGACAGTGTGAGAGAGAGAGAGACAGAGAGAAAGGTCTTCCTTCTGTTGGTTCACCCACGAAATGGCCACCATGGTCGGCATGCTGCACCGATCTGAAGTCAGGAGCCAGGTGCTTCTCCTGGTCTCCCATGCAGGTGCAGGGCCCAAGCACTTGGGCCATCCTCCACTGCCTTCCTGGGCCACAGCAGAGAGCTGGACTGGAAGAGGAGCAATCGGGACAGAATCTGACCAGGACTAGAACCCAGGGTGTCGGCGCCACAGGTGGAGGACTAGCCTAGTGAGCCGCAGCACTGGCCAATTACACTTAGATTTTAAACACATAAGTCAAAAGAATAAAAATGGGGCTTTTGAAAAGAATTCTCACATATAAAACAAAATTTGCAGAAAGAAACAATATAGGAGGGATGACATGAATGATTTTGAATTAAGAAAACATACCTCAAACTATTGGGAATAATATTTATTTGGAAGGCATAAATTCTTGGACAAAAAACTAGACTACTATGGTATTAAAGTAAACTTGATTTAAGATAAGGAAATAAAATTCTATGAATTCTGCTCAATGCCCATCTTTATTTCTTATTCTTAGGCCTTCTAGCAGTTTCTTTGTTTCTTTTGAAAAAGCGAGAGAGTGTACAAATTCCTGTTGGAATCATCATAATATCTGGCTGGGGGTAAGTTGGTGGTTTTGTGCTTGCTTTCATGTTTCCATTTATACAGTTACTATTCATTCTCTCTTTTTCTCTCAATAACCCTTGTTGTTATAGAATTCCTGCTCTCCTTGTTGGTGTTCTTTTGATAACTGGAAAGCACAATGGAGATAGCATTGACTCAGCCTTCTTTTATGGAAAAGAGCAGGTGGGAAGAGTTTATTGGCAGTTCTGTTCTTGAGCACATCTCTTTTGAGCTTGATTATGTACCTTGCTATACTTACCTTAAGTTAACCTTGCAAATCTCTTCCAACTTATTACATGTCTATTGGTGTTCCTGTACCACTTTGTCATACATCAAAATATGTTGAACATTTTGCATGTCTAATTCCATTTTTAGCTAAAAATTTCTAAATGCTTGCTACTTATTGAGTCTTCTTTTAAACATGCTTGTGAATTATGTTTCCTCTCCTAGAGAAAAAAGTGATCAACTAAAAGCCATTTAATAAGATAGCAGTAATAGCAAAAACTTGTTTGTATTGAGAGACAGAGAGAGAGACCAACAAACAGTGCCCATCCACTGGTTCATTCCTCCAAATGCTTGCAATGGCCTTGGGCTGGGCCAGGCAGGGACTGAAGCTGGGAGCTGGGAACTTAATCCAGGTCTCCCACAAGGGTGGCAGGAACCTAATCACTTGAGCCATCATTGCTGGCAGGAAGCTGGAGTCAGGAGCTGGAGCTGTCAGGCATTCTGATAGGGAATGCGAACATCTTAACTGCTAAGCCAAATATCCACCAAATTCTTGACTGTTAATAATATCATAAAAATAAATTCTAGAATGAAAAAAAGTATCTGGGGAAAAGTATGCTTAAAAAGCTAGAGTGGGAGGCTTGTGAGTTCTGCTGAATTCTTTGGGGATAAGGCCTAAGGATATATAGGGTTCTTTGAAATTTCTTAAATTACTTTTAATCTCTTAACCAGTTTTTGTTTGCTTTGCAGTTTTGAGTTTTATGAGAATAAATAAGATTTAATATATATAAGAGACATAGACTAGTGCTAGCATTCAATGTGTTCAATAAATGTTAGCTACAATTACTTATTTTTGGTATTATTACCATAAAAATGTCTCTAGTTGACTGAAGTATGCTTGAACTACCTATAGAAGTGGCAGAAACTTAGAAGTGCAGAAAAGGTTTGTAAGAAATCATGTAGATAACTTGAGGAATCCAATGGCTATTTTGGTAACCAGTTGCTAGAGAATGAAAGAAGTATCCAGAAACTTAAATAAATAAACCCTTATTTCTCTGCATATAACATGCATTCATTACATACTCTTGCCTGTTTTTAAGAACTACTGTTCTAGAGTCTTATTGCTGTGGGGATGTTAATTCCCACCCAAAAAGTGCCTTTAACCTTCTGTACTAAGAATCTCAAGATGGGGTTGTGAAGGTGACCTAACACCTTTTGCTGATGTTGGCAGATGATCATCACTGCAGTTACCCTGTTCTGCAGCATCGCGATCGCTGGCACATCACTTATGTGCATGAACCGCACCAGCCAAGCAGGGCGCTATGAAGGTTTTGACCAGTCTCAGAGCCACAAAGTCATGGAGCCTGGCAATGCTGCTTTTGAAGAGAGTCCAGAACCAACAAGTGAACCAGAATTGTTTACAAGTTCCATCCCAGAAGCAAGTATGATCCTTAAATATATAGAAACTGCTACATGCCTTTTTTTTTTTAAATTATTTTACAATTTTTATTTATTTATCAATTTATTTTATTTCATTTTATTTGAAAGGCAGAGATACAGAGACAGAGAGAGAAACAGAGAGAGATCTCCGATCTGCTGGCTCACTCCTCAAATGCCTGCATCGAAGCCAGGAGCTGGGAATTCAATCCGGGTCTCCCACATGGGTGGCAGGGACCCAACTACTTGAGCCATCACCTGCTGCCTCTCAGGGTACGCAGTAGCAGGAAGCTGGAATTGGGAGCGGAGCCAAGACTTGAATCCAGGCACTCCGATATGGGATGTGGGCATCCCAAAGTGGCATCTTAATTAGCCATTAGGTCAAATGCCTGCCCTGTTATGTCCCTTTGTAGTGTATTCTGTTTTGAATATCATAGGTTTTGTCAAATTAAGAACTTATATCATAGTCAATAGCAGAAAGAGCTTATAAATTCATTTGATTTTTGTTTATAAGCATTTGTGTGAGGATAACCTTTCACAAAATTCCAAGACTTCCTTGGACCTAAGGGTTTTCTTTTTTAAAACAAGTAGAACATTATCAGTGAAATCAAAATCTTTTGAGCCTACTCCATTCTTGTTCATCTTGGAAGTAATCACTGTTATGAATTTGCTCTGTATTCTTCCAGAGCAGCTTATTATATTTTTAGAATATGTATAATTTTCCAACAAAAATACATAGTATTGTTTTACATGTTTGTAGATTTTTATATAAGTTTTATATTACAATTAGTGTATAGTTATCAGTATTTTTAGAAGTCTATTCATGTTGTAGATGTGCTCAATTATATGAATGTACCAAATTTTATTTATCCATTTCCATACTGATGGAAGTCTAGGTTGCTTTAAAATATCTTGCTATTAGAAATAGCATTGCAGTGAGCATCTTCGTTCACATCTCCCCAAGTGCACATCAAGATTTTTCCTAGGATGATAATTCCTGGGTCACAGAGACAGATATTTTTTCTCGGCTTCATTGTCAACCCTTTGTATATGATTCTTGAAGTTGGGTCTCTACTATGACCCCTTTATGTAGGTCCAATCCCGGATTTCCTGCTGCCTACACATGCATTGCTTACATCTCTGAGTATGTAGCTGGCACTGAGTCCTTATTCAAATGTAATCCATCTTTAACAGTTCTGTTTTTTTCAGTTGCTCCACTGTCTTTCAAGGTTTCCAGGCTCAAGATCTATCTCCCTCTCAAACTAGCCAGTGTGTCTTCAAGGCATGTCACTCTCCCTCCACAAGGTCCTTCATCTCCCCTTGGCCCCACCACCCCCACTTTGGCCTCCAGCTTCTGCGGATTCTTGTAATTCCCCCCTAACCAAAGATGCCTCTCAGGACTCCTGACCCAGTTTATTTTATGCAAAAAGGCCGAATCAGTCTCCACAAAGTTCTGGTTCAGGCTGTGCTGCCAAGTCTGTGAGGGCCTTGCAGTGCCTCTAAGGTCACAACCTTCACCTAGTATTTGAGCTCTTTCATGGCCTCGCCATACCCTGTTCAGATCTCCTCTGCCACGGCTCCCCTTCAGGCTGCCCTGGTTCCAGCCACCTGAACCCGCCTCCATTCTTGGCCTGTACCAGCACTTGTGTTGTCTCCGCTCACTTCACGCCTTCACTTCACAGCCTTTCAGCTTGGAGCTCACTGATTTCTCTGTTAGCTCATTTGTGACTATGTCATCATTTTTTGGAGCTAGTCCATTTTCCTTTATAAAACTGAATTTGAAGGATTATTTTTTCATTAAAATTTAAAAGCTGCTTTTGCTGAGCCTAGAGTACTTTTCTCGTCATGCCCAACCTGATTTCCCCCCTCACCTTCTTTGCACACTCTTGCATTTAGCCTATAAACTAGTCTTCTGCTTGTTTTCAGACAGGGCTTGATGACCACCTCCTCCAGCTAGCTCTCTGCGTCTGCTCCCACGAGTGTTTTAGAACTACCAAAGACCTGAGAACATCCATGAGAACTTAAGTCAAGGGTCTTCAGCCCAGAGACCTTTGCTATTACCGCTTTACCTGTCTTTTTTAAAGACTCTCTCTAAATCCCATCATCCTCATCTCTAGTAGGAAAACTAACTTGCAACTGCAGCAGGGCGAGTCAGAAAATAGTCACTCCTTATCTCTGTAAGAAACCTTCTGCAATGTTTATACTTCTGTCTCCCTCTTATCTCACTATTTTATTATTGCTTTCTAAAATTTGTATTTATTTGAGTGAGAGAGAACACCCACAAGAGCGCTCAGATCCACTGGTTCACTTCCCAAATGTTGGTGGAGCCAGTGGGGTGGAGGGACATGAAGCTGGGAGCCAGGAACTTAATCCAGATTTCACACGTGGGTGGCAGGAACCCAACTCCTTGAGCCATCACCACAACCTCCCTGGTTCCACAATAGTTGGAAGCTGGAATTGGGAGCTGGAGCCGGGTATTCATCCCAAGCACTCCAGTATGGGATGGGGATGTCTTAACCATCAGCTCCACCGCCAGGCCAAACACCCAGCCCTTATAATTACTTTTTAAATTATCTGTGTAACCAGTAGTCTGTAAGTGCTAGGTCTGACTTCCCTGTCACTGTAGTCCCAGCACCTAGCATGCTGTCAGGCTTATTGTACATGTTTGTGATATTTGTTAGGTGGATGGCTGGGTGAGATGTATCAGGATTTTCTGAAGCTATCCTGACAAGCAGACAGCAAAACACATCTTTATTTGCCTGGTCACTGGTATTCCTGAGGAAAAAAAATGTCTAACCTATTTGGTTATTCTCTTTCCTTAAATCCTGTTCACTTTTATTCTGCTAGTAGTATTCACCCATAACACCCTACATGTCAGCCTGGACTTCCCCAGTCTGGGTAATCCAAAATAGTTCACTTACCTCTGCCGTTTGCTACACATCTGTCAAAGAACCATGACTTGCATATATTATAAATGTAGAATTATGATTAATAAGTAACCTATTTAGAGAAAAAATGTTCAGTAAATTAAGGTGGCTGATGGGCTACTTATGTACTGTTCTTATGTTTGAAGGCAGAAACTGCCACAGCTCTTTTTATGGTGGCCATAATCATTTATGTGTGTGTGTATGTATGTTCATTCCCTATATGTATGTCATTGGAATGGGCTGGTCTTTTTTTTTTTTTAAGATTTATTTTATTTATTTGAAAGACAGAGTTACAGAGAGAGGTAGAGACAGAGAGAGAGGTCTTCCATCCTCTGGTTCACTCCCCAGATGGCCACAATGGCCGGAGCTGAGCTGATCTGAAGCCAGAAGCCAGGAGGTTCTTCCGGGCCTCCCACGTGGGTGCAGGGGCCCAAGGACTTGGGCCATCTTCCACTGCTTTCCCAGGCCATAGCAGAGAGCTAGATCAGAAGAGGAGCAGCCAGGACTAGAACCAGCGCCCATATGGGATACCGGTGCTTCAGACTAGGACTTTAACCCACTGCACCACAGTGCCAGCCCCAATTAGCTGGTCTTACACACAGGATACTTTAAGAAGTTAGTGGAGAAATGGAATTAAAAGTATGACTTGACTTTGGTACAAAAATTTTGGGGTGAGGAGGTTGGTGTTGTGGTGCATAGGTTAAGCTACCTACAGCCTTCAATGCCCACATCCCGTAATGAACCGCCAGTTCAAGTCCTGCCTCCTCTGCTTCTAATCCAGCTCTTTGCTGATGCAGCCTGGGAGGCAGCAGATGAGGGCTCAAGTGCATGGGCCTCTGCCACCCATGCAGGAGACTTGGATGGGGTTCCTGACTCCTGGCTTCAATCTGGCCCAGTCCTAACTCTTGTAGGTACTGGGAGATTGAACCAGTAGATAGACAATCTCTCTCTGTCACTCTGCCTTTTAAGTAGATTAAAACAATACACATAAGTTTAGATATTTTTCATAACCGTGTAAAATATGTATTATGAAAAATTTGAAAAAATTTTTGCATTCAGATAAACTTAAATACTTTTAATTGTATTTTCCCACAAACTTTTAAAGTACCTTTGTATATTTACTTAGTAATTTTTATCTTGGTGACTTAAACCCAAATTGCTGAAGAGGGCTGGCCCAGATCATCTCTTTATTTTCTTTTCTATTATTCTCTGGTTCTATTTTAACCTTGAGATGGCATCATTATCTTAAATTTAGAAAGACATTCATAATAGCTTATTATAGATTGTCATTTTAATACCTTGAAATCTCTTGTTATTTTTATGAACATCAGTGAAGAATTTAAGCACTTTTTCAATGAAAGGTTCAACCTAAGAATTACTCATTTTTCTAGCATATGAAATTTTAATAAGTTTATCACTGAAGTGATTCTATTATAATGCATGTCAAGGAGCACCATGTCTGCACTCGCATGTGTGTAAGATCTGGAAAGGGTACCACGTGCAGTTCTCAGTGTGGAGCAAAAATTCCAGCTCCATGGCAGATGTCTCAGTGTGACTTCTGTAAACTCCTCACCCACCAACTAGCAGGAGATTTTCAGCAGTATATATTTGAAAGAAAAAAAAAAAGAGTATGTGATTATTTTACAGCATCTTCTGGACTAATAGGTGACAGTTTCTGAATCGAAGTGATTGTTGAGCTGAACTTAAAGGCATTAAGAGGATTTGGATGAATTAACAAGCATGGGAATTCCATCCTTGTCAGCCTATGCATTGAGACCCAAAGAAGCATGAGCTTTGTGGGGGACCCTAAGGAATTATCCTCAAAGAAGGGAAGGCTTTTGTTGAATAATCTAGGGATAGTTGGAGAGAGAGAGAGAGAGAGAGAGAGAGAGAGAGAGAGAGGCCAAGTGTGTGTGCAGTAATGAAATAAAAGCTGTATTTTTAGGCAGGTGTTTGGATTCTTACTTCTTCAAGCACCGCAGCTAATAATACAGCATGGATAAGAACATTTTCCCTGTCTTACACAATGAGGAGATGACATGTAAAGGATCTAACCTTTTGTCTGGAACTTTTAAATTTTTAAAAAATTTATTTATTTATTTGAAAGGTGGAATATTACAGAGAGGCAGAGGCAGAGAAAGAGAGAGAGAGAACTCTTTCTTCTACTGGTTCACTCTGCAAATGGCTGCAATGGCCACAGCTGGGCCTATCCGAAGCCAGGAGCCAGGAGCTTCTTCTGGGTCTTCTACCTGGGTGCAGGGGCCCAAGGGCTTGGGCCATCCTCTGCTGCTTTCCTCGGCCATAGCAGAGAGTTGAATCAGAAGTAGAACAGCCAGGAATCAAACCAGCGCCCATATGGGATGCTGGCACTGCAGGCAGCAACTTTACCCACTACCCACAGTGCTGGCCCCTGTCTGGAAGTTTGTAAATGTTTGTTTTTATATAAGCACATTTGAATACTTTTTGATAGGTATCATATGAAAACATTTCCACTGCATGCGAAGTGCATGATGAGTAGATTTTGCTGTGTGTTTTACAGCTCTGGGACTTGTCCATTTCTTCTGTTATTCACATGTTACTTCATCTCTGCAGGTTGCTGCTCCTGCTCCATTGGGAATGGTGAACTGCACTGCCCATCAACAGAGCCAGTGGCAAACACGAGCACCAGTAGACCTGGGACCCCTTCATTTGAGAAAAGTAAGTGCCTCTGGCTGTCAGAATGGCCTGAAGAGACAGATGATTCCTTATCCCTACACTTCAAAAGAACTCTACATAGAACATCTCTAGGAGCTGTAACATTATGGAACACAGTTTGGGAATAGGGATTTCCAAATGAGATGGAAACGGCCGTTCAGCCATTTGGGGAGTGAATCAGCAGATGGAAGATCTCTGTCTCTCCCCCCTCTTTAAATCTGCCTTTCATATAAGTAAATCTGTTTTAGAAAAAGATTCTTATAAGGTTTTTTTTTTAAAGATTAATTTTATTTGAGAGGCAGAGAGAGAGAGAGAGAGAGAGGTCCTTCATCCACTAGTTCACTCCTCAAATGGCCATAACGGCTGCATTAATCCAAAATCAGGAACCAGGAGCTTCTTCTGGGTCTCCCACATGGGTGCAAGGGCCCAAGGACTTGGGCCATCTTCTGCTTCTTTCCCAGGAATTAGCAGAGAGCTGGATTGGAAGAGAAGTAGCCGGGACTAGAACCCGTGTCCATATGGGATGCTGGCGCCGCAGGCGGAGGATTAACCTACTGCACTACAGCGCTGGCCCCATGTGCTTCTTTTTATACCTAACGTTTCTCTACATCTGCATTTCCAAAGCTTTCTTCCTTATTTTTTTCTCCTTACATAATATGTCAGTAATAAAGCCCATTAGCAAATTGGACATGCTCTCTACTTAAACATCTTTTTTGATTTTTTGCCAAAATCTCTATAGGCTTTTCTTACCTGACATTTTCCTCATTAATGATGGTAGCGCCTGAAAACTTAAATTATAGGGATTTCTTACATTTTCTGGTCATATTTATAAAAATTTTACAGTATGAGACTCACTGAAGGGCTGGCATTGTGGCACAGTGGGAAAGTGGCTGCCTGTGATGCTGGCTTTCCATGTTGAAGCATGGCTCAACTTCCAATACAGTTTCCTGCTGATGTACCTGGGAAGGCAGCAGAAGATGCCCAAGTACCTGGGCCCCTGCCACCCTTGTGGGAGACCCAGTTGGAGCTTCTGGCTCCTGGCTTCAGCCTGGCCTACACCTAGCTCGTGTAACCAGTTGAGTAGTGAACCAGCAGATGGAAGACTTCACTCTCTCTCCCTCTTTGTCTCTCTCATTCTGCCTTTGAAATAAATAAATCTTTTTTTTTTTTAAATGAGAGCTATTGTATATGTACTTCAGCTAGTCATATAATTTAGTATCCTTCCCAAACTTGAAATAATTTAAAAGAAAGCCTGAAATAAATCAAAACATGGACGAATAGAATTTTTAAAGTTATCAATGAAATTTATTCCTCACTCCCTGGCATAGCACAAAAGCAAAATAAATACTACATTTAGGTTGTTGAATGACAATGATGTATGAAAAAGGCAAATGAAAGATAGTAAAATTTACTTCTATCATTTTTATAACATCTGTATGTAATATTTTAAAACCTGGATATTATATATCTACATGGATATATATATAGATATATATACTGGATATTATATATCTACATATATATAGAATTTTTAATAAAAATATTTTTATTAAAATGAGATCATACTACAAAGCTTACTCTCCTTTCATTTAGCAGTATTGTGAACTTTCCTCCGTGCCATTAACTATTTTTTTAAATTAATTTATTTATTTGAAAGTCAGAGTTACACAGAGAGAGAAGGAGAGGCAGAGAAAGAGAGAGAGAGGTCTTCCATCCACTGGTTCACTTCCCAATTGGCTGCAACGGCCGGAGTAGGGCCAGGCCAAAAACAGGAGCCAGGAGCTTCCTCTGGGTCTCCCATATGGGTGCAGAGGCCCAAGCACTTGTACCATCCTCCACTGCTTTCCCAGGCACAATAACAGGGAGCTGTATGGAAGTGGAGCAGCCAGGATAGTACAGCACTGGCCCCCTAAGGCAGATTTTAATAAAAGGTAAGAAGTAATACTAAATTTATTTATTTAGTTAGCCAAAATAGGTGAGCCCAAGTATATATTTATCAGAGGTCAAACTTGAATTACCAATTTAGGCTTTAAAAATTATATACATAATTGAATAATTACATATATAATTAAATAATTATATGTATTTTAAAGATTTATTTGAAAGGCAGAGTTACAGGGAGGCAGAGGCAGATAGAGAGAGAGAAAGGTCTTCCATCTGATGGTTCACTCCCCAGATAGCTGCAATGGCCTGAGCTCACCTATCCAAAGCCAGGAGCCTGGAGCTTCTTCCAGGTCTCCTACATGGGTGCAGGGGTCCAAGCATTTGGGCCATCTCTGCTGCCTTCTCAGGCCATAGCAGAGAGCTGGTTTGGAAGAGGAGCAGCCAGGACTCGAAACAGCGCCCATATGGGATGCCAGCACTGCAGGTGGCAGCTTTACCCGCTATGCCACAGTGCCGGCCCCTTAAATAATTTATTAACATAATTGTATAGCATAAGTTATATAGCTATAGGGGCCAGCATTGTGGAGCAGCTGGTAAAGCCACTGTAATGTTGGCATCCCATATGGGTACCTGTTCATGTTCTGGCTGCTCCACTTCCTATCCAGCTCCCTGCTAATGGCCTAGAAAAAGCAGCAGAGGATGGCCCAAGTGTTGGGGCCCCTGCTAACCATGTGGTAGACCTGGATTAAGCTTCTGGCTCTTGGCCTGATAGGTGCAGCTCAGGCCGTTGTGGCCATCTTGGGAGTGAACCAGAAGATGGAGGATCTCTCTCTCTTTTTCTCTCTCTTTCTGTAACTCTCACTTTCAAAAACAAAAATAAATAAATCTTCAAAAATAAATAAATAAATTATGTAGCTACCAAAAATCGTTAGTGGTGTTAAAGGGAACTATTGCATAGTACTTGTGTTTTTTCAGATAAAAACATTCTTAACTGAAACTCTCCTAAAACATGAAAGAGCTGTCTTCCAATTTCATCTAAAATTATATACTGATTCTTAGCTGAATGTGCTTTTTTGTTGTTTCTCTTAGGAAGTCATTATAAATTTAAAATGCATTCAAATAAAAAGCTCTGATTGAAATTGTTGTGCACACTGTTTTCTAGATGACCGCTGTGAGAGTCGCTGTAACTCCCAGAGTTGCATCCTAGCCCAGGAAGAGGAACAGTATCTCCAGAGCGGAGACCAGCAACTGACGCGACACGTGCTGCTGTGTTTACTTCTCATCATTGGCCTGTTTGCTGTAAATGTTTCTTCTGATTTTGTTTTGGGTCCATTCCTTTAAATGTCTGGCAAAAGTTTTATCCAGGCATCTGGGAGAAACTAAGTTGCTGATTTCCAGGAGCATGGCACTGAAGCCGTCTGAATCCTAATCTTTTGCTAAATGTTCTGGAGGGAAGGGAATAATCATTCCCATTACTTGTTGTCTGCATGCTCCAGTAGCTCTTCCTGATTAGAATCCATTGATCATTCTATGCTGTGAACCTAGAATTTGGTAAAATTAGGTAACTGCATTATGTGTACAGGGCTGCTTACTCCTAAAGTACCTGACTGACCTACACTCTCTCTCTGAAGAAATATATAATTTTTACTTGGGGCTGGTATTATGGCACAGTGGGTTAAGCTACTGCTTACAATGTTGGCATCCCATATTGGAACCCCTGTTTCAGTTCTACCTGCTCTGCTTCTGATCCACCTCCCTGCCTGGGAAAAACAAAAGATAGCCTAAGTGCTTGGGCCTCTGCCACCAACGTGGGAGATCTGAATAGAGCTCCTGGCTCCCACCTGTTGTAAAGTAATAAGAGATATATTGTGATCTACTTACCTACTTCCTTGTGAATTGTTCATAGCTTTCAAAATGCTACAGTAAATATCTCCATGTATTATGTTTCATTAGGATAGATTCCCAAAGTTGAGAACCTTGAATTGAAGAACATAGCTATTTCTGTGACTTTAGATGTATTCTATTAAGTTGTTTTCCAGGGGTTCGTATAACTATATAAAGTGCTCTCACCAGCATTAGATATTAAAATTTTTTTTTAATTTGATGATTTCATTAGTGAAACATAGTACTTTTTTTTAATGCATGCATTTACTGAACTACTAGAGGAGTTTTTAAAATTAGTTTTATGGGGACAGAATTGTAGCACAGCAGGTTAAGCTGTCCCCTGGGATTTCTGAATCTCATACTGGATTGCTGGTCCAAGTCTTAGCTACTCTACTTCTAATGCATCCTAGGAGGCAGAAGCAGATGGCTCAAATGCTTGGGCTTCTGCTATATGGGAGGCCTGGATTGACTTCCTGGTTCCTGGCTTCAGCCTGGCCTAGTCCTGGCTGTAGTGGCCATCTGGGGTGTGAGCCAACAGAGGGGGAGACTTCTGTCTCTCTTTAGCGCTTTGTTTTTCAAATAGATGAACATAAATATACATTTTAAAAAATTAGTTCTGTGGTCTCATTTGTGAATCATCAGTTATTACATAATTCTCTAAGATGATTCAAGTGTAACTTGTGTAGGAGTAGGAGATGGGCCAGTTAGCCTGTTAAGGAAACCTCACACTGGGATGCCCATTACATAGTGTGATAGCAGCTAGCACCACCGTAACTGCTGTTCAAGAACAAAAATCCGAAAGTAAGAAATGCTGCCAAGAATTGCTGCTTAGTAGTGTAATTGTTTTCATTGTGTAGAGCTAATTTTAAAATCAGTCCTGTCTCAGGCTAGTCGGCAGTGCGGATACATTATGTAAGCTTCTTATTATGGCTCATGTCGTCTTGCTTCAAATCAGATCAGAATAGATGCTGTTTGAGTGACATCTGTCAGGAGGAGAGGTTGAAACCTCTTGTTTGAAAGACAAAGCCTCTATAGTCTCTCAGTGTTTTTCCCTTTAGTCTTTTCTCCCTTAATAATTAAGAAGATAAGTTATTGTACTGTGCTCTGGAGAGAAATGATTAGCTCGCTTTGTATCAGAGTGCGTTTTTCTCTTCCCTTCACAGAATCTCTCCAGTTGTTTATGGTGGCTATTCAACCAAGAGCCTGGAAGACTGTATGTGGAGTTACAGTTTTTCTGTGCTGTGTTTAACTTTGGCCAGGTACTTATTTCCTGAGAACTTCGTGGGCTTTTTGCTCTCCTGGATGGGCTGCTGGGGGGCAGGTGCGGATGTTGTTTTCTTCTGAATCAGTAGGATTGTGTGTTTGCCAGCTGCTGCCTGTCTCCTAGGAGAAAGTGTTATATTGGTTCAAGTCATCAGAATGTACACTTTTTCCACCAGAAATACCAAATAGTTCTTCGCTTTGATTTTGAGATAAGGAGTAATTTAAGCAGGAACAAAATGTCCTCAGTTCTTTTTAAACTTTGTTGTGATCTTAATAACTCACTTTGGGAAAATAACTTACCTCCCCTGAGCCTTTAATTTAGCTACTTAAATTGATGGATGTCATTTCATTTCTATTTTAATGTCTCTTGAACAACAGGACTCTAAATCTTAAAAAAATCATGTGGTATGTAAGTTTTGGCCAGGCATTGTTACCATTTGGGGTGAGTCTACTACATGCCAACCACTGTTACGCATTTCAGATTCATTATCTCATTTAAATATCACAGCAGTACCTACAGAGTTGGTACTATTATTGTCAATTTAAAAACTAGGGTACTAGCAGCGAGCGTTTGGCACAGCAATGAAGACGCTGTTTGGGAAGCCTGAATCCCATATCCAAGTGCCTGGGCTTGAGTCCCACCTCTACTGGATTCCAGCTTCCTACTAAAATACACCCTGTGAGGCAGCCATTTGGTGGCTCAAGTACTTGGGTCCCTGCCACCCATGTGGTAGACCCATATTGAGTTTCTGGCACCAGCTGTTGTGGGCATGGTGGCATGACAAGCTAGATGGAAGATATCTCTCTCTCTCCCTCCCTCTCCCTCTTCCTCCTGTCTTCACTTTCTCCTTCCCCTCCTTTTCCTCCTCTGCCTTCCTAATAAAAATCAATGAGTTTAAAAAAAATCTAGGAAACTAAAATTATATGAAATAATACAATAAGTACTATTGCCTATGTTCATGTCACTATTAAAATGGATGTTTAAGGAAAAATGACATTTTACATACTGGGAAAATACTTTTATGTGCAAAATTAAAATTTCATCTTTTCATTAACTGCTTATTTTTTTAAAATAGAGAACATTAGTCCACAGATTGAATATCAGGTTGAAAAATACTGTTTGATTGCAGCTTTTGCCTTTTAAATTTGAAATAATTTGCCATATAAGTAGGCTAACATTTGTCAGTAGATACACCTATAAGTTGTTTCCTAACATTAATTTATTAAAATATTTCCAAGTTTTTTGGTCATTATTGTAGGAGACAACAAAGAAACTCTCTGTCTAGACACAGAAGACCTCTATGAGTTTATTATAGTATGAGCATCCCAAGGGTTACTTGAATGCTGATTTAATTGACCTGGGAGGAGATCTGGGCATGAGTATTTTTAAAAATACTCACTGTTTTTCTATGAATCTAACGTTTATGCCCACAGTAGGTGGTATGGGAGCAGGTTTGAGTTAGAGAATGTTAGAATATTTGGGTTGTTTAGAGTATGTGATATAAAAGGCATTAGAACAATGTAGGTGGCCAGCGCCTTGGCTCATTAGGCTAACCACTAGCCAGTTTCATTTTATATGAATTCTGTCCATTTACTGTGTTATAGTTAGATATTGCAGCATTTATTAATTACATAATTCATCATGAAGTTTTAACCCACAGAAAGAAGTAAACACAGTGGGAGACATTTTCTTTTCAAAAAGGAAAAAACAGACATTACAGCCCTTGGAATGCTTTCGGTTTGCTTCAGTAAACTGTCATGCAAATATGGTTACTCTGCACTGGTTTGTATCACTCCTGGGAATTAGTAGGAAAGCAGGATTGGGAAGAGGCAGTCAAGTGTCCTGTCTGCCTCGAGGCACTGAACTTGAGAGAGCCTGCTTTGTGTGTTCCACTTCAAACATTGCTCTGTTCACTGTACGTCTGCTTCCTCAAGCACTACATTTGGCGACTTCCTTCATCGCTCTCAAATTTTTATTGTGGAGTTCAGAAAAGGTAACTTTGTTTTCTTCCCTAGGGATTTATTTCCTTTGGAATCTTTGGATTGGACAAACATTTAATCATCCTACCTTTCAAAAGAAGGTAAATTTAGTTTTGAGATAAATCTATTTGCATAAAGGTGATGATGACAGGGCCAGTCTATTATGATACTGATATTTTTAAAACTTTAGTTACTGCTTGGAGACTGAACACCACAAAGATTAGCTGTTGATTCACATATTTGTGCAAAGTAATTGCAGAGAAAAGATAGGAAGAACTGTTACAACTCCAGCATTGCAATTTGCATTTTAACAAGAATCGATGATCCCTGACTTCTATCTGTGCTGTTAACTACATAAAGTTAAATGAAACTTGAAAGCCTCTTTAGAAATAGAAGTAGTAGGTGGTGTGCCCCCAAAAGTCTATACTTGATTGTCTTTCTTCCTTGACAACAAGATTCTTCTAGCAAAACGACAACTTAGAGAAACCCAAGTTTCCTTTCTAAACTTTTTTGTTAGCCTAGTGATCTTTATATTAAGATTGGAGATTTCTTTATGCAAAATAACAAATGGGAATACTCCAACTCGGGGATAGGAGGAAGGGGTGGGGTGGGGAGTGCAAACTCTTATATTTCCTTCTTTGTTTTCAAAGTCAAAACTTAGTAAAAGGGGCTGGTGCCTTGGATCACTTGTTTAATCCTCCACCTGTGGCGCTGACATCCCATATGGGCACCGGGTTCTAGTCCCGGTTGCTCCTCTTCCAGGCCAGCTCTCTGCTGTGGCCCAGGAGTGCAGTGGAGGATGGCCCAAGTGCTTGGGCCCTGCACCAGCATGGGAGAACAGGAGGAAGCACCTGGCTCCTGCTTCGGATCGGCGTAGTTCTGGCTGTGGCGGCCATTTCGGGGGTGAACCAACAGAAGGAAGACCTTTTCTCTGTCTCTCTCACTGCTAACTCTGTCAAATTAAAAAAAAAAAAAAAAAAAAAACTTAGTAAAAATCCTAGAAATGTTAATGGAGTTTTACCTTCCAACTTTGTAAAAAATGCTTAGAAAATGGTAACTGTTCGTTCTTTTCTTCTTATTCTACATCATCATCAAGATGTAGTTGCTAAGGTCAGAATCACTTCATGAAGGAGGAAAAACATAATATGGTGGTCATTGAACTTGGTTATCAGCTTCATAATGTTTATCAGGTAGAAGTCAATGGTTCTGTTGTCTTGATCTACAGAAACAAAATTGTTCTGGGCTCCAGATCCTACCATTTGTCTCTATGGTACGGAAACTGAAAAATGATTAAGCAAAATACTTGATCTCTGAGTTATTTTTGTATTTCATAACAGTAGAATGAGGAATAAGAAACATTTATTGGTAGAAGCTAAAGTGTTTCAAACATATATAAAGGGTTTATGACATGATCAGGTTCCCTACCCCAGCCCATGAGTATGAAAGTGTATATAGGGGCCCATGCTGTGGCGTGGCAGGTGAAGCAGCTGCCTGCAGTACTGGCTGCAGTCCCAGCTGCTCCTCTTCCGATCCAGCTCTCTGCTATGGCCTGGGAATACAGTAGAAGATGGCCCAAATCCTTGGGCCCCTGCACCCATGTGGGAGACCCAGAAGAAGCTCCTGGCTCCTGACTTCAATTGGCCCAGCTCTGGTCATTGTGACCATTTGGGGAGTGAATCAGCAGATGGAAAACCTCTCTCTCTCTCTCTGCCTCTGCCTCTCTAACTCTGCCTTTAAAATAAACAAATGAATCTTAAAAAAGAAAAGAAAAAAAGAAAGTATATATAGAGTAAGCGTGTTTCTGCTTCAGACTAATGACCTCTGGACTTTACAGATGACAGTTTCGCTGCATGACAGCCTGGGAACAGCCTTTTGGATGGGGTGATAAGGCAGAGAGTGCTTTTCTTTCTTTAAAAATAGTCTCCTTAAATTTCAATTTTCAGACTTGAATTCTTATGGAACAATAAAGAAACAGCAGAAAACAGGGATCCTCCTGTTTCTGAGGAAATAAAAATGACCTGTCAACAGTTTATGCATTATCACCGTGACCTCTGTATCCGAAACATCGTCAAGGAAAGAAGGTAAGCCAACTGCCAGGACACGTTCCAGAGAACTATATTTGAGATGATTGGTTTTTGATTCTAACAGACCAAATAATTGAGTCAGGAATGACCAGACGTGATTGTTCCTTTACAAAGGATCTTCGAAAAGTTTGTGGAAAATGAAAAACCTGCATAGATTTAAATTAAAAAATTGGGGACAGCAAGTTAAATGTATCTTTTAATTCCAGTTGACATTTTGAAGGTCCCTCATATGTTAAAAGGTAAAATAGTTGTGGGTCAATTTCTCATTCAAAAAATAGCATGTAAAAGAGTTTCATCGCTTTGATTTTTGCTGTTTTTAAAATGTTATAATTTCTGATTTCCATCAAAATGTAAAAACTGTAGAATGAACCAAGGTGTAGTAGAATATTAGCATTCACTGCATGTTGTCCATTAGTGTCACAAAGCTTCAAGATACACTGATTTAGAAATAATTTTGTATTCCCATCTCCTAGTGGTATTTCATATTATTAATGCTGTTGTCAAGAAAATGAAAGGAAATTTATGCCTCTTAATTAATTCTGCTGCTCATATTTCATCTCAAGTCCTAATCTTTAATATGTGACATATTCATTCTTCTAATTCCCCAGAGTATGGAATATGCTACAGCAGAAAATGATGAACTTTGAATAAACAAATGTTACACCATTTCTGGTTGTCATAGGAAAAAAAAAAACAATGTAAAGAACCTAATAATTTTGTGTATAAATGAAAATATGATACCATTCAGAATGATTTATTTACATACATTATGCCACTCTGGTTAACATACGTATCACTATAATCATAAGGTAACCTGGTATAGACAGTGGAAAGGAGATTCAATGAGTATGAATTAATACTAGAACTTAGCGGGGTGCCAGTTTTGTCCCAGTTGCTCCTCTTCCAGTCCAGCTCTGTGCTGTGGCCCGGGAAGACAGTGGAGGATGGCCCAAGTGCTTGGGCCCTGCACCTGCATGGGAGACCAGGAGGAAGCACCTGGCTCCTGGCTTCAGATCTGTGCAGCACACCAGCCATGGTGGCCATTTGAGGGGTGAACCAACGGAAGGAAGACCTTTCTCTCTGTCTCTCTCTCTCACTGTCTAACTCTGCCTGTCAAAAAAACAAACAAACAAAAAAAACTAGAACCTAGCTCCTGAACACTCACTTCTTAGCTGTGTGTATCACACTGGAAGTGTTCAATTTTCTAAACCTTAGTTTTCCCTGTCTTTAAAATATCTAATTCTTGGGGTTGTTTGAATTAGATAACAAAAATGTCTATGATAAATTATGAAAAAAAAGTTTTCTGACCATAAAATTTGAAGATACAATCTATGGATAGTTTCAATAAATTTATTTTACTTATTTGAGAAACAGAGGAAGCATGAGCACACTACCTGACCTCTGCTGGTTTACCCCTAAATGTCTGCAATGGCCAGGATGGGGCTGTGCCAAAGTAGGGAACCAAGAACTTAACACATGTCTCCTATGTGGATGGCAGGAACCCATCTACTTGAGCCATCACCCCATCACCACCATAGCAGGAAACTGGAGTCAGGAATTGGAGCTGGGTACCAACCCCAGGTATTCCAGTGTGGGACATGGGTGTTAATTAGTGTTTCAGCTACTCAGCCAAATACTTGTACCTTTCAACTATTTAAACTGTTTTTTGATATTAAAAAAGAGAACTCCATGTTAGCTCTCTCAGACCTACTGTCCTTGTCGACTATTGTCAGGAAACATAGCTCTTACCATTTGCTGAGCTGCCTTGGGCCCAGATAGCTGAATGGGCACCAGCTGGTCCACTCTCTACCCCTTTCTAGACACTGTGGTCTGCAGTGTCACATCCTCTGACACTCTGTACAACTCCATGGGCTATTGTTATACCTGCCTGATCACAATTATCAGGAAGCAAATGCTACTCAGCTGGTGTCTGGGACAGAAAGTGTGATTCTCTAAATTAAAGATCAACAAGGAGAAAGAAGGCTCAGACAGGTTGCCAAATGAGTATTCAAGCTTTTGTTGAAAGTGATATTTACAGTTATGAAACAAATTCTAAGTGAAATACTGATGTTAAAATATTGTGATTTTATGAAAATTTTTGTATTTATTAATTTTTCTTTTACTAATTAATACATGAAACTAGTGTATATTCACTTATGGTTAAATGTTTTCAAATTTTCATGACTACTTCTCATTTCCTCTTGACCTCCACCCACTGTTTCCTGCTGTCGAGCACTTCTGTTTTATAGCTTGACTGATGCTTGTGGACAGATTTATATTATCGATTGCATATTTAAATTCATATAATTCGGGGTTTTTTTTGCATTTCTTTCCTTATTCATTTGTTCATACTTAAGGCACCCCACATTTGCATTAGGAAGATAAAGTTTAATAATTAAGTAGATTCATAATCAAAATACATTTTTTAAATCTTATATTTGTAGCAAGATATCTCACTATTCTTTCTTTGCTTCCTAATGAATCAAATTCCTGACAAACACATCAGTATGATTTTCTTTGGTGCTGAGGCAAAAAGAAAGGCTCCTTGTGGGCAATACAAGCTGGAAATAAAATTTGATGAATAGGTTAGTAAAAATAGTCACTTAACTCCTTGTGAAATATATAATGCTTTAAGACAATTGAATTACTTAGTATAACTAAGACATAGCAAGCTATAAAATAGATATTTATCTGTCTACCAGATTTGATTATAAAAGGCCATGCTACTATAAAATTTCTTTTAAGATACACTTGTATTATCTATTTCATTTTTTAATTGTTTAATCATTTCTGTTTTCACAAGCATTATTGGTGTCTTTTCCTCCAGTGAGCCTAGGTAGGGTTATGTGAGCTAACCCTTTATACTCAGAGCAGTCTCATTCCTGCCATGCTTTTAACTATCATTGCTGTCTTCCCTGTTTCCTTCTGTTTTTCCTTTGTTGTCCTCTGTCATGCAGTGCTGATACCAGATTTACAGAACATATGGGTGAATCATTCCTTTGACATACAGGTGTGGTGCAAAGACTTCTGCTGGGACCTTCTGTGGCTGTGACCTGGTAAATTGGCTAATTGAAGTTGGTCTTGCCTCCGACCGTGGTGAAGCTGTGATATATGGAGATAGACTGGTGCAAGGGGGAGTCATCCAACATATTACCAATGAATATGAGTTTCGGGATGAGTACTTGTTTTACAGATTTCTTCAAAAGAGCCCTGAACAGAGTCCTCCTGTTATTAATGCAAGCCCCGCCTATGAGGAAAGATATAAAGAAATTGAACATTCCTCACCTTCCTCACTTTCGCCTAACACCTAAATTATGAAGGAGAGAATCCCACATGGAATCATACCCTAGCCCCAGATCTGTTACTTTTTAGCTGTGTGACTTGGGCAAGTGACAAACTCGCTGAGCTTCAGCTGCCTCTTCTGTGAAGTTTGACAAGATATGTTCCTATCTCATGTAACATTCTGTGATTTTTATGTATGTGTGAAACACAGAGGAAACTGACTTGGGAAAAAGAAAAAAAAATCAAAATTTTAAAGTCTGATAATGAATAATAATTGTTATAAATTACAGTAATATGCCAACATTTAAAAATCATTGTTTTCTGTAAATGTTTGCTATAATTTCAGAATCAATATCATATTAACTAGCTGTTTATTTACGTTGCCATGGCAAGTGTACTGTTGGCAGGAAATGAACCTTAAATTATGACAATGTTGCACTATAGATAGCACTTCCTAAAAAAAGAATTTTAATGTTTCTAATAAGAGGGTATTATTCTCTTTATGTTTTCCATTTTCTTGATGAATATTACTCATTCACAGTCTAGAAGCACTATTTTTTTTAAGGTTCATCTTTTCTTGCTTTTCTATCCACAGTACTAACCTTTGCACTTAGGAAGGTAATGTAACCTCCACAGATTATGTCCACAGCCCTTCACCAGAAATATCATCTGATACTTTGTTTTGTACTACAAATAATGATTTGAGCATATTCATTTAACTACTGTCAACAGAATCATTGCTGTGTGATATATTATTTATGGTGTTTTCACAAAGCATCATAGGACAGACGGGTAACTACTATTTTATTCCTTATAGTTAAAAAAATCTATACAGTTCAAGCTAAAATTTAAGAACTTAGTCTCCTACTGTTACCTTTAGAATTTATTATTTTTTAAGTAACCGTGTAAAAAATCTATACATTTTAAAATTACTAAATATTACCGTCTATCATAATCCATTTAGGCTGCTATAACAAAACACTATAAATTAGACAGCTTATTTCTGGAGGTTGGGAAGTCCAAGATGAAGGCACTGGCAGAGTCAGTGTGTGATGGGGGCCTAATTTCTAGTTCACAGATTGTGCCTGTTGCTCTGTTTTTCACCCGGGGGAAGGGAAGAACTCAGCCCCTTTTAAGACCACCAATGCCACTCGGGAGGGCCATACCCTCGTGACCCAATCAATTCCCAAAAAGCCCCTACTAATGCCATCACATTGGGATTAGATTTCAACATATGTGTATTGGGGGGTATACAGACATTCAGACCATAGAACCCTCAGATGAGCTTTATCTTAATTAAAAAGAGATCAATTCACATGACCATTGAATATCTACTTAATTATTAGGTGTTAGTGCTCGTCTAACTTATTTAAAACACATTTTTATTTAATTATATCATTTTTAGTGTCTCATATATAAAAGCCATTTAGAAAATAATTTATAGGGTTGGTGCCATTGCCCTTTTAATGTAACACATATATAATTTTTTTTAGGAAACCTGCATGGAAACCTGTGTGCTTAACAATAAATTATACAAATTTAATAAGTAAATTAGTATACTACTAACCTATACCAACTTTATGATTAGGTAATGGGGATGTTTTTAAGTTGAATTGTCATGCTACAGAAATTTTTAAAAAAATGTACAGCCACATTATAACTCTGAATGCTCAGAGGTAAGTGTAAGGCCTCACTGATGTGCCAGGAGACTTTTACAGTTACAGTAACAGAAATCCTCATTCACATGCATGCAGGCAACTCAAACTCAAGTGAGGAATTTGTGAACAAGTCATACTACAATATGTTCTGTTATTTGCAGGAAAGGCATCTGAAAAATCTTTTTCCATGGGAGACACTAAAAGAAAACCTTGGATCAGAATGATCTGCAGTTTCAGATAATAAAGGCTTTTAAGAGTTCTTTTTAGAGTTAAGGACATGCTAATTTTATTAAATGAATATATTTGTAACTGTTACTTTCTCACTGACAAAGCAAGTTTCTCAATAAAATGTCTATTTTAACTTGCATTGCCAACATCTTTTCTTGGAGTAATCTGAATAATGCAGAAGCCATCACAGAGGTCTTTTCTTTAAGTTCTCAATGTTTTCTTAAATGGTTTCCTGAGAGTGTTCAATTCTTCACACCCCTGTGGGTTCTCTGTACGGGGCCTCACCCAATTATGCATTCAGTTAATGTTTTTATGAATGAGTCAATATGGCATTAGATTTTTTTCCATACATTTCATGATTTTAAATATGCAGTGTCACAGCTGGGAAAGTTATCTGATTCAATTTTGATTAAAACTACCCCTTTTATACTAATCTTCAGCATAGTCAATTGTTGTCTTAACTTTCAATGAGTAATTCCATGCCTAGCTTGTGCTTAGCTTTCAATATTTTTAGGATAAGATAACATACACTTGGCATTTTGAGAATAATGATTAATGATCAGTAAATTTCAAAAGTAAGAAAAATGTGACATTATTGTTTTACCAGTTTGCTATGCAGCTGTTTGTTTTTCCCCCTTCATCTACTTCACAACACCAGCACAGGCAGTCATGTGATGAGCGATGGCTAGGAGCAGTCCAGGATCATAAATGTTATCATTGTTCTTTAGGGAAGGATGAGGTTATAAATTTCTGCAATTAGTATGATTAAAAACCTGATGTAACTATTTGAAAAGAAAAAACATTTACTCTGTAGACCTGTTTTTGACAAATTTTAGAAGGAGGAACTTTCCAAAACTCTAAACTGCATAATTATTTCCAGACCAAACTTTTTGATTGAACATTAATATAAAAACTGATATTTCTATCAAAGATAAAAAACTAGTTTTATCCAAAATACTAAGTTGATTAGAGTATTCCCTTGGTTTAAGTATTAGTAAATAATAAACATTTTTCACCCCCCATCTTAATTTCAACTACTTTACTTTTTAGTTGTAATTCACAAATGGAACTTAAGAAAATTTAAAAATTTTTAAAATACTCCAAGGCATTAATTACCCCATGCAAGTACCTTCTTTACATCAGTACTTGACTGCTCATATCATATGTGCACATATAGCATGTGCCAGACATGATACTGAACACTGGGCACTCAACAGTGAGAACAAACATGATTCCTACCATCATAGAACCTCTGTGAACAAAAGATGCCAGGAATATATTGACATGTTATCAGGATCACATGTGGCTCTAAGAGTATGTAACAGGGTATGACCTTGTGGTATGGGGAAAACTTCCCTAAGGGAGTTATGTCTTGGCAAAACTCTGAAAGATGATAAGGACTACTTATATAAAGAGGAGCACATGGAATGGATGGAGCAAGCAGGAATGGGGCACACTGAAAGATCTGAAAGAGCGGCACAGTTGAAGCTTGAAAACAACGACGACACAGTGGGTAAAGCTGCCACCCGTGATGCAGGCATCCCATATGGGCACTGGTTTGAGATCCAGCTGCTCTGCTTCCAATCCAGCTCCCTGCTAATGTGCCTGGGAAAGCAGCAGAAGATGGTCCAAGAGCTTGGGCCCCTGCACCCACATGGGAGACTTGGAAGAAGCTCCTGGCTCCTGGCTTCCACATGGTCCAGCCCTGGCTGTTGCAGCCATTTGGGGAGTAAACCAACACACGCACACACACACACACACACACACACACACTCTCTCTCTCTCTCTCTCTGTAACTTTGACTTTCAAATAAATAAGTAAATAAATAAATAAATCTTAAACAAAAACACTCATGAGGGGCTGGTCTTGTGGCTCTTTAAACCACTTCCTGTGACAATGGCATCCCAAATCACCACCAATTCAAATCCATCTCCCTGTAAATGTGCCTGGGAAAGCAGCAGAAGATGGCCCAAGTACTTGGACCTCTGCCACCCACATGGGAGCCCAGATGGAGATCCAGGCTCCTGGCTTTGCCCTGACCCTGCCTTGGCTGTTGCAGTCATTTGTGGAATGATGTCTTTTTTCTCTTAAGTCTTTCAAATAAATTTTAGGGGGGAAAATGGTGAAATACACAAGATATAAACAGGGCAGCCAGCAGGATTTTGTTGCCATTTGTTAAGGATTGGGACTTTAATGTAAGGACAACACATCTTCAAAAGTCTTAGACTCAACAGTGAGAAAATGAGTAACCTGATTAAGAAATAGGCAAAAGATCTGAACATACACTTCACAAAAAAAGATATATAGATGGCAAATAAGAATATGAAAAGATGCTCAATATCATATGCCATAGGGAATTGCATATTTAAGCAATGAGATATAACTACAAACCTGTAACAATGGCCATAAAGAAAAAAATGCAAGGATACAGAACAACAGGAACTCTCATTTGTTGTGGATGGGGATGCAAAATGGTAGCCACTCTGGGAGTGGCATTTCTTGTTATATATCCAAAATGAACTGAAAACTTATGTCCACATGAATTTTTAAAAAATTAATTAATTTGGCCGGCGCCATGGCTCAACAGGCTAATCCTCTGCCTTGCGGCGCCGGCACACCGGGTTCTAGTCCCGGTCGGGGCGCCGGATTCTGTCCCGGTTGCCCCTCTTCCAGGCCAGCCCTCTGCTGTGGCCCAGGAGTGCAGTGGAGGATGGCCCAAGTGCTTGGGCCCTGCACTCCATGGGAGACCAGAAAAAACCACCTAGCACCTGGCTCCTGCCATCGGATGAGCGCAGTGCGCCGGCCGCAGCGCGCCGACCGCGGCAGCCATTGGAGGGTGAACCAACGGCAAAGGAAGACCTTTCTCTGTCTCTCTCTCTCACTGTCCACTCTGCCTGTCAAAAAAAAAAAATTAATTAATTTGGGGCCAGCATTGTGGCATAGTGGGTGGAGCTTCCACCTGCAACACTGGCATCCCATATAGGAGCCAGTTTGTGATGTGGTTGCTCCACTTCAGATCCAGCTCCTTGCTGATGGACAGAGTGTAGTCTCAGGAAAAAGGGAGAAAACAGCAGAGGAAACTCTACGAAAATTAGAGGGACACAGGACCAATGTGGAGGGTGTGGACACCTACAACACAGGACCCCAGCAGCCAAGAGCCTCCACACCAGCATTGAGGAGAGAGGTGAGACCAGAATGCAGCAGCCCAAGCCACTGTCGATAAAGCTTTAGGAAGAGCCTAGAGGGAATCCGGCTTAGAGCCCTGTGGGGGATGTGTACCTGCCAAAGTAGAGGAGAAAAAAAAAAGGAGGGGCACTTCTCTCTCTCTCTCCCTGATCATCCTGCAATAGCATCCTGTAACAAGCTGACAGAGAGTGGGTGCCATTTTGGATATATGTAACAGCTGGCCAGCTTGTGACCACACCCAGCAACTAGCTGAATGGAGACTCCTGAGTCTGGTGGGGAGAACTGACAGGAGGCTGGGTGCTTATGTCTGTGGGAGGCTTGTGCGCCAGGACTATGAAAAAACTGAGGTTCTGTGTGGGAAGGGTCATGTTTGGACTTTGGGCAGTCACTGTGGAAGGCTCCACACCCTCAGGACTCCCTGGTTACCTGGTGAGGGACATTGCTAGGGAATCTGAGCTTATATGGAGGACTGCACGAATCCTTTGTGTGGTCTGTGGTAGAGTAGATGAATATTATATCCACTGGGGCTAACGCTCCAGCACAGGTATCCTTTGAGGAGAGGAGCTCATTTGAGCAGAATAAACTTTCCTTTTGATAAAAAAAAAAAAAAAGAAAAGAGAAAAGAGGATATTTACTACCCCAAACCTGGGTGCGTCTCCTTAGACATGCCCTTCACCCTGGAGAACTGAACAGAGCTCCCTGACCACACCCACCACATGCCTCTAGGTATTCACTGAAAGCAGACACTCCATTGATCTACAGAGAAATAGTACAAAGATAAAGGCTGCCACAACAGAAAAAAATAAAAAGAAATGAATATCTCCAAAAATGCCAAATAACAAACTCACCAATTTAAGAAAAAGCATAAGGAAGACAACATGATGCCCCCAAAAGAACACAACACTTCAATATTAGATTGTGAAGATGATGAGATTGAAGAAATGCCAGAAATAGAGTTCAAAAAGTTGAGTTTAAGATTACATAGAATTAATCAAAAGCAAACACACAAATGAAATTTGTACATGACATGAAAGAAAAATTTTGCCATGAAATTGAGATCTTAAAAAGAAATCAAAATGAAATCTTGGAAATAAAAGAATTCAATGGAACAAATAAATGCAGTGCAAAGTCTTAACAGAATAGGTGAAGCAGAAGAAAGAATATCTGACTTAGAAAACAAAGCACAGGAAATTATACAGACAAGAAACAAGAAGAGGAAATGAGAAAACTAAAAAACACTTGGGAATCTACAGGATACTATCAAATGACCCAACATTCTAGGAGTTCCTGAAGGCATGGAAAGAGAAAGGGTTACAAGGCCATTTTAGTGAAATAATAACAGAAAACTTCCCTAATTTAGAGAAAGAAAGGGACATCCAAGTACAGGAAGCACATAGAACTAACAGACATGACTAGAAAAGATCTTCACCACAATACATTGTGATCAAACTTTCTACAGTAAAACATAAAAAATTCTAAAGTATTCATGAGAGAAATGCTAGATTACTTTCAGAGGATCGCCAATTAGACTCAGAGCACACTTCTCATTAGAAACCCTACAGGCTAGGAGAGAATGGTGAGATTAGTGCAAATCTTAAGAGGGAAAAACTGTCAACCCAGAATATTGTACACAAAGTTCTCATTTATGAATGAAGGTGAAAAAAGACCTTCCATAACAAACAGAAATTTAAAGAATTTGTCATCACCTGTCCAGCCTTGCAAAAGAGGCTTCAGGATGTGCTACACACAGAAACGGAGAAACATGGCCATCACTACAAAAGGTAAAGGAAGAAAAATCTCCCAGGAAAAGTACAAAGGAAATCCAAGGTAAAAAAATAGGAATATTTATGGGAAAATAGCAGGACAAACTCATTGCTTATCAACAGTCACTTTGAAAGTAAATAGTTGTGGAGCCAGCACCATGAGCACTTGGTTAATCCTCCACCTGCAGTGCCGGCATCCTATATGGGCGCCGGTTCTAGTCCTGGTTGTTCCTCTTCCAGTCCAGTTCTCTGCTGTGGCCTGGGAAAGCAGTGGAGGATGGCCCAAGTGCTTGAGCCCCTGCACCTGCATGGGAGACCAGGAAGAAGCACCTGGCTCCTGGCTTTGAATCAGCACAGCGCTGGCCGTTGTGGCCACTTGAGGAGTGAACCAACGGAAGGAAGACCTTTCTCTGTCTTTCTCTTTCTCTCTCTCTCTCTCTCTGTAACTCTGCCTGTCAAATAAATAAATAAATAAATAAATAAATAAATAAATAGAAAGTAAATGGTCACAATTCTCTAGTTAAAAGATATAGATTGGCTGAATGGATTCAAAAACAAAACTCATCTATTTTCTGCCTATAAGAAACACATCTCACCAACAAAGATGCATGCTGACTTGCTGGAGACCAGCTCCAGCCAGTCCAGGGGCCCCAAGGTATGAAAGATGTTGGCACTCAAAGAAATGAGACACACTCACAGCAAGGCTGATGGCATGGCTCTGGCTCTAGAGAACCAGACTTTATTTTTATATCATAAGTCAAATAATGATTCTTTTTTTCCCACAATAACAAGTTTGTTAACCATTTTTTTCTAATTACAATTCCTTTGATTTTCAAGGACATATTCAGAGCATGGGTTACAATCACAGACAGGTGCAAGATAACAGGTTGCCCACACAAGCCAAGGTCTGGAGTGCTGTCGAGCTAAGCAGAAATTGGCTACACAAGCTAGAATTTCACTTTCCTAATCTAATATTTACTAGAAGCCCAAGTTCAAAGAAGGCCCTTTTTTAAAATGTATCGCCTCTTTGCAGTTCTTTCTGTAATTCTTTAATTTCTTTATTGTACTTATTTAAAGGTTCACTTAAATCTGTTCCACTGTTTTGACATCCTAACCATTGTAGTATCTGTAGCATATATTGAATTAAAGCTTTAATAACATTTGTCTTTATTTAGTGGGAAGTATATACTAAGGAGCCTGCTGCCTTTTAATTTTTTTCCACAAACAGCTTAACCTTGCATAAAGCATTAACCCTTTCTCCTAACATTCTGCTTGATTAAAATTTTACAAAGCAATGGACATTTTGGGGATTATGAGACTAAGTGCTCGTCCCTAAAATTAGAAATACAGAAATCATTAGCAGGAATACTAGGATGCTCCAGCTTTCTTATGCAGAGTGTAGTTCCCAACAAACCTAAAACCACCAAGAGGACTACAGCTGTCCTTCTCATGCCTGGCTGAGACAGACCTTCTGCTGTGACCTTGTCAGCCAGCCGAAGTTGCCTTGGCCTTGCCACTGACTGAAAGTGAAAGGATGGAAAAAGATATTCCATGCTAACAAAAACCAAAAAAGAGCTGGTGTAGCCATCCTAATATCAGACAAAATAAACTTTAACTCAAAAACAGTTAAAGACAAAAAGAAAGGCACATGTAATGATTAAGAGATTAATTCAACAGAAGATGTAACTATTATAAATGTATATTCACCAAATTACAGGGTACCTGGCTATTTAAAAGAAATGTTGAGAAATCTAAAGGCAAACATAGAATCAAATACAATAGTAGTAGGGGACTTCAATACACCACTTTCAGCAATGGACAGATTAATCAGACAAAATCAGCAAGGAAACAATAGCATTAATCAACACTATAGACCAAATGGACTTAACAGATATCTACAGAACTTTCCATCCTACAGTTGCAGAACAGACATTCTTCTAGGCAGTGCATGGAACTTTCTCTAGGATTGACCACATACTAGGCCATAAAGCAAGTCTCAGCAAATTAAAAAAAAATAAAATCATACCATGCATCTTCTTGGACCACAGCAGAAATCAGCAACTCAGGAATCTCTAGAGCATATGCAAACACATGGGGACTGAATAATATGCTCCTGAATGAACAGTGGGTCACTGAAGAAATCAGAAGAGAAATCAAAAAATTTCTAGAAACAAATAAAGATGACAATACAACACATCTAAACTTAATGGGATACAGCAAAAGCAGTGTTAAGAGCAAAGTTTATAGCAATAGATGCCAACATCAAGAAATTGGAAAGACACTAAATAAATGAGCTATCAATGCCATCTCAAGGATTTAGAAAAACAAAAGGAAACCAAACCAAAAACTAGTAGGAGAAATGAAATAATTGAAATTAGAGAAATATGAATTGAACAAAATTGAAACAAAAAATAATACAAATGATCAGCAAAATAAAGAGCTGGTTTCTGAAAAATAAACAAAATTGACATACCATTAGCACAAATAACAAAAAAAAAAAAGGAGAGAGAAGACCCAAATCAATAAGAATAGAGATGAAAAAGTAAATATAGGAGCCAGCACTGTGGTGCAGTGGGTTAAAGCCCCAGCCTGCAGTGCCAGCATCCCAAATGGGTGCAGGTTTGTGTCCTGGGTGTTCCTCTTCTAGTCCAGCTCTCTTCTATTGCCTGGGAAAGCAGTGGAAGATGGCCCAAGTCCTTGGGTCTCTTCACCCATGTGGGGGACCTGGAGGAGGCTCCTGAATCCTGGCTTCGGATCAGCTCAGCTCTGGCCATAGCAGTCATTTGGGGAGTGAACCAACAGAATGGAAGACCTTTCTTTCTCTCTCTGACTCTACCTCTCTCTCTGTAACTCTGTATTTCAAATAAATAAAATAAATCTTTAAAAAAAAAAAAGTAAATATAACAACAGACACCACAGACATACAAAGAATCATCAGAAATTACTATAAAGAACTGTATGCCACAAACCAGGAAACCAAGAAGAAATGGATAGATTCCTGGACACATACAACCCAACTAAATTGAGCCAAGAAGACACAGAAAACCTAAACAGACCAATAACCAAGATGGAAATTGAATCAGTAATAAAGACTCTCCCAACAAACAAAAGTCCGGGACCAGATGGCTTCATTGCTGGTTTCCACCAGACATTTAAAGAACTAACTCCAATTCTTCTTAAGCTATTCAAAACATCTGAAAGGGAGGGAATCCTCCCAAATTTGTTCTATGAAGGTTTAATTCCTAAACCTCAAAAAGATGCAACTGAGAAAGAGAACTACAGACCAATTTCCCTGATGAATATAGTTGCAAAACTCCTCAACAAAAATCTAGCCAATCAAATCCAACAACACATCAGAAAGATCATTCAACTGGACAAAGTGGGATTTATCCCTGATATGCAGGGATGGTTCAACATTGGCAAGTCAATCAATGTGATACATCACAATAACAAACTGAAGAACAAAAACCATATGATTATCTCAATTGATACAGCGAAAGCATTTGATAAAATATAACACCCTTTCATGACAGAAATTCTAAGCAAATTGGTTATAGAAAGAACATTCCAAAAAAAAAAAAAAAAAAAAAGAAGGAAGGACAGACATTCCTTTTTTTTTTTTTTATTTTTATTTTTTTATTTTTTTACAGGCAGAGTGGACAGTGAGAGAGAGAGACAGAGAGAAAGGTCTTCCTTTGCCGTTGGTTCACCCTCCAATGGCCGCCGTGGACGGCGTGCTGCGGCCGGCGCACCGCGCTCGTCCGATGGCAGGAGCCAGGAGCCAGGTGCTTTTCCTGGTCTCCCCATGGGGTGCAGGGCCCTAGCACCTGGGCCATCCTCCACTGCACTCCTGGGCCACAGCAGAGGGCTGGCCTGGAAGAGGAGCAACCGGGACAGAATCCGGTGCCCCGACCGGGACTAGAACCCGGTGTGCTGGCGCCTCAAGGCGGAGGATTAGCCTGTTGAGCCATGGCGCCGGCCAGGACAGACATTCCTAAACACAATCAAGACCACTTATGACAAACCCACGGCCAGCATCCTATTGAATGAGGAAAAGTTGGAAGTATTTCCCACTGAAATCCAGAACCGGACAAGAATGTCCACTATCACTACTGCTATTCAGTATAGCCAGAGCCATTAGGCAAGAAAGAAATCAAAGGGATACAAATTGGGAAAGAAGAAGTAAAGATATCCCTATTTACAGATGACATGATTCTATATATAGGGGATCCAAAAGACTCTACTAACAGACTATTGTAACTCATAGAAAAGTTTGGTAAATTCCCAGGATATAAAGTCAATACACAAAATTCAACAGCTTTTTTATACACAGACAATGCCATGGCTGAGAAATAACTTCTAAGATCAATCCCATTCACAATATCTACAAAAACAAATCAAATACACTGGAATAAATTTAACCAAAAATGTCAAAGATCTCTACGATGAGAATAACAAAACATTGGCTGGTGTTGCGGCTCAATAGGCTAATCCTCCACCGGCGGCACCAGGTTCTAGTCCTGGTTGGGGCACCGGATCCTGTCCTGGTTGCTCCTCTTCCAGTCCAGCTCTCTGCTGTGGCCCGGGAGTGCAATGGAGGATGGCCCAAGTGCTTGGGCCCTGCACCAGCAGCCATTGGGGGTGAACCAATGGAAAAGGAAGACCTTTCTCTCTGTTTCTCTCTCTCACTGTCCACTCTGCCTGTCAAAAAAGAATAACAAAACATTAAAGAAAGAAATAGAGGGAGCCGGCGCCATGGCTCAACAAGCTAATCCTCCGCCTTGCGGCACCGGCACACCAGGTTCTAGTCCCGGTCAGGGCACTGGATTCTGTCCCGGTTGCCCCTCTTCCAGGCCAGCTCTCTGCTATGGCCCAGGAGTGAAGTGGAGGATGGCCCAAGTGCTTGGGCCCTGCATCCCATGGAGACCAGGAGAAGCACCTGGCTCCTGCCATTGGATCAGCGCAGTGCACCAGCCACAGCGTGCCAGCCACGGCGGCCATTGGAGGGTGAACCAACGGCAAAAGGAAGACCTTTTTCTCTGTCTCTCTCTCTCACTGTCCACTCTGCCTGTCAAAAAAAAATTTAAAAAAAAAGAAATAGAGGAAGATAAAAAATGGAAAAATCTTCCATGTTCATGGATTAGAAGAATCAATATCATCAAAATGTCCATCCAAAAGCAATTTACAGATTCAGTGCAATACCAGTCAAAATACTAAATGGAATTATTCTCAGATGCAGAAAAAATGATGTTGAAATTCATATGAAAACACAGGAGACCCAGAATAGCTAAAACAATCTTATACAAAAAAAAAAAAAAGAAAGAAAGAAAGAAAAAAAGCTGGAGGCATCACAATACCAGATTTCAAGACAAACTACAGGGAGTTATAATCAAAACAGCCTGGTACTGGTACAGAAATAGATGGATAGACTAATGGAACAGAATAGAAATGCAAGAAATCAATCCAAGCATCTACAACCAACTTATATTTGCCCAAGGAGCTAAAACTCATCCCTGGACAGGGCAGTCTCTTCAACAAATGGTTCTGGGAAAGCTGGATTTTCACATGCAGAAGTATAAAGCAAGAACCTTTCTTTACACCTTGTATAAAAATCCACCCAAAATGGATTAAAGACCTAAATCTATGACCCAACACCATCAAATTATTAGAGAATGTTGGAGAAATCCTCCAACTTGGGCAAAGCCTTCTTGGAAAAGACCCCAGAAGCATAAGCAATCAAAGCCTAAATTCACAAATGGGATTACATCAAACTGAGAAGGTTCTGTACTATGAAGAAACACTCAGGAAAGTAAAGAGGCAATCGACAGAATTGAAGAAATTATTTGTAAACTATTCAACTGATGAAGGGTTAATAACCAGAATATATTAAGAGATGTAGAAACTCAACAACAAAACAGACATCCTAGTAAAGAAATGGGCAAAGGACTTAAATAGACATTTTTCAAAATAGAAAATCCAAAAGGCCAACAGACACATGAAAAAATGTTTAGGATCACTAGTCATCACGGAAATGCAAATCAAAACCATAGTGAATAGGCTAATCCTCCGCGCTGGCACACCAGGTTCTAGTCCCTGTCAGGGCACCGGATTCTGTCCCAGTTGCCCCTCTTCCAGGCCAGCTCTCTGCTATGGCCCAGGAGTGCAGTGGAGGATGGCCCAAGTGTTTGGGCCCTGCACCAGCATGGGAGACCAGGAGAAGCACCTGGCTCCTGCCATCAGATGAGCGCGGTGCGCCGGCCGCAGTGCGCCGGCCGCGGCGGCCATTGGAGGGTGAACCAATGGCAAAAGGAAGACCTTTCTCTCTGTCTCTCTCTCTCTCACTATCCACTCTGCCTGTCAACAAAATTTTTAAAAAATTAAAAAAAAACATAGTGAGGTCTTACCTCACCCTAGTTAGAATGGCTTTCACACAGAAATCAACAAACAACAAATGCTGGTGAGGATGTAGGGTAAAAGGTACCCTGAAATCCACTGTTGGTGGGAATGTAAACTGGTAAAGCCACTATGGAAGACAGTATGGAGATACTTCAAAAGTCTGAATATAGACCAGCATATGCCCCAGCCATCCCACTGCTGGGAATTCACCCAAGGGAAATGAAATCAGCATATGAAAGATTTATCCGTACTCCATGTTTACTGCAGCTCAATTCACAATAGCTAAGACATGGAATAAACCCAAATCTCGTCATCTGAAACCTGGATTAAGAAACTATGGGATATGAACACTAAGGAACACTATACAGATGTAAAAAAAGAAAAAAGAAATCTGGTCATTTACAACAACAAATTGGATGAATCTGGAAAACATCATATTTAATTAAATAAGCCAGTCCCAAAGGGACAAATACCACATGTTCTCCCTGATCTGTGATAACTAATAGAGCACCTAAAAGGCAATCTGTAAAAGTGAAATTGACAATTTGAGAAGCAATGACTTGAACAGCCCTTGTCTTGACTGTTGAGGAAGTTTTTTTAAAATACTATTTGTTGAACTCTTTAATTAACATAGAGTTAAACATATATATAAAGTCAATTGAAAATAGATCTCAGTAAAAAATAAGAGTGGAAATAAGAAAGGGAGGAGGAAGAGGGGTTATGAGTATAGGTGGGAGGGTGAGCATGGTGGGATGAATCACCATGTTCCAAAAGTTGTAAATATGAAGTGTATGAAGTTTGTAACTGTAAAGAAGTATAGTTCTAGGCCGGCGCCGTGGCTCAACAGGCTAATCCTCCGCCTTGCGGCGCCGGCACACCGGGTTCTAGTCCCGGTCGGGGCACCGGATTCTGTCCCGGTTGCCCCTCTTCCAGGCCAGCTCTCTGCTGTGACCCGGGAGTGCAGTGGAGGATGGCCCAAGTGCTTGGGCCCTGCACCCCATGGGAGACCAGGAGAAGCACCTGGCACCTGGCTCCTGCCATCGGATGAGCGCGGTGCGCCGGCCGCAGCGCGCCAACCGCGGCAGCCATTGGAGGGTGAACCAACGGCAAAGGAAGACCTTTCTCTCTGTCTCTCTCTCTCACTGTCCACTCTGCCTGTCAAAAAAAAAAAAAAAAAAGAAGAAGTATAGTTCTGCAAACATTCTTACAGACTTACTTCTAAGGGTACATTTTAAAAACTTGCCATGGACCCCAAATCCCCTTAAGCTGGGTGGTAAAAGTACCATCTTACGTGTTAAAGTGATCATATGGATAGGATTAAGGGTCTGGTAATAACAACAGATAGAATTAAAAAGGAGTGAATTCTCCAACATGGGAAGCAATCCACACAGCAGACTCATAGAATGACAACCACTTTAAATAGCATTCCAACCTCAGAATCAGTAGTTAACACATTCTGGTCTGGCTGAAAAGCCCACAAGAACATTTCAGGCATGGAAAGCCAAGGCATGGGGCAAAAAATGTCCTACATGAAGGATCTCAGTGGGTGAGACCCCAGTGGAAAGAAGTGGTCATCAAAGGAGGTACTTTTCTCTGAAGGGAAGAGAGAACTTCCATAGTATTCTCTACATACTGATGGAGTTTGTGGATTCAAAAGTCTTCCATAGCCTAGGTAGCTCATGTCAAGAGCCTTGGGTGATCACTAACATCATATATAAGAGTGTTAATTGTTACAGTAACACTACTCCCATGCAGGACCTCTGTCCTCAGAGTTGTTATTATAACTATGTCTAAGTGCTCCCAAAATATGTATCATTCTTAGATGCTTCATTAAAGTTAATTAAGTTTCTTAAAAAAAAAACAAGAAATAAAGAAAAAGAATTAACTGTGAGATATAATGACTTTGAATAGCACTTGTCTTGACTGTTGAGGAACAGGGTTTTTTAAAATTTTGTTTTGTTTTGTTGCTTTTTTTTTTAACCCAGCAAATTGTTTAACTCTTTACTTAGTATAGGATTGGTATTCTGTGTAAAAAGTTAATTGAAAATGGATCTTAGTGAAGAATGTGACTGGGAATGGGAGAGGGACAAGGAGGAGGGGTGGAAGAGTTGGTGGGAGTATGGGTATGGCGGGAACATTCACTATATTCCTAAAATCATATTTATGAAATGCATGAAGTCTATATTTCTTAAATAAAAATTTTCTTTAGGGGAAAAATTAAAAAACAAAAATACATTTAAAAATATTAAAAAGATTCAATAATGTGTTCCTGGATTATCAATGAAATGATTATCCTTAATTCCCTCATATTCTGAGAGAGAAAGGGAAGTATGAGGTATACACAAAGGTTTTCAATTTAAGATCACCCATCACTGAACCATACATGGATAAGCAGAGTCAACCAAGTTCTTCATCTGACGTCTTTTCCTTGTATTAGACAAGGGCAATGGCAGGCCAATTACGGTTTTTATGAGAGAACTTTGGAAAAATAACTTCCTGGAAACCTTTTAAATATAACAACACTTTTAAAATTGTAATGATATTCTAATGATAGCAAGTACTAGACAAGGTAATGCAATCAAGTGCCAAAAATGGACATCTCTAGAGCCAAAAATAATGTATTTTTAATTAGATTTTTTTACTTTTTTCTACAATTTTTGTTTTACTTAGTAAAATTTATGAAACTTTAACAAAGATTTGTAAACCTTGGGAAGACATTATTCATTTACAATGTTCATAATATAGAATGCATTATAATTTTCATGATGTTATGTTTATATTATATATAATAATTCTACTTCATTGCTACTGCCTCATGTTTGTTTCTGTTTTTACCAACTGAACAGAAGTAAAAGGATAGAGATTTGAGACACGAAAAACCATTATCTCCTAAGGTCTTGGTTTTCTTATCCCATTCCCTAATCTCCCAAATAAGCACTTCTAAAAATATCTTATTAACATAAGAGCCCATTAAAGGGATGGGTCCCTACCCACCCCTGTTGATAATTAGAGCTACAAGCCATTTGGTCAGCCAAATCTTGACAAAGAGTCTGTTTGAGTTTAGTAAAATTGCATATACAGAATTAACCCGCTATAATGATGAAGACATAATATATAAATCCAGAAAATTTTCTTGTTAGAAGTAGTCAATATTTGCCCAAACCAAAACAAAACTGAACTAAACAAAAAATTGCCACTTGAGGTATCTTCCATTACTAAAGAAAAATCTGCTTTCTTGGTATAATTGAGAAAATTATTTGAAGGTACTACATGATCACAATAAACATAAATCCATTTATCACTGTAATGTTTCAGATTTTATGTAGAATCGAATACTTAATTATTCTGCCTAACAAAAGTTACTGTGGCTAAAAACAAAATGACACAAGTGTGTATTACCTGGCATAACACCTGGCTATCCCACGATATCTGTGTTCAATCCCAGTGTTTTTTCCTCATTATTTCAATAAGACTATGTAATTGTAATAGTCAAGATATTACTTGAAAGCTACTCAAGAATAATCAGATTTGTCCAACTAGGTTATAAGGTTTATAAGGTGATGGTGTCTAGCTTCCAGGGAGATTGCACACCATTTTTATGATCACTAAGAACTAATATTTGACTTATAAATTCTAATTTCATCTTTTGTACTTTGAGAAAAGAGATTAACAATCTTATCCACATCAAGATGCTTGTTTTCAAGAATTGATTCCATCTCTTTGAAGAGTTCTGTCTCCAGTTTCCTCATGTTGTCCAACAATGTTTTGCCTTTTTCCTGAAAAATTAAAAATATATTTATAAATACATACACAAGAAAAACCAAATTCCAAATCAACTCTACAGAAAAGTTTTTTTATTCTGAGTTCTGCTTCAGGCTTGGTTCCCCTCTATTCTTTAGCTTTAGAAGGAATAAATTTTTTTTTATTTGAAAGAGTTACACAGAGAGAGGAGAGGCAGAGAGAGAAAGAGAGGTCTTCCATCTGATGATTAACTCATTAACTGGCCGCAGTGTCTGGAGTTGAGCCGATCCGAAGCCAGGAGCCAGGAGCTTCCTTATGGGTATCCTACATGGGTGCAGGGGCCCAAGGACCCAGGCCATTCTCCACTACCATCCCAGGCCATAGCAGAGAGCTGGATCGGAAGAGCAGCCAGGATCAGAACTGGCGCCCACTGGTGCCTCAGGCTAGGGCGTTAACCCACTGCACCACAGCGCTGGCCCCAGGAATAAAATTCTTTTAGGCCAGTGTTGTGGCACAGTGCCTGTGATGCTGGATCCCATATCTGGGCACTGGTTTGAGTCCCAGTTGCTCTGCTTCTGACCCAGCTCCCAGCTAATATGCCTGAGAAGGCAGTGGAAAATGGCCCAAGTACTTGGATCCCATGTGGGAGATCCCATGTGGGAGACCAGATGGAGTTCCAATTCCCAGCTTCGGCTTGGACCAAACCAAACCATCACAGCTGTTTGAGGAATAAACTGCAAGTGGATGATCTCTCTCTCTCTGTCACTCTTTCAAGAAAATGAAATAAATCTTAAGAAAGAGAGAGAGAGAGGAGGAGGAGGAGGAGGAGGAGGAGGCAAGGGAGGAGGAGGCAAGGGAGAGGGAGGAGGGAGGGAGGAGGGGGAGGGTGAGGGGGAGGAGGGGGCGAGGGAGAGGGAGGAGAAAGGGGCCAGCGCTGTGGTTAAAGCCCTGGCCTGAAGCGCCGGTATCCCATATGGCTGCTGGTTCTCTGCCTCTCCTCTCTCTGTATAACTCTTTCAAATAAATAAATAAATCTTAAGGGGAAAAAAAAAGGAAAAAGAGAATAAAATTCTTTGGGAAAAAATTTATCGCTCTAGATTGAGCTAATGCGTTATACCAAGGTATTATTTTATTTTTTTAAAGAATTATTTTAGTTATTTGAAAGAGTTAGAGAGAGAGGTAGAGCAGCTTCCTGCAGTGCCAGCATCCCATATGGGCACTGGTTCGAGTCCTGGCTGCTCCACTTCCGATTCAGCTCTCTGCTATGGTCTGGGAAAGCAGTAGAAGATGGCCCAAGTCCTTGGGCCCCTGCATCTGCGTGGGAGACCTGGAAGAAGCTCCTGGCTTTGGATCCGCCAGCTCTGGCCATTGCGGCCATCTGGGAAGTGAACCAACAGATAGAAGATCTCTCTCTCTCTCTCTCTCTCTCTCTGCCTCTGCCTCTCTGTAATTCTGCCTTTCAAATAAATAAATAAATCTTAAAAAACAATATTATGTTGGGGCCAGCATTGTGGTATAACAGGTAAAGCTGCTGCCTGTGATGCTGGCTGGCATCCCACATGGGCTCCAGTTTGAGAACCAGCTGGGCCACTTTCAATCCAGCTCTCTGCTAATGAGCTTGGGAAAGCAGCAGAAGATGGCCCAAATCCTTGGGCCTCTGCACCCATGTGGGCCCAGGCCCAGCCCCAGCCCCAGCCCCAGCATTGCAACCATCTGGGGAGTGAACCAGTGGATAAAAGATCGATCTATCTCTCTTTGTCTCTCCCTCTCTCTCTGCAATTCTGCCTTTTAAATAAATTAATAAATCTTTTAAAAAGAATATTATGTGAGAGAATAGGTTAACTGCCATTTACAGATTGTAATTTTGGGTGTGGCATATATACTATGCAAGTTACTTTAACTCTTCTGTTCTCAGATTCCTTATAAAATCATCATGCAGGTTAAATGAAATAATTCCTATAAAAATACAATGTGACAAGCATTTAGCCTAGTGGTGAAGATACCAGTTAACATGTCAATGTCCCACATCTAAGTGCCCAGGTTTAACACCCAGCAACTCTTAATTCTAGCTTCCTGCTAAGGCAGATCCTAAAAGGCAGTGATGAAGGCTCAAGTAATTGGGTTCCTACCAGCCATGTGGGAGACCTGAATTGAGTCCCTAGTTCCCAGCTTCAACCTAGCCTAGTCTTGGATGCTGCTGGCATTTGCGGGGTAAGCCAGAAAATGGGAGCTCATTCTCTTTGTCTTTCTGTCTCTCCAAAAAATTAATTAATAAATAAATAAATAATAAAAGTACTATGGTACTTGGGTGTATAACTGTTATATTACTTATATCCTTAATATACTAAATTTCTCTAAAAGAGTCATAACACTTGCATTATTAACCAAAGGCAAAAAATAAAGCTCTATTAGTCTAAGCTTCTAAAATATTTTCAAATTTGTTTTTTATATGAAGGAAGGAAAGTTAACACTCTGAAGTACAATAAATGGACTGAATCAAACTTTATCCTAAACGATACAACAAAGAATTTAATCTAATCATACCTTATTATTGTCTATTATTTCCAATGCCTGTTGATGTTTTTGGTAGAGTGGGTGTCTTCTGTCAGGCTTACTCTTAAAGTGTGGCTTCTTTTTCACTGGATCTTCAAGTTCAAATGTGGGTGAACTGGTATCCAATAGTTGTGAAATATGTGGCACAAATATGAAAGGCTTGAACACAGATCTAGAAGAAACAGTCTTTATTAAATTGCCATGTCAATATATTTTATAATATTTAGCATTATTTAAGGCTTCTAAGATTTGCTATAGTTAGCAGTTTCTATTAATGATGCTATACACTAATGGCTCCTGTCATACTGGTTACACTTATGCTTGTCTTCCTTGGGATATGCTTTGGAACTTTATACAGCCTTATATTCCAGTGAACTTAACAGAGGGCCTGACACATAAACAATGTCAGTGAAGTAATAATTTATCATGTCACACTTCAGCCTCCACAGTTAGCGGGTCATCTTCAACGTCAGAGATTGATGTTTGGACTTGGGATGAAAATCATTACCAGTGTTAATAAGGTTCTATTCGATTTTCTTGAAAATATCTTTAATAATATGAAATACTATATCACTAAGAAACAGTAAATGTAAACTTATTTCTAAATGTGATATGCATTGAATTTTGTGAAAGATACTAATGACTTACATCAAGATAATGTTTAAAATCCTAATTATGGTTTGAACTACTAATATTTTAGGTTTATCATGTTTGGGTTTTTAAATATGAATGTATAAGTAAATCCAACAGAATGATATCATATAACCTTTTTTTACTGTTACTAATCATCTAAGGCTTTAATATCTAAAATCTGAGTAAGAAAACCTATTTATTTTCTTGACAATGTTAGACATTTGTGAGAAGAAGGAACGGGGATAACTATAAGAAACTATTAAAATTTTTCCCATAAAAAATGAGAACTGTTATGCACATAAGGAAATTGCAGAGTAAAACCTTTACAGAAAATACATAAAAAATTTGTATAACAAAAATTTAGCTTGACAAGGTCATCAACATACTAATGATTCTACTTTATCCCTTGCTTGTTTGTACTTTACCTATCAGGGTCAGGAGTTCCTGTAAAGAAGTGAATACAAGGAAGGCCGGGGTCTTGAGGTAAAACAGAAACCATGCTCGCAGTGGTCATGAATTCACCCTCCATATTAATGCCACTTGGTTTATCTCGGAGAATCTCCATCATCGTTTCAAAAGTTATATTTCCTAGAGAAAATAATTTTAAGAACCATCAAATATGTATGCATATGCAGATGCCTTACAAATAGTTGTTTTTTTCTCTACTGTTAATATATAATGTGTGATATTGGTCTTGGTATAAATGAAATAAGATTCAAACTTAGTATCAATTATAGTGAAACTTACTCCACTGTCATAGTAAGATTTAAAAATATATATATATATATATACATATATATATATATATAAAATATGCAGTCTCAAGACCACTGTAGCAGATAAAAAAAAATCTTCCTAAGGAGAAGGAACCACTATTACAATAATATGGGGCTAGTATTGTGGGATAATGGGATAAGAAAATGTCTGCAATGCAGGCATCCCAGATGGGCCCCAGTTCAAGTACCAGTTGTTCTACTTCTGATCCAGTTCCCTGCTAATGTGCCTGGAAAGCAGATGGCCCAAGTACTTAGGCCCCTGCCACCCATGGCTCCTGGCTCCTGGCTTTGGCCTGGCCCAACCCTGGCTATTGCGGCCATTTGGGGAGTGAATCAGCAGATGGAAGACATATCTCTCTCTATCTCTTTGTAACTGCATTTTAAAACAAATAAATAAATATTTTTTAAAAACTTCTGGGGCCGGAGCTGTGGCGCAGTGGGTTAACGCCCTGGCCTGAAGCGCCGGCATCCCATATGGGTGTCGATTCAAGACCTGGCTGCTCCACTTCCGATCCAGCTCTCTGTTATGGCTTGGGAAAACAGCAGAAGATGGCCCAAGTCCTTGGGCCCCTGCACCCACGTGGGAGACTCGGAAGAAGCTCTGGCTCCCACATTCGGATCGGCGCAGCTCCAGCCATTGGAGTAAACCATCAGATGGAAGACCTCTCTCTCTGCCTCTCCTTCTCTGTATAACTCTGACTTTCAAATAAATAAATAAATCTTAAAAAAAAAAAAAACTTCTAAGGCATATGGAATTAATGATTAACTGAGTTTATCAATAATTATTATCAAAATCTATTTGTTTTGGGAGCCAAATATTAAGACAATATTGTGCTTAGTTTCCAATCTTACACACGATATTCTTTATAAAATAACACATTAGGAGCCAGCATTGTGGCAAAGTAGGTACAGTCCCTGGTTGTGATGTGGGCATCCCATATGGGCACTGACTCATGTCCTGACTGATCCACTTACAGTCCAACTCCCTGCTAATGGCCTAGGTAATGAAGTGGAAGATGGCCAAAGTACTTGGGACCCTACCAATCCACGTGGGAGACCTGGAATAAGTTTCTGGCTGCTGGCTTTGGCCTGGCCTGGCCTGGCCCGGCCCCAGCCGTTGTGGCCATCTGGAGTGAACCAGCAGATGGAAGAGCTCTCTGTCCCTCCCTCTCTTTCCATAACTCTTTCAAAATAAATAAATCTTTAAAAAATAACATTATTTTCCTATAATAATTTCTGTGCCTGACATCAATAACCTTACATGAGAGTATAAATTGTAAGCTGAGCAGGAATGAAGAAGACAAAAACAGAGTATGGGTTAATGGAATTTGAATGTGCACAATTCAGATGGACTAATTTAAGAAAAGTTTAAATATGTGGGCTCGTCCTGCGAGGCCCACACTGTTCGGATGGTGGGGCCATGGCTAACAAGAAACACCAGAGATAGTTTCAGTGAATATATCTGTTTATTAACAGTTGGCTACAAGCTTTTACAGGGCAGGCATAGGGGAGTAGCTAGCTCAGGGTAGCAACACTAATTCTTTTTTTTTTTTTTGGTCAGGCAGAGTTAGACAGTGAGAGAGAGACCGAGAGAAAGGTCTTCCTTCCATTGGTTCACCCCCCAAACAGCTGGTACAGCAGGTGCACTGCGCCAATCTGAAGCCAGGAGTCAGGTGCTTCCTCCTGGTCGCCCATGTAGATGCAGGGCCCAAGCACTTGGCCCATCCTCCACTGCATCCCCGGGCCACAGCAGAGAGCTGGACTGGAAGAGGAGCAACTGGGACAGAACTGGTGCCCAACCGGGACTAGAACCCGGAGTGCCGGCACTGCAGATGGAGGATTAGCCTAGTGAGCCGCGGCTCCGGCATAACACTATAGGATAAAGTAGATACTGGCACCGCTATGCTTTTCCAGGGAGGAAGCACCTGGCTCCTGGCTTTGGATTGGCGCAGTGTGCCGGCTGTGGCGACCATTTTGGGGGTGAACCAACAGAGCAAGGACCTTTCTCTCTGTCTCTCTCTCACTGTCTAACTCTGCCTGTCAAATAAAAATAAAAACAAAAACAAATACAGATAGATATCTGTGAATATAAATAAGTAAAAATAACCTGATCCAATTTCAACTGAAGTTACAACAGTTAATTCAATGAGGATCTTTCCAGAAAAGTTTCAGTATAGGTTTAAAAGCTTTCTTTTGACTAGATACAAGAAATATTTTTTAAAGATTATATTTATTTATTGGAAGGCAGAGTTACAGAGAGAGAGAGGGAGAGGCAGAGAGAGTGAGAGGGAGAGCTCTTCTGTCTGCTGGTTCAATCCCCAAATGGCCACTATGCCCAGGCCAAAGCCAGAAGCTTCTTCCTGGTCTCCCACATGGTTGGCAGGGACTGAAATACTTGGGCCATCTTCCACTGCTTTCCCAGGGCATTAGCAGGGGCTGGATAGAAAGTAGAGCAGCTGGGACTCGAACTGGCGCCCATATGGGATGCCAGTGTCAGAGGCAGCAGCTTAACTTGTTGTGCCCTAAGAAATTCGTATTATCAAAAGAAAAATGGCTCTAGGAAAAAGCCACTTGAAATAACACACTTAAAACCAAATGAGAGGGGCATAGTAGGCACCAGCATATGGTGCTGCTCTACTTCCAATCCAGCTTTTTGTATGGCTTGGGAAAGCAGTAGAAGATGGCCCAAGTGCTTGGGCCCCTACACCCGCATGGGAGACCTGGAGGAGGTTCCTGGCTTCTGGCTTCAGATCAGCCCAGCTCTGGCCATTGCAGACATTTGGGAGTGAATCAGCAGATAGAAGACCTCTCTCTTTCTTTCCCTCTCTATCTGTAACTCTGTCCCCCAAATAAATATTAAAAAAAAGAGAAAGAGAGAAAGAAGGTGGGAAGTTGTATAAATTCCCATCTGATGGGCTCCATTCTCCAAAAAAAAAAAAAAAAAAGGAATCACAATGTCATGGTAAATAGCAGAGTTTATAAAAGGATTGAGTTTTTAACATGAAATGAAAATATTACAGAAATAAGTTTATATAAGTTTATAGCTAATAAGGCTGGTTTTTAAGTTTATTTCTTTTTATTCACTTGAAAAGCAGAGCAACAAAGAGAGGAATAGATCTTTCATCTGCTGATTCCCTCAGATGCCTTTAACAGCCAGGGTAGGGCCCTGCAAAAGCCCGGATCAGAACTCCAGCTGGGACTCCTATGTCAGTGGGAGGGACCCAAGTACTTAAGCCATCATCTGCTGCTTCCCAGGGTATGCATTAGCAGGAAGCTGGACTGGAAGTAGAGGCAGGACTTAATCTCAGACACTCTGATATGGGACATGGACATCCCAAGTGATGGCTTAACCCACTGAGCCACAATGCCTAACCCTGTAGTTAATAAAATTTAAGTTAAAATTTAAATATGCTAATTATTAGAACAAAGAATGAGTGAGGTAGAAGCCAGTGCTGTGGCTTAGTAGATTAAGCTTCTGCTGGCAGCGCCAGCATCCGGTATGGGCACCAGTTTGTGTCCCAGCTGTTCCACTTCAGTCCAACTCACTGCTGATGGCTTGGGAAAGCAGTGAAAGGCAGCCCAAGTGCTTGGGCCCCTGCACCCCAGTGGGAGCCAGGAAGAAGCTCCCGGCTCCTGGTTTTGGATCCTCCCAGCTCTAGCAGTTGTGACATTCGGGGAATGAAACATCGTATGGACGACCTCTTTCTGTCTCTCCCTCTCTCCGTCAGTAACTCTACCTCTCAAGTAAATAAATAAATCTTTTAAAAAATGATATAATTTTTCAACAAAGTTTTAAGAAAATACAACTGGCCGGCGCTGTGGCTCACTAGGCTAATCCTCTACCTTGTGGCGCCACCACACTGGGTTCTAGTCCCGATCAGGGCGCCAGATTCTGTCCCGGTTGCCCCTCTTCCAGGCCAGCTCTCTGCTGTGGCCAGGGAGTGCAGTGGAGGATGGCCCAAGTGCTTGGGCCCTGCACCCCATGGGAGACCAGGAGAAGCACCTGGCCCTTGGCTTCGGATGAGCGTGGTGCGCCGGCCGCAGCGCACCAGCCGTGGCAGCCATTGGAGGGTGAACCAATGGCAAAGGAAGACCTTTCTCTCTGTCTCTCTCTCATTGTCCACTCTGCCTGTCAAAAAATAAAAATAAAAAAATAAAAGAAAGAAGAAAAGAAAATACAACTCTACTTAACTACTGCAACATCATAATTTTTGCAAAAATATCTGAAGACCTAGTTAAGTTTCTCAAGTCTCTCCCTTAATATTTTAATACTCAAATCATTTTCCTATCATGTACTTAGTCATGCTATGAGTTTTGTCTTCAGTGTTACTTTGACTTCTTGAAATTATGCATCTTTTATAAGATTTTCAGTTTGCATTTTATTTTTACTGTGTTGTTGAATACTTAATAACCATTAAGGGGCTGACCAGCAAAATGCTTACATTAAAAGTCAATGAAAGTGCTAAGTGAGGCGGCCAGCACTGTGGCACAGCAGATTAATCCTCTGCCTGCAGTGCTGGCATCCCATATGGGCACTGGTTCTAGTCCTGGCTGCTCCTCTTCCAGTCCAGCTCTCTGCTATGGTCTGGGGAAGCAGTAGAAGATGGCCTAAGTGCTTGGGCCCCTGCATCTGCATGGGAGACCCGGGAGAAACTCCTGGCTCCTGGCTTCAGGTCAGTGCAGCTCTGGCCATTGAGACCATTTGGGGAGTGAACCAAGGAAGGAGGACCTTTCTCTGTCTCTCTCTCTCACTGTTTGTAACTCTACCGCTCAAATAAATAAAATCTTTAAAAAAAAAAAAAAGTGCTAAGTGAGGAAAGATGTTTGAATGAGGTCTAATTTAAAGGTGGTTCATTAGTGATTTTTTTTTTTTTTTTGCTTCTCTATGTAACATCTGTAACTTTGAGCCATCATCTGCTGCTTCCCAGGCACATTAGCAGGGAATTGGATCATAAGGCAGAGTAGCCAGGATTCAAACCAACACACCAACATGGGATGTAGCGTGCAAAGCAGCAGCTTAATCCACTGCACCATAATGCCTGCTCCTACATGTTTTCTTCCACAAAGAATTAACAATCTTCTGCTAGACATATAGAATATAGATGGATTATCTTGATCCACTTGACTGGTCTACTCCTTGTTTGTACTCACTCCTAAGGAGTAGCCTTTCTGGGATGGCAACTGAAAGTATGGGGTATTTCCTAGGCTCCTTCTTAGTCCTCAAATCCAGTTTCTATTCCTAAGGTCTACAGAGTCCCTGCCTGGCTTTTAAGGTTTTAGTAGCTACTTCTGCTTACTTTCTCAGTGTCTCATCCTGCATATATGCTATGTAGAAGTCAGCAATTGCTTTAAGGAGAAAATGTGACACAGAAAGTCAGGATATTTTCAAAATGTAAATAGTTTTTTCTCAATCTCCTGGATCAAGGCTCCTCATGTCCTAGCTATTTTGGGTGTCCGGCCATGCCTTCAGATAGTGGGTTATTTTCCCTTTAGATCTTATCATTTTTTTCCTGGAAGGAGGTCGGTCTACACTTGCTCTTAGCCAAAAGGCCGAGAAGCAATGGAGGTCAGTCTAATACCAGCTACTCCTCCATAGCTACTTTTGTGTCTTTTTTTAAAGAATTTATTTATTTATTTGAGATGTAGTTAGAAAGAGAGGGAGAGAAAGGTCTTCCATCCACTGGTCCACTCCCCAAGTGGCTGCAATGGCCAGAGCTCGGCCCAACCGAAGCCAGGAGCTTCTTCTGGGTCTCCCATGCATATGCCGAGGTCCAAGCACTTGGGCCATCTTTCACTGCTTTCCCAGGCCATTAGCAGAGAGCTGAATCAGAAGAGGAGCAGCCAGGACACAAACCAGTGCCCAAATGGAATGCTGGCACTGCAGGTGGAGGTTTAGCCTACTACACTATACTGTCAGCCCCTACTTTTGTGCTTTTAATTACTCCACCCTACTAGTATGCCTCCCATTTATTAAATTATCAGTCTCTTTTTACCCTGAAGTATTAGTAACTTCTTAATAACACTAATGAATGTGGCAGATCTATATTATAATAAATACAATTTTTAAGAAAGACAACAGGGGCCAGTGCTGTGTTGTAGCAAGTACAGCTGTTGCCTGCAACACTGGCATTCCACTTGGGTGCTGGTTTGAGTCCCGGCTGCTCCACCTCTAACCCAGCTCCGTGCTAATGCAGCTGGGAAAACAGCAGAAGTAGCCTATGTCCTTGGGCCCCTGAACCCATGTGGGACACCGGGAAGAAGTTCCTGGTTCCTGGCTTTGGTCTGGCCTGGCCCAGCCCCAGCTATTGAGGCCATTTGGGGAGTGAACCAACAGATGGAAGACCTCTCTTTCTGCCTATTCCTCCCTCTCTCTCTCTCTCTCTCTCTCTCTCTCTCTCTCTCTGTAACTCTGCCTTTCAAATTAATAAAATAAATCTTTAAAAAAAATTAAAATAAATAAATAAAGACAACAAAAAACTTGAACCTATGCATTCAGATATGGGGCACTAGGTATCTTACCTGCTAGGCCAAAGGCCCACCCTTAACATGATTGTTTAAGTTTTTTTTTTTCCTCTCTTTCAAAATACTACTCTAATGACAGGAAAAGAACAAAAAAAAAATTTATAAAAACAAAGAGTTCATGAAAAGTACATGAAAAGCAAGAATATCTCCCCATTCTCATGATAATGTAAAGATAAAAGAAAAAGCTCATAGCAAGTCAACATTCTCTTACCCAGTTTCTCCACAATAGAGCCATGACTTTAAATTCAAGAAAAATAACTTACTGAATTTACAGATAAGTTACAGAAGGAATGTCTATTAATTCTGAAAAACATAGGAAGAAAAACAAATGGTGCAGCTAAAAAAAGACACTAATCTTTAAACTCAACAATAAAGGAAAAGCTTACTATCCACACCTATCAGGCATATAACTTCAGTACCCAGTGAGACTTAAAAATGATTTAAATCTGAATTCTTATAAATGGCAAGTTTTAATAAAAAACAGTGTAAGAACCGTAACACTGTGCTAATGCAGGTATTATAAAATGTTTTCTGTATTTGAAACCTACAATTCTCAAAATGAAAGGAGGATTTACATGATCTCTTGAGTAGGACAGCTGTAAGTAATCCACTAGAAGCATTGAATAAGTACGGAGACTGTAGTGGCAGGGTTCAGTAAAATAAATGCAAAACACAGGGTGCAATTTCATTGCAATTTAAACTAGTTATTTAAAATACACGAAGGAATATAGACACAATTTGGATATACATGTAGCACAGTTAATAGCTATCAAGGAGAATAGTTGGAAAGAAGAGAGGTAGGCTCTTCTATCTAGAAAAATCATGAGAAAAATTAACCATAATGCACTAGTAGGCAATTTTCTATAAAGCATTGGAAAGACATTTATTCTTTTGACAAAGCAGAAAAGGCTGGATTAACTGTACTTCATTCTTGGGGAAAAATGTTTCATGTCAGATGTATTCATTACTATAATCATATATGCATTTCAAATCTATGGTTCCATGGTTAAAATGACAAATTAATTATTAAGATGTGGTAGCTAATTAATTTATAATTGTTCTGTTTTCCTTCCTATTATCCAATTATCCTAAACCTTCAAATTCTTAACATTTTCCTTTCTCCCTATGCATCACTGTTTGTCATTTTTAAAAACTGATTTATTTTTGTTTATTTAAAAGGCAGAGAGACAGAGACACAGAGCTTCCATCTTCTAGTTCACTCTCCCAAATGCCTGCAAACAGGTAGAGCTAAGCCAAGCTGAAGCCAGGAGCCTAGAACTCAATCTGGGTCTCCAGTGTAGACAGCAGGGACCCAACTACTTGAGCCATCACCTGGTGCCTTCCCAGGGTGCAACCTGAAAGGAAGGTGGAATCAGAAGTGAAGCAGAAGGGTCAGCTCTGTGGCATAGTGGCAAAGCTGCCACCTGCAGTGCTAGCATCCCATATGGGTGCCGGTTCAGGTCCTGATCCTGCTCCATTTCCAATCCAGCTCTCTGCTGTGGCCTGGGAAAGCAGTGGAAGATGGCCCAAGTCCTTGGGCTCAGACTTGGGCCCCTGCACCTGTGTGGGAAACCCATAAGAAGTTCCTGGCTCCTGGCTTTGGATCAGCGCAGCTCTGGCTGTTGCAGCCATCTGGGGAGTGAACCAGCGGATGGAAGACTCTCTCTCTCTCTCTCTCTCTCTCTCTCTCTCTCTCTCCTCTCTCTCCTCTCTCTCCTCTCTCTCTCTCTCTCTGCCTCTGCCTCTCTGTAACTCTACCTTTCAAATAAATAAATAAAATAAATAAGGCTTTAAAAAAAAAAAAGAAGTGAAGCAGAGACTTGAACCCAGGCACTATGACATGGGACATGGGTGTTCCAAACAGAATCATACCACTGTGCCAAACTTTTGCATCTAGTCTTTGTTTTCTAAGAACATCTGCTACTTTTATTCGTTGGGTCTTTGAATTTATTGCCGGGGGAAAAAACTACACAACAGTGACCTCTGTGAAACCATCTACAAACTATAATGTAATTCAATGCAACTAACAAACATTTGTTAACTTATTCATTACTTATCAAGTGTATGACACTGAAGTGGGTGCTAAAAGATGAACAAGGACAAATAAAATCCAAATATTTTTAAGTTTCAGAGAAGATGAATAGCACACAGTTTATTTCATTTATAAAATGAAGATGATATGTACTTCATATGGTTACTTAAAGAAGACAATGTAAGTAAAGGGCCCTGGATAAACACGTGACAAGCAGCAAGTGTTCCTGCAACACTAGACCTGACCTACATAGTAATTCTAAATTTAAAACCCTTGGCATAGCATTAGTATAACCTTTTCTACATACCAGCCCACATGTTAAAAAAAGATAGTTTAAATGATCTATTTATAAAATTATAAACTAGCAATAAGAAACTTTATTAAAGGGGCCAGTGCTGTGGTGTATCGGGTAAAGCCACTGCCTATAGTGCCGGCATCCCATTTGGGTGCTGGTTCAAATCCTGGCTGTTCCACTTCTGATCCAGCTCTCTGCTATGGCCTGGGAAAGCAGAAGATGGCCCAAGTCCTTGGGCCCCTGCACGTGTGTGGGAGACCCAGAAGGAGCTCCGGCACCTAGCTTCAGATCTGCACAGCTCTAGCCATTGCGGCCAATTGAGGAGTGAACCAGCAGATGGAAGACCTCTCTCTCTCTCTCCCTTTCCTCTCTGTGTAACTCTGATTTTCAAATAAATAAATAAATCTTTTTTTAAAAAAAGAAACTTTATTAAAAACTTCAAATCATAAGACATTCTTCTGGAAATTAAAATATAAGATATTTCAAATGTTTTGAAAACAGTTAAAGCATTCTAAAAACAGCGTCACAAGCTTTTTCCTAATATACCAAATAACTAATATATTTAATTTAATGACTACCTGGGAAGCAAACACTAATCATTGACTGATCCATCCATGAGCAGCTGCTTTCAGATTCACAGATGCTTTCTATCCTACAAGTGAAAGTGAGTGTCATATTTTAGTTAGCGGATGATCCAGTTATTTTGTTTCAATTATTTGGAAACAAAGGAAAGGAAAGGTACATTGGAAACTAGCTTCTGGGGCAGGCACTGTGGTGTAACAGGTTAAGCTGCTGCCTGTAACAGCATCCCATCAGGGTACTGTTTCTGGCCCCAGCTCCTTGCTAATGCACCTAGGAAAACAGTGGAAGATGGCCCCAAGTCCTTAGGTCCCTGCACCCATGTGGGAGACCCAGAAGAAGCTCCTGGCTCCTGGCTTTTGTCTGGCCCAGCCCCAGCTGTTGTGGCCATTTGGGGAGTGAACCTGCAGATGGAAGATCTGTCTCTCTATCTCTGTAACTCTGCCTTTCAAATAAATAAATCAATTTAAAAGAGAGAGAGAAAGAAGCTACCTTTTAAGTAGTAGTTGAACATTGGGTATAGCAGTTAAGACACATTCTGAGATGCTCACACCCTATACTGGAATTTGAGTCCCATCTCCACTTCTGATTCCAGCTTCCTGCTAATGCACACTCTGGGGAGCAGGAGGTGATGGCTCAGGGACCTTAGCACCTGACACCTACAGGGGAGACTCAGATTGAGTTCCAGGCTCCTGGCAGAAACCTGGTCCAGCCTGGTCAAGCCCTAGCTGTTGTGGGCATTTGGGGAGGAAACCAACAGATGGAATATCTCTGTTTCTCTCTTTCTCTCTCTCTCTCTCTCTCTCTCTCTCTGACTTCCAAATAAATGAAAATAAAAAGAGATTTTAAAAAAACTTCCTTAAAAAATGTCAATAGTAACCCAGTATAAAAACTGGATAAATAAACATTAATAGGAGCTGGCACTGTGGCATAGCAGGTTAAGCCGCCATCTGCAGCACCAGCATCCCATATGGGCGCTGATTTGAGTCCCAGACGCTCCACTTCTGATCTTGCTCCCTGCTAATGAGCCTGGGAAAGCTGTGGAAGATGGCCCAAGTGCATGGGCCCTTGCACTCACGGGAAGACCTGGAAGAAGCTACTGGCTCCTGGCTTTGACCTGGTTCAGCTCCAGCTGTTGTGGCCATCTAGGGAGTGAACCAGAGGATGGATGATCTCTCTTTGTCTCTCTCTCTCTGTGATTCTGTCAAATATAATATTTTTTAGAAAGACCCATTAATAAACAAGGAACTTCTAAGAAAATTACAAGTTTTCAATAAATGTAAGATTGTCTATTAAAAATAAATATGTATTAAAACAAATATATATATATATATATATATATATATATATATATATATAATACCATGCCATTTTTTACTACAAAATTTATAAAGGTTTGAGAAATAACATATATTGACAAGTAAATTATGGGGTCTGATGCTGTGGTGTGGTAGGTAAAGCCGCATGATCCAGGGAAAGCAGTGGAAGATAGCCCAAGTGCTTGTGCCCCTGCACCCATGTGGGAGAGACCCGAAAGAAGCTCCAGGCTCCTGGCTTCAGATCAGCCAGCTGAACTAGTGAATGGAATGTGTATCTCTCTGCCTCTCAAATAAATAAATCTTAAATAAATTTAAAAAAAAAAGAAAGAAATGGGACAGCACTGCAGCCTGGCGGGTAAAGCTGCTGTCTGCAGTGCCAGCATCCCACAGGTGTGCCAATTCAAGTCCTGGATGCTCCACTTCTGATCCAGCTCCCTGATAATGGCCTGAGAAAGCAGTAGAAGATGGCTCAAGTGCTTGGGCCCCTGCATCCACATGGGAGACTCAGAAGAAGCTCCAGGCTCCTGGATTTGGATCAGCCCAGCTCCGGCCGTTGAGGCCATTTGGAGTGAATCAGCAGATAGATGGAAAACCTCTCTCTCTCTGCCTCTCTGAAATTCTACCTTTCAAATAAAGAAATAAATCTTAAAAAAAAAAAAAAGAAAGAAAGAAAATGGGCAATCACATATTATTGGTGGAAATTCAAACTGATGTAGCTTTTCTGATGACCCTTTTGGTAATGTATTTCAAAAGTTTTAAAATAAACCCTTACAGGGGCTGGCGACATGGCTCACTTGGTTATCCTCCATCTGCGGTGCCGGCATCCAGTATTCCACACAGCCACCAGGTTCTAGTCCCGGTTGCTCCTCTTCCAGTCCAGCTCTCTGCTGTGGCCTGGGAAGGCAGTGGAAGATGGCCCAAGTGCTTGGGCCCCCGCACCTGCATGGGATACCGGGAGGAAGCACCTGGCTCCTGGCTTCGAATCTGTGTAGCTCCATCCACAGTGGCCATTTGGGGGTCGAACCAATGGAAGAAAGACCTCTCTCTCTCTCTCTCTCTCTCTCTCTCTCACTGTCTAACTCTATCTGTCATATCTGTCAAATAAAAAAAAATACCCCTAATTTGACCCTATATTCTTCTTACAGAAACTCATCCTAGGAAAATAATCATGGATATGAAGATAAATAAACTATGAATGTGTTGTATAATTTTCAATAATTAAAGAATGAAAACAACCTAAATGATAGGAATTTATTTACTATAATTTGATTCACATAGTCTTCAGTATACAGTGATTCAAATACTACCACAAAGAGATAAAAGGAATATCAAAATAACAGAGTACCTGTTAAAAAGTTAGAAAGACCTGTATGTGATGAAAACAGAATGATCTATATTATATTGCTGAGAAAAGTGATATGCAGAAAGTTATGAATGGTATGCTCTTTTTAAGAAAAAAAGAAACATATACATATATATTTCATTTGGCATATATCATCTCTGGTAGAATACATGATTTCCCAGGAGTTAGTTGGGCCAATGTGTATCAATTTTATTTATTTTTTCAAAAAACCAGCTCTTTGTTTTGCTGATCTTTTGTAATGTTTTATAGGATTCAATTTTGTTGATTTCTTCTCTAATTTTAATTATTTCTCTTCTCCTACTAGTTTTGGGTTTGGTTTACTGTAGTTTTCTAGATCCTTTAGACGCATTGATAGCTCATTTATTTGGTACCTTTCCAATTTCTTGATGTAGACACGTATTGCTATAACTTTCCTCTTAACACTGCTTTTGCTGAATCCCATACGTTTTTTTTTTTTATTTTTTAATTTTTAAATTTTTTTGACAGGCAGAGTGGAGAGTGAGAGAGAGAGACAGAGAGAAAGGTCTTCCTTTTGCCGTTGGTTTACCCTCCAATGGCCGCTGCAGCCAGCGCACTGCGGCCGGCGCACCGCGCTGATCCAAAGCCAAGAGCCAGGTGCTTCTCCTGGTCTCCTGTGGGGTGCAGGGCCCAAGCACTTGGGCCATCCTCCACTGCACTCCCTGGCCACTGCAGATAGCTGGCCTGGAAGAGGGGCAACCAGGACAGAATCCAGTGCCCTGACCAGGACTAGAACCCAGTGTGCCAGCGCTGCAAGGGGAGGGTTAGCCTAGTGAGCTGTGGCGCTGGCCTATATCCCATAAGTTTGATATGTTGTGTTGTTATCTTCCTTTGCTTCCAGAACGTTTCTGATTTCTCTTTTGATTTCTTTTATGACCCACTGTTCATTCAGGAGCATGTTGTTCAGTTTCCATGTGTTTGCATATGCTCTAGAGATTCCTGAGTTGCTGATTTCCAGCTTCACTCATTGTGGTCCAAGAAGATGCATGGTATGATTTAGATTTTTTTAAAATTTGCTGAGTCTTGTTTTATGGGCTAGTATGTGGTCAATCCTAGAGAAAGTTCCATGCACTGCTGAGAAGAATGTGTATTCTTCAAGTGTAGGATGAAAAGTTCTGTAGATATCTGTTAGGTCCATCCCATGGGAAAAAGAACTGAGTATCTAGGGTCAGAGTATGAAACAGAGATTTCTCTGTATACTCTTGTGTACCTTTAAATTTTCTTTTATTTGAGAGGATAATGGACAGAGACAGAGTGCTCTAGTTTACATCTGCTAGTTTACTTCTCAAATGCCTGCAACAGCCAGGATTGGGTCAGGTCAAAGCCAAGAGTCATGAACTCAATCTGAGTCTTTTACATGGGTGGCAGGGAATCAAGGACTTGAGCCATCGCCCGCTGCCTCTCAGGTGTAGACATCCCAAGTGGTGTCCCAAAGTGCCATTCGCCCATCACAACTGTTGAATTTTTGAATCATGTGAATATATTTGCTTTTATAAGTTAAGTAATGTCATAGAGTATTTTTAAAGGGATGATTTATCAATGACATCTTTTTTAAAAAATTATTAATTTATTTTGAAACGTATAGACATAGAGAGGCAGAGGCAGAGAGAGAGAGAGGTCTTCTGTCTGCTGGTTCACTTGCCAGATAGCCTCAACAGCCAGAGCTGTGCCAATCAGAAGCCAGGAGCCACCAGCTTCTTCCAGGTCTCCCACATGGGTGCAGGGGACAAGCAAGCACTAAGGCCATTCTCCACTGCTTTCTCTGGGCACATGATCAGGGAGCTGGATCAGAAGTGGAACAGCCAGGACATGAACTGGCACCCATATGGGATGCCAGCAATGCAGGTGGTGGCTTAACCCACTACACCAGAACACCAGCTCTGAAAATTTACATATTGAAATGTTTATTTATTTTCATCTAACTTAAAGGGGAGAGAAAGAGAGAGAGATCTTCCATCCACTGGTTAATTCCCCAAATACCCACAACAGCTATGGCTGAGCCTGGCTGAAGCCAGGAGCCTAGAACTCCATCTGTATCTCCCATGTTCATGGCAATATCATCTGCTTGAGCCATCATCAGCTGCCTCCCAGATGCATTAGCAGGAAGCTAGAACAGAAGAAAAGCAGTAGGGACTCAAACTAGCACTCAGATAAAAGATGAGGGCATTCCAGCTGTCGCCACGGCTCAATAGGCTAATCCTCTGCCTTGCGGCGCCGGCACACCGGGTTCTAGTCCCGGTCGGGGCACCGGATTCTGTCCCGGTTGCCCCTCTTCCAGGCCAGCTATCTGCAGTGGCCAGGGAGTGCAGTGGAGGATGGTCCAAGTGCTTGGGCCCTGCACTCCATGGGAGACCAGGAGAAGCACCTGGCTCCTGCCATCGGATCAGCATGGTGCGCCGACGCAGTGTGCCAGCCGCGGTGGCCATTGGAGGGTGAACCAACAGCAAAGCAAGGCCTTTCTCTCTGTCTCTCTCTCTCTATCCACTCTGCCTGTCAAAAAATAAAAAGAAAAAAGAAAAAAAAAGAAAAGATGTGGGCATTCCAAGTGGCTGATAACCCACTGTACTAAAATGCCCACCCCTAAAATTTACAATTTTGATTGGCAACTTCTTACTGTTTAATGTAAGTATTTAATGGTATAAATTTCCTCATAAGCACTATTTTTACCACATCTCATAAATTTTGATATATTAGCTTTCATTTTAATTCCATTTAAATGTTTCCTAATTTCCCTTGAAAGTTCTTTTTTAACAGAATGTCTGATTTCCAAGTATTTAGGGAGTTTTCCAGATCTCTTCTTCTAACTGCTTTAAAATTTAATTTTCTTATTGCCAGAGGCTTTACCTTATCTCTTTTATATTTTTTTAAAGTTCATTTCTATTTACTTAAAAGGAAGAACAATAGAGACAATAATGGGGGGGGGGGGAGGAAGGGAGGGAGGAAGGGAAAAGGGAGAGAGAGAGAGAACGAAAGAAAGAAAGAAATCTTCCATCCATTGGTTCCCTCCCCAAATGCCTAGAACTCCATCCTGGCCTACCAAATGTGTGGCAGGGACCCAAGTGTTTGGGTCATCACTTGCTATTTCTCAAGATACACATTAGCAGGAAGCTGGATCTGAATTAGACATGTGAATTGATCCCAGGCATCCAGTATGGGATGCAGCTTGACCTACTGAGCCTTAACCCACTGTGCCATAATGCCCGCCTCCTCCCTTTTATCTTTGTTAAGATTTATGACTCAGGGGGCCAGCACTGTGGCGCAGCAGGTTAACACCCTGGCCAGAAGCGCCGGCATCCCATATGGGTGCCAGTTCGAGAGCTGGCTGCTCCACTTCTGATCCAGCTCTCTGCTATGGCCTGGGAAAGCAGTAGAAGAAGGATCAAGTCCTTGGGCCCCCGCACCCAAGTGGGAGACCTGGAAGAAGCTCCTGGCTCCTGGCTTCAGATCACAGCTCCAGCCATTGCCACTACCTGGGGAGTGAACCAACGGATGGAAGACTTCTCTCTCTCTCTCTGCTTCTCCTCTCTCTGTGTAACTCTGACTTTCAAATGAATAAATCTTTTTAAAAAATGACAAAAATAAAGAAACCAATCCATAAACATAAATCAATTTTTGTATTCCTTTCTCAGTAATATATAAAGCATGAAAAAAAATCAGTAAAGACATTGATCACAACCAACATCTTGACCTCACTGATATTTATAAAACACCATTCCTAACAACTGTAAAAGATGTATGACAGTATGTCAAAAAGTTCATGGAAAATGCATTATGGAAACACTATGCATAGATTTCAAGTTTTTTCATACCAAAATGAACTTATCTTTTAATTCCATTTTTCTACCAATTTTTGAAGTATCTTCGTATTCTGTATGCCAAGACAGATCATACGCTAGAGGCCACAACACATCTCAGTGAGTTCAAAAAGAAATCAATAATAAGATGCCCAGGAAATCCCCAGATGTTTGGAAATTAACAACACACTTCTAGAATAATCCATGAATCAGAAAAGAAATCACAAAGAAAATTTAAAAATGCTCCAAACTCAATGATTATAAAAATGCATAATATGAGTTGATTAAGATGGAATATACTCAGTATTGATCTATTATTATTTTAAAATACAAACTATTTTGGGGTCGGCGCCATGGCTCATTTGGTTAATCCTCTGCCTGTAGCACCAGCATCCCATATGGGCGCCTTGGTTCTAGTCCTGGTTGCTCCTCTTCCAGTCCAGCTCTCTGCTGTGGCCTGGGAGTGCAGTGGAGGATGGCCCAAGTGCTTGGGCCCTGCACCCCATGGGAGACCAGGAGAAGCACCTGGCTCCTGGCTTTGGATAGGCATAGCTCCAGCCATAGTGACCATTTGAGGGGTGAACCAACAGAAGGAAGACCTTTCTCTCTGTCTCTCTCACTTTCTAACTCTATCTATCAAATAAATAAATAAAATACATACTATCTTTACATACACAAAAATATGACTACAAAAATTTGTGCTAATAATGTATTTTATTTTTCCAATTAAAAATGAGGAATGCTGGGGCAGGCATTTGGTTCAGTGGTTAAGACACGAGTAACCACATCCTATATTGGAGTGTCTAGGTTTGAGTGCCAGCTCTAATCTCAATTCCAGCTTCCTGCTAATGGGCACTCTGGGTGACTGCAGCTGATGGTTCAAGTAGTTGAGTCCCTGAAAACCAAGGGGGGGGACTCAGATTAAGTTATGAGCTCCTGGCTTGGCATGGGCCAGCCCTGGCTGTTGTCATCTAGAAAGTAAACCAGTGGATGAAAGATCTCTATTATTTTCTCTCTTTGTCTCTCTGCCTTTCAAACAAAAAAATTTTTTTTAAGATTTTATTTATTTATTTGATGGGTAGAGTTACAGACAGTGAGAGGGAGAGACAGAGAAAAAGGTCTTTCCTCTGTTGGTTCACTCCCCAAATGGCCAGAGCTATGCAGATCCGAAGCCAGGAGCCAGGTTTTTCTCCCTGGTCTCCCATACAGGTACAGCGGCCCAAGCACTCGGGCCATCTTCTACTGCTTTCCCAAACCACAGCAGAGAGCTGGATTGGAAGAGAAGCAGCCAGGACTAAAACTGGCGACCATATGGGTTGCCGGCACACAGGCAGAAGATTAACCTATTGTGCAATGGTGCAGGCCCCTCAAACAAAAAATTAAAATAGGGACCAGCATTTGTGGAACAGTGGGTTAAGCCACCAATTGTGTAGCCTGCATTCCATATTGGAGTGTTGGATCAAGTCCTGGCTGTTCCTCTTCCAATCCAGATTCCTGTTAATGTGCCTGGGAAAGCAATGGATGATGGCCCATTGTACTTGCATCCTTGCCACTCACATGGGAGACCCAGGTGGAATTCCTGCCTCCTGGCTTTGGCCTCATCCAGCCATGGCTTTTGTGAGCATTTGCAAAGTAAATCAGTAGATGGAAGATCACCCTCTCTCTGTCTCCCTGTCTGTCCTCTGTCAATCTGCCTCTCAAAAAAAGAAATCTTTTTAAAAATGAAAATTAGAAAAATGTTTGAATGTTAACTAAATGCTGAGTATTACTTATGAGTGATTTTTTTTTCTTTTTTGTCTAAATGGATTTTCCAAATGTTTGACTTTTGAGCATTTGGCATTTTTGGTTCAATGATTTTTTAAAATTAATTAATTTATTTATTTGAAAGGCAGAGACATGGTGCGGGATGGAGGAAGGCATGCATAGAGAGAGATCTTTTATCACTGGTTCACTCTCCATATGGCCACAACAGCCAGGGCTGCTCCAGGCCAAAGCCAGGAGACTGGAACTCCATTCTGGTCTCCCAAGTGGGTAGTGATGGTTTGTGTATTCGGGCCATCTTCTGCTGCTTTCCCAGGATCATTAGCAGGAATCTGGATCAGAAGTAGAGCAGCTGAGACACAAACTGGCACTCTGATAGGGGATGCCAGCATTGCAGGCAGTGTCTTAATCCAATGCCAGGCCCCAGTGACTGTATTTTTCATTTACAATTTCTATGCATTTTAGAATTTTCAAATTAATCTGCTTTTTAATAACCACCTACTCATTTTATGGATTTCATTCATTCCTCTATATCTTCAAATACTCATTTTAAATGTTCATTATAGAGGCCGGCGCCGTGGCTCAACAGGCTAATCCTCCGCCTTGCGGCGCCGGCACACGGGGTTCTAGTCTCGGTTGGGGCGCCGGATTCTGTCCCGGTTGCCCCTCTTCCAGGCCAGCCCTCTGCTGTGGCCCGGGAGTGCAGTGGAGGATGGCCCAAGTGCTTGGGCCCTGCACCCCATGGGAGACAGGAAAAAGCACCTAGCACCTGGCTCCTGCCATCGGATGAGCGCGGTGCGCCGGCCGCAGCGCGCCGACCGCGGCAGCCATTGGAGGGTGAACCAACGGCAAAGGAAGACCTTTCTCTCTGTCTCTCTCTCTCACTGTCTACTCTGCCTGTCATAAAAAAAAAAAATGTTCATTATAGAAAACTTCAAATATATAAAAATTTAGAAACATTGTATAATGAACCCTCAAAAATTTTAGAAACATTGTATAATGAACCCTCAAATATTCATCACAGTATCAACAGTTATCAAATTCCCCTACCAAATGATTTTAAACAAATCTTAGTCATATAATTTCATCCATATTTCAGTATATATTTTTAAAAATAAAATTTTTATAAATATAACCAAAATTCAATGATCATATCTGAGTTTTTAATAATTCCTTAATATTATTAAATACCTTTGAAAATTTTAATCAGACTGTGTTAAACCTCTTTCAGTTAGCTCCACCTGTCCTTTTGGTCTGAATTTCCTGAACCCAAGAATTATTTCTCTCTTGGCACTGAATTTGCTACTCTGTTTATAATTTATTTTTCTGTGAAATTATCTTCAAAGGAAATTTCTTCTCTTTTTTAAAGATTTACTTATTTATATGAAAGGCAGAGTTACAGAGAGACAGGGAAAGACAAAAAAGAGAGAGGGATCTTCCATTTGCTGGTTTGCTTTCCAAATGGCCACAATAGCCAGGGCTGGGCCAGGCCAAAACCAGAAGCCAGGAGCTTCATCCAGGTCTTCCATATGGTTGGCAAGGGTCCAAGTACTTGAGCTATCTTCTACTGCCTTCCCAGGTGCATTAGCAGGAAGCTGGATCAGAAGTGGAGCACCCTAGACTTGATCCAGTGCCCATATGGGATTCTGGTGTCACAGGCAGAAGAAGCCTAACCTGCCACACCACAATGCTGGCCCAGGAAATTATCTTCTATGAAAATCTTGGCAGGTCATGAATCAGGGAAACCTCCATATGGGTGGATTTTTTCAAATTAATTAATTTAATTGAAAGAGTTTCAGAAAGAAAGAGAGAGACAGAGAAAGAAAGAGATTATCTTCTATATAGTGGTTCACTCCCCAAATGGCCACAATGGCCAGGGATGGGCCAGGCCAAATCCAGGAGCCAGGAGCTTCTTCCATAGGGCCCAAACACTTGGGCAGAAGATGTTCTGCTACCTTTCACATTAAGAGGGAGCTGAACTGGAAGTGGAGCAGCCGGGACTGAACCAGCACCCATACAGGTTGCTGGCATCACAGGTGGCAGCTTAACCTGCTATGCCACAACACTGGCCCTAATAAATAAATATTTAAATATAATTTTTGTACTACGATAAAAATTTTAATTCCATCTTTATAGGAATTTTTTGAAGGCCCCTCATATATCTTTAACGTTTAAGTATTTTCTTCAATGTTTCTAGAGTTTTGAAAGAGAATGGAGAAATTCTTCTATCTTCTCTTCTCCATTTGTCTTCTATGCCAGAACTTCTAGATAACTTCTGTAATAAGAAGACAGCCAATAAAAAGATAAGAGCAACAGCAGCAATCAAAGAAGTCTTTCTTCATGTTTCACTGAATTCTGAGAAGAAAAGTAATCTGAATTTTGTTTTAAACAAATTAATAAGAACTAAAAAATAGTGAGAATTCAGAATTTAAATTTGATTTTCAAAATGAATCATTACCCTCTCACAACTGTGTAATAGTTCACCCAACTCAAAAATAGCTTACAATATCACAATATTTTCAGTTTTAATAAAAACTATATTAAGTATATTTCCTCAAAACAGAATTCATCACTCCTACAATGTATCTACATGAAATGTAATTTGCCATTCTGATATTATTTAAGTGATAAAATTACCTTTGTGTTTATTCAGAAGCTTGTAGCCTTCACAGTATCTGCTTGACGAAGTCATCATCTTGCTTGTGTCAAGATAAGAGTACACTGCAGCAAAATCAAACTCCTTCTTACCATCCCACCAGCTTCTCTGCTTAGCATAGCTTTTCATGTCTGGATGCTCCCGATTAATTTTGGTTGTTATAGAAAGTTGATTAGAAATATTACGAACTCCTTCTATTTTCAAAGAAGAAGAGGGGAAAGAAAAAGTAAAGTTATATTTAACATAAGTAGCTACACGTTCTTTCTTAATCACTATTTAAATGTAAATATAGACAAATGCCCCACTTAAAAAATGAGAGGAATCTACAAAGATACTTCAAAAAGTTCATGCAAAAATACAGTTAAAAAATAATGTGTTATTGGGTATTTGGTACAGCAATCAAGATGCTGCTTGGGCTGCCAGCATCCCATATTGGAGTGCCTGGGTTTGAAGTGCTGGCTTCACTTCCAGTCCAGCTTCCTGTTAATGCACACCATGGGAAGAAGAAGGGAATGGCTCAAGTACTTGAGTTTCTGCCATTCATGTGGGAGACAGGGATTGAGTTCTAGTCTCCCTGCTTTGGCATGGCCCAGAACTGGCTGTCATGGGCATTTGGGGAGTGAACTATTACCTCTCTGTATCTACCTTTCAAAATTAAAAAAAAAAAAAAAAAAGAAAGTAATGTGCATCTCAATGAACTTTTAAAATTATCATCACATGAACAAAACCATAGGAAAGAAAAAGCAAAGAATTCTAAAACAATCAAATTGTGTTGTTTAGTTTCACATAATATAATACTGGAGTTTAACTCAATGTTAGAAGAAATGCTAATGAGTTTTTTTATTTTTATTTTTTTGACAGGCAGAGTTAGTGTGAGAGACAGAAAGAAATGCTAATGAGTTTTTAAGGTTATTTATCTATTTATTTGAAAGTCAGAGTCACAGAGAAAGAGGGAGACACAGAATGAGCTTCCATCCACTGGTTTACTCCCAGATGGCTGCAACGGCAGGGGCAGGGGCAGGCCAAAGCCAGTAGCCAGGAACTTATTCTGGGTCTCCCACATGGGTGTCATGGGACCAAGTACTTTGGCAATCCTCTACCACTTTAACCAGGCCATGAGCAGGGAGCTGGATTGGAAATGGGGTAGCCAGGACATGAACCGGCACCCATATGGGATGTCAACATCACAGACGGAGGCTTTGCCCACAATGCCAGCCCCGGTAATGAGCTATTTAAAAGTGAAAAAATACTGTAAAACAGCCCAAAGCTATTGCACAGAACGTATATGATAACATGAAATTCATGCTCCCAGAGATAACACTTCTTTTTTATCTTTGAAAGCTCTGAATAGTGCTCTTTCACTCCAAATCAACCCCTCACTGCACTGGATTCTAAATTTTAGAAAATAATCAGATGTAATGTTTACTGTTGAGAGCGTATTTTATTAATTATAAAGCAAATTAAATCATGAAGGGCTGTCCATACCTTGCACTTTTTCTGCTGCCCAGTACCTCCCTGCAGTCTCCAGAATCCAGGCTTCAGTCCTATCAGCTATCAGGAAACTGTTGTGATAGCTGAACTCCATCGTACCCTCTGTACAATTTCCACCCTGGCCATATTTCTCTAACAAGTCAACGATGACACTGAGGGCTTTTTCAGCTGTATCAGCTCTCTCAAGGCCAAGTCTAAAATAAACATATTAAAGTTTTTAGATTAAATTTCCTTTATTTTTCTTTGAAAAATTTCATGTGTGTAAGATTTTATGTCTACATGCAAAGTAAAAAATTTTTCAAGTTAACAGAAAAAAGGAAATTACTTTTAAACTTTTCCTTTTGAAGTTACTTTGGAACCATGAAGTCAAATAGATGTATGTTCACATTTCAACTTACTAACTTATTTGCAAGTTCTTTATCTCTGACCCTTAGGTATCTCATTTATAAAATGAGGATAATAACATATACCATATAAGAGTATTGTGGGAATTAGTTAAGGGATGATAAAGTATGTTAGGTATTTCTAGTAAATTATAATTTCTAACTCGTTCCTTTCTCCCAATTAATGAGATTTAAGAGTCATAAAGCTGTAACTGGTAGTCTGAAGCATATGCGACCCACACCACAAAGTATCAAAATCCAAAAATAGGAAAATAAAACAGGTAAAAATTATGCTAAAATTTAAATTGAGACACATTCTATAGTGCAAAAATGTAATAGAAAAATAACCTGACAAGGTCCATGCCCAGTAGTGCTTCTTCATCACAAACTGCTTCTCTTCCCCATACAGCTTCATTCCCAATGCAAACTCCATGCTCATTGGCCCCCATTTCTGCCCCCCACAACCAAGCTGGACGACTAAGTACAACAGCATATGTTTCAGGGACTTGATCAATTTCTATATAAGTACACTGTAAAAAAAAAAAAGTCACAGTAACAAACACAAAACCAAAAACAGAAAAGTTACCAAAGTCCAGAATTTAAAATTAACCATAAGATATGACCATTATGAAAGAGGCAAATGAAATGCTCATATAACCAAATTAAAAATTTCAATAATAAAAAAAGAAAAAATTTCAATAATGACATTACTTAAAAGATATTCAGAATTAACTCAAATATTTGCTGAGCATCTCTTATTATAAAGCATTCTCTTGAGTCAGTTACAAAAAATCAATATAAATTTTGCTTTCAAGAAACTAAGACTTCCACATTAACGAAGATACAACAAAAAAAATCAAGTAAAAGGGCAATGAAGAATGAAGATGAGGTGCCATGGAAGCTCAGAGAGATGAAATCTAGTTGTGAAATCTGAAAACATTGCTGTAGAGGGAAATGTATGTGCACTGAAGCTTAACGAAGCAGCTTTCAATGTCCTGAATGTCTTGATTAGTGATAAAAGTACGGGTGTGGCATCCCTTAATACAGGAGTATTGCCATAGAAACTCAAGCTACAAGTGGAAGTCACCCATCAAGTTTGTTGACAGTAGGAAAAGGAATGAGAACCATGGTTATAAGATAGGCTAGATGGGTAAAGAGATAAAGTAGAAATGAGATGAATAGTCTCAGCAAAGGAAAAAAATATAGGGGCCCGGGTTGTGGCGTAGCAGCTAAAGCCATCAGTTGTGATGCTGGCATCTTATATAGGCACTAGTTTGAGTCCTAGCTGCTCCACTTCCAAGTTATTTCTCTGCTAATGCACCTGGGAAATAGCTGGAGGATTATCCAAGCACTTAAGCCACTGCACCCATGTGTGAGACCTGCAAGAAGCCCCTGGCTCCTGGCTGTGGCCTGGCCCAGCCCTGGCAGTTGCAGGCATTTGGGGAGTGAACCAGCAGATGGAAGATCTCTCTCTCCCTCTCTGTCTCACCCTGTCTCTGTAACTGTGCCTTTCAAATAAATAAATCTTTTTTAAAAATAAGACCCAATACACAGATAGCATCTAGTATTTAAATATTAGAATAGCAGTAAAATAAAATCCAAAAAGTATGTAAATTAGGGGACTGGCACTGTGGCATAGCGGGTAAAGCTGCCGCCTATAGTACCTAGCCATAAAAACACAATATGAAACTCTCATTTAAAGTTCCATGTTAAATACGTTTTTTAAATATATTTTAAAGGATCCTTTATTTAATGTGTATACTAGCATGTAACTGCATAAAATTCATGTTGATAGTGTTATTGTGGTGCCCATTAAATTTTTTTATTTATTTGAGAGGCAGAGAGGAAGCTCTCATCTGCTAGTTCATTCCCCAAATGCCTGCAACAGCTGAGGCTTGGCTAGGACCAAAGCTGGGAGCTGGAAACTCAAGCCAGGTCTCCTCTGTGAGCAGCAAAAACCCAGTCACTTGAGCCATCACAGCTGCCTTCCAGGATTTGCTTTGGCAGGAAGCTAGAGCCAGGTATGGAACCCAGGGCAATGATAAAACACATGGGCATTTTAATCACTAGGCCAAATGCCTGCCCCAACTTTTTTTTTAAGACTTATTTATTTAATTAGAAAGTCAGAGCTACAGATAAAGAAAGACAGAGAAAGAGATCTTCCATCCTCTGATTCAATCCCCAGATGGCTTCAATGACTAGTGCAGGGCCAAGCCAAGGCTAGGAGCCAGGAACTCCATCCGGGTCTCCCACTTGGAGCATCCTCTGCTGCTTTTCCCAGGCCATTAGCAGGGAGCTGGATTAGAAGTGGAGCAGCTGGGACACAAACCAGCTCCCCTATGGGATGCCAGTGTCAAAGGCAGCAGCTTTACAAACTGCAACACAATGCCAGTCTCCTGCCCCAACGTTTTTGATGTGTCAGAAAACTTTTTCTCAGAGCCTGGAAAAACTTTGCATATTCTATACCAATGAGGACCACTTTTGTCTATCAAACACCAACGGAAATCCCCAATTCCTAGTGAAGTCTTCCATGATCCTTAGGTTGAACTCAATGTTCTTCCTCTGCCACCACACCATACTGATCTTATCTAACTTCAGCATTTAAAACATCCTGTTTTATAGTGTGGGTACTTGCATACACATCCTATTCCTATACAAGAGCCTAAGCTCAGGTAGGGTGGGAAGTATCATTATGCTCTTAAAACTGTATATATAATATGGGGCCAGCGCTATGGCACAGTGGGTTAAAGCACCAGCCTGAAGTGCCAGCATCCCATATGGGCGCCAGTTCTGGTCCTAAATGCTCTTCTTTTGATCCAACTCTCTACTATGGCCTGGGAAAGCAGAAGATGACCCAAGTCCTTGGGCCCCTGCACCCAAGTGGGAGACCCGGAAGAAGCTCCTGGCTCCTGGCTTTAGATTGGGCCAGCTCTGGCCATTGTGGCCATTGGGAGAATGAACCAGGGGATGAACCCCCACCCCCCGTCTCTCTCTGTCTTTAAAATAAATAAAAATAAAAATTAAAAAAACTGTATACGTGAAATTTGTTCCCTTTATATAAATTTTTAAAAGAAAAAAAAAGAAAGAAAAAGAGCCTAAGGTTTTGAAAGGCAGAGTCTGAATCCTGACAGCTGCCTTCAAATCCCTTGCTCTATCTAACATGCTAACATACGGAAGACATTCAAATATCTGATCAAGTAATTAACAATTTTTATTATTATTTCAACTTCCTCAAAATCATTGAAATAAGTGACTAGATTATTTCTGATTCAAAGTATTTTCAAATTTAAATTTGTAACTTCAATAGTCTCTGCCAAATTGATAGCGACTATTTGTGGTATTTTCAAAGAAGCATATGGTAACAAAATGTGTATTTCACCCACCTTAAGATGTTCTCCAAGGTTATGAACTGCAGCAGGAAAATAAATTACTTCTTGTACTTCATCACAGAGTCTATCTGAATTTTTTCCAAAAATAATCCTGTTACCAACTGTTGCTGGAGGCAATGCCACAAAAGTGTCACAGGAACAAGGCTGCATTTTGTAAAAACTAGAAGTTTCAAAATAAAATAAGAAACATTTTTAAGTAAAAATAAAACAAATAGTTCTACTCTATGGCCAAGGGATATCATAGCGAAAGCTAATAAAGAGTGCTCATTAAAGTTTTTTATGTGGTAGTACAAAAATAAGTAAAAGTATGACTTGAGTATCAATCATGTTCTAAAAGAATCAACAAGAAAATGACAATGAGAACTATCTTCTTCTAATCTACACGTCAAGTTTACTCTCTAAGATTTTTTCCCAAGCACCAATTCCCTGAATGTCCTTTCACTATTTCCACTATTTTTGGAGTCCCTGTACCTGGTTTTACTGTTGTAAAGTATATATTCTACTCTATTTGTGTATGTGTGTGTGAATATATATATATATATATACATATATATACACATACATATATATATACCACACACACATGTATATATATATATATATATATATATACACACACACACATCTCCTCCTTATTGGATAGTGAGCTCCTTGAGGGCTGGAAGTATGTTTTATTAACCTTTGCATTTTCATCACTGGAACTTATCTTTTTTTAAAGGATTTATCTTACTTATTTGAAGACAGAAGGGGAGAGAAAAAGTTCTTCCATATGCTAGTTTACTCCACAAATGCCCACAACAGCTGGGGCAGGGCCAGGCCAAAGCTAGGAGCCCAGAACTCAGGATCTCCCATGTGGGTGGCAGGGGCCCGTCCCTATCTGAGTGCTGGTTTGAGTCTTAGTTGCTCTGCTTCGGATCCAGGAAAGCAGTGGAAGATGACTCAAGTACCTTGGCCCCTGCACCCTCATGGGAGACCCAGATGAAGCTCTTGGCTCCTGGCTGTGGCTTGGACCAGCCCAGGCATGAGGCCATTTCCAGGGTGAACCAGCAGATGAAAGATGTCTCTTCTCTCTCTCTGTCACTCTACCTTTCAAATAAATAAAAAATAAATCTTTAAATAAATAATGACTCAAGAAACGACTTCAGCTAAAACTCTCTTCTCAATGAAGGAAGTACTCCTTTGTTTCTGTGCTTTTCTTTGTGTATTTCAACCTTTATGTCCTGCGTTTCCTTCTAATTGTGGTCCAAAGTTAGTTCCATCACTCTATGAGCTTAGTAGGTCATCTAATCCCTCTCTCTGTGCGTCCTCCCTCATTGGTAAAATAAGATACTCTCTTATGGGACTATTAGGAGAATTTAGTAACAACATGTAAAGCGTTTTTGCACAGTCAAGGAACGTAGCGGACAAGTAAAGCTGTCACAGTTATTACTTGGCAGAGGAGTAAATTCCTCCCAAAAGCCTTGTTCTTAAGTCACTCCCACTAGAGGCCTTGGGTGGTGAGGCAGCTACAGCGGCGGCAGCCCAGTCCACACAAAACCCTTTAGTCCCTGCGCTAAGCGGGGTCGTCGGGGAAGCTCAGAAACAGAACCGCACGGACCTCCGCGGAGAAGGCGAAGCTTTAACAACCTTTCCTGATTGCTAACCGTATTCATCGTTCAACAAACGTCTATTGAACATTTTTCAGCACCAGGCGCCGCACAGTTGGGAACAACTGGGAACAAAAGCACCCCCCACCCCCGCTTCTGGGGAGCTGACAGTCTTATTTTAGAGGTGTAACCCACCAAGCGCTTTCTGAAACGTGACAGGGTTAGAACCTCACAAACTCTCCACAGTTGGGGCGACAACTGCCGTCTGCACAACACAGGAGAACACCGGCGCAGGAAAGTTTCCGCAACTCCAGTTCCCAGAAAGTAACGGGATCAAACTCCTCAAGCAGCGCTGGCAGAAGCAGTCACCCTGCACCGCGCGCCGGAACCGCAGCCGGCGGGGTGCAATCCGCCCCTGGCGCAGCTGGGCTCGGAGCCTCGCCCGTGGGCCCCTCGCCCCGGCAGGTCGCGCCGCGGTTCGCCCTTCCTGGTTCCCACCTCAACTCTGCACGCCCCTCCCCCGTGCACGCCCCTCCCCCGGCCTCCGAGCTACCTGAAGTGACAGGGGAAAGTGGCGGGGGAAAGCGGCTCACTGCCGGAAGCTGCCACCTTTGACCTCGGAAGTTGTTGCTGCGGCCGGGGTGCAGTTCCGGTTAGGCGGCTGAGTTTGTTTACGTTGCTCTCGGGTTTAGAGGCTGCCGCCTTCTGCTCCGACTGCAAGATGGGGAAATCCTTCGCCAACTTCATGTGCAAAAAGGACTTTCATCCTGCCTCCAAATCCAATATTAAAAAAGTGAGTAAAGAGACCCGCGGAGGGATCTGGCTCATCGCTTCTGGGTCCCCTGAGGTTGCTTGAGGTGCGGTTTAGTGACGGTATCCGTGTGATCCCCGGGAAGATCGCAGTTCCTGGATCATCTCCAGGCCTGAACCCAAGTGCTGTCGTCCCTTCTCCGCGGAGTATCTCACGGACGAAGCGATCCTTAACATTTATTTCTCATCCGCGGAGAACCGGGGAACCTAGTGGGCTCTGTCGCCTCTGTCAGAAAGTAAAGTCATAAAATGTGGATATCGATATTAGAATTTCTTAGTGTTTCCCTCAGCTTTTGTCTTTTCTGGTCCCAGAGTTCACGACTCCTCAACTCTGGTTTCCTCTAAGACTCCCTGTTTAAGAGAGATCTTAAGAGAAATGAACTTGTTTCCACTCTACATCTCATCCAATAATGTTGTTTCTTTTTGATGACCTCGATTGAATTTACCGTTTTAAGTAATTAATTTCAAGTCTGCTGGATGCGGTGTCGGATACTAAGGCAGTGCAAAAATAGTGGGGAAGTAGAGTCTGAACTTTGGAGTTAGACTCAGATTCCAGTTACTCCAGCACAGCCCCTGTTAGCCCTGAGACTTTGCACCTTTCTCAAAATACTTAATATCTTTAATCCTCAGTTTCCTAATCTGTAAATTAAGGAAAACCTGTGTCGATTTCCATGACTTGTGAAATTGCTGTGAGAATTAATGAGGTTGTATAGGTAAAAGGATTTGAAACAAAGAGGGCACTTAACCCTGTGTCCAGCTCAACAAAATGTTGATTGCCTGTACATTCAAACTTGTGAAATGAACTAGCTTTTAGTTGTTTTGGAAACCAAGGTGGCCGGCGCCATGGCTCACTAGGCTAATCCTCTGCCTGCGGCACCGGCACTCCAGGTTCTAGTCCCGGTTAGGGCGCCGGATTCTGTCCCGGTTGCCCCTCTTCCAGGCCAGCTCTCTGCTGTGGCCCGGGAGTGCAGTGGAGGATGGCCCAAGTGCTTGGGCCCTGCACCCCATAGGAGACCAGGAGGAAGCACCTGGCTCCTGCCATCGGATGAGCGCTGTGCGCCGGCCGCAGTGGCCATTGGAGGGTGAACCAACAGCAAAAGGAAGACCTTTCTCTCTGTCTCTCTCACTAACTCTGCCTATCAAAAAAAAAAAAAAAAAAAAAAGTATAGGGGCCCGTGTTTTTGGCTTAGCCAGTAAAGCTGCCGCCTGCAATGCCAGAATACTGGGTGAGCACAGGTTGCTCTACTTCAGATCCAGTTCCTTGCTAATGGTCTGCGAAAAGCAGTGTTAAAATGGCCTGAATATTTGGGCCCCTGCACCCACAGGGAAGAAACTCCTAGCTTCAGCCTCGCTGTTGTGGCCATCTGGGGAGTGAACCGGTGGATGGAAGATCTCTCTCTCTGTAACTTTGACTTTCAAATAAATTTAAAAATAAAATAAACTCAACTATACTGAGTTATATTTAATTTTTATATGTAAAACAATCTCATTTATTAAAAAAGAATGTTGTATATATTCTCTTACTTATATATGCATTAGAACATACTTATTTATTTATTTGAAAGAGTTACAGAAAGAGAGATCTTCCATCCGCTGGTTCACTCCCCAAATGGCTGAAATGGCCAGAGCCGGGCTGAGCTGAAGCCAGGAGCCCAAGAGCTTCTTCTGGGTCTCACACGTGGGTACAAGTAGTTGGGCCCCCTTCTGCTGCTTTCCCAGGCACATTAGCAGGGAGATGGATCAGAAGTGGAGTAGCTGGGACTTGAACCAGTGCCTGTATGTGATACTTTACTCACCACACCACAGCATAAGCCCCTAGAACTTCTTTGAAAAGATAGATAACAAAGGGAGTGACATTCAAGGCTCTTGTTTAATCCTACATGTGCCCTATGCTGAAGAGTTATCTAGATGAGATAAATTCTTTTAGAGAGATTCTTGTTTGGTTCTCTGAAATAACCTAGGGACTGAGTTCAGAGTGGATCTCAAGTTTGACATTTTTGCCTGACAATTCAGCTATTTTTAATGCTATCAAGATACAAATCAGATTTTCCAAGTATTATCTTGTGATGATGTCATTATGACTAAATTGGATTATGTTTTAAACTATAAATGATGGCATTTTATACTTACTGTAATATAAAACTTCCTTAAGTATTTAAATACAACTATTTAATTTACTTTTTTTTACTTTACTAATTTAGGTATGGATGGCAGAACAGAAAATATCATATGACAAGAAGAAACAAGAAGAATTGATGCAACAGTATCTTAAAGAACAAGAATCGTATGATAATAGGTATGAAATTCCATTTTGCCAGTGTTTTTAAAATAATGAATTATGTGAGAAGAATCCGTTACTGAATCATGTATTAATTCAGTTTTTTGGAGTTGAATGCCCCAGTGATGGGAGTCTGTTCTTTTCTTGTGAACTGTCTTCTTTACTCTTATATCTGTAAATGGCCACCTCTTCCAACTTTACCTCCAATTCACATAAAATATAGATTTATGTAGCTCATTACAGTCTGTGAGCAACTCCTAACTTAAGCAAAATTTAGAGGAACAGTAAACATCTACACTTGAACTGCTGAGACCTGGTTTTTTCAATTTTAAGTTTTACTTGCTTATTTGAGATACAGAATGACACAGAGAAAGGAAGCAAGAGAGGGATATCTCCCATCTGCTGGATCACTTACCCAATGGCCAGGTCTGGGCCAAACTGAAACCAGGTGCCAGGAACTCCATTTGGGTCTCCCCTGTGGGTGGCAGGAATCCAGGTCCACCTTTGTTACCTCTTAGGATACATTAGCAGGAAGTTGTATTGGAAGCAGAGGTTGGACTCTATCCCAGGCATTCTGAAATGGGATGCGGATGTCCCAGGTGGTGGCTTAACCTGCTGTGCCACACCTGCCCTGCTGAAACATCTTACAAAGGTATTTTAATTTGCACTTGAAGGGAAAAAAGCACAAGACACTTTTCAGAGGAAAATACAAGTATCTTATTCTACCTGCACATTGATAATATGATCATGTTAATAATAGGATCATGGCTTCAGTTCTTCTTCATTGGTTTCTTCTAGCAGGGTACCCTCTTTTAGCTATGGTCTTATTACATTTATATTTGCAAATCTAACACTGAAACTGATTTTTCTTGGTTAATCAATCCAATCAGTACTGGTGCTTTTGTTACCTAGATTATACTTTGAATTAAAGAACATGTGCTTTCATATGAAACTCTAGAACAGAACAGTAAATTTTCTACTCAGTCTTGTTTTCATCAAAATAAGAGATCTAAACAAAGTAATACCAAAATATTACTGCTCTTTAAAATGTAGTATATTCAGAGGCTGGCGCCATGACGCACTAGGTTAATCCTCCGCCTGTGGTGCTGTTATCCCATATGGGCGCCAGTTCTAGTCCCAGTTGCTCCTCTTCCAGTCCAGCTCTCTGCTGTGGCCTGGGAGGGTAGTGGAGGATGGCCCAGGTCCTAGGGCCCCTGCACTCGCATGGGAGACCAGGAGGAAGCACCTGGCTCCTGGCTTTGGATCGGCACAGCTCCGGCCGTTATGGCCACTTGAGGAGTGAACCAACAGAAGGAAGACCTTTTTCTTTGTCTCTCTCTCACTATCTGTAACTCTGCCTCTCAAATAAATAAGTAAAATCTTTTTTAAAAAATGTGTATTCAGACAAAAATTAAGGGACTTTAAGCCAACATCCTGGAAGGATGTCGATATTGATGATAAGAACTACCATGGCTTCCAGTGCTTGGGCAAAACCTGGGTATGGAGCCTTCTGGCCAATCATCTGTAATTTCTTTCTTTTTTTTTTTTTTTTTTTTTTTAACAGGCAGAGTTAGACAGTGAGAGAGAGAGACAGAGAGAAAGGTCTTCCTTTTCCTGTTAGTTCACCCCCCAAGTGGCCACTACAGCCAGCGCGTTGCGGCTGGTGCACTGCACGAATCTGAAGCCAGGAGCCAGGTGCTTCCTCCTTGTCTCCTATGTAGGTGCAGGGCCCAAGGACGTGGGCGATCTTCCACTGCACTCCCGGGCCACAGCAGAGAGCTGGACTGGAAGAGGAGTAACTGGGACAGAATCCGGCGCCCCAACTGGGACGAACCCGGGGTGCCGGCGCTGCAGGCTGGGGAATTAGCCTAGTGAGCCGCGGCGCTGGCCTCCATCTGTAATTTCATATCTTTGAAGTGTTCATTGCTTACCTGGAAGTTGCAGCTCTCTCTACATCTGTTATGCGTGAAAGAGGAAGCAGGCAGATGCAGACTTCTATAGACATTATGATTCCATGAAAGACTTTGAGGAGATATTTTTTAAAGATTTATTTATTTATTTGAAAGGCAGAGTTACAGAGAAGCAGAGGCAGGGGGGAGAGAGAGAGAGAGAGAGAGAGAAAGAGAAAGAAAGAGAGAGAGAGAGAGAGAGAGAAAGAGAAAGAGAGAGAGAGAGAAAAAGAGAGAGAGAGAGAGAGAGAGAAAGAGAGAGAGAGAAAGAGAGAGAGAGAGAAAGAGAGAGAGAGAGAGAGAGAGAGAGAGAGAGAGAGAGAGAGAGAAAGAGGAAGGAAGGAAGGAAGGAAGGAAGGAAGGAAGGAAGGAAGGAAGGTTGGTTTACTCCTTCAATGGCCACAATGGCCAGAGCTGGGCTGATCCAAAACCAGGAGCCAGGAGCTTCTTCCAGGTCTCCCACGTGGGTGCAGGAGTCCAAGTACTTGGGCCATCTTTTACTGCTTTTCCAGGCCATAGCAGAGAGCTGGATCAGAAGTGAAGCAGCCAGGTGTTGAACCGGCACCCATATTGGATAGGCAGCACTATGCCACAGCACCAACCCCAGGGAGATTAATAAGGCTGGTACCTTTAAAGTACAAAGTGATTTGGGGATGTAAAGAATTTCTTTGAATTGAGTTCAAAATGAAGTTTGTCATTAACCTGTGTTCCTGAACTAAGAAACATGAATATATAGGCTAAGAGCTAGTTTCTCTCTTTAAAAAAAAAATATTTATTTTATTTATTATTTGAAAGGCAGAGTTACAGAGAGGCAAAGCAGAGAGAGAGCCAGGTCTTTCATCTGCTAGTTCACTCTCCAAGTGGCCGCAACAGTCAGAGTTGGGCCAGTCTAAAGCCAGGAGCCAGGAGCTTCTTCTGAGTCTCCCACACGAGTGCAGGGGCCCAAGGACTTGGGCCATCTTCTACCACTTTCTCAGGCCATAGCAGAGAGCTGGATCAGAAGTGGAGTAGCCAGGACCGGAACTGGCATCTATATGGGATGTCAGCACTCAGATGGCAGCTTTATCCACTATGCCACAGTGCTGGCCCCAGTTTCTCTTGGTAAGTTAATAAATACTGTGAACATTAGAAAAAGGAAAGAAAGAGGGATGAGCATTTGGCACAGAAGTTAAGACGCCACTTGGAATGCCCATATCTGTATCAGAGTCTGGGTTGGAGTCACATCTCTGCTTTGATTCCAGCTTCCTGCTAATGCACATCCTGAGAGACAGCAGGTGAGAGTCTTAATGCTTGAATCCATGTCATCCATGTGAGAGACCCACATTGAGTTGCTGGTTGGTGGCACCTGGCTTTGGCCTGACCCAGCCCAGTCTGTTGCCTGCATTTGGGGAGTGAATCAGCAGATAGAAGAGATCTCTGTCTCTGTCTCTCTCTTGCTCTGCCTTTAAAATAAATAAAATTTTTAAAAAAGAAAAGGAAAAGCTCAGTTCAGTTGGGCACCTCTCACTAATTTTACATAATCTGGCTGACTCTTACTGAGTACCTACTTCTTCATACAAGAAAAAACAGTGGTTTGTAGGGGTCTGTAAGAGTGTATGAAATGTAGTTTCTCTCTACTCTTAAGAAAAGCCTAGTAAAGGATATGTACATGGAGTTCAAAGCTGAATATAGTAACTGATATTTTAAAAAAGCATACACTGCTTTAAAAATGCAACATGCTGAGGGAAGTGTTTAGGCTAGCAGTTAAGGCATCTGCTTCTTCATTGGAGTGCCAAGGTTTGATTCTTAACTTCAGCTCCTGCCAGTGAAAGCCCTGGGAAGTAATGGTGATGGATCAAGAAACTGGCTCCTGCTACCCACATGGGAGATCTTGATTGTGTTCGCAGCTCCTGGTTCTGGCCATGGATGTTGTAGGCATAAAGAGTGAACCAGCATATGGGGATCTCTCTCTCTCTCTCTCTCTCTCTCAGCCTCTTACATAAATAAGAAATGAAATATCATTAAAAATATATAGGAGTGGTATTTGATGCAGCAGTTAGGACACTACTTGGGGTACCTGCTTCCTGCATCAGAGTTCCTGGTTCAGTTCCTAGTTCCACTTCCAATTCTAACTTCTTACTAATGCGCACACTGAGAAGCAGCCGAAGATGGCACAAATACGTGGGTCTCTACCTGGGTTGAGTTCCCATGTCCTGGCTTCAGCCTGGCCCAGACCTGGCTATTGTGGACAGTTAGGGAATGAACCAGTAGATGGGAGATCTCTCTCTCTCCTGTCTCTGATTTTAAAATAAAACAAAAATAAATACAACATGCTAACTATAAAACACATTGAGTTCCTAGCTCTAGCTCCCAGCTTCAGCTTCAGCCCCTTTTCACCACCCCAACCCATCCTCTTATCAAACACTGTAGGCATTTGAGGAGTAAACCAGCAAATAAGAGCTTTCTGTGTTTCTCTTCTACTTCTCAAATAAAATAATTTTTTAACAAAAGTACTATACGTAACAAAGGATTTTTGATATGCAGCAGACACTGATTCCATTCCATTAGTCTGTTGAAAGAATTTGCTGTCATTGATTTTGACTCTAATGAGCATTAGTTGGGTTTGACTTTCTAAATAAATCCCAGACCTATTTTTGGAAAACTATTTGATAAGGATTTAACTTAACAATTTAACTTAATTCCAAGTTTATGATGGCATATAATATTGCAGAGCTGTCACTATACCCATGGCACTTCAAAGTTTAATCAAATCCTATACAAGGGGCCATGTTATTTTTTACTTTTCTGTTGGATTGGCCAGAATCTCTCAGGAAGAAAATCTCAGAACTTACAGTTACTTAAGCGACAGTACTATTTGTTTTCCATTCAGAAATTTCAAGTGTCATTCAGCCAGTGAAATAAAATTTTGGAACTTTTATCTCCAACAAAAGTATTTTATCTTGGGGCCAACATTGTGGCACAGCCAGTTAGCTGCTGCCTGCAATGCCAGTCTCTCGTGTGAACGCTGATTTGACTCCTAGCTGCTCCACTTACAAACCAGCTCCTTGCTAGGATGGCTAGGAAAGCAGTAGAAGATGACCTAAGTGCTTGGACCCGGCCACCCACGTGGGAGACTTGGGTGGAGTCTGGGGCTCCTGACTTAGGCCTGGTCCAACCCAAGCCATTGCAGCCATTTGGGGAGTGAACCAGCCGTTGGAAAATCTCTCTTTGTCTTTCCTCTCTGTAACTCTGACTTTCAAATAAATAAATATAATACGTCTTCTTTTTTTAAAGAAAGTATTTTAACTTTATGTCTTATTTAGGTTGCTTATGGGAGATGAACGTGTGAAGAATGGCCTTAATTTCATGTATGAGGCTCCACCAGGAGCTAAAAAAGGTACTTCTTCATTCCTTTTTTTTTTTCTTTGATATGATTGAAACTAAAGACAGAAAACGGCTATGAGAGATAATTTTTAAAAGTGGAAGTTATTATGTGATGATAAAAAATAGATACTGTAATAATAAAACAAATACTAACAAATTTTCTTTGATTTAGTAGCATTTCATGTTGTTCATGATGTTGAGAAAAAATATCAACATCAACAGTTCATTTATTCTTAAATAATTTGAATATATTTCTCTAGTCCTTTTTAAAAAATACATATAAAAAGAAAATAATGTTTATCAATTAAAAGCATAAAAGTTTAAAAATTAGGAACTAATGTGTGTATTAAATACTATCTCTTATTTAGAATTGTGTTTTATTCTTTAGTGACTGAACTTTTGTGAAAGAAGAAAAAAGCCAAATCAGTAAATTCTTAGAAGTTACAATTATATGGCATGATATTATACTCTATAGATTTCCATATTGAAGTTTTTAACTTATCCTGTCTTTTTTCCCCTGTACTTTTGACATGCAATCAAGAAAACAAAGAGGTAAGGCACTGTTACTGTTTGAATTTACTTGCAATTGATTGTGATTTTATAGAAAAATTGACAGAATTTTCTGTGAATATTTGTAGAAAGAAGAAACAGAAGGAGAGACTGAATACAAATTTGAATGGCAGAAAGGAGCCCCTCGAGAAAAGTAAGGACTGATTGATTTACTTATAAGATTAAAAAATAGGTATTATTAAAGTTATTGGCTATCGCATCTTATACTATTTTTTATTCAGTAGGGAAAGTAACTAATGTGAAAATGTATTTTCAGTGACTTATCATATGCAACCAGTCTACTTGATGATAGCCCTTTATTTTATATAGTTTATATTTTTAATCACAAATTATTGGACTAGACAGTAACTAAATGTTTAGAAATACTAAATAAATTTTACAGTTTTATATACTCATGGAAGCAATAATATATTTCTTAGTATTCTTTGAAATATAAAACTAGTTTTCTGATTGGCTTCTATTTAATGAATTATTCCTAACATTATGTTGTACATTTTCTCCACTTATAGATATGCCAAAGATGACATGAACATCAGAGATCAGCCCTTTGGTATTCAGGCAAGTGACACATACTCTATAAGAATAACTTTTATTTAGTAAATAAATATCTTTATAGTGTTGTCCAAAATATGGTTAAAAAAGGCTGAAAAAGGACCCTATGGTTTGTACCAGATACTGTGAGAAATAGGGAGAAAATATTAAATATGGTAGACTAATAAAATATAATAATCAAACTTTTGTAGTGAGGATTATAATAATATTTGTCTCTGTATTTTTTTTATTTAAGATTTATGTATTTATTTGAAAGAGTAAAGAAGGAGAAAGAGAGAGAAATTGATCTTCCATCTACTGGTTCATTCTCCAAATGGCCACAACAGCCAGGGCTGGGTTAGACTAAAACCAAGAACCAGGAACTCCATTCAAGTCTCCCATATGGATGGCAGGGGCCCAAGTGCTGGGACTGTCATCCACTGCTTTCCCAGGTGCATTAATGTAGCTGGATTAGAAGTGGAGCAACTGGGACTCCAACCAGAGCTTCAGTATGGGGTGCTGGTGTTTCAAGCAGCTGCTTAACCTGCTGCCCTGTCTTAATGGTTTTTAAAAAATTTGAAGACTTAGGCCTGTGCCGCGGCTCAATAGGCTAATCCTCTGCCTAGCAGTGCTGGCATACCAGGTTCTAGTCCCGGTTGGGGCGCCGGATTCTGTCCCGGTTGCCCCTCTTCCAGGCCAGCTCTCTGCTATGGCCCAGGAGTGCAGTGGAGGATCGCTCAAGTGCTTGGGCCCTGCACCCCATGAGAGACCAGGATAAGCACCTGGCTCCTGCCTTTGGATCAGCGCGGTGCACCGGCGGCGGCCATTGGAGGGTGAACCAATGGCAAAGGAAGACCTTTCTCTCTGTCTCTCACTGTCCACTCTGCCTGTAAAAAAAAAAAAATTGGAGACTTAACTTAAGATCAAGAATAGATTTAAAACTATTACTAGTTTAGAACCAGGACATACTCTAACTGGAAGATCAAATTCTTGTAAAGAAAATTTTATTAGAACATTACCTTATGTAATCTTTGATATAGTGTCTATGTCGGCTCTCCTACTAAAATAGCAGAATCAAGTAGTTGCAACAGAGACAACCACCTGGCCTGAAAAGCCTGAAGTGTTTACTATGCGGAAAGAAGCTCCTGACTCCTGGCTTTGGATTGGTGCATCTCCAGCTGTTGTGGACATTTGGGGAGTGAATCAGCAGATGAAAGATTCTCTCTCTCTCTCTCTATAACTCTGCCTTTCAAATAAATAAATAAATCTTTAAAGAATTTTTTTTAATTCAAAACTTTAAAGGTTTAATGCATTCAAATTAAGCCATGATTTAATTATTTTTTGGTATTTTACCATTTCTTTTTGGGTGACTGTTATATTGTCACCAAACAAGAGGCCAAAAGAAAATGAATGTGGCATAGCTTTTGGGCAGAATTTACAGTAAAAGATGTTGTGCCTGTATTAAATTATGAAACATAGTTATAGAGTCTCTTCCTCTGGAGGTCTTTTTTTTTCCCTCAATTATTTAAAAGGCAGAGGGAGAGAAAGAGAGAAAGAATGTGAGTATGCACACCTATCTGCTAGTTCACTATCCACATGCCCACAGTGGCTGAGGCTGAACCAAGCTGAAGCCAGAAACCAGAAACTAAATCCAGGTCTCCCACATGGTTGGCAGTGACTCAACTACTTAAGCCATTACCTGCCGCCTCCCAGGGTCTGTATTAGCAGGAAGCTGGAATTGGGAACCAGAGCGAGGAATCAAACTCAGATACTCCAGTATGCGATGTGAGCATCCCAAATGGTATCTTTAACTACTTAACCAAATACCTGCACCTGAAAATCTTTTAAAAATGTGAGTCATTTATTTTAAACTCTGCCAAGATATAGAATGTTGAACATTGGTCAGGTTGTTTGTATCTTAGTAAACAAAATTATGTTCACTGTTTCTCAGGTTCGAAATGTGAGGTGCATTAAATGTCACAAGTGGGGTCATGTCAACACAGACCGAGAATGTCCTTTGTTCGGTCTTTCTGGAATCAACGCAAGTTCAGTTCCTACTGATGGTTCAGGTAGGCACCAGACATTTATTTGTTTTAGGATTTATATCCAGGACAAACAAGGAAAACTTAAATCATATTTTTCTTTAATCTCCATGGATATTATTTTGTTTTAGTGTTTTGGACTGGGATATATTCTCAAGATATAATAATGATCAGTAGGAGACTCTGATCATATGTGTTAAATTTGAAATGCTGTGTAATAAAATTAAGTTTAATTTTTGCAGCCAGAGTTCCCATGAACTTTTTAAAGTATGAGACATTAAAGACAGTTTTTCATGGTAGTAGCCTAAAATTACAAGAAAGAAATTGTGATTTTTCATATTCATATGATCATGAATTATAAAGACCAGCTGGATGGAAAGCCTCAACTGTCATCTCTCTAGTTCAGAGATTAAAAACAAAACTGAGCAAAAAAGGATATTAAATATGTTAAACTGGTTTTTATTTGAATGTTACTCACTATCTTATATGTTACTGGCTACTCAAGAAAAATTGATGTAATTTGAGTTGAATCATTTTGGCTCTTTTTATAAAAAGATATTAAAATAAGAAATTTTAATTTGAATTTATCAGTGGCTTGTTAGTATATTATTGAGACAGCCACACAAATCCAGCCCTAGCTCATAGTAGATCATATTAGAAATAACCTGCTTAACACTGTTACTGTAAGCAAGTCATTTTACTTGTATGAACTTCAGCTCCTTGTTTTAAAATAAGTGTGATAGTACAACAGAGATTTTCAATATTTTTAAGCTGTAGAAATTTTTTGTTTCAAGAAATCTTAAATGAAACACCAGTATATAGACATATGAAGACACTCAAGAAAATTTGTGGAAAATTGAACATTAAGTTAATTTGGTCCCAAAAAAAATGAAGTCTATGCATAAAGGGATCTTTAAAAAGTTCATGGAAAATATTGAAAACTGCATAGATTTCAAAAACTTTTTTGCATCAAAATAAAATACCCTTATAATTTCATTTTAGCTTAAGGCTTCTTAAGTGCTCATGTATAAAAGCTGAGTTGCTCTGCTGAAGCAGAGCTCTAGGCCTGAAAACCCTTCCTCAGCCCAACAAGTCTCTGATGCATCTCTCTGGATTCCCCATGGCTCCCACTGCCACCTGCATCCATGCCCAGGGTTTACTCTCAATCTGTATCATCTTCCAGTGTCCTGTAACCAGAGATCTTGCTTCCTGGCAGCAAGCCAGACTCAGGCCACAGGTCTCAAGATGCCAGTTCTCATATTAGGAGTTTAGGAATTGGATCCATTATTTAATGGGATTTATGGGAGAGAGCCAGAATTACTGGAAGAAGTATAAACAGTATAAAATTATTTTTTAAACATCCTTATTTTGCTAAAATAAGTTAAGAAAACACCTTTTAAGTGGAAGGAAAACTGTTTGCTCAGTAATGAGACAACACTAGTACAGCCTTTGGTCTAGCAGGCTCTGATAAAAGAACATCCTGTTGATAACACATGACAGGTGCTCCCAGAAACCACATACACAATGCTCCCTCCTTGCCTACCCTTCTCCAGCTGGTGGAAGAAAGGAGAAAGGCCCCAAAGGAAATGGAATGGGGCAAATCATATAGCAAGAACCCCTTGGCTCAAATATTTATGACCACTTATTCCATTAATCAGAGATCTGTTACCTCTGAAAAGTATGTTGTTTTCTGGAAGGGGATGTACATTTCTCATCTTCTTCGTTGCAATCTTGCGATTTCTGTACAACTGCAAAACTCATGGGACCAGGAAGAGTGATGGCTGCCCTTGTTCCCTGGCTTCATGGTACTCTGATTCCGCTTCCCTGGGAATGAATAGGGTAGACTGTGGACTTAGTCCTTTGCTTTCGTAATCAGTGGACCTGATTTCTCTGGAGTATGTTTTAGAAAGTCTACTGACATCAGCGAAAACAATTTGTTCTATTTGATTAAGCTACTTAAGAGTATTGAAAACAATACAACCCTATAGTAACATGCCCCCACAACTATGTGAGTTCAGATACAATGAAGGTGGCTATTGACTCTTCTCCAGCACTCAGTTTATATTTATCAACCTTATAGTAACTAAATTACTCAGTGATACAATTAAGGTTTTTGGACCCCACACAAGGTGGGGTTTTTAGTAGTACTGTTCTTAAGTCAAATGAGCTTTTTCAATATAAAGTGAAGTAGAAAAATGCTGACATTGTTGGCTCCTATCAACATTTGTAACCAAGCTTGAGAAGTTTTCATATTAGGGATTCTTTCTCTGTATCTAATAAATTGAATTCTTGGGTGGGAGAGAGTAAAAAAAAACATTACCTTTATTGAACTACTGTGGTTTCTCTGCATGGGGTTAATATCTCTAATATATAAAATGTGCCTTTGGGTCAATGTGAAAAAGATGAACACTCAAATACAAAGGAGCAGAGGTCACAGATGATTTACAAAAGGAGGAATTCAAAGAACCATTAAACATATGAGAATATTTTCAACAACACTGATAATCTAAGAAATGAAAACAAGAATAATGCATTATCTTTTTGACTGTTAAATTTAGTAAAGATGTGAAAGAATGATATGTCCAATGTTCAAGGAAGTGTGGTAAAATGAACATTTTAATTCTCTTGATAAATTGGAGCAGTTTGTCTGAAGAGCCATTTGATACATATCAAACTCCTGAAAAACATGCATGTTCTTTAAGCTAGAAATTCACTTTTTACTAAATTTATAAATGAAGTAAAAAGACAGTGCTCAGAGATTTATGTTAGTGAAAGGCAAGGAACTGGAAAAAAAGAGCATTTAGCATCTCAGGCAAAGGAATAGCCTTTCATGTCGAGGGCACCAGCCCTTCTGAGAGGCCATGTAATTAGCGATGTGGAGTGCAGTGCAGCATGGAGTTGCCTGGATGCCTGGGTTGGAATCCTTGCTCTGCTGCTTACCAGCTGTATAATTTTAGGCAAGGTACTTAACTTCTCTGGCTTGGTTGGCTAATGTCTAAAACACAGATAGTATGACAGTACTTGTCTCATAAGGCTGTTGTGAATGCTAAGTGAGTTAGTTTATGCAAAATGCTTGGAATAGTGCCCAACACACAGAGAGCACTTTCGGAAGTTTTTGAAACTTTTTTTTTTCTTTTTCTTTTTTTCTTTTTTTTTTGACAGGCAGAGTGGACAGTGAGAGAGAGAGACAGAGAGAAAGGTCTTCCTTTGCCGTTGGTTCACCCTCCAATGGCTGCCGCGGCCGGCGCGCTGCGACTGGCGCACCGCGCTCATCCGATGGCAGGAGCCAGGTGCTAAGTGCTTTTTCCTGGTCTCCCATGGGGTGCAGGACCCAAGCACTTGGGCCATCCTCCACTGCACTCCCGGGCCACAGCAGAGGGCTGACCTGGAAGAGGGGCAACCGGGACAGAATCCGGAGCCCCGACCGGGACTAGAACCCAGTGTGCCGGCGCCGCAAGGCGGAGGATTAGCCTGTTGAGCCACGGCGCCGGCCAGTTTTTGAACTTTTTAAAATTAAGGTGCCTTCTACCGAAATGGAATATTGTATAGCTGTATGACATACATATATGAATACAGCTGTAGATATGTATTGATATATAAGGATATATCAGGATTATCAAGTTAAAAGAAAAAAATGGGTAATAAACACTATTGCTTAAAAGTATGTAAAGAGGGGCCAATGTTGTGAAGCTGCATATTGGACTGTTGGTTCGAGTCCCAGCTGCTCTGCTTCTGATCCAGCTCCCTGCCTAGTGTACCTGAGAATGCAGTAGAAGATGGCCCACGTGCTCAGGTCCTGTCACCCCTGTGGGTGACCTGGAAAGAGTTCAGGTGTGTAAAGGTAAACTGAAAAATGTTAGGCATTCAGTGATTACAGTTAAAATGGCCGCCTACCTTTTATGGTAAAAGGATGACTCAGAATTAAGAACCCTATTTGAAAATTAATTCATAGAATTAAAGTTTCTTGTTTACTTTTTGAAATAATTATATTTGGCAACTATGTATTTGATATCTTACACATCAGCCAGTAAGTTTAATATTTTAATTTTATGTCCCAAGCTCATAGACACAGGCCCTACCCCTAGATTATAACTCAACCAGAAACAAAATAGCAGGGCCGAGAAATTGTGACATAGTGGGTAAGGCTGCTGCCTGCTACAAGACAGTGGCATCCCATGGAGGTGCCAGTCAGTGTCCTGGCTGCTTTGCTTCCAATCCAGCACTGTTAATGGCCTGGGAAAAACAACAGAAGGTGGACCAACTGTTTGGGCCTCTGCCATCTATGTGGAAAACCTGGAGGAGGCTCCTGGCTCCTGGCTTCAGCCTGGCCCAGCCCTGGCTGTTGTGGCCATCTGGGAAGTGAACCAGCAGATGGAAAATCTCTCTATATGTATGTGTCTCTCTCTCCCTCTCTCTCTGTAATTCTTTCAAAGTAAATAAATAGATCTTTAAAATAAAATAAAAACCAGAATAGCTCCGAGTCTGAGCAAGGAAACAGAACTAGAGTATTATGAAAAAATATTTAATAGAGAATAACTATAGAATGTATTCAATTATGTAGTTAATAGAGGATGTGAGACTAAAATGACCTTTGCAGAATTAAAATTTAGGTTGACCAAAAGAGAAATACAAGAAGAAACACAAGCATTGAAGTTTTAGTTTGGATGACTTCAGATGTCTAGAATCATATTTGAATAGCTCTCAAGAAGGTGGGCAAGGGGCAGGCATTGTGGTACAGTGGGTTATGCTGCTACTTGGGACCCTTGCATGCAGTATTGTAATGCCTAGGATCCATCGCACCTTTGCTTCTGATCCAGCTTCTAGCTGATGTGGCTGGGAGGCAGCGAATGATGGGCCAGGTACCTGGGTTCCTGCCACTCACATGAGATACCTAGATGGGAGTTCCTGGCTCCTAACTTTGGCCTGACCCAACACTGGCTGTTGTGGGCATTTGGGACGTGAATCAGTAAATAGAATATCTCTATCTTTTTCTTCTCCCTGCTTCCCCCTGTCTCCCTGTCCCTCTTCCTTTCCCTTTCTCTCCACTCCACCCTTTGTGTCACTCTGCCTTTCAAATAAAGGAATCTCAAAAAAAAAAAAAAAAAAAGTGTGGCCATTGATGCTTCAAGCCAGTGTTTCCCAGATGTGCCTTACTGAAAGCATTAACTGTTTTGTTTAAATGTTGGTTCCCAGCCCCAGTCCCAGTGGGGTTAGAAGCCTAAGAAGAGAAGTCTGGAGTCTGAGCCTCCAGCTGATGTTCATGATCTGAATGTTTGGGAAGGTGCGTGTGTGCGTGCGTGTGTGTGTGTGTGTGTGTGTGTGTGGGTGTGTGTGATGCTTGTTTTAGAAGGGGAATGTATAGCAGAAAAAGACTTTTTTTTTCATAAAAGGGGGGGAGCATTCAGTATCATTTCTACTTTTTTACTGTTATAATCAGTCTATACAGCACTAGGGGAATGGCAACATAAACTTGATAATGTTAAGTGAATAATATGAATTGAATCTAAGCTATGATTCTAGCATAAAATTGTATGCATACAAATTAGGACTAGAAGGAAACAGGAAGTTAAAATTTTTTATTTGCTGAAATTATGGGTAATATGTATTAAAATATAATTTAAATATAATCATAATTTTAAAAATTTAGGCTTTTCAAACATGGACTGTCATGATATTTAGAAAACTAATGTTGGGCTCACTTGGTTAATCCTCCGCCTGCGGCGCCAGCATCCCATATGGGCGCTGGGTTCTGTCCTGGTTGCTCTTCTTCCAGTCCAGCTCTCTGCTGTGGCCCGGGAGGGCAGTGGAGGATGGCCCAAATGCTTGGGCCTTGCACCCGCATGGGAGACCAGGAGGAAGCACCTAGCTCCTGGCTTTGGATCAGCACAGCCATTTGGGGAGTGACCCAACAGAAGGAAGACCTTTCTCTCTGTCTCTCTCTCTCTCACTGACTCTACCTGTCAAAAAATAAAATAAAATAAAAAAAGAAAACTAATGTTTTCCTTGACAGTCCTATATTAAATTTATTTTCAGAATAATCAGAACAACTAAAGAAAGCAAAGAGTATGTTGTAAAGGCTATGTTCATAATGAGAAATAACTAGCAGGCTAAATTCTTTGCTTCTGTCTTTATAGAATAACATGCTAGGAAAATTTCCATTACCAGTTTCCCTTTCAAATTGACAAGATATAAGTGTGAGAACAGATAAGTGGTAAATACACAGATAGTTTCATTTCTTAGATCCTATATCTTATCTAAAAATTTCTGAGGACACTGAACTCTGTGATAATATATGATCAGAGAAGATGGTAAAAGTTACTGATCTTTTTAAAATTTATTTATTAGAGTTACAGAGAGAGGGAGAAGGAGAGAACTTCCATCCCCTGGTTCACTCCTCAAATGGCCACAACAGCTGGGGCTGAGCCAGGCCAAATCCAGGAGCTTAATGTGGGTGTCCCATGTGGGTGCAAGGGCCCAAGTACTTGGGCTATTTTCCACTGCTTTCACAGGTGCATTAGCAGGGAGATAGATTAGAAGTGGAGCAACTGTAACTCCAGCTGGCACTCATATAGGATACTGGTGTTTCAGGTGGCAGTTTAATTTGCTGGCCTACAACCCTGGCCCCTTAATCTGTTTCTGATGCACCATCAGGGTTGAGAACCATCAACTCAAACTAAATGTAAGAACAATTCAAGATATGAGGAATAGTGCCATTTTCTGTTTATTTCAATTATGTTTTATGTATTATAAAGTCATAAATTTTCCTAAGAAAATAATCATGGATATGTCCCAAGGATTTAGTTGCAAAGATTTGTGTGTGTGTGTGTGTGTGTGTGTGTGTGGGAAAGAGAGAGAACAATATCTAGTTAAAAACTGAATATCTAGTTAAAAGATATTGACTAATTATTGAATATTGTTACAGTGGAATACTATATAGTGCAGTATTATTAAATGATATGAAAACTTTTTAATGATATGGATGTTGTTTGCAACATTTTGTCAAATAAAGTGGGTTATATCTAGGTAGACTTAGAGACACAAATACTTTTAGAAAAAGGATTGGATTGGAAGAAGATAGATCAAAAAAAAAAATTTTTTTTTGACAGGCAGAGTGGACAGTGAGAGAGAGAGAGACAGAGAGAAAGGTCTTCCTTTGCCGTTGGTTCACCCTCCAATGGCTGCCGCGGACGGCACGCTGTGGCCGGCGCACCGCGCTCATCCGATGGCAGGAGCCAGGTGCCAGGTGCTTTTCCTGGTCTCCCATGGGGTGCAGGACCCAAGCACCTGGGCCATCCTCCACTGCACTCCCGGGCCATAGCAGAGAGCTGGCCTGGAAGAGGGGCAACCGGGACAGAATCCGGCGCCCCAACCGGGACTAGAACCCAGTGTGCCGGCGCCGCAAGGCGGAGGATTAGCCTGTTGAGCCACGGCGCTGACCCGATAGATCAAAATATTAATAGTAATTGTGTCTTGGTGGTAGGATTCCCTGAGATTATTAGATTTGTCTTTTTGCTTACCTGTATTTCTTTTTTTTTTTTTTTTTGACAGGCAGAGTTAATGAGAGAGAGACAGAGAGAAAGGTCTTCCTTTTTCTGTTGGTTCACCCTCCAATGGCCGCCGCAGCCGGTGTGCTGCAGCCGGAGGGCTGCGCCAATCCGAAGCCAGGCTCCAGGTGCTTCCTCCTGGTCTCCCATGCGGGTGCAGGGCCCGAATACTTGGGCCATCCTCCACTACACTCCCGGGCCATAGCAGAGAGCTGGACTGGAAGAGGAGCAACTGAGACAGAATCCAGCGCCCCAACTGGGACTAGAACCCAGGGTGCTGGCATTGCAGGTGGAGGAATAGCCTAGTGAACTGTGGCACCGGCCTGCTTACCTGTATTTCCAAAAGTAAAAATAAATGACTGGGGCTGGCACTGTGGCATAGTTGGTAAAGCTGCCACCTACAGTGCCGGCATCCCATATGGGTGCCAGTTCAAGTCCTGGCTGCTCCACTTCCAATCCAGCTCTCTGCTATGGCCTGGGAAGGCAGTAGAAGATGGTCCAAGTCCTTGGGCTCCTGCACCAGTGTGGGAGACCTGGAAGAAGCTCCCAGTTCTTGTTCTGGCACTTCGGATAGGCCGAGCTCTGCCCATTGTGGCCATTTAGGGAGTGAACCAGTGGATGGAAGACATTCTCTCTCTCTCTCTGCCTCTCTAACTCTGCCTTTCAAATAAATAAATCTTTTTTTTAAAAAAAAAGTAAATTACCTTTATACATTTTTTAAACTTTTTATTTCAGGATAGTTTCAGATTTACAAAACAAAAATTTTAGAATTGTACAAAAAGTTCCCATATATCCCACCCCTAGTTTCCCCTATTACTAACATCTTATATTAGAATATTTGTTAAAATCCAGAAACCATACCCACTTTACCTATTTTTTTTAACCCAAACTCCCTCTATCCCTCCTACCCCTCCCAGCCTGTAGCAACATTTTGTGTCCATATTGAGTTGTTTTAACCTCATATTTATACATTTTTAAAATAATATTGTTCTAGGAGAATCAAATATGCATAGAATTGTATGGGATAGGCATTTAGCGTAAACCTTAAGACACCCATGTCCCATATCAGAATGCCTGGGTTCAATCTCCAGCTCTGGCTCCTGAGTCCAGCCTCCTGCTAATGGAGACGCTGGGAAGCAGCGGGTGATGGCTCAAGTAGTTGGGTCCCTTCCACCTAGGTGGGTGATCTCTATCAAGTTCCCAGCTCCTGCCTTTGGCACCCTGGCTGTTATAGGCATTTGGGATTGGGATGGGGTTGCTGTTGTGTGTGCTCTCTCTCTGCCTCTCAAGTAAATAAAAAATAATGAATAAAATCATATTGCTCCATTAATGGCTTTAAAGTTTGACCTGATTTTGGCAGTGGTAGTTAACTAAAGCTAATAAAAACTCTTAAAGGTTTCTCCAAAACAAAATCAGAACTCTGCTATGTCAAATAGGAAAGCAAATAATGATGTTGTATTCTGAATTTAAACGCAGTGAAAAATAAACTGACCAATTTCCTAATCCACTTGCTGATTCAAACTAAAAAAAAAAAATCTTTTCATTTAAAAAAAATCACCTATTGAATAATGTCTCACCAGTGAATAGAGATTATTTTTGCAATAAGGCAATTTCAGTGGATGTGGTTATCATGGGATAATCACACCCCTGGGGTATAGCCTTGTGCCTGTAATCTCCCAGGAGTGTAATTATTTCATGATAACTGTACCCCCTGGTGTTACATTATTTCTATTATGAAATTCTTAGTTTAGTATATAAAGTAACTTACTTTGATCACTGGAAACTGCAAGGTGCTTTTAGAATGTTCCAGCTGTGAGGTTTACAGAGACCAGCTATAAGATTTACTTCTCCTTTACAAAGTTAAATTAGGCAATCAAAATGCTTCTTTGGGCTAAGCTGGTTTAGAATATGTTTTCTACTGATCATCTTAACTTTGTAAGTTTTCATCCACTCAAGATACATCAGAATTATATGGAAAACTTGAGTTTCAGTGTTGATGGAATTTTCATAAAGCATTTTTATGCTACAACATAATGAAATGGCCAGCCTCCCTGCCTCCTACCTGTACTCTGTAGCACTGTTCTTAACATTGACTCCTGGCATCTTTCAGTTACTTTTGTTTTAATGTATATTAAAATTAAACACTGTTTTTTAATTCCACAATGTGATATTCCAACAGAACAAGTGTTTTTTTTTTTTTTAAAGCTTTACTGAGCTGTATTTACATACTATTCAGTTGACCAATTTAAAATTACAGTTGGTTGGTTTTTGATATACCAACAGGGTTGTATATCCATACTGGCAATAAATTCTAGAATATCTCCATTACCCCTAAGAGAAACTCAGTACCCCTTAGCCCTCACCCTTCACCTTTCAGTCCCAGTCCTAGGTAACCACTAATCTACACTCTGTCTATAGATTTGCCTATTCTAGACATTTCACAAAAATGCAGTCATATGACTTGTGGAAGAAAGCAATTGTAACATTTCATTTTCTTTGCCTTTAAATTTTAAACTTTTATACAATTAAAGCTACTGTGCCATTCTCCCCTGTTCTTCCATAGAATATATTTTCCTATGATGCTTAAGCATATATATACACACACAGAATACAGTGAACAATCTTGTATTAATTGAAAACTTTAGTCCACAAGGCTGAGTATATGTATAGGTACCTGTGAAACAGATTAACATGTTAGGTTGTCTGTAAAAAATAGAAAGCAAAGTGGTATTAATGAAACACCCTCTTTTTCTCACCTAAGTAGATAAAAATTTTGCACATCTTTCCATGCCTAGATTCCAGAATTTCTCATCAGGAAGCAGACAGGCAACTCTGAAGCAGTCACTGTAGAAGAGCTAGCACTGGGTTTGCTGAAGTACATCAGGCAGATGGTGCCAGCCCTGCTTCAGCCTGCTTTTCAATGATCTGTCATGCCCGCCATTTAATTCGCTCTGTAACAGCTCTAGGAGTGGATGAACCAGCCCTAAAACTGATGCTGCCTTGGTGTTCAGCATGATGGCCTGCTGAAATGCAGGAGTTAGTAGCACTCAACTTGATGTTGCTTTTGCAAAAGCAATATATGATCTTACAATTTTTCTTCTTTAGCCTACTGATGTATGATGGATTATATCAATTAATTTTGAAATATTGAACTAGCTTTGCATACCTGGCATAAATCTCACTTGGTTGTACTGTATAATTCTTTTAAACACTATTAGATTCAGTTTGCTAATGTTTTGTTAAATATTTTTATATCTGGGTTGGCGCCGTGGCTCACTTGGTTAATCCTCCGCCTGCGGCACTGGCATCGCATATGGGCACCGGGTTCTAGTCCCGGTTGCTCTTCTTCCAGTCCAGCTCTCTGCTGTGGACCGGGAAGGCAGTGGAGGATGGCCCAAATGCTTGGGCCCCTGCACCCGCATGGGAGACCAGGAGGAAGCTCCTAGCTCCTGGCTTCGGATTGGCGCAGCATGCTGGCCTCAGGGGCCATTTGGGGAGTGAACCAATGGAAGGAAGACCTTTCTCTCTGTCTAACTCTGCCTGTCAAATTAAAAAAAAAAGAGTTTTTATATCTGTGTTTATGAGATAAATTGGTCTATAATTCTTTCTCTTAATGTCTTTGTTTTTAGAATTAAGGTAATGGTGCCCTCATAGAATAAATTAGGTAATATTTCCTTTGCTTCTATTTTTAAATTTTTTTAGAAGATGTATTTATTTGAAAGACAGAGTGACAGAGAGGGGGAGAGAGGTAGGTAAGTATCCTCCATCTGCTGATTCACTCCCCAGATTGCCACAGTTGGGCCAGGCTGAAGCCAGGAGCTTGGAGATCCATCCAGGTCTCTGACATGGGTTGCAGAGCCCCAAGTACTTGGGCTGTCCTCTTCTGCTCTCTCAGGCACATTAACAGGGAGCTGGGTTGGAAGCCAAGCAGCTGGGACTTGAATTGGTACTCCAATATGCTGGCATTGCAGGCAATAGTTCACTGTGCCACAACATTGAGTCCCCATCCTTTTATTTTTAAACTCTATATGTCTTGGGGCTGGTGCTGTGGTATAGTGGGTAGATCCCCCACCTGCAGTGCCGGCATCCCATATGGGTGCCAGTTCAAGTCCCGGCTACTCCACTTCTGATCCACCTGTCTGCTATGGCCTGGGAAAGCAGTGGAAGATGGCCCAAGTCCTTGGGCCCTTGCACCCACTTGGGGGACCTGAATGAAGAGGCCATCTGAGGAATGAACCAGTGGATGGAAGACCTCTCTCTCTGTCTCTGCCTCTTTCTCTCTAACTCTGCCTTTCAAGTAAATAAATAAATATTTTTAAAAAATCATCACATTTCAAAATGTCAATTTAAAAAACATAAACTGTGTCTTATAGACAGCATATACTTAGGGCTTTTTATTCATTTTAATAATCTCTATAGACTTCTTATCAAAAGTGGTGATTGATATAATTAAATTATATCTGCCATATTTTTAAGATTAATTTTTTTTAGCTATTTGAAAAGCTGGGGGAGGAGAGACTGGTACACACAGACAGATGGAGCTCCCATCCACTAGTTCATTGTCAAAATGCCTACAACAGCTCGGGCTGAGTCAGGACAAAACTGGGAGCTGGAAACTCAATTCAGACCTCCGTTGGGGGTGCAGGAACCTAATTACTTTTTGTTGTTGTTGTTGTTGACAGGCAGAGTTAGTGAGAGAGAGAGAGAGACAGAGAGAAAGATCCTCCCTCTGTTGGCTACCCCCCAAATGGCTGCCACAGCCGGCGCACTGCTCCGATCCGAAGCCAGGAACCAGGTGCTCCCTCCTGGTCTCCCACACGGGTGTAGGGCCCAAGGACTTGGGTCATCCTCCACTGCACTCCCCGGCCACAGCAGAGAGCTGGACTGGAAGAGGAGCAACCAGGACAGAATCCAGCGCCCCAACTGGGACTAGAACCTGGTGGTGGAGGATTAGCCTAGTGAGCCGCGGCACTGGCCCTTTTTTTTATTTTATTTTTTATGATTTACTTATTTATTTGAAAGAGTTATAGTGAGAGAGAGAAAGAGATGTTCTATCCTCTTGTTCACTCCCTAGATGGCCATAATGGCCAGGGCTGGGCCAGACCAAAGCCAGGAGCTTCATATGGGTCTCCCACATGGGTGGCAGGGCCCAAGTACTTGAGACATTTTGTGCTGTTTCCCAGATGCGTTAGCAGGGAACTGAATTGGAACTGGAGCAGCTGAGACTTGAACCAGCACCCATGTGTGATGCCAGCATCTCAGGCTCAATGCCAGCCATCTTCACTGTCTCCCAGAGTCTGCTTGAGCAGGAAGCTGGAGTCAGGAGTGGGACCCAGGTAATGAGCCCAGGTAGGCATCTTAGCCAGCATCTTAACCACCAGGCCATATGCCCACCCCTTTGTTGCTTTTTTCCTCTCTCTTTTTTTCTGCTTCTCTAGTTTCTTTTTAAATTTTTACTTATTTATTTCCTTTTATTTGAAAGGCAGTGAGACAGAGAAAGATGGAGGCAGATACAGAGAAAGAGAGAGAGATCCCCATATGCTGGTTCACACCCCAAATATCTTGCCACAGCTGGGGCTGGGCTGTGCTGAAGCTGGGAGCCAGGAACTCACTCCAGGTCTCCATTGTAGGTGGCAGGGACCAAATATTTTAGCTACTGCCTGCTACTTTTCAGGGTGCACATTAGCAGAAAGCTGGAATCGGAAGCGAAGCTGAGACCAGGCACTAAGATATACTGGTATCCCAAGCAGTATCTGACTTTTTAAAGGGGCAGGAAAACAGTTGTGTGTGTGTGTGTGTTTATTTTAAAGGCAGAGCAACAGCAAGAGAGAAAGAGAAATGTATATGTGGCCTCTCTATCTTCTGGTTCATTCCCCAGATGTTCCCAATGGCCACGGTTGGCTAAGGAAAAGCCTGTAGCCTGGAAACCTCCCACACTGGTGGCAGGGACCCAAGTGCTTGAGCCGTCTTCTGCTGCCTGCTAGGATGCACATGAGCAGGAAGCTTGGGACTCAAACCCAAGCACTTTGAAAGGGGATGCAGGCATCCCAAGTGCACCTCAACCGCTGTGCCACCAATGCCTGTTCCTCTCCTTTATTTTGAAGGATAATTAGACTAGATCCTCAATTCCCTGTGTGTGAGTTTTTCCTTTAAATACCAGATATTTCACTCAACTCTTAGTGCTTTCATGATTTCTTAAGAGAAGTCTAATGTAATTCTTATCCTGTACCTCTGAAGGTAAGCCCCCCACCCATCATTTTTTAAAATGTCTTCTTGGCCGGTGCCGTGGCTCAACAGGCTAATCCTCCACCTTGTGGGGCCGGCACACCGGGTTCTAGTCCCTGTTGGGGCGCCGGATTCTGTCCCGGTTGCCCCCTTCCAGGCCAGCTCTCTGCTGTGGCCCGGGAGTGCAGAGGAGGATGGCCCAGGTGCTTGGGCCCTGCACCCCATGGGAGACCAGGAAAAGCACCTGGCACCTGGCTCCTGCCATCGGATGAGCGTGGTGCGCCGGCCGCAGCGCGCCATCCGCGGCGGCCATTGGAGGGTGAACCAACGGCAAAGGAAGACCTTTCTCTCTGTCTCTCTCTCTCTCTCTCACTGTCCACTCTGCCTCTCAAAAAAAAAAATAATAAAATAAAATAAAATAAAATGTCTTCTTTACTTTTGATTTTCTACTATTTGAATATGGTATGCTCAGGTGTAGGTTTTTTGTATTTATCCTGTTTGAATTCTCTGAGCTGTGACTTGTGGTTTTTGGAAACATTCTCAATTATTTTAAATATTTTTCCCCCTCTGGCATTCCCATTATGCATATGTTATGAAATTTATAGTTGTCTTATAATTCTTAGATACTCTTTCTTTTATTTATTTATTTTCAGTTTGGAGAGTTTCTATTGAGAGATCTCAAAGCTAACTGATGAACTCATCAGAAGTATTCCTCATTTCTATATTTTTTATTTCTATCATTTCCTTTTGATTCTTTTTTTTTTTTTTTTTGGACAGGCAGAGTGGACAGTGAGAGAGAGAGAGAGAGACAGAGAGAAAGGTCTTCCTTTGCCGTTGGTTCACCCTCCAATGGCTGCCGCGGTCGGCGCGCTGCGGCCGGCGCACCGCACTCATCCGATGGCAGGAGCCAGGTGCTAGGTGCTTATCCTGGTCTCCCATGGGGTGCAGGGCCCAAGCACTTGGGCCATCCTCCACTGCACTCCCGGGCCACAGCAGAGGGCTGGCCTGGAAGAGGGGCAACCGGGACAGAGTCCGGTGCCCCGCCCGGGACTAGAACCCGGTGTGCCGGCGCCGCAAGGCGGAGGATTAGCCTGTTGAGCCACGGCGCCGGCCTCCTTTTGATTCTTATACCCATCTGTTCCTGCATATTGTTCACTCTTCCCATTATGACCTGTCAGCATTTTAATTATTTGAAATTCCCAGTCTGATAATTCCAGAATTTCTAACATAACTGAGTCTGGTTCTTTTACTTGTTTTTCTCCTCAGACTGTGGTGTTTGCTTTTTAGCATGTCTTGTAATTTTTTGTTGAAAGCTAGACAATAGCTAGTGGTTAGGTTGTATGTGCTGTTTTTGGTAGCTATAGATGTCAGAGAGGCTTAAATTTCCTTGTTTGTATCTTCTTTTTTATCTTTGAGTTTCCTGACAGAATTCTCCTTTCATGTTCAGGGTCTGAGCCTTGCAGTTCTTTTTGTTGTAATCCCTTGGTATTATAGAGCAGTGGTGGTAAAACGCAGGGAAAGGGAAACATTCGAGAATCCTATGGTTTGGGCTTGGTCTTTTCATGAGTTTGGGCTGTAACTTTCTTTTTTTTTTTTCTTTTTCTTTTTTTGACAGGCAGAGTGGACAGTGAGAGAGAGACAGAGAGAAAGGTTTTCCTTTGCCGTTGGTTCACCCTCCAATGGCCACCGCGGCTGGCATGCTGTGGCCGGTGCACCACGCTGATCCGAAGGCAGGAGCCAGGTGCTTATCCTGGTCTCCCATGGGGTGCAGGGCCCAAGCACTTGGGCCATCCTCCACTGCACTCCCGGGCCATAGCAGAGAGCTGGCCTGGAAGAGGGGCAACCGGGATAGAATCTGGCGCCCCGACCGGGACTAGAACCCGGTGTGCTGGTGCTGCTAGGCGGAGGATTAGCCTATTGAGCCGCGGCCCCGGCTGGCTGTAACTTTCACAAGTGCTTCTTAGCATCTTTCCTGTCCCCCCAACCCTGCTTTATTTTCCCATCTAGGTTAGGCTCTGATAAAATAGTTTTCTTTGGAAGTATTTGTTAAGGACAACAAAATGCTATGAGCATATTTCAAACTGGTGATTTTCCCCCTCGCACTAGTTGAAGGAAAGCTTAAAGGAGATTGATTGTTCTTTAGTCTACTCAGTGAGAACCTGGTAGGCTCCTGGAAATAAAGCTCACATAAGTGTGGAGGTCTTACTGAGGTTTCACCTCCAGGAATTTTCAGTGTCTCAAACTAGTCCATATTCTGCCTCCAACAACTGGTCAGTTACTGTTAAAGTATTCCCACCAGTTGCTGGCTTCAGTCCCGTAAGCTATAATTGTTCCTTAAAAATTTTTGTTTATTTATTTTATTTGAAAGGCAGAGAGACAGACATACAGAGATCTCCTGTCTACTGGTTCACTCTCCAAATGCCCACAACAGCCAGTGCAGGGCCAGGCCTAAGCCAGGAGCTGGGAATTCAATCCAGGTTCCTCCATATGGGGGCAGAGACTCAAGTTCTTGAGCCATCATCTGCTGCCCCCCATAATGCACATTTGCAGGAAGCTAGAATCAGGAGCAGAGCAAGGACTTGAACCCACATACTGTGACGTAGGATGTGAATGTAGCAGATAGTATCTAAACCACTGTGTGAAACAGCCACCCCAAACTTAATTCTTTTTTAAAAAATTAATTTATTTGAAAGGCAGAGGGACACACACATACACACAGATCTTCCATCCACTGCTTCACTTCCCAGATGGTTGCAACAGCCAGATAGGGGCCAGGCCAAAGCCAGGAGTGGGGACTTATATACTGGTCTCCTACATGGGTGGCAAGGGCCCAAGTTCCCCAGGCCATTCTCCACTGCCTTCTAGGCACATTAGCAAGAAAGCAAAGTAGCCAGGACTTGAACTGGCACTTTGACAAAAGGTGTCGATATTTTAAGTGCCAGCTTATCCTGCTGGGCCACAGCATTGGCCCCAGTTATAACTCTTGCATCACCTTCTCTCTCCAGTCTTTAGAGTAGCCATTTGCCCTGTGTCTTCAATTCTGTGATAGATCTAAGATTTATGAATTTTCTTTCTTTTTTTCAGCTTTTTTCTTGTGACGAAAAGAGGACTTTCAAGTTCTCTATATTGGGTTAAAACCCAGATGCTTCATTATAAAAGCAACATGAGGGGGCAGATATTGTGGCACAGTTGGTTAAGCCACTGCTGAGGATGCCTGAGTGCCTGATTCAAGAGCTGCCCACTCCGTGCTTCTGATCCAGTGCCTTAGGCAGTGGATGATGATGCAAGTACTTGGGCCCCTGCACCCATGGGAGACCCAGGTAGTTTTTGACTCCTGGCTGCAGTTTTGTTTAGCCCTGGCTGTTGTGGGGCATTTGTTGAGATAACTAGTGGATAGAAAATTTCTTTTTTTCTTTCTCTCCCTCTTTCTCTCTCACTCTGCCATTCTAATAAATTTTGAAAAGGAAAATAAATTTTTTAAAAAGTACAACTTAGGGGCCGTTTTGTGTCCTTGCTGCTCTGCTTCTGATCCATCTCCCTGCTAGTGGCCTAGAAAAAGTAGTGGAAGAAGGGCTGGGTGGCATGGGCTAAGCCTCTGCCTGTGGTGCTAGCATCACATATGGGCGCCGGTTCGTGTCCTGGCTTCTCTGGAAGACTTCTGTCTCTACCTCTCTCTGTAACTCTACGTCTCAAATAAATGAATAAAATATTAAAAAAAAAAAAAAAAGCAGTGGAAGATGTCCCAAGTTTTGGGCCCCTGCCACCCACGTGGGAGATGTGGATGAAGCTCCTGCCTCCTAGCTTCAGCCAGTTCAGCCTCGACCCTTGCAGCCACCTGGGGAGTAAACCAGCAGATGGAAGATCACTCTCTCTCTGCCTCTGCCTTTCTGTAACTCTTTCAAGTAAAGATAAATAAATCTTAAAAAAAACATAATTTTTCAAAAGTATAACATAAAAATGGACTAGCATTGATTATTTCATTAACATGCTTTTTTATGTTACTAATTATTCATGGTTGGCATTTTTAGGTTTAAGTTACTATATATTCATTTGTAGTTACTTTACACTAATTTTTTGGACTTAGCTATAATTTAAAACTATATGGAACTGACTACATATGATAATATTTAAAATTTAGGCCGGCGCCGCGGCTCAATAGGCTAATTCTTTGCCTATCGGCCACAGTATCTTGGCTTTTCACACCTGAAATTGTAAGCTGTGTGTGTGTTTCTTTTAAGATTCACTTATTTTTATTTGAAAGTGAGAGTTACACAGAGAGAAGCGGCAGAAAGAGAGAGTTCTTCCATCTACTGGTTCACTCCCCAACTTGCTGCAACAGCTGGACTTGTGTCAATCCGAAGCCAGGAGCCAGGAGCTTCTTCCAGGTCTCCCACATGGGTGCAGGAACCCATCTTTTACTGCTTTCTCGGGCCATAGCAGAGAGCTGGATCAGAAGTGGAGCAGCTGGGACTCAAACCGGTGCCCATGTAGGATACTGGTACTGCAGGCGGCAGCTTTACCCGCTACACCACAGTGCCAGCCCTAGCTGTGTGTTTTAATAGAGATCTGTTTGCTGTCTTCATTGTGAACCGGAGTTGAGGGCAGTAAGAAACCCCATTGTTTCCAGCCTCCACTTAGATGAACTGGCAGTGTATCAGGAAAATTCCCAGGGGGAACAGTTTTATTACAATTCAGTACAATTGGTTCTTGCATAACCTTTAGAAAATCATACTTAAAACATTCTCATCTGGCCGGCGCCGTGGCTCAACAGGCTAATCCTCTGCCTTGCGGCGCCGGCACACCGGGTTCTAGTCCCGGTCGGGGCACCGGATTCTGTCCCGGTTGCCCCTCTTCCAGGCCAGCCCTCTGCTGTGGCCCGGGAGTGCAGTGGAGGATGGCCCAGGTGCTTGGGCCCTGCACCCCATGGGGAGACCAGGAAAAGCACCTGGCTCCTGGCTCCTGCCATCGGACGAGCGTGGTGCGCCGGCCGCAGCGCACAGACCGCGGCGGCCATTGGAGGGTGAACCAACGGCAAAAGGAAGACCTTTCTCTCTGTCTCTCTCTCTCATTGTCCACTCTGCCTGTAAAAAAAAAAAAAAAAAAAAAAAAAAAAAAAAAAAAAAAACAAAAAAACATTCTCATCTATATAAATAAAAATCACCCACACACTTTATTAATAGCTTTGCTCACTTTTTTCCTAGGACTTATGTTGCATGTTCCTACCATGCCCCTTATTTTAGTTTTTTTCAAAGCTGACTTTCCATAAGCGTTCTTAAAAACAGAAAGGTTATGGTAATATTAGGAATCAGATATAAGTGTCAGATAATTCTTGACAATTCCCACTAGACACAGATTTCTGTCTTGATCACATACTATAACTAGTGTCTCTAGGTGTCATTTTCATATTTTGTGACAGAGTGGCTCTTTCGCTAGGGACAGTTTAACTTCAGAAAAGAAAAAAGGACAGACAGTTGTACTTTCAGGGCCAGCATTGTGTGGTAACAGGTTAAGCTGCTGTCTGCAGCACCTGGCATCCCATATGGGCACCAGTTTGAGTCCACTTCTGATCCAGATCCCTACTAATGCGTCTGGGAAAAGCATCGGAAGATGGCCCAAATGCTTGGGCCCCTGCACCCACGTGGGAAACCCGGATGAGGCTTCTGGCTTCAGCCTGGCCCAGCCCTGGCTGTTGCAGCCATTTGGGGAGTAAACCAACAGATGGAAGATCTCTCTGTCTCACCCCCCTCCCTCTCACTCTGGAGTTAAACCAGTAGATGGAAGCTAGCTAGCTAGCCGGCTCTCTCTCACTCTGCCCTTCAAATAAATAAATAAATCTTTAAAAAAAAAAAAAAAGAAATTTGTACTTTCATGGAAATAATTTTATTTGTGGTAATGTTTAGGGGTCTATTTTAAAATATACACTTTGAAGATGATACTACTGTTGTTACTACAATAAATATGTGGTGAAAGAGGTTACGTGAACCTATCAGGTATAAGTCTTTATCTTTTTCCTTAGCTAGAGATGTTTTCCTTAACCAGAAACATGATTTTGGTTGTCATGTTCATGAATGCAAAGTTTAGATGGTTTCCATATATTCCCCAAAAATATGTGATATAAAATACAAAAATAATTTAATGTTTCTAGATCGAAGTACCAATTTAACAGAAAATATAAGAACTAGAACATGCTGTATGGCATAACTGTTCATAATGGACAAATATCTTAGCTTTTCAATAAATGTATAGCAGTATTAAGGGAAATGTGTGTAATTTTAGCTCAAAAGAGACTGAAGGGGCCAGCACTTTGGTGTGCTGGGTTAAGCAGCCACCTGCAGTGCTGGCATCCATATGGGCACTGGTTTGAGTCCTGGCTGCTCCACTTCTGATCTGGCTGTCTGCTAATGGCCTGGGAAAACCACTGAAAGGTGGTCAAGTGCTTGGGCCCCTGCCATCCACATGGGGGACCAGATGAAGCTCCTGGCTCCTAGCTTCAGCCTGGCCCATCCACTGTGAAGCAGTGGATGGAAGATCTGTCTCTGTCTCTGTAACTCTGCCTTTGAAATAAATAAATCCTTTAAAAAAACACAGAGAGAGACTGAAGAGATATGTACTGGACTATGGTCTTTTTACTTTTTATTTCCTCAGCTCTATTTGGTGGAACCAATAAGCTTTTGAAAATAATGTAAATTAAAAATGTTATCTCAGAAATAAAGTATTTCTGAATTAAAAGAGAGAAAGAGATCTATAGACCAATTGCAGTGGTGTGTGGACCTTGTTTAGATACTAATCTGAACAAACCAGCAGTACAAAGATACTTGTGAGACAACTGGAAAAATTTGACCATTGATTGCACATTAGATGGTATTTTTTAAATTCTTAATATTGGTAGGTATAATAAAGGTTTTGCAGTTTCAAGAAATAGTCCTTATCTTTTAATGATTCATACCAAAGTGGTATCTTTTATTTAAAATATGCTACCAAGAAGGAAAGAAAATTGGAGGTGGTAAATCAAACAGAAATAGCAAAATATTATTAATTGTGGAAGCTGTGTAATGTAGGTTTGACATTCTCTATAGTATAAAGTTAAAATAAAACATACTCATTATGTTTTGTTTTGGCAAATAGCAGCACCCTATCAATTACATTCATGCATTAGATTTGGAGGAAAAGCAGTGAGATTCCTGATGCAGCTTTACCCAAGCTACAACTCACTGCCTTCCCTCCTCTCACTTACCATACAAACCTAGATGATAATGCATCCTGGGGAAGCTGAATGAGAGAGACGCCTCACCTTGGGAAGAGCAGAAGAACCCAGCACCAACAGTGCGGCTCAGGGTCTGTCTGTCTTCAGCAGCGTCTCCCTCCTGTGCCTTTGAGGCATTCTCCTGTTGTGGTGTCAGTTATGTGGCCTTTCTTTGTTTATAGCCAGAACTTTTGACTTAATATATTGTTCTGTAAAAATGTATGCCTTTTATGAATCAATAAGCGCTTTACAAACATCATTTTGTACAGCAAATTCACCTGGGAACTTTGTCCCGAAACACTGATTTTATGGTCTAATTCTAGGAGAAAATAGAAGCAGATACTTTGGTCACAGTCGATAAAAAATGTATCCATGTCATACAGCAAAGAAAGTTTGCAAAACAAGTAAATGTCGATGTTGACGGCGGTTTCTTCAGTGCACCTGATCTTCTGCGTCGGTTTTCCTGCTGGTTGTGATGCTCTACAAAGGAGCCTCACACACTGACGTTTCAGTGCCCTTTTTCTGAAATCACTAGGCTCTCTGCCACAGTCAATTTAAGAGTAAGCCAAATATTCCTGAGATCCCACTCCATTGTAATTACACTTAATAAGATACATACATACATAAAATACATACATACATAAAATACATGCATACATAAAACAGTTGCATTTGAACATGCTTGTTCAGTCTTTGTTTAAATCCGTATAATCAATTATATCTACTAATTTTGAGTTCTGAGAGAGCCAAAGTCATTTCTGTGTAATTTTAATAGCCATTGTCACTATGATGATAGGAAAGTATGATGATATCTTGATAGGTGTAGCTTAATTAAACCCCATGTTGGGGCTGGTGCTTTGTCTTAGTGGGTAAAGCTGCAACCTTCGACACTGGCATCCCATATGGGCACTGGTTTGAGTCCTGGCTGCTCCACTTCCAATCCAGCTCCTTGCTAACAGCCTGGGAAAAACTAATGGAAGATCTCTCTCTGTCTTCTTCTCTCTCTTTAACTCTACCTTTCAAATAAATAAATAAATAATTTTTTTAAAAAGCAAAACCAAACAAAGAACTTGTCACATTGTTTAAACCCCGAACTTCAAACCTAGAACTTATGATAAAAAAGGCTTAAGTACAAAAACATGTAAGATTGGATTTTAGAAAGTGTCACCATCTAGAGAATTTTTTTAATTATGAAGACTGTATCATAAAATAGTCATAAAAGTTGTATCCTACTGGTAAAAATAGTTGTCACTGTTTTTTGAGTACTCTTTTTCATGTGCTTTACTAAACACGATAGTTACAGTCAGACATTGTAGAAGTCAGTGTGGCTAAGTTCATTTGTGGTTTTAGAGAAAATAACATTTCTGGGAGAACAGTGTTTGTTTACTCTGGTCACAGTGGACCATCTGGAAGTACTGGAAAGAAAGCATGTTTCCTAGAACTTACGAAAACGACTCATCTTGTGATAAAAACTGATAACCTCGCATCATCATAGCCACGCTCTTTGACCCTTTTCTAGAGTGGTCTTCATTTTAATTCTTAGCATGTTTGCTTTTCAGGTTCATCTGATACCTAATTAAGTTGTTGACAGGAAATGTAGCTTTCACAATTCAGAAGAGACATATTCTACTTTATAAAATTATGGTCCTGCATTTGAAATTTGAGAAGTCACTAAAGTGAACATTCTGTTATTCACTTAAAACTATCAATCATTTCCATATCAGTCAAATACCTAGAGCAGATATTCACTTGTTCTTGGTAATATGAATAGAATGGTAAAACTCAGAGAGTCCAATAAGGTTTAACCTGTGCCTGAACTTCTCCCACTGAAATTTCTCAAAGATTTATTTATTTATTTGAAAGGCAGAGTTACAGAGAAAGAGAAGGAAACACAGAGAGAGAGAGAGAGATTTTTTATCTGCTGGTTTACTCCCCAAATGGCTACAACAACTGGGGCTGGACCAGGCAGAAGCCAGGAGCTTCTTGTTCTCCCACAGGGTTGCAGGAGCCCTGGGACTTGAGCAGTCTTCCACTGCTTTCCTAGGCACATAAGCAGGGAGCTGGATAGGAAATGGAGCAGACAGGACTCGAACCAGCTCCCTTATGGGATGCCAGTTGGTGCTGTACACCTGCTGGGCCACTGTGTCATAGTGCCGACCCCCTCCCCTTCAAATTTTTTTGCCACAACTGCTAGACAGATATGCTTAACCTTTTGCTTTGCATGGTAATAGGTAGATGAACATGCAAACAAGTGGTAAAAAATTAGTAAAGCAGTGAAAAGAAAAAGAAAATAGACAAAGCATTTCATCAACAAACCATATTCCATTTCTGAATGCTTCTTTATCTTTTCCCCTTCCTTATGAATCTGCCTCCAGTAACTGTCTTATTCTTCCTTATAGTACAGATCCAGCGCTCAGAGTAGTTCCTTTAAGCCAGGGTGATGACTTAGGCCAAAAACTTTAAGTAGCTGCCATGAGATGTTGTCATTAGTTTGCTACCTGCAGGAAAACAAAGTGAAATGAAAATATACAAAGGAAGCAGGAATTTCTACCTAATGTTTGAGACAAGGGGACAGGGCTTAAAAAATAGGTTTCCTTAAAATTTATGTATCGTTAGTCCATATTAAGAGAACAAATGAAGCTTGCTTTTCGGTTTGGAATTTTATAAAAGTAGGAACAGCAGCTTGTGAAGAGTAAAAACAGACATTTATCATCAGTCTAAAACTGCATGTCACCATCTTGTAATCATAGCTTGAAATGCCAAAGTCTGGTTGTGTCCATAAGCAAGATTAGCTACAATGCCTGGAGGTTACCTATGGTGGTAGTGGTGGGGTGTTTGATAAGAGCTACTATATGGCAATGTATTCGGTATAGATACTTGATAAAGAAGGGTGAGGAATTATGAATTGGCATCTAGGATAATAAAGTTGCTCATGTACCTTTAAAAGTAATCTCTTTTAAATAAACTCATATTGAGAGAATAACCATTAAAAGTTTAATTGTAGTTTTTTATCGTTTTGTTTCAATAATAAAAACTGTAGACCAGATAACATCTAAATGTACCTTTTTCAATATGACAAAGTTACATAAGAAGAGAATCCCCTTGCACGTAAAGAAAAATGCAATTATTTTCTATTCTGAATCTCCAGACTGCTGTTTTAGAAAATCATATCTGATTATTTGCTCAGCAGAAGATTATTGAGTTGATTTAGCTGTGATTTTACTTAACAAAGCTTCAACTGCATTCCTACTGTGGAGTCCGCCAAAGGTAGAGAGATATAAACGATACATTCAAACTGTGATTTTTGTGAACAGGGCCATCGATGCACCCCTCGGAGCTAATAGCGGAGATGAGAAACAGTGGGTTTGCACTGAAACGAAATGTACTGGGGAGAAACTTGACCGCAAATGATCCATCACAGGTAATGATCTTTTTATCAGTAAGCTGAAAATGTCTATAAATCTAAATGTGATTGCTTAAGAATTGCTACTTAATGTTTTCCAATATGCATATATCCATAGGAAATATAGAGCAAAGAAAATGCCTAAAATGTGTTTTGATTTTGCCTCTTTATTATTTTAACCTAAATGAGAAATTGTTTGTAAACCTATATTTTAATAAATGAAACTGCTCCTCTTGGATTTATGTGGATAAAATACCTAACTGAACTGGTGATCAGATAGTTGTTTTCTCCTTCCTGCTAACTTATGCCTGACATTAAATAGAACCAGTGGAAAGAAGGATATGAAAATAAACTCCCCAAAAATTATAGAAATGACTTTAAACTTCTTAATTCAACTGTCATAATCCAGAAAATGGTACATTGAAAAGGCTATATAAGCATTATCATATATTTGATATTGTACTGTTGAAATTATGAAGTTAAACTTGTGGATTCTTTGACCTTCCTATATTAGACTCATGATCTTAGATTTTATATTGCATTAAATCAGCAGTGAAATATTTGAGCAAACAAATGTCTCATTTCAAGAGAGAGCGATTGGAAGCCATGCTATAAATAAGGCTTTGACTGTGTTTCTCTATTGTCCTCTTTCTGATAAAATTTGCCAGTGCTGACAGCAGTCATGTTAACCTCCTAGTGCAGGCGGACCATAGAAAAATGTTTAAATTCCCTCTCACTTCCCAATTAAAAATGTCATGTTCATCTATATACAATGAATATGTTCCTAATACAAAACTTACTTATGTTTCTTCCTCACCTAATAAGTAACTTGTCTTTAAAATCTAACAACTTAATGATGTCTTTCTTGAACCAGGAGTACGTTGCAAGTGAAGGTGAAGAAGACCCAGAAGTTGAATTTTTAAAGTCTCTAACAACCAAACAAAAACAGAAACTTCTCCGGTAATTAGGAATTTATATTCAATGGATTTATTTTTTCTTTATGTTTCATCATAGCATCATATAACCCTAATCATAAGAGCTCATGACATTCCTTAAACCATTCATCACAATTATTGGTTTATTATTCAGCAATAGTATTACAAATCTTCCTTTTCAGTGATAGGAAAAGGAGCGTCAGGTTATATGTTCAGATTATACCACAAAACTGTTGCACTTTTAAGAACATGGTATTTGGAAATAGACTTATTTGTACATTAGTATATTTTTTGCACACAGATTTCAGAAAATGAGTATTTGCTCCTCATATTATACATGGCCCTGTATGTTTGGGCCATGTAGTTTCTAACTTTTTTCAATTTCATGAGAAATACTGGAAGATGGCTTAAATCGAGGTCAGTACAGATGTTGTTAAACAGATGGCCTCTGGAGTGGAGAATCTAAGACATATCCGCTGCGTCCCGTAGAGGGAGCTCATGATGTCTTCAGTGTGCAGTTCTGAGAGTGTTTGGAGAGAGCCAGTGAAGATGCTGTGATTTCACAGTGCCGGAGACTGCGATGTGCTGTCTAGGCATTCAGAATGCCTTAATATAGTTGTCCTAATTATTTTTAGAATTAAATAATTGTTGAAAATTAGTATGTGAGTAATTTATATAACAAAGTATCAAAATTTTAAAATACTTTCTTATTCAGAATTTCTGAAGCATGCACTCTTAAATTTTGGTAATCAATGTTGATTAGTTTCCACACTTTAGTCATATATAAAGTTAATTTTTCATCTGATTATAGCTCTATATTTTCAGATTGCAATAGGTTCAACTAATGTTATACAGATCTTTCATAGGTTTTCTTTAGACTAACATGGCCATTTATTTACAGTGCTATCGTTTCAAATTCTAGCTTACTAACAATGTGATTTTTAAATTTCATTTCTTTATTTTAATTTTTTCGTTGAAAGGCAGAGAGAGATGACAGAGATAGATCTTCCATCCATTGGTTCACTCCGTAAATGCCCACAAACACCAGGGCTAGGCCAGGCTGATGCCAAAAGCCTAGAACTTTATTCAGGCTTCCCACGTGTATGGCAAGGAGCCAGGTTCTTAGACCCTCACCCGCTGCCTCCCACTGTACACATTAAGCAGAAAGCTACAATCAGAAGCAGAGCCAGGACTATGCTGAGGCACTCACTAAATACCTGCCCCACAATGGCTTTTTAAAATAGTCATTACTACTGATGAAGTATACTCAGAGACTTGGCGTACTGCATTTAATTTTTTAGTTTAAATTTCATGTATACAAGTCTGGAATAAAATGAAAATGATTTGTCATTTAATAAAGTAAATAGCATGTTTATATATGGATACCATTTTTAGTAGTTCCTGAGGAACTAAAAATTGTCTACGGACAATTCTATCGTCCTTGAGGAAAGGGTAGTTTTTCACAGTCTGCACCTCTTTCTTCCCTATTGCAGGAAACTGGATCGGCTTGAGAAGAAAAAAAAGAAAAAGACAAAAGATAGAAAAAAGAAAAAGCTTCACAAGAGAACTAAACACAAAAAACATAAAAACAAATCCTCTTCTTCCTCCTCCTCCTCGTCTTCCTCCTCTTCCTCCTCCTCCTCCTCTTCTTCCTCTACTGAGACTTCAGAAAGCAGCAGTGAGGGCGAGAGTGACAGCAAAGGGAAGAAAAGAGAAAAGAAGAAAAGAAAGAAAAACAGGTGTTCCGGGAATAGCAATGATTCTGAAGAGAAGGACAAATCTAAGAAGAGGAAACTTTACGAAGAACTTTCTAGCAATCACAGCAAGGAAAAAGCCAAGGAAAAGCTTGGGTTTTTAAAACAGGAGCATTCCGGGGAGAGTAGCAAACGGGGCCATTCTGATTATGACAGAAAGGCCAGAAGCCATGACCATGGCCCAGAAAAGAGAAGATCTGAAAGACGGGAGGGGAGCAGCAGAGGCCACCGCAGGGATGAGAGGAGGAGGAGCCGAAGCCGAAGTCCTGACGGTTATAAGCAGAAGGAGACAGGAAGGCAGTCACAGCGGAGTCCCAGGGAAGAGCGGAGTGCAAGAAATGATGCCAGAAGCCACGGCACACATAAACACAGAGAAAACACAGAGAGAGAGCACTCGGGAGATAAACGGACAAAAGTGACACAGCGGCGAAGCAGGAGTAGAGAATAAAGAGGATGTGTGTGGCAGTCCCCTGGAAATAAAACCGTCTCCATTTTCTCACTGAGTACCTTTAGCAAGGGCTAACTTGTGTGCTATGTGTTTCTAATGAAAAAAAAAACTTTTAATTTTCCATTTCTGTAACTTGTCATTTCAAGTATAAAACTGTATGTGCACTGTAAGAATGAATTTTGCAAATATTTATAAGTAATCTGAGGGCTGTAGAAACAATTTCTATTGGTAACTGTTTTTTGAGCCCTATCCCAGATAAAAACCCCATATGACTCTGTGACAATTCTTTGTTCTGAAATATCATTAAAAGAATGACAGTACATTGAATGGGTATAATTTAATTTTCTTTTTTAAATTCAAATTTGTGATTTTACAACTGACTTTTACTTGAAGCCAAGTACAATCATTGTTGGAATTCACTAGTGTGAACTAAACAGTGGCTTGATCAATATTTAAGACTTTTAAACTCCCCTCAGGTGTTTTGTTCTACAGAGTAAGCTACAAGGTATACATTTGGATGATGTGTTTGTGTGCTGCCATGCACATTACCTCAAAGGCTCAACAGGACAAATGCATCATCTTAACAGTTTTGGAGATCAGAAGTCTGACATATCCTTGGGCTACTGCAGTGTCAGCTGGCCTGTGTTCCTCTTGGAGGCTCCAGAGGAGCATCTGCTTCTTTATTAATTCCAGCTCCTAGATGCCGTCTGCATGCCTTGGCGCCTGGTCGCCTTCCACCATTTTCAAAGCTAACAAAGGAAAGTCAAGTCCTTCTCACAACCAATCACCCTGGCACTTCGACATTATGTAGCCCTCTTCCAGTTATAAGGACCCCCTGATTACACCAGGCCTATCCGAAGAATCCAGGGTGATCTCCCTATTTTTAAGATCAACTTGCAACCTGAATTCCCCCTGTCCGTGCAGTGCAGCATTCACAGGTTCCAGGGTTAGGGCTCTGTACATCTCTGAGGGACCAGCATCCTGCCTGTCACTGGTGGCCTTCATACCACAGGTACCCAGCTCTCCAGAGGGTTAAGCATTCATGTAATGTCACAACACACCACAAAGCAGATACACTTCATGAGTATTAGCATATAAGGTATGTTTAAATGTAGCCACAGAATTTCCCATGTGTTTGAAAGAATATGTAGGGTAAAGGGAAACTAGAAAAAAAGTCCACAAGTAACATGCAGTTCCAAGAACATCGCACATCATGGAGAGAGTATTTTTATTACTAGGGTTCCATTTTCTTTTTTTATTTTTTTTATTTTATTTTTTTTTATATAACGCTTTTATTTAAAGAATATAAATTTCCAAAATACAGCTTATAGATTACAATGGCTTCCCCCCCCATAACTTCCCCCCCACCCGCAACCCTCCCCTTTCCCACTCCCTCTCCCCTTGCTTCACATCAAGATTCATTTTCAATTCTCTTTATATACAGAAGATCAGTTTAGTATATATTAAGTAAAGATTTCAACAGTTTGCCCTCACATAGCAACACAAAGTGAAAAATACTGTTGGAGTACTAGTTATAGTATTAATTCACAATGTATAGCACATTAAGGACAGAGATCCTACATGATATATTTTTTTAAAAAATTGATTAATTTTCTAGGCAATTTCCAATTTAACACCAAGATTTTTTTTTTCATTTTTAATTATCTATACACAGAAGATTGATTCAGTATATACTAAGTAAAGATTTCATCAGTTTGCAACCACACAGAAACACAAAGTGTAAAATACTGTTTCAGTGCTAGTTATAGCATTACTTCACATTGGACAACACATTAAGGACAGATCCCTCATGAGAGGTAAGTACACAGTGACTCCTGAAGTTGATTTAACAATTTGACACTCTTGTTTATGGCATCAGTAATCTCCCTAGGCTCTAGTCATGAGTTGCCGAGGCTATGGAAGCCTTTAGGGTTCGTGGACTTCGATCTTATTCCGACAGGGTCATAGTCAAACTGGAGGTTCTCTCCTCCCTTCAGAGAAAGGTACCTCCTTCTTTGATGGCCCCATTCTTTCCACTGGGATCTCACATTTTTTAAAAATAAAAACGTCTGCTAGTGAATACAAAAATACCGATGAGATGGCTGATTTCGTAAGTCCTATAGGAAAGCAAGTGTGAAGGAGACGTGAGGCCACCCTATGTAGACTTTATGCACACACATAAGTACCCTCTAAAGATGCTAAGTAAAGATGTAAGCAGCTCTTTGTTTAGATTTTAAGAGTCAGAGGGGAGATGAAGTTGAATTTCTTCTACAGTATTCTTTAATAACAGTGCACCTCAAAGATTCCTTCACGTAAGAAAAAGCGTGCATTTCAAATTGATAGAGACTGCTAATTTACACCTTGAGCTCATCAGTGTTGCAGTGATTATTTTCTACCTTACACCTTTTTAGACTTTATAATTTTTATAATGTCAAAACCTGTGCAATACTTACTGCCTTAACGGGTTTCTGAACCAATGTAGTGTTCACGAAGAGAAATGTTGAAATGCATCCTGTAATTAAAAATGAATTAAAGAAATACATTATCATTTTACCTTTTTTTCTCATTTGACTCATTAAAGCGTGGTCCACTTTTAACTTTGTATAAAGTGGCAACAAGAATATTTTTTAATTAGCCTTCACAGTTAAGAAGCTCCGAAGTGCTCTAAAAGCCCCAATAATCTATTCAATTCTGAGAAAAATTTCTAGTTAGTTAGGTAAGATGTTGATTTGCTATTTGGCTTTCAGCCTCGGTCACGGAGGGTCGTGGACAGGCCCAGTGGCCCGGCGTTCTAAGGTAGTAACTCCAGGAACAGAAGGAGGCTGAGCCACAGAACAGTAACACACAAGCTGTGAAGGGGCCCACCTTAACATCCTTTGCAAATTCTAGTGATACCAGAGAAAAGATAGTGATTTTTGAAATAAAAATATTGGGTATCTAATTCTACTTTCGATTTTGAAATGTAAGGTAGAAGCAAGAGCTGAACCTTGTAATGCAAAGGATGGCTAGGTGAGGAGGTTCCTCTGAGTACAGAAAAACCCTCCAGCTTGATGAGCCCATGAGCTGAGCACCCAACCGAAAGTCCTCACCAGTGGGATGTTTTAGAAAACCAGTCTGATGAAACATATCACTCTTACCCTCAACAGGGAAATTCTTTTGTGGAAATCTGAGTACGCCTAGATATTTTTATTTGCCCTTGGGGCCCATTTTGGAGGCTCTGGCCGGCCTGGCCTCTTTGCCCCTGGCCTAACATTTAACATAACACTAGCAAATTAATTCCTGTAGGAGGTGCTGTCGATTTATAAATGGCCAGGAAAATCGGGTTGCTAGGTTAGGACTTGTTTATCTGAACGTCTGGTGGTAAATTAGTCATCATTTCTTTCAATAACTGCCCAAACAGGCAGAGGTGGCTGCATCGTGGCGGCCGGTGTGCTTACCCCGCCAGGTGTACTGGAGACGTTGTTCCGAACCACGAGAAAGCTTTGCATGGGGAAAGCCTCGGAGCGCCCTTTCTTGAGGTTCTCCCCCGAGCCGCTGCTCGCCGACTGGGAGCGCCGGGCGCGGGCGTGGCCCGGCGAGAAGCCCCCTGCATTCTGCTTGCTGCAGCGTCCAAGCCCCCAAGTTTGAGTCCAGGGGCCGGGCCGCGCCCCCGACCTGCGGGCCGCTGGGCCACGGCGCTGGCACAGAGCGCTCAGGGAGGCCACATCGTCCACACCCTGCACTTAGGACCTGGAAGAAAGCTGCACTTTTAGCTTCAGCGACTGAGAGATATTTAAAAATCTCATTTAGGTTTTCTGAAAAGAACACCTTTGCTCTAGTTAGCACTTCTTGAAAACAGATAAAGGAAGGCGCACGTTAGCTGCAGGCCTTGCGAGCTTTTCAGGATCAAAAAGAAGAAACGCGTTTTCAAAAGTTGGGAAGAACAAATAAGACCGGAGGGGCCTCTAAGGTTTGGAAAAAGCGGTGGCAACTGAGCCCCCTCACTCCCCTCCAGAGACCGAGGCTTCTAAACCCGGCTCCCGCCGACAGGAGGGGAAGCAGACACCTCCTCGCCCACCGCCTTCCCCTCTCCGCGGCGCTGCTGCGAACCCCAGGACCCCACATTCGGCACCAAGCAAGGTGCGGGGCGGGGCGCGCCGGCTGCTGCGGCTCCTGAGCCTGCGACCCCACAGAGACACCCGACGCCCAAGCCCTCCGTGCCCAGGGCTTCTCGAGAGGGTGGGCGCACGGGGAGGCCGGGGCGTTCCAGGACTGGCCAGAGCGAGCCGAAGACGGCTCCGGAAGGAGCCCGTGCCCCCGAGGGGACGCCACCCCGCGTCCTCCGGTGGGTTCCTTCCAGACGCGCGTCAGGCCCCCTTTTGAGCACACCCAGAACCCAAAAGGGAGAGGCTGAGACTCCGGGGGGGCACACTCCCTTCCCAGAACATGCGCCTCCCGCGCGACGAGGCCGCTCGACTCCCTACCCACGGGCAGGGAGTCCGAGTTGGCTTTCCGCACGGCCCCTGGCCCCGCGGGGGCGGCCCGAAGCCCGCCCGGAGAAATTCTCAGGCTGCCAAGCCAGGACCTGCGGCCCGGGGCTCGGCGCGCCGGGGCCGCCGCGGGCCCTCGCCTGCCTGCCAGCTCCCGCCCGAGCTCGCCCGGCCTCGGGCGCGTTTCCGCGGCGCGGGCCGCAGGGCGCTTCGCCCTCGGGGCTCCGGGAAGCCAGCGTCCGCGGTGGCTCGCGAGCCACAGGTGAGGCGCGCGCTGCGGGCCTCCGGTCTCACCTCTGACTCCCGAGGCATCCGTGAAAACGTGAACGCCCGCCAGCAATCCGCGATTGGGGGAGACACCCTGTGACTCTGCGATTTCTTTTATAAACGGATCGCCCAGAAGTGCTCAGATGTCTGCAAAACAGTGCAAAATCCTCAGGATTAATTCCCAAAGGGAGAGTGCAAGCGTCTTGGAAAACCCAACAGCGCTCAGGTGCTGCGCCTCCCCGGGTCCCTGGAGGGCCGTGTCCCCACGGACGTTCAGGAAAGTCGTCCTCACCAGGAGTTAGGAACACCTCGCACATATTTATATCAATAATATATGGGGCAGGCATGTCTGTCTGTGTTTACCTCACACGTATTTCCATAAACTCCAGCGTCTGGAAGGGGGTGGGGTGGGGGTAACACCGAACGGTTAAAATTATGGAGAAGGGATAATAACTGATTACTAATTTGAAAGTAAATAAACAGGTGACTTTTTCAGATCAAATCCCTCCTTGGATCGTTACAATAAATATCTCTGAAGGAAGCTCTCTATTTATGTTGTCATTGATTAATTCTTCACTACCTCATTTGATTTCGATTTAGAACGATTTGATTCTAATTTAATTAGCATGTAATTTGGATGTACATAATTACTGTAATTATGACATTCAGGTAAGGCAGCTTTAGGCTGAAAGGCAATTTCAAATTTTCTAGCAACCTACTTTGTACTGGGAAATGGACAAGGACTTTGCGCCCTGCTATCCAAGTAGTAATTAGCACATCTTTGAAATAGGTAGTGCGGCGGGGTTTGTATTAAAACAGCAAATACAAACCCAGCCGAGTTCCCCGCCGCAAAGGTGGCTGCGAGAACCGGGGAAGGCGTCGCGCTCCGCCGCCGCCAGGCCGGATAGCTTGGAGCCTCGGCCGGGCTCTCGCGGCCGCGGGCGCTGGCTCCTCCGCCGTCCCGGGCGCGGGTTCGAAAGTGTCGCTTTTAAAATTAAAATACAATAAACGCGGGGAGCGGGGCAGGGGGCGGCCAGAAAGGCGGGGAGGAAGTCCCCGCAAGACCTCTGCGGGCCGGGGTGGGGGTGGGGAGTGGGTGGGCCCGGGCGAGGAGGGACGGGGCGCCGGGGAGGCCGACGCGCCGAGAGCGAGCTGGCCGGCGCCCCCAGCTGTCACCCATTTCAGATGCGAGGTCTCGGAGGGAGAGGGGGCGGGAAAAGGCGTCAGAGGGTTCGAGAAGGGTGCGCACCCTTCGGCCGGCGCTGGGGGCTGGGGGTTTCTCGCCGCCGCCGCCCGGGGGCCCGGGCCGAGGTGGCCGTCGGGAGGACAGGGCGACAGGCCTCTGCGGCCGTGCCCGAGTCCGGCGGCCGCGCCGCGGGTGCCTCGCCCCGCTCCTCCGAGGGGCCTGTGGTGGGGAGGGCCCGGCGCCTGCTCCACTCCGCGAGGCCCTCGGATCCCGGGTCCACGCTGCGCGCACTGCCGGGTCCCGTCCCGGGTCCTCGGCGCGCGGCGACGCCAACTCCGAGTGGGAAGACCCTGGAGTTGCCTTGTAGAGGACGTTACGAGCGACCGTCCTGCGACCAGGGCCGAGCGGGACTTCATTTCGTTTGTTTTTGTTTGGGTGTTCGGCTTGCACGTTCCAGAAACGACCTCCGTCCTGGGGAGCCGCTCCTGAGCTGTGCCCGCCAGCAGCGTGGCCCGGTGCCCGCGCGAACACAGACCCTCGCCGGTCCGCTTGGCCGTGGCCGGCTCGCAGTGGCCAAGGGCCGGCGCCGGGCTGCGCGCGAGTGGCCGCGGGCCGGGCCGACAGCGCGGCCTTCCCGCTTCGAAGCTCTAGATGGCGCCCGCGAGCCGCACTCGCCGAGCTCCTCTTCGGGGAATCAAGAGCTACTGTCAAACATAAAAGCAAATCAGAGTTTTCAGTTTTTTTAATGTGTTAAGAATGTTATTCCTTAAGAAAATTTGTAGCTAAATTATTCTCACTTAAAATAAACACTTAGTATACCAATTACACAAATGGGCGGGATTTATGTGAGATTTACTTCATCTGCATTTTTGTAGTGGAAGAGAGCCTTGGTGAATACAGATAATAGATGCAAACAAGATTAGAGTTAAAATAAATAAAGTTTCCGTCTGAATAAAAAGAAATTCAATTTTACTAGACTTGCAACGATGTGACGGAATGGCCAGACACGCCGTCCAGGTGCACACTCTAATCGCATCAGAACAATGTTGTTCCCCCCACCCCCCTCGCCCGCCCCTGGAGGAAAGAACACATTTTCCGCTTCCTCGTCAGGTAGGGTCCTAGGCGGCACAGCAGCGTCAGGAAAGGAAGCCAGGGAGGGTGTGAGGGGGGCCGAGCCGGCGCGGGGCGTTCGCTCCTGGGCTGCCAGGAAGCTAGAGCGCGAGGCGCGGGGGGCACCCGCCAAAACGAAATCGCGTTTCCCGCACCCCACCCGGGCCTCCAGGCCGCAGCCAGAGAGGCCCCGCCGAGGGGGCCCTGGGGAGGCGCGGCCCCACCTCCGATGGGGACCACACTCGGTGCTCGCTCGGAGGGGTTCTCTCCAATTTGCTCGGCCTCAGCCGGTGGTCGCCAGCTCGGGTCGAGGTTTCGCGAGACCCAGGGGCGCCCAGGGCCGGAGGGCGGCATGGGGTGGGCCCAGGGGGCCGGGGTCGGTTTCTCCCGTGGGTTTCGGCCGCGGGCGGGGCCCCGCTGCCCTGCGGCTCGGGTCCCCCCCCTCCCCGGCTGAACGCCGCCCCGGGAGCCGCGGTGATGGACGTCCGCTGACCCGCGGGCCAGAGGCCTTGATCACTGGCCTGCGGAGGGAGCCGCGCGGCCGGCGGGACCTGCGCGGCCAGGCCCTTTGATCTGCCCTTTTTTATCCCCGGGAAACAAAGCGGCCTGGGCCCGACGCCCGGGCGCCCTCGCTCCCCGCAGCCCACCACAGCCTCGGCCCGGCGGCGCGGCCGAGCACCCTCCGGGCCTCCAGCGCGCGGCGTCCCCCGCGAAACTCCACGGAGGCCCGGCGCGAGCCGGAAGGCGCGTGCAGGCGCGGGTGGGGGAGCCCCGGTCACGAACATTCCAAGCGGAGTCAGAAAATGGCGAAAGTGAGACGAAACTTGAGGAGGAAGAAGAGCAGGGCCGCGCAGGCTGCGGCGAGCGAACGGAGGGAGCAGAGGGTTCCGAAGCCACCGCACCCCGGGTGCCGACGCCCCGCTGGGGACCCACGTTCCGTTCCTTCGCCACTTTGCCGCTTGGCTTCTCCGAGCAGAGTGGGGAAAAAACGTTTTGTTGACTGCTAGTGATTTTTTTTCTCTCCTGAGAATCAAAACCTTCACTCAAGTTCCCTAGACGGACGGTCATCGAGAAAGAAAAAGAAAATCTGTTGGTGCTGACTTCGCTTGTGTTTCCTATTGTGTGGGAAGCCTTTTAGAAATATTTCTATCCTGTGAATATGTACTTTATTTTCTAAATTAACAATTTTTTTCTCGAATTGCGAAATTATCTCATTTACCAATTTCTCTTTTCGTCTCTCCCTTCCTTCTCCCTCTTTCAAACCGAGGCTGTTAAGTTGGTGGTCAGAAGACAAAGAGAGTGAAAATAATTTTCATTTCAATAATTGCCTTCTGGTCAATTTAACTGTGCCTTATTTTGAAAGAGACTGTCTAAATGAGATTCCTGTCCCAAATGTGTTCCCAGGCCTGATCCCAGCCTTTAATTATTCCTGAGTTTTTTTCTTCAGAATAAGACGCCGCACTGAGTAATCACAAAGAAGTCAGAGAGCATCCTTGAACCCTTTCAGAAGCAGCGCCACTGATATTCAAATAACCTGCGAGGGCCATTTGCCGGCGCGGGGACTAGCCATTTCCAATTCACTATTTGCATAGATCAGCCGTCTTTGAAAAGGAAAGGAGCAGTTGTCGTCCATAACATTAAAAAGCCTAGTTATCAAATCAAGTGCTTAGTTTGGGGGCTTTTAAAACGTTTACATTTTATCTCAGGTTGCCCTTTACGTTTGACATGCAAATTTGGTGCAGTTAATTTAGACAATTAAAAAGATCTTCAAGGGAGCTTTGTCACAGAGAATATTTGGAGTTTTCCCCGTGGACCAGCTGAGATAAAGTTGGCCAGAACAAATGATGTCTAGGAGATTAATTAGATATTTGATAAGACATGAATCCCTAATAAGGGAATACAAGGCACAGGGGGCTGCTGTGTGCTCTAAGTCAAAATTAATAACATTTAACAAGATTTTCATTTAGGCATGAAATGTCTTTTCCGGGTATTGACTCGAGCGATTTATTCCCCCGAGTGGCCTCCCAACGTAGAGGGCCTTGGGAGCCAGAAGACTTCTTTCGAAAAAGCTTTTTTCCTTTTACAGATTGTTTTTTAAAAAGCGATTTAAACAAACAAACCCACCGGGAGGAGTAGGACCCTCCCCAGTTAAGGCTGCCAAGGCCTCTGAGGTTTTCAGAGTCCTAGATGACACCTTTCCGAGCCCTCCCATCAAGGAATACAACTACACGTTCTTATAACCCAATTTAATTTACGCTGTTGATATACAAATAAATAATTTCGACTTCTCAAAAACGTATATGTATTATGGCTTTTATAACCCACATAAACTTTACATTACCTACAACTAACATTAAGGGAATTTTTTTCCCCCAACAACAAAAAAAAAGTCGACCCACGTGAAGGTTATTGAGGAGGGGGTGGAAAGGAAGTGTTGTTCAGAGTCCTTTAATAATACCAAAATGAAAATATGATGTCAAGATTTTCTTCATACAGATAAACGCATTTAATTTCTTTAGATGACCTTAACTTACGTGTTTGAGTGAAATGATAACTCAACATTTTAAATATCTTTTACATATATACTGACTTTCACAAAGTGCATCAGAAAATTAAAAAAAAAAAACTTCCTGAATTTCAGGAATTCACCAAAAAAAAAAAAATCCTCTATTCGAATGAACATTTACAAGAAAATAAAAGAGAACACAATCTTTTGAACCCTATTTATACAGATGTTATGAAATACAGAGAAACTGTCGCTAGACTTCCAGTTTAATTTCTCACCTTAAGCCTTTTTTTATGCTTCCCTTTTTAGGAAAAAAAAAAGTATCGCAAGTAGACATCAAGCAGGACTTGGAGCATCTTATATATAGTATAATCCGCACAAAGGGTCCGTTCGTTTCGGGTCCCGTCCGTTTGCGAATGTTCCGGTGGTCCTTGGCTGGGCGCTGGCTCGGCGCTCGCACCGGGGAACAGGAGGGCGGCGCGGGCCAGGCGCAGGACTGAGCGTTCCCGGGTCTCGCTCTTCGCTCGGGACGCCTGTGTGGGCGGCGTGTGTGTGTGTGTGAGTGGGCGCGCTCGTGCTTGCGGGTCTCCAGGGGTGCGTGTGCGTGAGTGTGTGTCTTTGCGTGTGTAGTTTTAAAAAGTGGTGCTGTCAGAGGACGGTTCGCTTTGTTTCGGGACCACGCGTTCGACTCTCGTCTGGGCGCGGACGGCAGAGGGAAGCTCCTGGCGCGGCGGGCGAGCCACGGCTCCGGAGCCCCGCGTGGCTCCATCTCGCGCGCAGCCCGGGCCCGGGGGGGCTTCCCTGGAGCCCCTGCCCTCTCGTCCCCCGCTGGCTCGCCCTCGGAACCTCTCGATCGCTCTCGATGTCTCTGTTGGCTCGCTCGCGCCTAGGGTCTGGCCTTTAAGAGTCGTTGGGGCCAGACGTGGCTTCCTTGCCTCCCGCAGAGGCGGCCGCCGCCGCCGCAGCCGCCGCCGCCGCCGCAGCCGCTGCCGCTGCCGCCGCCCGGGCGGCACTGACGCCGGAGTCGTGCAGGATGAGGTCGGGGGACTCGGAGCGGGGCGTCTCCAGGTTGCTGGCGTCCGTGTCACTGTCGCTGCCCTTTTTGCCCCCGCCGCCCCCGTTGTGCGTCTTAATGTGTTTGCTCAGGTGGTCGCTGCGCATGAAGCGCTTGTTGCACACCGGACAGGCGAAGCGCTTCTCGCCCGTGTGAGTCCGCAGGTGCCGCTGCAGCTCGTCCGAGCGCGTGAAGCGCTTGCCGCAGAAGAGCCAGTTGCACACGAAGGGCCGCTCGCCCGTGTGCCAGCGCAGGTGCGCCTTCAGGTGCGACGTCTTGCCGTATACCTTGCCGCAGCCCGGGATGTGGCAGCTGTGCAGGCCCTTGCGCCGCAGGCTCGCGCCGGCCGGGCCCAGCCGCTCCGCCTCCTGGCAGTTGGGGCAGTCGCAGGTGGCGCGGCCGGAGTACCGGCGGGCGGAGCGCGCCGAGCTCCCCCCGGCGGCCGCGGCAGCGGCGCCCGAGATCATGGCGCTGGCGGCGGCGGCGGCCACCGCGGCGCTTGAGTCCGAGTAGGAGGGCAGCACCGGCTTGAAGCCGTCCTGGGCCAGCAGGTGCTGGCTGGTGGAGAGCAGGTGCGAGGCGGCGGCGGCCGAGGAGCCGAGGCCCGTGGAGCTGAAGGCCGAGTGCGTGAGCGAGCTGAAGTCGGGGTTGTAGGTGCCCAGCTGCGAGTGCAGCGAGGCCTGGGGGGCGCCCGAGTGCAGCGAGCTCTGCAGCCCCCCAGCAGGGTTCTGCACCTCCAGCCACGACCCCGGGCTGCTGTGCACGTCCCACCACGACGACGCTGCGCCGTTGGTCACCTCGCCCGCCGCCAGCGTCGAGTGGAAGCCTGACTTGTACCAAGACTCGTACGGGTGCGCCATGCCCACGCGGGAATAGAGGCCGTCGGCCGCCGTCGTGTGCACCTTGGAGATGAAGGCCGACTGGCCACCCGCCTCCTGCGGGGACACCCCGGCCGCCGCCGCCGCCGCCGCCGCCGAGTTGGAGAAGAGGCCTCCGTAGTCGCTGCTGAAGGCGGACGACGTGGGCGACGTGGAGGCCAGGCAGAAGGCGCTGTTGGCGGCGCCCGAGCCGCCCGCCAGGCCGCCCGAGCCGCGGCCGCCCGTGGCCACCGCGAAGCCCGAGAGGCTGGAGCCGAGGTTGCAGCTGGACGAGGAGCGCTTCCAGGGGTGGAAGCCGCCCTTGGCGAAGGCGCTCGACTCCGGCAGCGTCGTCAGCGGGCTCGTGTTGCCGATCTTGTTGCAGGTCGCCGCCAGCATGGCCAACGGGGTGGTTCCGAAGCGCGGCTCTTCCTGGAGTAGGGGGAGGGAGGGAGCGAGGAGGAGGAGGAGGAGGAGAAAGTGGGGGAAGACACAAAGCGCACCCGTGAGCAGCCCGGTTCCCCCGCGACTGGTCCCCGGGGTGCTGTGGCTCCCGGGCCCGCGCCTCCAAACCACGCGCTCGCAGAGGCGGCGCCACGGCCGGCGCGGGGCAGAGGCGATCCCGAGCGCGAAGGTCCGGGCGCCGCAAAGTTGTTGTTCGGCAAGGCTGCGGATCTAGGACGCCTCCGCTGTCCCTGCTCGCCCTGCCTAGACCCGCACTTGCGCTGTCGCCGTTATCCCGCGCCTCCGCCAGGAGCCCCCCAGGCACCCTTCCGGGCGAAGCGTGAAGGTAAACACAGCACCGCGCTTCCGGGGCGCCGGCCGCCGCTAACGCGGCCCGGGGACCCTCGAGACTCGGCGCACTCCTCCCAGGGGTGGCTACGACTCGCTGCTTTTAGAGTGGAAAACGCTGGTTTTAATGTTTACACATTTGCACGCTGGTGATGGAAATATTCCGAGGATAAGCAGCCCAGCGACGGATTTCAAAGTCACGGGCGAACTGGCGAGCCGCGGAAACGTAAATGTTTATTAACGTGACTACACAGACTGCAAGACGATTAAGTCTGTTTTCTGGAAATACCACTGTCGCGTAATTGCAACAATCCCCCAAAGCAGGGGGTGGGGGGAGGTTGGGGGAAGAAGCCTCCGGCTTTTTTCTAAAACCAAAGGACAAGGGACTTGCTTAAGAAATCCTTTTCTTGCACACATCTCCTGGGTTCTACTTACTTAGAAATCAGTCCCGGAAATGTGGAAAGTGCTGAAAGGAGCTGGAGCTTGCAGCCCAACAGCAACAGTTTCTTGGCAGCCGCAGACCCCGAGAAGCCATAACGAAAAATGACTGCAGTGGAAACAAGCAAATGCGTTGCCGCGCTTGCGACTTACCCCGAGTATAGACGTGGCCATAGCAGGTCTCTGGGCTGCGTGGCGGGGCCAGGAGCGGGGCTGAGCCTGGCGGCTGCTCGGCAAAATGGCTCGGGTCCCGCGCGGCTCCGGTGTCCCCGCGCTCGCGCCGAGCGGACTCCGGGCTCCCGCCGGCTAAACTCAGCCTAAGTGCGAGGAGCACCCGCTTTGAAGTGCCGCTGGCTGCGCCTCTCGCCCAATGAGGGCGCAGGCCCAGTCGACGGGAGCGGCCCCGCAGCCAATCAGACGTGCCGAGGGGCCCGAGCCCGGGCTGCTGGCGCGTGCCAGTCAAGTCTGCTAGCGAGGACCGGAGGGGGGAGCTGGGGACGGAAAAAATTACAGTGCAATTAAAAATTTACACACACTCACGCACCAAGCCAGGTTTAAGTGCCGTCGAGATGGAGCCGCGAGCCCCCCGGAACAGCCCCCGGGATGTTGCAAGTCAGGGCCGACGGTTCTGCACTCGCCACTTGTGGGAAAGCAGGCGCTGGCAGGGGAGGGGGCCAGGAGGACAGGGAGATGCCAACGCTCACTTTGTGTGTCCCTGCTCCGGGCTGCGAGGCACAACTTCAGCTCGTATCCGTCATTCCGTCTCGTGATTTTACCGGTGTCGATCGTCTTCGACCCAAGTCCTTGCTCCCACTAGGTTCAGCGTTCCTCTGAGTCACAATGAGGAGGGGGCGCGAAGGGACAATTCCGAGAGGAGGGAAGTGGGCCTCTAGGCACAGGTCTACACCCACAGATTCGCCGGGAGGGCCCCGGGGCCTGCAGCCTCCCTCCACCCCTCCCCCACACAGCGGTCGAAGTGACTTCCTAATTGTCGCTCTGGCCTCTGACCCGGGGGGTAATACAAGTGCCACTCACGCCAGCAGCTTCTGGTGGTACGGTTTCGCCAGTGCCTAGATACCAGGTTAACCCAGTTGTCAAATATGACTAAACAGTGGGACGTGCTGATTATCTGACGGGTTTTAGCTGGGGGCTGGCATGGGGGTGGGAGGCATCAACCCATACAACACGCTGCACGAAGCCGCTTATTTTACATTGTAACAACTTTGGAAACAGAGACCCGCTCGAGCAGCGTCCGCCCCCGCCGCCACCCCCGCTGAAGCTGAAGCTGCAGCTTGCTCTGCTGTTTGTTTAACCCAGGGAAGATGTGCGTGTCGCCTGGCATCCTGGAGTCGAGTTTGCGGGCCCCACTCCCACTGCAGACCTCTAGGGCCTACAGGAGGCCGGCGCTGCACCCTGCTTTTGCAAAGGTGCCGAGGGAACCCCTGCCGGCCCTGCACCCGCCAGGGCCCGGGGCCAAGCCACACTTGGGCGCCTCCACCTTCTGCAGGCAGGAAGCATCCTGAAGTCTCCCCCGGACCAGGTCGGCGTGAAAAGAGGCGTCCCCGGACAGACAAGGGCGTGTCCTCAGTCCCTCAGCAAGCGCTAAGCTAGCTAGTGTTTCTGGGCTCCGCTTTCTCTTTCTTCTCCGGGGAAGCCAGGAGCTGCTTTTGCACCAGGAATACCAGCGCCCTGGGGCAGACCTCGGTACTGGTTGTCATGCAGCACCGAACTCTCCAAACCTGGTGTGTGCGTGTGTGTGTGTGTGTGTACATATATATCATGTATGTCTCCGTATACACACTCACAATCATTCAATCAACCCTAAATGCTCGAGTGCAAAAGACGGGTTGAGGAGGGGGAGCAAGTGAGGAGGACATAGAAGTGTGCCCCGGCGTTTTCTCCTTTGCAAGATCTCTCGGCCCAAAAGTACGACCACCGTGGAGCTTCTCTTCAGCCCTACACGGAGGCTGCTCGCATCCTGGGGCACGCCGCGGGCGGGGAGGGCCATGTGGGTCGCTTTGCTTTTCGTTAGAATACCTCTGCTCAGAATGCTTTCTTTTCTTTTTTGGGTTAAGGTGGCAAAGGCACCAAGGAAATTGTGACCGAGAAAAGGGAGAAAAGAGGAGAGGGAGAAGAACCGTGCATCTCTGCACTGAGCGCCGTGCCCTTCCTTTTCCGCCGCACTGGAGATCGGAGGGGGCGGAGGTGTGAAAACTCCCCAGGGGACGCGAGGTGGAAATCGGGCCGCGGGGAAGAACCGGAAAGCCCGGCAGGGGGACCCAGGAGCCGTTCCCAACAGGTGACTGCCGCCCTGGAAGGAGAGCGGGTCCCCAGCTTCCCGCGGAGTCTCTGCGTCGATTTACTAATAGAGGAATTGTGAGGTGGCAGCGAGGCGTTGCCGACTCAGCCGGTGCAGCCCCGGGAGCAGAGGCGCCGAGGTTTCACCCACCACCTCCTCCCCCACCCCCAGCACACCCTCTTAAGGAAACCTGACGAAGTAATAAATACGACAATCCGAAAAGCCACTTAGCACTGGTGACCCAGAGGGCGGCTCTCGAAGGCACCCGGGGCTCCCGGCGCCCGGCCCGCCCGCCGCAGTCTCCCGCGGAGTCCCAGCTGTCAGATGCCAGACGTGGGCACCGCCGGACTGCGTTGGGCTCTCCCGGGGCCGCCGCGCAAGTTCGGGAAACCTGCCGGGCCAACGCGGGCCGACACCCAGGCCACCTCGATCCAGGGTGGGACCCCAAGGAAATCTTTCCCAGGAAGTCCAGTTTTTTTTTTTTTTTTGACAGATTTCCCCCCCCATCCTCTAAAAAATCTAGTTTTTAAACAAAGATCAATGTGTTATGCTAAAGTGTTGAGCTGACTGTTAAAACATTTGGGGAAATAATGACAATGTAACAAAGGCCTGGTTTGGAGTGAATCATCACCCTTTTAAAAGTTAAAGCAATTTTCAGGAGAATAGCTTTCAGCAAACGCTTTACATTATTCAAAAACGGCCAAATAATGCTCTATTATAGCGCCTGAATGCTGCCAGTCAGCCCCTAAGTGCAATTTGCGCAAAGGCCCCGGTGCCTTATCTCCACTTCTTTATAAAGAGGTGAATATAAAACAATTTCTTCCAAACCCAGACAGAGAGCACGAAAATTGCTTCCCTTTCTGCAATCAGGGCAATTTAACTGGAGTGCAATTAGCACTATTAAATGTCGATTCTGCATAAACAAATCTGACTGAGCAGCGAAAGTGGGGTGAGAACCTCATATACACTGAAACTGATTTTTTAAAATTATGTATCCGGGTCCTTTACAATTGATCCGTGACGTTTTCATCTCGGAATATATTTACATCGTAAATACACTATGGTTAAATCAAATATTTTTTGGCAAAATTCAACGCGAATCCTAATAAAGACGAATAGGGCAATTAAAGGGAAGAGTTCACTTCCTTTGAACAAATATTGTTTCTCCCATCTTGCCTCTCCCGAGAGCTTTGATCTGAGCAACTGCTCAAGTTGCAGTGTTTAGCCGGCAAAGCCGAGGAACAATTCCGTCATTAGCGCGCTGATCGGGAGGATTGGCGCTCCTCAGCCGCACAGTTAAAGCTTCCCCTGACGCTCGAAGCAGGGCGGCGACCGGGGGCCAGTTATTTTCTGAATAACTCGATCTGGTAGCTGGTTAGGTATTAGGTGGTGGCCCGGTCTCCCGGGAGCTTTGACCAAGCGCAGAGTTTAGCAGCAGACGCGCAGCACGGGGTTGGGGGGGAGGGGAGGTGGAGTTGGGGCGCCTCGAGGATCTGGGCGGGAGCGGAGGCGGCGAGGGGAGGAGAAGGCAAGGTTCTCTCCTGCCCGGATGGCTGCAGTCAATGCCTCGGACACCAGCGTAGGGATGCGGGTAGGGGGGTGGGGGAGGGAGGGGCAGGGGCTCCTAAAATGCGTTTATCTGACCTGTCCTCCCACCTGCCTTTATTTACTGATTTGCTAAGCCACAGAGCTTCCTTTTTGAATCATTTGTGCAATTAATTATGCTTTTCATTTGCATGATCCACACTAGAGCAGTGATTATCAGGTCAGCTCGGTTTGGGAGTTGGGGAGCTACGTTAATAACTGGAGCTTGAAAAAAAAAAAAAAAAACTGTCCCTGTGTATCACCATCGCCTGCCACGGGCCAGGGCCAAGGAAAACCGGTCTCATTCCTGGAGCCTATTGAGTGGGGTGACTGCTTTGAACAGATGGAGCTTGGCAGTTGTGGGTGAAAATAAAATGCAGTTTTGATTAGAAGGGAACCTTTTACTGTTAACACATATTTATGTTTTTAAAAGCTCGAGTGTTGAGATCAAATAGATCAAGAAAATTAATTGAAAAGTGAGAAACTCTCTCACAGTTTCTGTTGAGCTTTTATTTAATACTTGCTCTAGAATGCCCTCATTCTAGCTCAACCCTTGCAAATAAAAAGGCCAGGAAGAATCAATAAACCAATAGGACTTTCTTTTTTTTTTTTCTATTCCAAAGGTGCCTCTACTAGTTAGAGGTGGTAGCAGATGCAAATCTTTCTTGCTCTGTAAGGCCTGCTGGAGAAATTGAAAAACCCCTCTTCTATTAAGTACAGTCCAAATGTTTGCTACACAACTAATTTTCTGCTGCTAGATGTGTCTGGGACATATATTTTAAGCTTTCCTTGATCTGTTTATCTGAGCCAAAAATGCATTCACAATTAAAGGGAAGCCTCTGGTGTGTCAAAGGAAGGAAGGTGACTGTAGATTGTGTGATGATTTTAATGACTGCAATTATTGGAAGATTATTCAACAGCATCATAGATTTGTTTACTGCATTACTCGGAAACTATGGAGGGGGGCTATTCGGCTTGAGGATGTGTCTTTCTCCCCTTCCTCACCAGCCACCACAGAAGGGGCTTGGACCTAAGCAAAATGGTGGTCAGTGTTAGTTGTCTCCTCCTCTAAGGGCGTCTCTACCACAATGATGCACATGGTTACCCAAGCCAGTCCCTACAGACGTGGAGACATCAAAGGCACCTTGAACTAATCCTGAGGAAAGCCAGCAAAAGCACTCCACCGTGGCCTCAGTTTTATCCTTTGGCCAGTCAGCTCTGGAGGAAGCCTCCAGAACCCTTGCCTCCCCTGCCCCTGGCTTGCAGAAGGCGCTGCCGCTACGGGATGCCGAGCAGTGCAGGCATACCCACCTCCAGGAGTCCATACTGCAGAAACTTTGCCTTTTCTTCCTTCCATGTAACACCCCCTTCCCTCCCCTCCATATTATTTCCTGTCATAACTCCCAACGTTGTCCTACTAGAAATAAAAAGAAAATACAGAACTCGAAACATATCAGTTTGTGACTAAGTTTTTTACTGTACATTCACACATCAGGGATGCAATAAGGAAGGCTTCGTGTTTCACGTTAATGATCCTCAGTCCACGATAATCAATAAATTGCAGCGCGGGCTTTGCTCATTAATGAATTACTGATTTGGAGGCGAGGGTGCGCGCGCGCGCGTGTGTGTGTGTGTGTGTGTGTGTGTGTGTGAATAGCAAATGCTGCCGGGAGCATTCCCTCCCCTCCTGTCCCCGAGGCGCTGAGCCCGCCGTCAGGGGCTGCCCGCGCTCCGCCTGGGTTCCGCAGCCGCCTGGGCTGCAGCTCACGGTGGACTCGGCTGGAACTGAGGACCTTTCCTCTTGAAACGTGAGCCTGCAGGATTCTGCAAGTGGCAATTAGGAGCCTATTACAAGCCATTAGATTGATCAATGTACCTTAAACAATGCGAATGATTTATAGGGCTGATTCACGCGGGGAAGAAAAAGAAAGCGGGAGGGATGGGGGGGGCGACGACCCCACTTCTTTTACATTCACAGCACCCTCGCGGGCAAGAGCAGGGCCCAGCCTCCGTTCACCATAGCTAAGATCTGATTTACTTAGAAAACTTTGCAGAGCCACAGCTTCCCCGGCTTGTCCGGTGGGTGGCGAGATGCAAGTGCTTCGCCCCTCTCTCGGCTTCCTAAGAAGGCGGGGAGGGGCAGCAGGCGGCCACCGGGACCACCCTGCCCGGGCGGAGGGAAGACCCCGCCCGCAGCGGCCCTGCTGCCCCCTTCTCTTTCCCCGGGGCTATTCCGGAGAGCGGACCCGCCTCGCAGGCTGGTTTAGCCGAGTGTTGGGGACCCTCTTGGCCTCCTCCTACGGCGGGAACCCAGATCCCTGAGCCCTTGAAGTCTGAGGCGTGACACAGGCCGGAGCCGGGGTCCGAGGTCCTTGCGCGGAAGATTCCTCCCGCTCCTCTACCAAGCGAAGGCTCCATCCGAGCCGAGTCCAGCCCTCCCGCAGGGCCCGGCGTCCGTCCGGAGTCGCCTCCTCGGCTGCAGGAGCTGCAGGCTTCCCATGACGAGGACACTGCCGCCAGTGTCCCCGGAGCCTGCGAGGGGAGGACAGACGCGCTTCACCCGTCCCAGGGAAGGAGGTCCCCTTTGTCTGACCTCCTCCCCCCAAGTCTGCCCGCAGCTCCGTCACGGGGGAAGGGGCAGGCTGTGGAAGAACCCTGGGCAGGGCGCGGGCGACCCTGCCTGCGGTCCCTCCTCCCTCTTCTCGACCCCAGCCCTCTCCCCCTCCTCCCTGCCGCCTTCCCTCCGGCCCTCTCACCACCCGTCTTCTCCCGGCTCCCGCGCCCAGAGCCTGGGCAGGCGCCGTTTCTCTTCCTGGCCTCAGCGGTTTGGCGGGAAAGGACTTCGTCCTGGCTTGTTCATAGGTGTCTGGGACGAATCCTTTTATTTGTGTCTAAATGTGGGATCGGAAGCTTTGCGGGCTGATAATGGGACGCAGAGGGAAGAGAGAAAGAGCGAATAAACACCACGCATGTGTCTTGCAGCCTGTCTGCGACGAGGGCCCAGGATCTGCAAAGCCTACCAGGTGGATGGCGACTCTGCTGCTCAAAGCCAGCTGCGCTCATCTGTCCTTCCTCGCCACGTCCCCTCTCTTGATTTCTGACTTCGCTTCTCCCGGCCTTCTGGCGCACTGGGAGGCTGAGAAACAGGGCCAGTTCCAAGACCCCAGCGCCCCAAGACTTCCCGGGGAACAGGCCTGCCCTGGGCCCACATGGCCAAGCTTTCTTGGTCTCAATCACTCTGGAGCCCAAGGTTGGAGGGTTAGCCAACCCTGCCATACACTGTGATGTCAAATAGACACCCTTCCCAGGTCCAGATGGACACCCTCCAACCCGACCGGCTCTGGGAGTATTAAATGGGGGGGGGGTCTAGGGGCTAGAGGGAGGTCCCGCACACTTCAGACACGTGCGCCTCCCTTGGCTTCCTCTGACCCCCACGCAGAAGGTACTCTGCGTGTACACTTACCAGGCACAGGCCAGCGCCGTCCAAACTCCGTCGTAGCCAGGGATCAGCAAGGGGGTGACACTGCCGCGGGGAGGCAGGCGCCAGCTCCAGGTGCTTTCCCGGGAGCAGGGGGTGTTCAAAGCCAGCTGCGAGCTTCCCCACCGGGTGGCCAGCGGCCTCCCCTCCACCTCCCGCAGAGCTCCCTTGCCGCTTCCTGCTCCTCACCCCGCTCGCTCGGTATCTCCGCATCTCGGCAGCCGCAGCCCCCGAGCGCCCCTCTCCACGAAGCCGCCTCTACGCCTCCCATAGGCTCTGTTACATCTGGGATGCATTGCCCCTTAATTGTCAACCCCATCATTGTGATCAAGTGAACGTTGCTAATCTCTACATTTATTGTTTAGGTAAATAGAGGCTGCGTTTAATCAATATGCAGGGCCCCAGCCCTCGCAGAGCCAAGTAACTTAAGTCAACGGTGAAGATTTCAGGGTGTGCGTAATTAGAGAGCACGCGGGACATTCACTCCAGCCTAACTCCGCATCTTTTCCCCGTCCCCGGGGAGCCGGAGGAAAAGAACGCGAGGATTCTCCACCCTCTGAGGGACTGAGGGTCGTCTCCTTCGGGGCCACAAAAGGACTTGGTGGCTATGCCACCAGGCGTCCGGCTCGTGCCCTAGACGGAGCGCGCAGCGGACGCCCGGGCCTGAAACCGGACTAGGGATGCCCCTGACTTCCCAGAGGCGGGATCCCGCTCTCCGCGCCCCCTCCCTACCACTTGGAAACCCCTCCCCCCCAAATCTGCCACTGCGAGGAGGGCGGTTCCCACCCCCGGGTGCCCCGGGGCGGGAGGGCTGGGGGCGGGGTCGCGGAGGCGGGTTGCCGGGTGCTCCCGACGCCCGGGCCCCGGCGTGCCGGCTGCCTCTCCCTACCGCAGCTCGGAGCTGCGGAGTTCCCTACGGGTGGGGGTGGGGAACTCCCGAGAGTGCTGCGCTCGGGCGCGCCGTGCCAGGGCTCTTCGCTCTTCTCCTTAAACAGCTATTGTCTCCTAATTAAGAGGACCTTGGGAGAGGAGCAGGATTCGCAGACGGCCTGGGCGGGTCTAGGGAGGGGGCGGTGCCCTCCTCGCAGCAGCTGGGCGCGGGGAGCGGCCCCGGATTGAGGGCCTCTGGGCCTCCGCCGGGAAGGGGTGAGCTGGGATTCTTCCAGGGGGCTGCGGAGGGAACCTGGCCCTTCCCGACGTCTTGGAGTGGGGCCAAAAGAGCTGACCCTCCGCTTGAGACACAAACACTTCCCCTTAGGCAACTGTCGCCCATGGTTTCTGTTTGTCCTGGTGCCTCTCTTTCCCCGTTCCATTCCCGAGACAGACAAAAACAACCAATAACTCCAGTTGTAACCAGACAGTTGCCTCGCCTGGAACTGTCCCTCTTCTGTGTAAGCAGGCTGCTACGGTCGGCTCATCGCTTGCGAGGTTGGGTATGGAGAGCAGCGTTACACTGTAGTACAGCCGGAGCTGGAGTTTAGGGCCCTCACTATTGGGTGAAAGCTATTGACTGGTTTTAATTTTTGGAATTGAACAGCTCTCGTATAAGCTCGCTCTCTCTCTCTCTCTCTCTCTCTCTCTCTCTCTCCCCCTCTCCCTCTCTCCTTTCTTCTTCCTTTAAAAGTTGAATAGCATTTAGAACAAGAGGGAAATTAAACACAAATGTCAATGCAATCCCGAAACGCCTGTTCTTCCTATTATCCCTAAGTCTTCTCTCCACAGGTCCCAAGCTACTCCCAAATCTGTGGCCCTGCTGATCTGATAAGCAGATCTTCTACATCCTGCCTGCAAACGCCCTTCCAGAGCCATTTCATTGGCAGTGTTCACTTAGCAGTTTCTGGGGCACGGTTGTAAAGGTAGGCAGAGGAAAAGCGAGGCATGAGGGAGCTAGGGCCAAACCACAGGTCCTTTGCAGGTCTCAGAGCTGGGAGCCAGTTAGAGCCCATCCTTTAGTGCTGTGATCTTGGGCCCCCCTCAAAACTTGTCAGTTTCTTCTTCTCTAAAATAACCTAGAAACTTCAACTTGGAAGGAATGTTAGAAAAGTTAAATAACACGTATGTAGGGAAATTCCTAGCTATGCACTCAATACTTAGAAGTTGGGCTAAAAAAGTTCTCTCAGTTTCCACTGAAATGGCATTCCCAGCTAAAACTAGCTAGAACTTACTAAAGGCAAAGCCAACCACCACAGTGAAATGAGTTTAGTGTTTGTGTGGGCCTAATACAGACTGGGGTTGGATGAGGATGAATGCAGTGACAGCTAACAGCTGCCTGTCTTAGGAGTAAGATTAGCAACTCCAGTCAGCAGCTTATTTTATGATCTTACTTTCACAGATCTGTCTCATCTTTAATAGTAATAGCCAATATTTATGGAGCAATTATTACATTACATGCCAAGGATTCTGCCAAGTCTTACATATAGCATCTCATTTGATCCACACAACAATCTTGTGAGGTATTACTGATACCCCTCTCTCTCTCTCTAATATATATATAATATTTATATTTAAATATATGTTTTATTAAATATATATATATATATATATATATATATATATAAAGGTTTTACCATGAGGCTGGCCCTATGGCATAGTAGGCTAAACCTCTGCCTGTAGTACCTGCATCCCATAGGGTGCCAGTTCGTGTCCCAGCTGCTCTTCTTCTGATCCAGCTCTCTGCTAATGGCCTGGGAAAGCAGTGAAAGATGGCCCATGTGGGAAGACTCGGAAGACCTGACTCCTCACTTTGGATCGGCCCAGCTCCAGCCATTGTAGCCATCTGGGGAGTGAACCAGCAGATGGAAAACCTTTCTCTTTATCTCTCCTTCTTTCTGTAACTCTACATCTCAAACAAATAAATAAAATCTTAAAAAAAAAAAAAACACAAGAAAATGGATCTAGAAAAGTTGTGTATACATAAATATCAAATTTGAAAAAAAATTTTACCATAGAAGATGTTGCTATTTAGACTTTTCTAGGGTCTGGTGCTGTGGTGTAGTGGGTAAAAAAATTGCCTGCAGTGCTGGCATTGCATGTGGGTGCTGGTTCGAGTCCCTGCTGCTGCACTTCCAATCCAGCTCTCTGCTATGGCCTAAGAAAACAGTGGTAGATGACCTAAGTCCTTGGGCCCCTGCACCTGTGTGGGAGACCTGGAGGAAGCTCCTGGCTTTGGGTCAGCACAGCTCCAGCTGTGGCAGCCATCTGGGGAGTGACCATCAGATGGAAGACTCTCTCTTTCTCTGCTCTGCCTCTCTGTAGCTCTTTCAAGTAAATAAATAAAAAAATATATATATTTTTAAATAGACTTGGATAAAAGTAGTGAGACTCTTTTAAGGAACTTATCTGTGGGCTGGCACCGTGGCTAAACAGGCTAATCCTCCACCTTTCGGCGCTGGCACACCGGGTTCTAGTCCCGGTCGGGGCGCCGGATTCTGTCCCGGTTGCCCCCCTTCCAGGCCAGCCCTCTGCTGTGGCCCGGGAGTGCAGAGGAGGATGGCCCAAGTGCTTGGGCCCTGCACCCCATGGGAGACCAGGAAAAAGCACCTAGCACCTGGCTCCTGCCATCAGATGAGCGCGGCGCGCCAACCGCGGCAGCCATTGGAGGGTGAACCAATGGCAAAAGGAAGACCTTTCTCTCTGTCTCTCTCTCTCACTGTCCACGCTGCCTGTCAAATAAATAAATAAATAAATAAATAAATAAATAAATAAAAGGAACTTATCTATGTTCATCTCCCAGCACCAACAATTGTCAGCTCAAGGCCAAACTTATTTCATGTCTATACCATCCACTTCCTCTTGCCTCATTTTGAAGCAAATCTCAGACTTATCATTTTATTAGAAAATATTTCAGTATGAATCAAAATATCAGAAGTAATAACTAAAAACTCTGCGGCACTACATTCTAATCAAACTTAAAATCATTTAAAAAACATTCCTTAATATTATAAAAAACTTATTCAATGTTCAAGTCTCTCCAGTTGTCTCATAACGAATTTTTATTATTAAAAAATCAGCCCTAGATATTCACACATGATATTTGGTTAATATGCCTTATAAGTCTCTCCTATCCTATGGGTCCCTCTTTCTCTCCCTCTTCCTGAAGGCCTTTCTCTTTTTTCTTTTCATATTGAGTTCCCCCTCTTTTTATTTGTTTTAGCACATTTGTTGAAGTCATTCAGTCATTTGTCCTGATATTCTTTTTATAAATGAAGAAACAGGCTCAGCGAGGGTGAAGGAATTTGGTAAGAGGTAGAAAAGAAATTCAGTCTCAGCTGTGTCCGACTCCAGAGTCCAAGCACAAAGGCTTTATTATATTCTCCTTAAATCAAGTGATGAAAAGCAAGACACAGGAAAAATACAATCACCCATAAAAGATTTCAGAACATGCATGACTCCCCCAAGTAACCAGTTCCTTTGCTAAGTACTCACAGAAAACCGCTCACTTAAAGCCCAGGCAGGGTTTGAAATTTGGGAAGAGAAATTGAAAACAGGATAACGCAGTATCCTCCTTATGTTTTGAATCTGACTAAATAATTCCTGCATGCAAATGTATCCATCACATGAAGGGATCTTTATTTCCAATAAATATTTAGCAAGGCAAAAACATTTCTTAAACAAATCTACCGATTTGATTTTTCTCTCTTCTGCATTTTCCTCCTGTTCTCCCCCTTTCCTCTGTTCTCTATATCTAGATAAAGAGGAAACATCTCTTTCAAGTAGTTATTTAAAAATACCAGTCAAATTAACAATTTGGTAGTTTGATATGTGGTATCTGGCTTTCGTTACAATAGTTTTGAAACCAGTTACCCTAGCAACTGAATACATCTTTTTCTTTAAAAATTTTTTTAGCTGTCTGGAAGAGAGAAAAAAAGAAAAAGAAAACTTCTTGCCAGAATTTTCCCATAATAGCTTCCATTAACTGCAGTGACTTCTATTGGAGAGGCCAGCACTGCTGTCTCCTGCTGTCACCAGTCATTCACTGATCTAGCAGATGTTTTGTTTGATAAGGCCAATTTGAGCTTTATAAAACATTTATTTTTTCACCTCCAAGGAGCAAATACCAGTGAGGATGGGATTCATCGTTGATCACTGGATACCATAGAAGGGCCTCAACCTGCCAGTGGAGCTTTTAGGTGAAAAGAAAAACTAAAACAAATCTAAAGGCTACATTCAATAAAAGAAGGGGAAAAAAAGAAAAAAAAAGAGGGGGGATGGTTAAAGGGCGTTAGATCAGTCCCGAGGGACTTAGCAGGAGAAAAAAGTGAGTAGAGGAGCCAATAGTCTACTATGGAATCTTCCTGGAAATATCTGGTTGGTGTGCAGTTGCCAAAGAGGGTGATGATGTTAGTGATAAAAGGGAATGAGAGAAGCAATGATGCACACTGCATTGAGTTTGTAGACCTGATCAATCATGTGTTGGTATTTTAAGGGAGTGAAGTAGAGAAGAATCAGCAAGGGGAAAAAATGGTGTACATTAGGACTTCTTGGAGCAGCAGGACTCTCACACCATTGGTGAAAACATTCATTTACCAATGAACAAAATCCCCCTTACAATCATGCCGCTAAAACAGATTTGAGAGTCCTTTAAACTATTTATGAGAAAAGCTTACTATATACATAATACACATGGCATCTCTTCCTATATGACCCTAGAAATAGGTGCTCAGTGGTTCTCAAAGCAACACATTCTATCTTTCCCATCAAATTAGTAAGCTGTTAGCTTTGTATACTAAGATAAATTTATCTTTCAAATCTATCTTCCACAACTTTCCCAAGTATCCTCATATCTCTAGGTATCTTTTGATTTACACACACACACACACACACACACAAATTGAAACTATCTAAATCCTTTCACTTGAATAGAAATAAGGTTAATTTCAAGAACTGGATCTGGTGTGGGTAAAAGCAAAAGGTGATGTTGGGTGGGTCTGCTCCTGTTAGTAAGATGCCTCTTCTATGAGTCTCATGGGGATTGTTTGGTCATTCTGCAGAAGACCATAAAAAGGAAGGAAGGAAGCAAGGAAGAATAGAAAGAGAGAGAGGAGAAAGGGAAGTGGGGGAAGGAGGGAGGAAGGAAGAAAAATTTTGGAACACACCCTGCACAATATAATGGCTCAACAAAATATGAAAGTATGAAATTTTCAGTTCCTGATTTAAGTTTTAAAATATTTATTTATTTGAATGAGGGGCAGAGATTGTCCATCCTTTGTTTCACCCCCCAAAGAGCCAGGGCTCTTGTCTGCAAGAGCAAGGAGCCTGGAACTCAACTGGTGTCTCCCACTGTCGGTAGCAGGGACTCAAGTTCTTGAACCATCATCTGCTGCCTCCCATGGTACAAATCAGCAGGAAGCTGGAACTGGAAGCAAAGTCAAAACTGAACACTGGCACTCTGATATGGGATGCCAGTGTTCCAAGCAGTCTTTTAACTGCTGTACCAAATGCTTGCCCTAGATTTTATTTTACATTGTCCTACCTAAGTATAATATTTTGACTTGAGGAATTATATTTTGAACCAGGGTAAGAACTATAGACAGAAGGAGAGGGAAAGGGAGTGGGAGTGGGAGAGGGAGAGGGAGAGGGAGAGGGAGAGAGAATGTCAATTGCATTTGAGAAAATGTAATCTTTCTATCGCAAATTCACCCTGAATTGGAGGTCTTTCGCATTTTGAATTTTTATGCCTTGGCAATAGTTACATATACAACAGAGAGATATCTTGGAAACAGGACCCAAGTCAAAACACAGAATTCATTGTTTCATATACACCTTATATGCAAAGCCTGGAGGTAATTTTATATAAATTTTTAGTGCACCTGCATTTTGACTGCAACTTATTACATAAGGCCAGGTGTGGAATTTTCATTGTGGGATTGTGTCAGTGCTCAAAAAGTTTTGAGTTTTGCAGCATTTTGGATTTTACATTTTCAGGTTAGGGATGTCCCATCTGTATATGCACGTTTCTCTCTAAGGTCAAGTAGAAAAAAAAAAGAGCTGAGCAGTAATATCAGGGCTTTTTCTTAACAACTTGAACCATTAAAGGCACCTACTGCTTCTTTATTGACCATGTGTGAGATGCTGCACCTGGGTTACATTTCCATCCCACCCTTCCACAAGATCTAAAGCTGGAGAAAAGTGGATCTGCAAGGGAAAACCTTGGCTCTGTTAGCAAAAGAAGCAGGAGTGGAGACTGGGAAGGCAAAAAAGTGCTGGTGCGGGTGGTTAGTGTAACTATTGCAATGCCACTTGGGATGCCCACATCTCGTATCCAAGTGCCTGGATTTGACTTCTGGCTCTGCTCCCAGTTCCAGCTTCCTGCCAATTTGCACCTTGGGAGGCAGCAGATGGGTCAAGCTGGGTCTCTGCCACCCAAATTGAGTTCCTGGCTCCCGACTTCAGATTAGCCCAACCCTGGTTAATGTTGTGGACATTTGGGAAATAAATCAATGGATGGGAGATCTCTTCCTTTTTCATCTCTCTGCCGTTAATTTTTTTTTAAAATGCAATAAGGGGACAGGCACTATGGCACAGAGGTTAGGCTGTGGGTTGGAACGATAGCACCCCATATTGGAAAGCCAGTTCAAATCCCAGCTACTCTATTTACCAACCAGTTCCCTGCTAATGTGCCTGGGAAGCTGCAGATGATGGCTCAAGTACTTGGGTTCCTGCCATCTGTTTGAGCTGAGAGTCCAGGATGAAGTTCCTGATTCGTGGTTCCTGGTTTTAGTCTGGCCCAGCCCCAGCCATTGCAACCATTTGGGGAGTGAACCAGTGGATGGAAGATCGATCTCTCTCTCTCTCTCTCTCTCTCTCTCTGACCCTCTCTCTGTCACTTTGCCTTTCATATGAATAAATCTTTCTTAAAAATGAGAAATATCTACCATAGATGGCATGAAGAAAAGTTAATATGTATTACATATATGAGCTAGAGAAATCTGGAATGAAGGATTACTCTGAAATGGTTAAGCACCAGTAACAATAGACATTCACTTCTAGAAGTGTGTGGTAGGGGCCAGTGCTGTGATGTAGTGGGTTAAAACTGCCACCTGCGATGCCAGCATCCAATATGGGTGCTGATTCAACTCCTGGATGCTTCGCTTTCAATCCCACTTCCTGCTGATGGCCTTGGAAAAGCAGCAGCAGATGGCATGGGTCCCTGAACCCACATGGGAGACCAAGAAGAAACTCCTAGCTCCTGACTTTGGCCTGGCCCAGCCCCATCTGATGTGGCCATTTGGGAAGTGAACCAGTAGAAGGAACACCTCTCTCTCTCTCTCTCTCTCTCTCTCTCTCTCTTTGTAACCCTGAATTTCAAAATAAATAAAATAAATCTTTATAAAAAAGTGTGTGGTAGATTCTGCTCTTGTTTCATTTTCTTTTCTTTTTTTAAACACATTTTTTTATTCTGAAGTAATTTCAGGCTTACAGGAAAATTGCAAGAATCATAAAAAGGGGAACCAGAGTTGTGGCACAGTGGATTAAGCTGCCACCTGTGACACTGGCATCCCATATGGGAGCACCAGTTTGAGTCCTAGCTGCTCCAATTCTGATTCAGCTCCCTGCTGGTGTGCCTGGGAAAGCAATGGAAGATGGTCAAAGTGCTTGAGCTCCTACCATTCATGTGGGAGGCAAGGAGGAATACCTGGCCTCTGGCTTCAGCCTGGCCCAGCCTGGCTGTTGAGGCCATTTGGGGAGTAAATCAGTAGATGGAAGATGTTTCTTCCTTTCTCTCTGATGCTCTGCCTTTCAAATAAACACATACATCTTAAAAAAACCACCCAAAGAAACATTATATCAGATTTTAACATTTTTAATCATTTATTTTATTATCCTATCAAAAGATTCAGATTTATAATGAAAATGGTATGCTTGGTTTGAGATCAGCTAACTTTGAGGTAACAGGATTTTCAAGTAGAAAAGTTGAGGAGACCTTGGAGGTCAAAGGCCTCTAATTCAAGGGAGAGGCTATTCATAAAGATAAAAAGTTAAAGAAAACACTAAATAAGACTAACTAGGCTGAGGACATGACTTCTAGGGAAAAGCCTTGTTCTGAAAGATGAAAGCTCTTAGTTCTAGCCAAGAAAAAGGCATGTAATTTCTTTCTTTCATTTTTTAAGAAAACTTTTATTTAATTAATATAAATTTTGAAAGTACAACTTTTGGATTATAGCATCCCCCCCCCCAACCTCCCTCCCACCTGCAAACCATCCCATCTCCTACTCCATCTCCCATCCCATTCTTCATCAAGATTCATTTTTAATTATCTTTATATACAGATCAACTTAGTATATACTAAGTAAAAATTTCAACAGATTGCACCCACACAGACCCACACAAAGCATAAAGTACTGTTAGAGTACTAGTTTTACCGTTAATTCTCATAGTACAACACATTAAGGACAGAGATCCTATATGGGGAGTAAGTGCACAGTGACTCCCGTTGTTGATTTAACAATTGACACTCTTATTTATGATGTCAGTGATCACCCAAGACTCTTGTCATGAGCTGCCAACACTATGGAAGCCTCTGAAGTTCACAAACTCTGACCTTATTTAGACAAGCCATAATCAAAGTGAGAGTTCTCAGACTGGTGCCACAGCTCAATAGGTTAACCCTCCTCCTGTGGTGCCAGCACCGCCGGATTCTGTCCCGGTTGCCCCTCTTCCAGGCCAGCTCTCTGCTGTGGCCCGGGAGGGCAGTGGAGGATGGCCCAAATGCTTGGGCCCTGCATCCGCATGGGAGACCAGGAGAAGCACCTGGCTCCTGGCTTCGGATCAGTGTGGTGTGCCGGCCACAGCGCCAGCCGCAGCGGCCATTGGAGGATGAACCAACGGTAAAAAAGACCTTTCTCTCTGTCTCTCTCTCTCTCTCACTGTCCACTATGCCTGTCAAAAAAAAAAAAAAAAAAAAGGGAGTTCTCTCCTCCCTTAAGCAAAAAGTACCTCCTTCTTTGATGGCCCGTTCTTTCCACTGGGATCTCACTCACAGAGATCTTTCATTTAGGTCATTTTTTGCCACAGAGTCTTGGCTTTCCAAAGGCATGTAATTTCTATGAAATTTATTATACAGTTATATCCAGGGGGAAATTTACAGAAAATGAAAAATCATTATTATTATTATGGATTTTAGGTAATTTACATGTTTCAGTTACTAAAGTTGTGAAACAAACTACCCTAAAATTTAGTGGGATAAATAATCATTTTATCATGATCATGGATTTTGTATTTCGGAATTCAAGTAGGGTACAGTGGATAATTTGTGTTAGTGCTATCATACCTGAAGTTGCAACAAGAAAGAGTCAAAGGCTAGGGGTGCTCAGCATTTGCGGGCTGGAATCTTCACTCACATACCTGGCAGGTGGTGATGACCATCAGCTGGGACACCCACCATGTGGTCTCTCTGTGTGGGCTAGTTTGCGCTTCCTCGTGGCACACATCTGAATTCCTACAGTGAGTGTCCCAAGAGAGCAAGATGAAATACTTGGCATTTTTGTTATCTAACCTTAAAATTATCACTTTCCCAAACTCTCTTGATTGAGGCAGTCACAAGCATTTGCTTAGGTTTAAGGGGAAAGGACATATACTCTACCTCTCCATGGTAACAGTGTTAAGGCCGTATTGTAAAAAGAAATCTTGGGACACAACATGCTATAGTCTTTAATAATGTAGGTATGAATGGTTTTCAAAATGTTCATGGAAATGTTATAAAAATTGTGCATAAATTACAAAATATTTTTGTACCACAATTATCTTAACTTCTATAATTTAAAATATTTATTTATTAGAGAGAGAGAGAGTGAGAGAGAGTATGTGTGTGTGTGTATATGTGCTCCCATTTGCTGGCTTACTCCCCAGATGTCCACAACAGATAGGGCTGGGACAGAACTGAAGCCTGGAGCTGGGAACTCAACCCAGGTCTCCCCCATGGGTTGTAGGAACCCCACTACTAAAATCGTCTGCTGCCTCTCAGGGTGTGTATTAGCAGGAAGCTAGAGTCAGGAGTGGAACCAGAATTTACACCCAAACACTCCAATATGGACTGTGGGCATCCCAACTAGCATCTTATTTACCAGGCCAAACCCCTGCCTCTAAAGTTATCCTTTTTCTAAAAAAATACTTATTTTATTTATTTGGAAGGCAGAGTTATGGAGAAAGGGAGAGATAGAGATTTTCATCTGCTGGTTCATTCCCCAAATGGCCACAGTGGCCAGGACTGGGCCAGGCTGAATCCAGAAACCAGGAGCTAATTCCCAGTCTGCCATATGGGTGGACCATCTTCCACTGCTTTCCCAGACAGATTAGCAGGAGCTGGATCCGAAGTAGAGCAGCTGGGACTTGAACCAGCAGCCATATGGGACGTCAGGGTTGCAGGAGCAACTTAACACATCTGCCACAATACTATCCCCTAAACTTATACTTTAATTCCATTTTCAATAACTTTTTGAAGCATTCACATATATACATTTAAGTATAAAGGTCTCTTCCTGAGTACAGAGGATTGACATCTGAGAGTTATTTTTAAAAACATGTTTTTAATTTATTTGAGAAGAAAGGGGAGAGAGAGAGAGAGAGAGAGAGAGAGAGAGAGAGAGAGAGATTGTTCCAATTCACTGTTCACCCCTTAGTGCCTGAAAAGGCTACAGGTAGGCTGAGGCCAGAGCTAGGAGCTGGAAACACAATTCCTGTCTCCTGAATGGGTGGCAGGACCCTAATTACTTGAGCCATCACCATTGCTTCCCAAAGTCTGCACTGGCAGGAAGCCAGATTCAGGAGCCAGAGCTGGGAATTGAACCCAGGCACTCCAATGTGGGATGTGGATGTCTAAACACTAGGTTAAGCACTTGTTCCTGAAAGTTAAATTTTACAGTCTTTAGTAGTAGTTGGAAATTAAAGTCTTCCCTCAAAGACTGAGACGTAAAGCATGGTTTTACATATTTCTTTACATATTTCTTACACCTCTATTAGGAGCTATTTTCTACTAATTTCTTTTTAAAAAAACATTTACTTATTTATTCATTTGAAAGACAGAGTTACAGAGAGAGAAGGAGAGACACAGGTAGAGACAGAGTGACCTTCCATTTGCTGGTTCACTTTCCACATGGCCACAACTGCCGGGCTGGGCCAGGCTGAAACCAGGAGCCTAAAACTCCAACAGGATCTCCCATGCTGTCTTCTGCTGCTTTCCCAGGTGCATTAGCTGGGAGCTGGACTGGAAGTAGAACAGATGGGACTGGAATTGGTATTCATATGGGATGCTGGTATTGCAGGCATTGGCTTAAGCTACTCCACCACCATTCTGGCACCTCCATTAATTTCTTAAAAAGATAAGATTTTCTATGCTTGGTTAATATTTCACTTTCACATGTATAGTTTAGTAAGGTACGTTACAATTTTTTAAACTTTCTATAAGAAGATGAATGGCAGCAAGTCCAGAATTACCAAATCTACAGCATTTGGCTCAAAGCACTGCAGTTGAGGGTGTTCAGCTAATAACTCAACCACTCACATTTCCTTAAAATAAAACTTGATAGACTGCTTGAATAGATAATTATTGGTAATAGGAATAAGCAATGTGCAGTCTCTAAGTTCTGAATTCCCTTTTATTATCTTCCATTTGGTGACACCATCCAAAGGGTTGAAATATTGAAAATCAGCCTTCATCTCTGAAAGAAACATGAATACTTTTTGTTGTTGCTTTGACTCCTTTTCCTTTAAAAAAATGAAAAGGGACTGAGCCAATGTCCTAATGTTTGGTTAACAAATTAAAAACCCATGTTAAAATACTTCAGGATCCTGGTCCTGTTTTGTTATGTCATCAGGGGTTGATTTACCAGCTGTAAAATTACATAAGAAACCTTTTAAATGTAGAACTGTTGACAATATTTGAACTTCTGTACATACACTGTGATCTCCTGATAATGACTCCATCAGTTGTGACAGCTCACTGTAGTTCACCCAGACCAGGATGTGTTTTCAGAGATGTGAAACAGGTCACAGGGCTGGGCTTGTTTCAGTACTCAGTGCGTATTCCTTCTTCAATAGTTCAGGCCTTTACCAGGTTTCTCTAGAGTTTTTCTGAAAACCTTAAAAACAAACCGCTTTTTTTAAGAATTAATATGATATATTTAGGTAACCTATCAAATTAGAAGGCAGACAAGGGGGAGGGCATTTGGCTTAATGGTTGACACTGCTTGGTACTCCTGCATCCTATCAAATCCCAGCACCTGGGTTTGAGTCCTAGCTCTGCTCCCAATTCCAGCTTTCTGCTAATTTGTACCCTGGGAGGCAGTTGGTGATGGCTCAAGTAATCATACTTGCCACCCACATCAGAGACCTGGATTGCGTTCTCAGCTTCTAACTTTGGACTGGCTCAGCCCTGTTGAAGGTATTTGGGAAGTGAACAGATGAAATATTTCTCTCTCCTTGTTCAGATTAAATACATAAGCAGCAGAAAAAATAAAAGAACACTCCTAGGAACTTTACTTATGTCTTCAGTTAATATTTCCCATACTAGAATTTGCTCACAGAGCTATGTGTAGCTGTAAGGAAGGCTGGGACATACAGCCTTTACATATCATGTAACGGTCATGTTTCTTGCTAAAAATTCTCTAACTAAGTGTTGTTGTTTGGACTTTTAAAAAAGTTTATTTTTATATTTATTTGAAAGGTAGAGTGACAGAGAAAGAGAGTTGGGTTGGGGGAGAGATCTTTCATCTGTTGGTTCACTCCCCAAATGTCCACTAAAGCTGATGCTGGGCCAAAGCCAGGACCCTGGAACTTCAGATGAGTTTCCTACATGAGTGGCAGGGACCTAAGCAGTAGATCTATCAATTGCTATCCCCCAGGGTGTGCATTAGCAGGAGGCTGGATCAGAAGTGGAGGAGGGATTTGATCCCATGCACTCCCATATGGGAAGCTGTTGTCCCAAGCAGTGGAACTGTTGTACCATAATGACTGCCCCTGTTTGGACACTTTTGTCTCTTTCACATTCATTCTTTAGAAGCTTAATCACCAACACTGTTGAAAGGTGGGGCCTAATGGAAGGTGTTTAGGTCATAAAGACTACACCTCCATGGATGTATTAATGCTACTGTGAAAAGAGGTTGCAGGAGTGGGCTCCATCTTCAACTCTTGCCAGGTGAGAAACAGCATTCTTCCCCTCTGGAGGATGCAGAATTCAATGTATCATCTTGGAAGGAAGGGGAAACCAGGTGCTTGCCAAACCTACCAGTACTTCATTTAAAAAAAAAGATTTATTTATTTATTTGAAAGTCAGAGTTACACAGAGGAGAGGCAGAGAAAGAGAGAGGTCTTCCATCTGATGGTTCACTCCCTAGTTGGCTGCAACGGCTGGAGCTGCGTCGATCTGAAGCCTGGAGCCAGGATCCAGGAGCCGGGAGCTTCTTCCAGGTCTCCCACATGGGTACAGGGGCCCAAGGACTTGGGCCATCTTCCACTGCTTTCCCAGGCCATAGCAGAGAGCTGGATCGGAAGTGGAGCAGCCGGGTCTCGAACCGGCGCCCATATGGGATGCCGGTGCTTCAGGCCAGGGTGTTAACCCATTGTGCCACAGCACCGGCCCCTAGTACTTCATTTAAAAAAAATTTTTTTGGGAGGTGGACTGGCGCTTTGGCATAGCAGGTAAAGCCACCGCCTGCAATGTTGGTATCCCATATGGCTGCTGGTTCACGTTCCGGCTGCTCCACTTCTGATCCAGCTCTCTGCTATGGCCTGGGAAAGCAGTGGAAGATGGCCCAAGTCCTTGGGCCCCTGCACTCTTGTGGGAGACCTGGAAGAAGCTCCTGGCTCCTGGATTTGGGTCAGCGCAGCTCCAGCCATTGTGGCCAGTTGGGGAGTGAACCAGTGATGGAGGCCCCCCCACCCCCCATTCCTTCTCTCTCTATGTAACTCTGCCTTTCAAAAAATAAATAATTCTTAAAAAATTTATTTTTAACATTTTAAAGTTCATCCATGTTGTAGTATGTGTCAATATTTTATTCCTTTCTATGACTGAAAATTATTCAACTTCATGTATACACTATAATTTGCCCATTTATCTGTGGTTAGACATTTTTTCAAAAGGATTTATTTATTTGTTTGTTTGAAGATAGAGAGAGAGAGCTTTAGAGAGAGAGAGAGAGAAACAGAAAGAGATCTTCCACCTACTGGTTCACTCCCCAAATGTTTGCAATAGCTAGGGCTGGGATAGATGGAAGTCAGGAGCAGGAAACTCAGTCTAGGTCTCCCATGTGGGTGGATGGCAGGAACCCAACTACTTGAGCCATCACTCACTGCCTCCGAGCGTATGCATTAGCAGGAAGCTGGAATTAGAAGCAGAGCTGGGACTAGAACCAGGCACTTCAATATATAGGATGTAGGTATCTCAAGCAGCAATTTTACTTCTGTGCCAAATGCCCTCCCCTCTCCTTTTTAAAAAAAACGTTTTGTTTGGGGGCCTGCACTGTGGCATAGTGGGTTAAGTGCTGCCTGAAGTGCTGGCATCCCATATGGGCATCGGTTCAAATCTTGACTGTTCCACTTCCAATCCGGCTCCCTGCTAATGTGCCTGGGAAGGCAGTGGAAGATGGCCCCTGCACTCATGTAGGGGACTGGGAAGAAGCTCCTGGCTTCTGGCTTCGGCCTGGCCCATCCCACACCATTGTGGTCATTTGGGGAGTGAACCAGTAGATGGAAGACCTATCTGTCTTTACCTGTTTCTGCAACTCTGTCTTTCAAATAAATAATTTTTTTAAAAGTTATATTTATCTTACAGAGTTTATCTAAAATGCTAATTTTTACCTCCTTGAAAGGCAAAGTGAGTGAGAGAGAAAGAGATCTTCCAGTTGATGGTTCACTCCCTAAATGCCCACAACGGTTAGGGGTGGGCCAAGCTGAAGCCAGAAGCTGGCAATTCCATCCAGGTCTCCCATGTGGCTGGCAGGGACCAGACCACCTGGGCCATCATCTGCTGCCTCCCAGGGTTCATTAGCAAGAAGCAGAGGATTGGAAGATTGGAAGCAGAGGATCTGAGACTTCAACCAGCACTTCAATATGAGATGCCCCAGGTGGCCTGTTGTTCTACAATATCTGCCCTAGTGCTAGTATTTTTCATATTGTTTACATAAATAACCAAGATCAAAATTTCTAAACATAAGTGGTAACATCAGTTCCTGTAGCCTTGGCTAACTCATTTAATATTTCTTTTGAGTCTTAGTTTCTTCATAGAGTAAATGCAGATGATACTACCCACCCTAACTAGTTAACAGCATGGCAGTGAAGGTCAAATATAAAAATGCCTGTGAAATTGTTTCAGAACCTACAATGTACAGTATCCCATACTGTTGATGATGCGCTTTCTGTCTTTTGTTATCATTATTTTTTAAAAAGATTTATTTATTTGAAAGGCAGAGTTACAGAGAATGCATCTGGATCAACCATGCCACCAGCAGTGTCCTGACATAACAGGCTTGGGCTGGGATCACATTGTTGGAAGAACACTGCATTTGATATGTGAGATATTTATGCCTAATGCTCCCCAAGCAAATGCCACCATTCAGTAACCAAGATTCAGTGACAGAAATTTGCATATATTGGCTCTGGCATATAAAAAATACTTATTTTTGCTCATGAATCTATGGGTTGGCTAGGCAATTTTGCTGATCTGAGCTGGGCTAGGTTCACTCATGTCTGTGATTGCTAGTGGGTCAGCTGGAAGCTGCTTGGACTAGAATGGCCATGGGTGAGATAACTCATCTCTCTGTCTGGTCCTAGCTGTCATGGTGGAGGCTAGGTTCCAAAAGGGCAAGCAGAAGGCATGCAAGTTTTCCTAAGGCCTCAGGGTAGAAATAGCATATATACTTCTGCTGTATTCTGTTGGTTAACCAAATGGTGAGGCAAATGAGATTCAAGAGTAGGGAAAATAGATTTTACCTCTAGATGAGAGCAGCTGAAAAGTCACATCAGCAGGGGCATGAATTCCAGAGAAGACAAATTTGGGGTACTCTTGCAGTCTACATCAATAGGGTGAGATTTTGCTAAGGAAATTTTAGTGAGATTTCTCCTTGAAGTGTCTCCAGTGAACCAAACTTAATAGCCTTCACCTCTCTCCCTTTTTCCAAAGACTTATTTATTTATCTGAAAGCCAGAGTTATATATGGAGAGAGAGGGAGAAGGAGAGGGAGAGGGAGAGGGAGAGGGAGAGAATCACCTATCTGCTGACTCACTCCCCAAATGACTGCAATGATGAGCACTGGGCCAGGCCAAAGCCAGGAGTCAGGAGCTTCATCTAGGTCTCCCATGCACACACAGGGGCCCAAGTATGTGGGCCATCTTCTGCTGCTTTCCCAGCTGCATTAGTAGGGAACAGGATTGGAAGTGGAGAAGCTGAGACTTGAACCAGTGTCCATATGGTATGCCAGTGCTGCAGCGTTCACCTCTTGAATTGGGGGAAACGGAGAACTTTATTGGAATAGTGGAAAGAAACCTGAATTCAGAAAGGCTGTTGACAGATAGAAGACTATTTTGTAGTTTGCAAAACCTGACATATTTGTTGTTTTTCTATGATTTCCAAAGTTCACCTATGATTTCTATGTTCTGAATTTCAAGTTATTTACAAATCACAGCTTATTTAATCCTTGAAACCACCATGTGAGATATTATTCCTGTTTTATGGATGAAGGGAACCGAGGTTTAGGCAGGTTAAACATGCTAATCAAGGTCTCTCAACTGTAATTGAGAGAGTAGATTCAAACCCAATCTACTTTGTCTTTCAAGCCAATGTGGAGACATTACACATAATACTGTTCACACTGCTAAAATGCAGAAGCTCCCTCTACTTCTGCGAATCACACTGTACAGTCATGTGGAGGCACTTAAAACCCCAACACTTTCAATTCAGTAAGTAATAGAATTTGATAATTTTTATATGCAGTTAATATGCTAAAGCAAGTTAATGTTATATCATAAAGCAGAATTAACAAATATTTATTTTAAATAGCTGACAGGAAATATTTTAGGATTGTATGGTTTTTGTTGCTATTCTCAACTGTTTTGATAGCAAAAAAGCAGTCAGAGATACTATGTTGCAACAAGGGGACTGGGACAGGTTGAAGTTAGGAGTAAGGAACTCCATCTGGATCTTCTATGTGGGTAACAAGGACCCAAGTACTTGGGCCATCACCGCCTGCCTACCTAGGAGGCATGTCTGCTGTTACAAATGACCACAAGCTCGGCGGCAACAACACACATCTGTTTTCTCGAGGTTCTAGAAGCCAGAAGTCTGAACTCAAGCTTGCTGCACTGAATTACAGTTTCAGATGTGTGTGTCTTCCAGCTCCTGAGGGTTGCTGGCCTGACTTGGCCCCAGCCTCATGCCTTCTGCTTCTGCCTCTGTGACCAGCCAGATTTATCGTAAAGTTTGATACTAAGCCAGGATTCAGCAAATATCTTCCAAAGGCCAGTTTGAAATATTCTCCAAATACTCTCAAAAGTTATAAAAATAATGTATATTGCAATAATTCATAAATTAAAAGATTTTGTAAAAAAATGCAAACTCGTAACTACTGCACTAATATACAAAAATACATGTTAAAAATAACATTTAACTCATTAATTAGTGAGGAAAACAATAAGATGTAAAAACCAGCTCAAAGAAGAACCAGCAAAAATTAATTTGCTAATAGATGAAAGACTGATCAATATTTCCAGGAAGGGGTAGGCATTGTGGTGTAACAGGTTTTTTTATTTTGTTATAGTAGGTAAAGCTGCTGCCTGAGACATTGGCCTCTCATATGGGAATCAGTTTCATATCCTGGCTGCTTCATTTCCAATCCAGCTTTCTGCTAATTGCCTGGGAAAAGCAGTGGAAGATGGTATAAGTGTTTGGGCCCCTGCCACCTACATGGGAGACCCTGATGAAGCTCCTGGCTCCTGGCTTTGGCCTGGCCTAGCCCTGGCCATTGGCGGCCATCGGCGGAAGGAGTGAGTCTCTCTCTCTCTCTCTCTCTCTCTCTCTCTCTGTAACTCTGACTTTAAAATAAATAAATCTAAAAAAATATTTACAGGGAATAGGATACTTGTATACAGAATGATAGTTAAGTGCATCTTCTCTAGACACAATTATTGCCACATGTGAGGCAAGGCTCATTTGCATTATTATCAGTTTTCTACAACATATAGAGTTATACGTAATATTGCTCAAAGGTGATGAAAACCACAGACCCTTATATAGTTAGATGACCCCAAAAGACAACATCCTGTGAGAAGATACACAGTAATCTTCAGAATTTTCCCTGATAATCTGTTGTCATTTTTCTTACAACTATGTTTTAATCTAAATTTTTCAGAAAGGATAGATACAACACTGGTGATTCCAGAGATGTTTTCAGGCACCACAGACAAAATCTTAATCATATGTGTATTCATAGATTATAAAATTAAAATTAGTCTGTCAAACTCATGATTTCAGATACTTTTCTTTTTGACAGGCAGAGTTAGACAGTGAGAGAGAGAGAGACAGAGAGAAAGGTCTTCATTCCATTGATTCACCCCCCAAATGGCTGCTACGGCCGGTGTGCTGTGCCAATCTGAAGCCAGGAGCCAGGTGCCTCCTTCTGGTCTCCCATGTGGGTGCAGGGCCCAAGGACCTGGGCCATCCTCCACTGCCTTCCCGGGCCACAGCAGAGAGCTGGACTGGAAGAGGAGCAACCGGGACAGAATCCTGTGCCCGAAACGGGACTAGAACCTGGGGTACTGGCGCCGCAGGCAGAGGGTTAGCCAAGTGAGCTGCGGCGCCGGCCTCAGATACATTTTAAAAAAAATACTAGATAAGTCACTATGACATTTCAGAACAGTATAAACAAGAGATGATTTTAAAATCCTGCAGAAAGAAAATATGTTATTTACAAAGGGTCAAATGAACATTGGAAGCTCAAAAACAAAGGAAAAATGCCTTCAAAGTTTGGGGTAAAAACTGTATTGTGTAGAATTTTATTTCCATTTGAACTCTTCAATCAAAAGTGAGAGCAAAGCACAGTTTTTCTCAGAAATTCAATAACTCAGAAAGCTTAGCACTCATATAAATTCCAGGTAAATTAAAAACTTAAGTGTGGTGCAGACTTGATCCCAGCCAAGATGAAGTAACAAAGACCAGATTTACCTCTGCCTGAAAGAACAGGAAAAAAAATCATACAACATGTATGAAATGATAGTTGTCAAGACACCGGATATGAAATGATGATGGACAGAGAGTTGAGAAGATGGAACTAGAAGAAGCCAAAGCTTCTGAAGTTTGCAGAATGAAGTACCAGAGAGCAGAAAGCTTCTCAGGTGAGAGAGAGAGAGAGAGAGAGAAAGAGAGAGAAAGAGAGAATCCCCCAAAGTGTCCAGAGGTTCTTCAAGTATTCAGCAGAGTACTTATCAGCATAGATATGAGAAGAAATAATAAGAGATGATGAAAAGAACCACTCATAAGAAGTCTACATAGGGCCAGGAATAGTGCCAATTCCCACCAGCCATACTGGAAAATCTCAAAATTCATAGGTTATTGAGTAGAGAGCTCAGAAAGCTCTTGCTTCAGAGTGGAACAAAATTAGTCCCTAGATTAAATGTTATTCTGGTCTCACCTAATGATGCTTAAAAGTGACTTGAAATCATCAATATTTTTCCAGGTAACTTAGTTGCATCCCAGAACAAAGCTCAAGAATATTTATAGGAATATAAAAATATACAGCACGCAAGAAAGTAAAATTCACAATGTCTGGAATCTAATAAAAATTATAAGGCATGTGAAGAAGCAGGAAAGTTATAAGGAGAAAAAGCAATTAATTGAAACTGGATAAAATGGAAACAGATGATAGAGTCAGTAGCAAGGATATTAAAAGTTTTAAAACTGTATTTCTTATATTCCAAAGTGTAGAATAATAGTTTTCAAAAGAAAAATGATCCCACTATCCCAGGTGACATTCGGAATGCCTGGAAATAGTTTAGTTGTCATAACTTAGAGGTAATGATACTACCAGAATGAGGTAGGTGGCATCCAGGGGTACCTTTAGACATTCTGCAATGCAGAGAACAACCTCCCACAACAAAAATTATCTAGCCTAAACTGTCAATAGTGTTTAGGTTGAGAAACTCTAATCTAGAGGAAAGATTGAACATGTTAAGTAGAGACATGACACTTTGAAAAAGACACAAACTGAACTTCTAGAAATAAATAGAACAATGACTGAGATGAAAAATACAATGGATAGAATTAACAACAGATCAGACACTGCAATGAAAACAGAAGCTAAAATAAGAACATGGCAATATAGACTATGCAAAATGAATCTCAGGTAAAAACAAGTCTGGGGGAAAGAAGAAACAGTTAATTAGTGGGCTGTGGGACAAAACTTCAAATGACCCAATATACATATAAATGGAAACCTAAAGGAAAGAGGTGGTATTGACAGAAAAAAAATCTTGGAAAAAATGTTATGATGTTTCCAAAATTTACCAAAGCTGTGAAACCATAGATTCAAGAAGTTCAATAAACCACAAACACAAAAAAATAAAGAAAACTATACCAAGGTAACATTATAACCAAACTGATTAACACAAATTATATAGAAAAAATATTGAAAGCAGCTATAGAAAGAAAAGACAAGATTCGTAGGGAGGAACAAAGATAATGATGATAGGACATTTCTTTCCTTTTTTTTTTTTTTTTGACAGGCAGAGTGGATAGTGAGAGAGAGAGACAGAGAGAAAGGTCTTCCTTTGCCGTTGGTTCACCCTCCAATGGCTGCCGCGGACATCCGCGCTCATCTGATGGCAGGAGCCAGGTGCTAGGTGCTTTTTCCTGGTCTCCCATGGGGTGCAGGGCCCAAGCACTTGGGCCATCCTCCACTGCACTCCTGGGCCACAGCAGAGGGCTGGCCTGGAAGAGGGGCAACCGGGACAGAATCCGGCACCCCAACCGGGACTAGAACCCGGTGTGCCGGCGCCACAAGGCGGAGGATTAGCCTGTTGAGCCACGGCGCCGGCCTATAGGACATTTCTTATCAGAAACAACATAGGCAAAGAAACAGTCAACCTAGAATTGAAACTTGACTTGAAAGCTATCAACATAGAACTCTAAACTAAAATATCTTTTTCAAATGAAGACAAAATAAAAACATTTTTATACATTAAAAAGCTGAAACAACTCATCATAAGCATATTGAAAGTATAAAAATGGTAAAGAAAATATTTTAGGCAGAAGGAAAATAATATCAGTTGGAAATATGAACCTACCAAAATGAATAAAGAGTATTAGAAGTAGTAACTATTCAGGTAAATGCATGAGATTTTTACTCATTTTCCATCTTTTTTAAAGATTTATTTATTTATTTGAAAGGGAGAGTTACAGAGGAGAGACAGAGGCAAAGGCAGAAGCAGAGGCAGAGAGAGAGAGACAGATCTTCCACCCTATGGTTCACTCCCCAAATGGCCACAATGGCCAGGGTTGGACCACTCTGAAGCCAGAAGCCAGGAGCTTTTTCTAGGTCTCCCATGTGGGTGCAGGGGCCCAAGTAATTGGGCCATGTTCTGCTGCTTTCCTAGGCAAATTAGCAGGGAGCTGGATTAGAAGTGGAGCAGCAAAGACTTGAACTGTCATCCATATGGGATGTCAGTGCTGCAAGTGGTGGCTTTACCTACTACACCACAATGCTGGCCCCATTTTTCACTCTTTTAAAAAGATAATTTGTTGGGGCTGGTGTTGTGGCATAGCAGATAAAGCTGCTGCCTGCAACACTGGCATTCCCTATGTTTGCCCATTTGTGATTCTTCTGCTCCACTTTGATCCAGATACCTGATGAACTGGGAAAAGCAGCAGCAGATGGCCCCTGCACCCATATGGGAGACTAGGATGAAGTTCCTGGCTCCTATCTTCAGCCTGGCCTAGTACAGACCTTTGTGGTCATCTGCGGAGTGAACTAGCAGATGGAAGATACTTTTTTTCTCTCTCTCCTTCTCGCTCTGTAACTCTTTCAAATAAAATAAATAAGTCTTTTAAAAAGATAATTTTTAAACAAAAATAATGTAGTGGGGCATTTGTAGCATATGTAGAAGTTAAATGTTTGACAGTAATAGGGCAAAGTGATGGTTGGTTTGGAGGGGAGGCTAAGGAGGTTCAGCATTATCCAATAGCCCTGTCTGTATGACTGAATGGTAAGTTAAATTTAGTAGGGGAAGTACTAGAAAACTATCTGGCCTGCTAGTATAAAGCTAATGTTTTCTTTTTGAATTTTTTTTTTTTTTTGACAGGCAGAGTTTGACAGTGAGAGAGAGACAGAGAAAGGTCTTCTTTTTTCCATTGGTTCACCCCCCCCATTAATGGCCGCTATGGCCGGCACGGTGTGCCGATCCAAAGTCAGGAACCAGGTGCTTCCTCCTGGTCTCCCATGCGGGTGCAGGGCCCAAGGACCTGGGCCATCCTCCACTGCCTTCCCGGGCCACAGCAGAGAGCTGGACTGGAAGAAGAGCAACCGAGACAGAATCTGGTGCCCTAACTGGTACTAGAACCCAGAGTGCCAGCGCCACAGGTGGAGGAATAGCCCAGTGAGCTGCGGCGCCAGCCTAATGTTTTCTTTATTGAAGAAAAAGGAATGAGTAAAGACTGATTTAATAGGCATTTGATTGTGTTTTCTCGATAATAAAGTAGGTTATTATAATAATATAATGTTGTAATAATGTAGAATCACTGTTTGATCCTCTCTTTGAATGTCCCCTTTTTTGGGCTCTTGAGCTGTTAGCATGGATATGGTTATACCCAGATGGCAAAGCTGAACCTGCTGTCCCCCGGGAAGCTAATGAGAAGTCACTTTATACGCAAAGCTTGGGTATGCTTACCAAAGTGTTTTTTTTTTTCCTCTAATATGAGAACACACACTCAAAGGCAGGTATCTTTATAATAACAGGAAGATGAAGACATTTCTTTTTTCAAAAAAATTTTTATTTTTTTGAAAGGCAGAGTTAGAGAGAGAGAGACAGAGAGACAGAGAGAGATAGAGAGAGAGAGAGAGAATGGATCTTCCATCCACTGGTTCACTCCCCAAATGGCTGCAATAGTTAGAATTGGGCCAATCTGAAACCAGGAGCCAGGAGCTATTTCAGGGTCTCCCACTTGTATGTAGGGGCCTAAGTATTTGGGCCATCTTCTACTGCTTTCCCAGGTGCATTAGCAAGGAGTGGGATGGGAAATGGAGCAGCTGGGACTTGAACCAGCACCCATATGAGATGCTTGGCACTGCAGGTGGCGGCCTTCCCTACTAAGCCACAATACCTATCTCTAAAGACATTTCTAAACATACGACCAAAACAAAAAAGAAGAAATGTGGCTCATTTGCCTGTTATTGGAACTCACTTTGTGCCAACATTGTATCAAAAACTGAATTGCCTTGGGGCAGGCATTTGGCCTAGTTAAGATGCCAATTAAGATATTACCATCCCATACTGGAGCATGTGAGTTCTAGCCCTGGATTCAGATCCCAATTCCAACTTACTATTAACGCAGACACTGGAAGGCAGCAATGATGCTCCAGTAGTTGAATACCTGCCATTATCTGAGGAATGAACCAGTAGACGGGAGCACTCCCTATTGTCTGTCTGTTTCTCTCTCTGTGTTTGTCTTTCTTCCTCCCAAATAAAAAACGAAAAATTACCTAATATTCCCATTGACTTGATCAATTATTTGGCATTGTATAGATACAAAATTTGAAATAATTTCTTTCTCCAAAAATGAAGATTTTAGGGGCTGGCACTGTGGCAAGGTGGGTAAAACTTCTACCTGCAGTGTCAGCATCCCATGTGGGTGCCAGTTTGAGTCCTGGCTGCTCCACTTCTGGGGAAAGCAGCAGAAGATGGTCCAAATCCTTGGGCCCCTGCACCCACATGGGAGACCCAGAAGAAACTCCTGGCTCCTGGCTTCGGATTGGCCCAGCTCTGGCTGTTGTGGCCATTTGGGGAGTGAACCATAGGATGGAAGATCTCTCTCTCTCTGCCTCTGGCTCTCTGTAATTCTGCCTTCCAAATAAACAAATAATAGGTTTTTTTTAAATTGAGAATATAACTATAACCTGCTATATCACAATGCCAGTCCAGAAGTTGGAAATATTATACTCTGCAACACATTATAAACTTACCAAATAAGTTAAAATATCCTCAGCAGACAATTAAGATTAATATCAAACACATTTTCTTGTGAAGCATTTTTCCCCAGAAACTTTTCATTTAAGGAATATAAACTTCATACATTTCTTAATTACAACTTTAGGAATGTGGTGATTCTTCCCACTCTATCTACCCTTCCACCTCCTCTTCCACCACTCTTCCTCCCTCTCCTGTTCCCATTCTTATTTTTGACTAAGATCTATTATCATACACATATGATTAACTCTATGTTAAGTAAAGAGTTCAACAAATAGTATTAAAAAAAAAAAAAAACTGTTCCTCAACAGTTGAGACAAGGGCCATTCAAAGGCATGTGAAGCATGTTTTTATCTGTGCTATTTGGACTCTAGTAATTCACCTGGAAGAAGTATTTTGCATACTTGACAAAATATTGTCAGTGAGTATCTCTTGCATTATTCTGCAAGGTTATTATATTAATAAACATTTGAATGTTCATATTGCAATAAGAAACACTTCCAGATCTCAAGATCATGACAACAAAGGTTTATTTTTCAACACAGTACATATCCACTGGGACTCAGCCTAATATGTGTTAATTTCAGGATCCAGATTGAAGGAGTAAAACCTATTGAAGGAATAAAACCTATTGTAGACATTGATTACTATGGCAGAGGGAAAGGCAATATAATGCTGAGAGATGCAATAGCTTTTAAACTTCTGTTTAGGCATGGGAAGCCAAGACATGGTGGCAAAAAACAATCTAAATGAATGATTCTAGTGAACAAGACTCCAGCAGAAGGAACAGGCCATCAAGGAGGGAGGCGCCTTTCTCTGAAGGGAGGAAGGAACCTCCACTGTGATACGGCCTTGACTAAACAAGTTCAGAGTCGGTGAACTCAAGGGGCTTCCATAGCCTAGACAGCTCATAGCAAGAGTCTCGGGTGATTGCTGATGTCATAAAAAAAGAGTGCCAATTATTAAATCAACAACGGGAGTCACTGGGTACATGCTCCCCACGTAGGATCTCTGTCCTTAATGTGTTTTACTATGAAACTTAAAAAAAAACCACTACTAGTCGAACAATACCCTATACCTTGTGCGGTTGTGTGAGGGCAGCCTGTTGAAAGCCTTGCTTAGTATATACTAAGTTGATCTTCAGTATATGAAGGTAATTGAAAATGAAACTCAATGAAGGGCAGGATGGGAGAGAGAGTGGGAGAGGGGAGGGCCACAGGAGGGAGGGAGGTTGAGGGGGGAAAGCCACAACAATACAAAAGTTGCAAAACAAGAAAAAAAAAGAACTTAATACTTTACCCTTTTAGTGTTTTTTATGTTCTACTTAAAACTATTGGTTGAACTCTGTAATTAATACACAATTATTCTTAGGTGTTTAATTAATGCTATAACTAGTACTCAAATAAGTATTTTACACTTTATGTTCCTGTGTGGGTGCAAACTGTTGAAATCTTTACTTAAAATATGCTAAATTGATCTTCTGTATATAAAGATGATTGAAAATTAATCTTGATGTGAATGGAAGAGGAGAGGGGGTGGGAGAGGAGAGTGTTGTGGGTGGGAGGGAAGGTATGGGGGGGGAAGCTATTGTAATCCATAAGCTGTACTTTGGAAATGTATGTTCATTAAATAAAATTTAAAAAAATAAAATAAAGCAAAAAAAAAACACCCAACAACTTCTGTTTAGATGGTATGTATCAATTATGCCTTACTTTTCACTGGCCAAATCATTAAACCTAATGTTAACAGCATGGGAAAGTATACACATATATGAAGGCATTGCAAGTCACATAGAAATGTGTAGGATGTGTAATTCTCTTACAAGAAATATGGGGGAATAATTAAGAACAAAAATGCAATCTTCCATAGTTATTGAATGGTATGCATCTGAAGAAGAAATTATTCATCAAACTGTACTGCTCTGGGCACTCAAATAACAGCAACCCAATGTTTTATGTAATGTTCTTTCACATTTCATTACTGCACTTTAAGAATCATGTAACTTGCATTGAAATACAAATCATTGTTTTGCAGTGCTTGTGGTTTTGGGTTTAAAGATGAGGGAGAAAAGTCTCCTCAACAGGACCAATCACTGACAAGTTTGGCCAGAGAGTGAGCCATCTCTCTGACAGTGGTGCCCCAAAGCTTTTCTTCCTACACATAGCTCACATGTTCTTTTCTAAATGTGAGGCAGCCACAACCCTTCATAGTCCTTATTACTATTTCTAAGTCTATCCTTTAGAATTTATACTCCACTCAAAATCTTTTCTCCAGAAGCAGCACCACTGATTTTTCTACAGTATTCCACTGAGATGCCATGTTTTCTGAATCAGAATGTCTGCATATTCTTTTCTTTTCTTTCTTTCTTTTCTTTTTTTTTTTTTTGACAGAGTGGACAGCGAGAGAGAGACAGAGAGAAAGGTCTTCCTTTTCCATTGGTTCACTTCCCAGTGGCCACTGCGGCCAGTGCGCTGCGGCCGGTGCACTGTGCTGATCCGAAGCCAGGAGCCAGGTGCCTCCTCCTGGTCTCCCATGCAGGTGCAGGGCCCAAGCACTTGGGCCATCCTCCACTGCCTTCCTGGGCCACAGCAGAGAGCTGGACTGGAAGAGGAGCAACCGGGACAGAATCCGGCACCCCGATCGGGACTAGAGCCCGGGGTGCCGGTGCTGCAGGTTGAGGGTTAGCCTACTGAGCCGCAGTGCCAGCCTGTCTGCATACTCTTATAGCAATTCTGGCTATAGTCATCTCCACACTCCCACTTCAGTTCATCATACACAGGCTAGCTGGTTATTCTGATGACACACACATGTTTGGGTAGGGAACTGTTTATTTTTTTAAAAGAATTATTTATTGGCCGGCGCCGTGGCTCAACAGGCTAATCCTCCGCCTTGCGGCGCCGGCACACCGGGTTCTAGTCCCGGTCGGGGCACCGGATTCTGTCCCGGTTGCCCCTCTTCCAGGCCAGCCCTCTGCTGTGGCCCGGGAGTGCAGTGGAGGATGGCCCAAGTGCCTGGGCCCTGCACCCCATGGGAGACCAGGAAAAAGCACCTAGCTCCTGGCTCCTGCCACCGGACGAGCGCGGTGCGCCGACCGCGACGGCCATTGGAGGGTGAACCAACGGCAAAAGGAAGACCTTTCTCTCTGTCTCTCTCTCTCTCATTGTCCACTCTGCCTGTAAAAAAAAAAAAAAAAAAAAAAAAAAGAATTATTTATTTATTTAAAAGGCAGAGTTACAGAGAGGGAAAGGGTGAGGGAGAAGGGGAGGGAGAAGGGGAGAAGGAGAGAGATCTCGACCCTCTGCCGGTTCACTAACCAAATGGCTGCAATGGCCAGGGCTGGGCCAGGCTACAGCCAGGATCCAGGGGGTTCTTCCTCGTTTCCCACATGGGTGGCAGGGGCCCAATCACTTGGACCATCTTTCACTCCTTTTTCACAGGCAATTAGCAGGCAGCAGGATTGGATATGGAGCAGTGGGGACACAAACTGGTGCCCATAAGGGATGTCAGTGTCACAGGCATGCTACTGTTTTTTATAAACTCTATGATCATGCAGATTTTTAAGTCTTCATTTGTGATCCAAGAATTTTGGTATGATGTCTGATCTTACAATTTTTTGAAAGGCATTGAGCCCACCAGTTTCAAGGACCTTCAAGGACTTTCATTTGCATCGGTTGCTTGATGCCATCTTATTTTTAGGTTTCCATTATGATATGATGATCTTCCTAAGATGATTGCTTAATTTTATTAGTACATTTGAGGCAGTCACTCCCTTAACCCTTATGTTAGCTGTGGAGAGAAAAATGTCTGTTATTATTAGATGAGATGTATCATCAAAAAGATTCTGAGCAATTGGCAGATCTGAAAGAATAGGTACAAGTGAGATTGTTCATTGGGCTTTGAATGTATTTCTCATTTTCACCAGGAACTGAGTGGAGAGGTTCAGGTTTCCAAGAGGTAAAAGTCAGCAACTACCTAACAACTAAGTGGATGATCCAACAGAGAAGTATCAACTTTGAACTTGAAGAATCATAAATTTAGCTTGCTCTGGTGGGATGCTGACATAGATGGAACACTCATTACAGAAACTAGATTTCTTAAGAAACTGGTGTTTCTTTAAGAAACCAGTGTTTCTTAAAGCCTTTACAAGTCACCAACAAAAGAATTTCACAAGTCTCAAGAGACTTTGGTGGCCGGTGCTGTGGCTCACTAGGCTAAGCCTCTGCCTGCAGTGCTGGCACCCCAGGTTCTAGTCCCGGTTGGGACGCTGGTTCTGTCCCAGCTGCTCCTCTTCCAGTCCAGCTCTCTGCTGTGGCCCGGGAAGGCAGTAGAGGATGGCCCAAGTCCTTGGGCCCTGCACCCGCATGGGAGACCAGGAGGAAGCACCTGGCTCCTGGCTTCAGATCGGTCTTAGTGGCCATTAGGGGGGGTGAACCAACAGAAGGAAGACCTTTCTCTCTGTCTCTCTCTCTTACTGTCCAACTCTGCCTGTCCAACAAACAAACAAACAAACAAACAAAACTTCGGAAGAACCTGAGTCAAAGGTAAAGCCCTATCTTCCCTATCTTTATCATTGTGAAAGAAATAGTGAGGGGCCCGATTTGTGGTGTGGTGGGTTAAGCTGCTGCCTGCAAGTCTGGCATCCCATATGTGTGCTGTTTGACTCCTAATCACTTCACTTCCAATCTGGCTCCCTGCTAATGTGCTGGAGAAATCAAAAGAAGATGGCTCAACTGCTTGTGTCCCTGCCACATGTAGGGGACCTGGATGGAATTCTAGGCTCCTAGCTTTGGCCTGGTCCAGCCCAAGCCTTTGGGGTCATTTGGACAGTAAACCACTGATTGGGAAATCAGTTTCTCTTTCTCTCTCTCTCTCTCTCCTTCTGTCTTTCAAATAAAGTAAATAAAAATATTAAGAAACAAGAGATGATGAGGGGCTGGTGCTGTGGCGTAGCAAGTAAAGCCGCTGCCTGCAATGCCAGCATCCCAAATGGGCACCAGCTTGAGTCCCTGCTGCTCTACTTCCAGTCCAGCTCTCTGTTATAGCCTGGCAAAGCAGTAGAAGATGGTCCAAGTGCTTGGGCCCCTGCACCCACATGGGAGACCTGGAAGAAGCTCCTGGCTCCTGGCTTCGGATTAGCACAGCTCCAGCCATTGTGGCCATTTGGGGAGTGAACCAGCAGATGAAAGACTTCTCTCTGTCACTCTCTCTGCATCTGCATTTCTGTAACTCTTTTTAGTAAAATAATAAATCTTTAAAAAAAGAAGAAGAAATGATGAGCTGATCAAAACAGGATTGCTTCAAGGAATTTTTAAATTCATTTGAGAAAGATAAGGAGAGAGAGAGAGCTCCCATCCACTAGATTCACTCCATAAATCACACAATAGCCAGGACTGGGCTCAGCTGAAGCCAGGAGTTCAGAACACAATCCAGATCCTCCATTTGAGTGATAGGAACCCAATTTTTTGAGCCATCATCGCTGCCTCTCATGATCTCTGTTAATAGGAAGTTGGAGTCAGGAGCAGGAGTTAGGCACTGAATCCAGGCATTCAGATATAAAACATTGGCATTCGTTTTTTGAAAGGCAGAGTTACAGAGAGAGATGGAGGGAGAGACCAAGAGAATAGATCTTCCATCCGCTAGCTCATTTCCCAAATGGCTGCATGGGCTGATCCAAAACCAGGAGCCAGGAGCTTCTTATGGGTCTCACACGTGGGTGCAGGGGCCCAAGCACTTGGGCCATCTTCTATTGGTTTCCCAGGCATATTAGCAGGGAGCTGGATCAGAAGTGGAGCAGCTGGTACCCTTATGGGATGCTGGCACCACAGGCGATGCTATACCTGCTATGCCACAGGGCTGGCCCCACAGTGGACACTGGCATTCTAATTAGTGGCTTATGGCTATGTCAAATGCTTTCTTCTTATAGGGAATTTTCTTCTTCTTCTTTTTTTTTTTTTACAGGCACCCCAATTGGGACTAGAACCCGGGGTGCCAGCACCGCAGGTGGAGGATTAGCCTAGTGAGCTGCGGCACCAGCCCCCAAGTAATTTATTTATTTATTTATCTATTTATCTATCTATCTATCTATCTATCTATTTATTTATTTATTGACAGGCAGAGTGGACAGTGAGAGAGAGAGACAGAGAGAAAGGTCTTCCTTTGCCGTTGGTTCACCCTCCAATGGTCGCCGCCGCCAGCACGCTGCAGCCAGCGCACCGCGCTGATCCGAAGCCAGGAGCCAGGTGCTTCTCCTGGACTCCCATGGGTGCAGGGCCCAAGCACTTGGGCCATCCTCCACTGCACTCCTGGGCCACAGCAGACAGCTGGACTGGAAGAGGAGCAACCAGGACAGAATCTGGCACCCCAATTGGGACTAGAACCCGGTGTGCCGGCGCCGCAAGGCGGAGGATTAGCCTGTTGAGCCACGGCGCCGGCCCATTTGTATGTTTTTTTGATATTGAGTTATAGGAGTTCCTTATATATTTTGGATGTCTATTAACCTATTATCAAATACATAGTTTGCAAACACTTTTCTCTTTTTGTAGATTGTCTTTTTGTTTTGTTGTATACATTTTAGTTTGATGTAATCTTATCTATTTTTTGCTTTTGTTGCCTGTCTATTGTTGTTTTTGTGGTCATATCCAAGTAATCATTGCCAAGACCAATTTCAAGAAGCATTTCATCTATATTTTCTTCTAGGAGTTACATGGTTTCAGTTGCTCACTCTCACTGCTTCTGTTCTACATAGTATTAGAAATCCTAGCCAGAGAAGTTAGATAAGAAAAACAAATAATAGGCTTCCATATCAGAAAGGAAGAAGTAAAGTTATCTGTTTGCAAATGACATGATCTTATATATATATAAAACTCTGTAGATGCCACAAAATCTATTAGAACTAACAAAACTAATTCAACAAAGTTATAAGGTCAATGCACACAACTCACTTGTGTTTCTTTACACTAACAACAACTGTTCAAAAGGAAATTAAGGGCCGGTGCCGTGGCTCAACAGGCTAATCCTCCGCCTTGAGGCGCCGGCACAACGGGTTCTAGTCCCGGTCGGGGCGCCGGATTCTGTCCCGGCTGCCCCTCTTCCAAGCCAGCCCTCTGCTGTGGCCCAGGAGTGCAGTGGAGGATGGCCCAAGTGCTTGGGCCCTGCACCCCATGGGAGACCAGGAAAAAACACCTAGCACCTGGCTCCTGCCATCAGATGAGCGCGGTGCGCTGGCCGCAGCGCGCTGACAGCGGCAGCCATTGGAGGGTGAACCAACGGCAACGGAAGACCTTTCTCTCTGTCTCTCTCTCACTGTCCACTCTGCCTGTCAAAAAATAAAAAAAAAAAAAAAGGAAATTAAGAGAACAATCTGGGGCAAGCATTGTGGTATAGCAGGTAAAGCCACCACCTGCAGTGCCAGCATCCCATATGGGTACCAGTTCGAGTCCCAACTGCTCCACTTCTGACCCAGCTCTCTGCTAATGCACCTGGGATAGCAGTGGAAGATGGCCCAAATGCTTGGGTCCCTGCATTCATGTGGGGGATCCAGAAGAGGCTCCTGGCTCCTGGCTTCAGATCGGCCAAGCTCCGGCCATTGTGGCCATTTGGGGAGTGAACCAGTGGATGGAAGATCTCTCTCTCCCTCTCTCTCTGTAACTGCCTTTCAAATAAATAATAAATAAATCTTTTAAAAAAACTTTCATTTAATAAATACAAATTTTTGAAAGTGTAACTTTTGGATTATAGTGGCTTCCCCCCATAACCTCCCTACCACCCACAACCATCCCATCTCCCACTCCCTCTCCTATCCCATTCTTCATCAAGATTCATTTTCTTTTTTTCTTTTTTTTTTTTTTTGAGAGGCAGAGTGGACAGTGAGAGAGAGAGAGACAGAGAGAAAGGTCTTCCTTTTCCATTGGTTCACCCCTAAATGACTGCTGTGGCTGGCGCGCTGCGGCCGGCGCATCGCGCTGATCCGAAGCCAGGAGCCAGGTGCTTCTCCTGGTCTCCCATGAGGGTGCAGGGCCCAAGGACTTGGGCCGTCCTCCACTGCACTCCTGGGCCACAGCAGAGGGCTGGACTGGAAGAGGAGCAACCAGGACAGAATCTGGCGCCCTGTCCAGGACTAGAACCTGGGGTGCCGGCGCTGCAGGTGGAGGATTAGCCTATTAAGCCGTGGTGCCGGCCATGATTCATTTTCATTTATATATACAGAAGATCAACTTAGTATATACTAAGTAAAGATTTCAACAGATTGCACCCACACAGACCCACACAAAGTATAAAGTACTGTTTGAAGACTAGTTTTACCGTTAATTTGAATAATACAACACATTAAAGACAGACTCCTACATGGGGAGTAAGCGCACAGTGACTTCTGTTTTTGATTTAACAATTGACACTCTTATTTATGATGTCAGTAATCACCCAAGGCTCTTTTCATGAGCTGCCAAGGATATGGAAGCCTCTTGAGTTCACAAACTCTGACCTTATTTAGACAAGGCCATAATCAAAGTGGAAGTTCTCTCTTCCCTTCAGAGAAAGGTACCTCCTTCTTTGATGGCCTGTTCCCTCTCTTATTCGCACTCTTACATTTAACACGTATAAATTTTCAGTTAAATTTAAACACTTAAGAATAATTGTGTGTTAATTAAAGAGTTCAACCAATGGTATTAAGTAGAACAAAACAATAGTAAAAGGAATAAAGTAGTAAGTTGTTCCTTGACAGTCAGGACAGGGTTGATCAAGTCACTGTTTCTCATAGTGTCTATTTCACTTCTACAGGTTTCCTTTTAGGTGCTCAGTTAGTTGTCACCGATCAGGGAGAATATATGATATTTATCCCTTTGGGACTGGCTTATTTCACTCAGCATGTTTTCCAGATTCCTCCATTTTGCTGCAAATGACCGGATTTCATTTTTGTTTAATGCTGTATAGTATTCTACAGAGTACATATCTGAAAATTTCTTTATCCAGTCTTCTGTTGCTGGGCATTTAGGTTGATTCCACATCTTAGCTATTGTGAATTGAGCTGCAATAAACATTGAGGTGCAGACAGTTCTTTTATTTGTCAATTTAATTTCCTTTGGGTAAATGCCAAACAGTGGGATGGCTGGGTCTGTGGTAGGGCTATATTCAGGTTTCTGAGGAATCTCCAAACTGTCTTCCATAGTGGCTTTACCAGTTTGCATTCCTACCAACAGTGGATTACTGTGCCTTTTTCCCCACATCCTCACCAGCATCTGTTGTTAGTTGATTTCTATATGTAAGCCATTCTAACTGGGGTGAGGTGAAACCTCATTGTGGTTTTGATTCGCATTTCCCTGATGGCTAGTGATCCTGAACATTTTTTCATGTGTCTGTTGGCCATTTGGAAATGTCTATTTAGGGCCAGTGCCACAGCTCACTAGGCTAATCCTCCACCTGCAGTGCTGGCACCCCAGGTTCTAGTCCTGGTTGGGACGCCGGAATCTGTCCCGGTTTCTCCTCTTCCAGTCCATCTCTCTGCTGTGGCCTGGGAGTGCAGTGGAGGATGGCCCAAGTGCTTCGGTCCTGCACCCACATGGGAAACCAGGAGGAAGCACCTAGCTCCTGGCTTCAGATTGGCGCAGCGCGCCGGCCATAGCTGCCATTAGGGGGGTGAACCAACGGAAAGGAAGACCTTTCTCTCTCTCTCTCTCTCTCTCTCACTGTCTAACTGTGCCTGTCAAAAAAAAAAAGTATATTTAGGTCCTTGGCCCATCTCTTAAGTGGGTTGTTTGTTTTGTTGTCGTGGAGTTTCTTGATCTCTTTGTAGATTCTGGTTATTAATCCTTTATCAGTTGCATAATTTGCAAATATTTTTTCCCATTCTATTGGTTGACTCATCACTTTCCTGACTGTTTCTTTTGCAGTACAGAAACTTCTCAATTTGATGTAATCCCAATTGTTAATTCTGGCTTTTACTGCCTGTGTCTCTGGGGTCTTTTCCAAGAAATCTTTGCCTGTGCCTATATCTTGCAGGGTTTCCCCAATGTTCTCTAATAATTTGATGGTGTTGGGTCATAGGTTTAGATCTTTAATCCATGTTGAGTGGATTTTTGTGAAAGATGTAAGGTAGGGGTTTTGCTTCATGCTTCTGCATGTGGAAATCCAGTTATCCCAGCACCATTTATTGAATAGACAGTCCTTGCTCCAGAAAATGGTTTTAGATCCTTGATCAAATATAAGTTGGCTGTAGATGTTTGGATTGATTTGTGGTATTTCTATTCTGTTCCATTGGTCTATCCATCTGTTTCTGTAGCAGTACCATGCTTTTTTGATTATAACTGCCCTGTAGCATGTCTTGAAATCTGGCATTGTGATGCCTCCAGCTTTGTTTTTGTTGTACAAGATTGCTTTAGCTATGCAAAGTCTCCTGTGCCTCCCTATGAATTTCAAGCATCATTTATTCCAGATCTGAGAAGAATATCTTTGGTACTTTGATTGGTACTGCATTGAATCTATAAATTACTTTTGGAAGAATGGACATTTTGATGATATTGATTCTTCCAATCCATGAGCATGGAAGATTTTTCCATTTTTTAGTATCCTCTTCTATTTCTTTCTTTAATGTTTTGTAATTCTCTCATAGAGATCCTTGGCATCCTTGGTTAAGTTTATTCAAAGGTATTTGATTGTTTTTGTAGCATGTGAATGGGATTGATCTTAGAAATTTTTTCTCAGCTGTGGCATTGTCTGTATATACAAAGGCTGTTGATTTTTGTGTACTGATTTTATATCCTGCTAGCTTGCCAAACTCTTCTATGAGTTCCAATAGTCTCTTAGTAGAGTTCTTTGGATCCCCTAAATAAAAAAATCATATTATCTGCAAAGAGGGATAGTTTGACTTCTTCCTTCCCAGTTTATGTCCCTTTAATTTCTTTTTCTTGCCTAATGGCTCTGGCTAAACCTTCCAGTACTATATTGAGTAGCAATGGTGAGACTGAGCATCCCTGTCTGGTACCAGATCTCAGTGGAAATGCTTACAACTTTTCAATAGCATTCAATAGGATGCTGGTAGTGGGTTTTCATAAATTGCATTGATTGTGTTGAGGAATGTTCCTTCTATACCCAATTTGCTTAGAGTTTTCATCATGAAAGGGTGTTGTATTTTACAAATGCTTTCTCTGCATCTATTGAGATAATTATATGGTTTTTCTTCTGCAGTTTTTAATGTGGTGTATCACATTGATTGATTTGCGAATACTGAACCATCCCTGCATACCAGGGATAAATCCCACTTGGTCTGGGTGGATGATCTTTCCGATGTGTTGTTGAAGTCTTTTTAAAAAAGAACAAAAAAAGAGAACAATCCCATTTATAATAACATCAAAATAATAAAATACTTAGGAATAAATCTAACTAAGGAGATAAAAAATATATCTGAAAACTATAAGGCATAGTGGAAGAAATTAAAATGACACAAATAAATGGAAAGACATCTTGTGTTCACAGATTAGAAAAATTAATATTATCAAAATGTCCATACTACCCAAAACAATGTATAAATTCAATGAAATCCCTACCCAATGGCAATTTTTTAGAAATAGAAAAAGTCCTAAAACTCATATGGAACCACAAAAAAAATCTAAGTAGCCAAAGTAACCTTGGGTATGAAATACAAAGCTAGAGGTGTCAAATGTCCTTATTTTGAAATATTATATAAAGCTACTGTACTAAAAACAGTGTTAGGGCCAGTGACATAGCTCAATGGGTTAAGCTGCTTCTTGTGATGTTGGCATCCCATATGGGCACTGGTTTGAATCTGGCTGCTCCACTTCTGATCCCTGCAGATGGGCCTGGGGAAGCAACCGAATATGGCTCAAGTGCTTGGGTACCTGCCACTCATGTGGGGGACCTGAATGGAGTTTCAGGCTGTGGCTTTGGCCTGGCCCAGCCTTGGCTATTGCAACTATGTGGGGAGTGAACCAGTAGATGGAAGATCTATGTCTCTCCCTCTCTCTCTGTAATCCTACCTTTCAAATAAATAAAAAAAAAAATAAACAAATCTTAAAGAAACAAAACGAAACAGAGTATAGTACTGGCATAAAGATAGATCATTGGGACAGAATAGAGAGGCCAGAAATAAATCCATGCACATACATCAAATTTGATTTTTGACAAGAGTGTTAAGGATATACAATGGGGACAGGATGATCTCTTCAATAAATGGTGCTGGGAAAACTGTATAATCACATGCAAAGAATGAAATTAGATCTTTATTTTATGTCGTACACAAAAATCAATTCAAAACATATTAAAGATGTAAGTCTAAGACTCAAAGAAAATTTTAAAACAGAGAGTGTTCTCTCCTTTTCTGCTGCAGGGGTTAGGAAAAGGCAGAACTTGTGACAAGGTGGCTGGTGGCATCAGATAGGATGTTGGGCCCACACCCCAAAACAAGAAACAGAAGATTGTTTCTGAAAGAGAGAGTTCTCTCAGTTCTGGTGTTGTTTGATGCCTGGCAGTCTGAGAAGATTCACCAACTCCTAACTCAGACTTCACAGCAAAGAGGCATGGAAGATGGTGGTGTGTGGATCACAGCCAATCTGGGATGGAGAGCTAGTTTCTTAGGGAAGGAAAACGTGCTCTCTAAATTCCAAAGGAAGATCTCCTGTTCTTTCCTCCATGGAAGAGGAGCTGGTACTCTACTCAGATGCCAAGAAACTTGTTAGGCCACAATTACCCACGATTGTGATTAAAGACATGAATTTTGTGCTCCCCTTTGCTTTTGTACAGTGACAGACCTTCTGCTCCAGAATGAGAAATTTTGTTCTTTTGGGATATTTTTCTCCTTGTTCATGCAGCAAAGGAGTAAAATGAGCTCAAGTCAGCCTCTTCTGGGGAAAGCTGGATCATCTTTCTCTTATTTCCTTTTTCATTAGATGCTTTAGTCCTGGGTTAAGTCCCTTCCAGTGAGAGAATGGGTCTGTTTGGTCCAGGTAGAACTACTTATATTATTAAATAGCTTAAAAAACCTTTCTTGTGCCCTGGAAATTTTTATGAAGAACAGGATACATGGACCTGAACCTGTTTCCAATCTGGCTGTTCATTTTGTTGATTGGAAAGAATTAATTCACTCCCCCACAGGCAACATCAAAGAAAAAAGGCAGGATTTTCAGGGCTACCAAATGTGTTCAGTGGTGGTCAGATTCCAGGTCTATAAATTGTCGACTTTCATTTGTTATAAATGTTTGCTCAGGCTCATGATGCGATAAGCAATATACTGGGCAGTGGACCTTTGGTAAACACATTAGATAATCCATGCTTTACAGGTGTTTTACATATACGATGCTTTTATGTGTAAAACTGGGGAGAAAACAGCTGTTCCACAGCCCTTCCAATCCCAGCAGGCCTTTTCTTTTAAGGAATAATGAATATATATTGCTCCCTTCACATTTTCCATTTCTGCTGTCACAAAGATTGTATCCAGGAGGCATGTGATTCCAAAAGGCTCATTTGATGATAGGTGAATACTACAAATTAGTTTGGCTGAATTTCCGGAAGTTGCACCCAACTATCCTGTCCTCTTTGAAGTGCTGCACAAGACTGCAAGTTGTCTGCTGCTGGCCTTCTGCAGTATGTTTTGCGATAGATGAAAGAACCAGCATCATGTAAATCACTACAGTGTTCAGACTCTTCCTATACATTGCTTGCTCAAGGAACAAATATGTGTTTGCGGGAAGGTGACCCATAAGTCATAATGGGAATGGATACAGGTATGAGGATTAATAGTACAACGTGAAACCCAAGCTTTCAGGCTTGGCAGAACACAGTGAGGGTGTCACAATGGGGAGCTAACTGCTAGGATTACTGGATGTACCTCCATCAGGAATCTACCACCTTGTGCCAAGAGCCATAAGCCCAGATGGTAGTCCTAGAATTCAGCTGCTCACCAGAAATTGTTCTGTTAATTTGATGGCCTTGTCTGATGGGAGAAAGAAGAAAGGAACGTAACATTGAATTGAGAGCATTCCTAGAGACTTCAAAGGAGGATGTGAACTGGGAGCATTTGCCATTTTGGATTCTTTATGTCTGGTTTAAGACAAAATTTAGATCCAAGAATTCTCAAAAAATGAGTTATGAGTATGATTACTTCAGGTAAACATACTTATTCATATCTGCTCAGAATTTAGTGGGTTTTTTTGCTTTTTTATTTTTATATTTTGTATTTGAGTTTAACTGAAAGACATTTCAATGATCAATGCTATTGTAATGACTTTAAATTCTAGGTTCAGAAATGGCTATTTCTTTTCTCAAGATTTCTTGTTTTAAGTGATGATTGGGCTTCAGTATTATGTGGATGAACCAATGACTACATTTATACTTTTAACTCTACAAATATTTATTGAATATACAGTACTTGAAAAGTGGCTCAAAGATGAACCAAATAGATCAATTAAGGTCTACATATCAACATATCCTGATGTGAAATGTCACAATGTAATGTCCAACATCCACACAGCTCACATTTTTTTCCCAGAGTGTCAGCATCAGGGGATAATGTAACAATAGCCAACAAATACTGATTTGTACTCTGTGCCCAACTCTGTTAAAATTTTTCCAGCTTTAAATGATCACTTCTATTGAATGTTTCAGTTAAAACACATTATTAACATTAACAAAACGTTTCAGACACATTCTCGACTATCCATTTCCTCCACCTTTCCCCCCCTTTTTTTGTTCTTCTTCACAAGAAAATTCACAAAGAATTCTGAAGGAAATTTCAAAGAAAATATAAAATTCGCCCTTCTAAAGAGTACAGTTCAATGGTTTTTAGTACATTTGCAACACTGTGTGACCATCACCACTATACTAATCTACTTTCTGTCTCTGTGGATTTGCCTATTCTGGACATTTTATATAAATATGATCATATAATATGTGGCCTTTTGTATCTGACTTCTTTCACTTAATAATATTTTCAGAATTCATGAATGGTTTAGGTTGAAGCAGGCCTTCATTCTATTTATTTATTTGAGAGGCAGAGAGTGAGAGAGACAAAGAGAGAAAGAGAGAGAGAGAGAAAGAGAGAGTTAAGAATTCAATGCAGGTCTCCCTTGTGGGTAGCAGGAGCCCAACTAGTTGTACCATCACTAATGCCTCCCAGGGTCCATGTTAGCAAAAGGAAGCTCAGGAGGAGGAGCCAGTAATTGAACAGAGGCATTATGACATAGGATGCGGGCATCCTAGCTGGCATCTCAACTGCTAGACCAAACACCAGCCTCTCTTCATTCTTTTCTACTGTTGAATAATATTCCATTACATTGATACACCATATTTTATTTATCCATTCATCAGTTGATGGATATGTGGGTTGTTTCTAACTTTTTAGCTACTATGACTAACACTGTTATATGAACATTAATACACACATTTTTGTATGAAAATTCATTTTAAATTTTCTCATATACATCAGTAGGAGTGGAATTTTTGGGTTATATGGTAACTATATTAAACTATTTGAGAAATTGCTAGATAGCTTTCCAAATTGGTGAACTATTTTATGTCCCTACCACCAGTGTATGAGGGTTTTAATTTTGCCACATCCATGGTAACATTTGTTAGTCCTTTTTTTTTTTATAGAAAGCTTTTATTTAATAAATATAAATTTTGTAAGCACAACTTTTGGATTATAGCAATTCTTCCCCCCATACCCACCCTCCCAAATGATCCTACCTCCTACTGCCTCTCCTATCCCATTTTTCATTAAGATCATTTTTAATTATCTTTATATACAGAAGATCAACTTAGTATATACTAAGTAAAGATTTCAACAGATTGCACCCACACAGACCCACACAAAGTATAAAGTACTGTTTGAAGACTAGTTTTACCGTTAATTCGCATAGTACAACACAGAGATCCTACATGGGGAGCAAGTGCACAGTGACTCCCGTTGTTGATTTAACAATCGACACTCTTATTTACGACGTCAGAGATCACCTGAGGCTCTTTTCATGAGCTGCCAAGGCTATGGAAGCCTCTTGAGTTCACAAACTCTGACCTTATTTAGACAAGGCCATTAATCAAGTGGAAATTCTCTCCTCCCTTCAGAGAAAGGTACTTCCTTCTTGGATGGCCCCCTCTTTCCACCGGGATCTTACAGAGATTTTTCATTTAGGTCATTTTTTACCACATTTCCATGCCTGAAATGCTGTCATGGGCTTTTTAGCCAGATCCGAATGCCCTAAGGGCTGATTCTGAGGCCAGAGTGCTGTTTGTCTTATTTATTAAATATATCTTTGTAGTTGTCGTGGTTTTTGATTTGTATTTCTCTAATGACTAATGACATTTAGCAACATTTATGTGATCACTGGCTATTTGTATAACTTATTTGGAGAAATGTCTATCAAATTATTTTCCCATTTAATATAAAACATTTTAACATTATTTTCATCTTATTTGGAAGGGAGAAAGAGAGAGAGAGAGATCTTCCATCCATCAGTTCGAACCAGGCACTCTGCTAAGGGATGCAAATATCCCAAGCAACAACTCTATTGCACCAAATGCCCACCACCCTCTTTGCCCAAAATTGAATTGTTTTTGCATTATTAAGCTGTAAATATCCTTTACATATTCTGGATCCTTATCAGATCCTTATCAGATACACAATTTTCAAATACTCTCTTCTCTTATATGAGTTTTATTCCTTTTTTTGATGGTAACCAATAAAGCACAAAATTTCTTTTTTTTTTTTTTTTTTTGACAGGCAGAGTGGACAGTGAGAGAGAGAGACAGAGAGAAAGGTCTTCCTTTGCCGTTGGTTCACCCTCCAATGGCTGCCGCGGACAGCGCGCTGCGGCCGGCGCACCGCGCTCATCCGATGGCAGGAGCCAGGTGCTAGGTGCTTCTCCTGGTCTCCCATGGGGTGCAGGGCCCAAGCACTTGGGCCATCCTCCACTGCACTCCTGGGCCACAGCAGAGGGCTGGCCTGGAAGAGGGGCATCCGGGACAGAATCCGGCGCCCCGACCGGGACTAGAACCTGGTGTGCCGGCGCCGCAAGGCGGAGGATTAGCCTGTTGAGCCACGGCGCCGGCCATAAAGCACAAAATTTCTAATTTTGATGAAATCTAGTTTATCTATTTTTTTCTTTGTTTGCTTATGTTTTAAGTGTCACGGCTAAGAAAACTAAGATCATGAGAATTTACCCATATGTTGTTTTCCTAAGATTTAGGAGTTTTAGCTTTTACATTAGGTCTCTGATCCATTTTTAAAAAATATTTGTTTGAAAAGCAGAATGACACAGTGAGTGAGTGAGTGAGTGAGTGAGAGAGAGAGAGAGAGATCTTCTATCCACTGATTTACTCCTTAAATACACACAACAGCTGGAGCTGAGTGTGGCCTAAGTCAGAGGGGCAGGAAATCCCTCTGAGTCTCCCACCTGGGTGGCAGGAGCCCAGGTGCTTGGACCATCCTTATCTACATCCTAGGCACATTAGCAAGAAATGGATAGTGAAAGGACTCAATCCCAGACCATCTAATCGGGGATGTGGGCATCCCAACTGGCGAGTTAACCTGCTGTTCCAGAGTGCCTGAACTCTGGTCCATTTGGAATTAATATTTGTATATTGTGTGAGATACAAATCCAACTTCATTATTTTCCATAATTATAACTTTCCAGGGATTTTAAATTTTATTTTAAAACATAAAATATTGATAGGGAACTTATAAAATTCCAATGAAATATAGTATTAACAATAAAATATGAATTTTCTGATTTCTCGGTTCATGTCCCAGTTATACTCGTTTTTCCTCTAAGAGAAACCACTAAATCTCTTTTGCTTAACTTTTTAATCATTTAAGCATCACAGATTTTTTTTTTTAAGATTTACTTATTTATTTGAAAGGCAGAGTTACAGAGAGGCAGAGGCAGAAAGAAGGAGAGAGACAGAGAGAGAGACATCTGCTGGTTCACTCCCCAATTGGCCACAACAGCTGGAGCTGCACTGATCTAAAGCCAGGAGCCAGGAGCTTCCTCTGGGTCTCCCACCTGGCTCAAGGGGCCCAAGTGCTTGGGCCATCTGTTGCTTTCCCAGACCATAGCAGAGAGCTGGATCTGAGCTACGTTACAGTGCCAGCTCCCCAACCAGCATCTTAAGGGCTAGGGCAAGCACCTACTCCTCAGCTTTACACTCTTATTTCATGGAATTTATTGACCTGATTTTAGTCAACTGTAGTTTTCAGATTTAAATACTTCTATTCTGGGGCCGACGCTGTGGCATAGCAGGTAAAGCCATTGCCTGCAGTGCTGGCATCCCATATGGGTGCCCATTTGAGTCCTGGCTGCTCCACTTCCGATCCAGCTCTCTGCTATGGCCTGGGAAAGCAGTAGAAGATGGCCCAAGGCCTTGGGACCCTGCACCTGCATGGGAAGACCCGGAGGAAGCTCCTGGTTCCTGGCTTCAGATTGGCTCAGCTCTGGACATTGCGACCATCTGGGGAGTAAACCAGCAGATAGAAGACCTTTCTTTCTGTCTCTCCCTCTCCCTCTCTCTGTAACTCTGCCTTTTAAATAAATAAATAAATAAATAAATCTTTAAAAAAAAAAAAACTTCTATTCTTCTATCCCCTGTAATGTTCCTTTGCTTTTTTGCAGCTAGAAGTGTGGAGTTGTTTTATTCATTTTTTTATTTTATTTTTTGACAGGCAGAGTGGACAGACAGAGAGAGAGAGAGAGAGAGAGAGAGAGAGACAGAGAGAAAGGTCTACCTTTTGCCTTTGGTTCACTCTCCAATGGCCACCGTGGGTGGTGCATCATGCTGATCCGAAGCCAGGAGCCAGGTGCTTCTCCTGGTCTCCCATGCAGTGCAGGGCCCAAAGACTTGGGCCATCCTCCACTGCACACCTGGGCCATTAGCAGCTGGCGTGGAAGAAGGGCAACTGGGACAGAATCTGGCACCCCGACCGGGACTAGAACCCGGTGTGTGGGCGCCGCAGGCAGAGGATTAGCCTATTGAGCCGCGGTGCCAGCCATGAGTTGTTTTATTCAGAAGTGGTCAATGAAATTACTCATTCCAATAGATATAATATATCAAACTTGGAAAGTTTGGCTTCATTTACTTCATTTAAAAAAATTAATATAATTTCCAATGGTACATTTCTGGTCAAGGAAATAGTGCCTGTCTTTGAAAATGTAGGGGTAAAGCAGTACTCACAGCACTGTACCTGCATTCCTCAAAGACACTGCGAGCTAAGGCTATTTTCTAACCGGCTGCTGTGGAACTGGCATTCTAACAGGCAGATGCTGTGAGCAAAATGTGAATTATTAATGCACAATATCACTTCACCAACAGACCACAAAATCTATTTTAAAAATTCTTTTACATACATAGTAGATTCTGCTGTGGCACTGTGTGCTCTCAAAGCTTCAGATACATTTTAGAAAACACTGATGAAGCCATTACTGCTCTGTCCATTTGTTCATAGTATATATCATTATTCAAGAAATTTAAGAACCATAATGATGGAAAATCACACAGAAAGAAAAGAAAAGGAACATGGACTCTGTCAGAAACAAGGGCTACATTTTTATTCAAGAGGTCCCTAATGATGGAAAATCACAGTGAAAGGCAGAAACGAAACCGGGATTCCATAAAGGACCTGACACACACCAGTAGTACAAGTAGAAGAACAGTCATAGCAGACGCATAAAAATAAAGAAAAACAAAATTAACGAGAGACAAGCTGTACTGGGACTGACGCACAAAACAGCAACAAATCACAGCAAATTCTGAAGATTAATTTCAAGGAATCTTCTGAAATAAGTAAGGAGAGAGACAGCATCAATATTAATGAAGCTGAAATGGAACTCCAAAAGAGCCACAGCATAAATTGGCACACGAAATGTTTTGTTTTTAAATGGATTGTAGATTGGCTCACAGAACCATCAGGAAAATGAAGGGACACTCACAAGAACATCATAACAGGGCCAGCTGTGTGATAAGCAATTAGAACATCAGTGCTAAAATCTCCAATTGTAAAAGAAAAACATCAGTATTGAAATAAAAGAAAAAGTCAACAGTCTGCAGATGAGGTAGAAGAAAGCGAAGAATAGATTTTATTAAGATTCAATAGCATTCACTGTGTCAATATCGAATGTCTTTGATAAACACACAATAGACATTCGAAGAGAGATCATAATTGGACTCCATCTTGTACTGCACTCAATTCCCTTCAGAGTGTCAGCTCAGGCAGCCCTGGAATCAGCCCAGTGCTTTCACTGCTTTAGTCAGTCACTGGTAGCAAACTAGATGCTTTTGGAAGCTGTTTAACTTTGATAGCCTCCTAGAGTTCTGCAGATGTACTTCAAATACATCCCATAAATTAAATTTTAAAATAAATAGTTCAAATGTGCTAACAGAAATGGCTACTTAGAGGAATTTATAGTCCACTTTTTTTTTTTTTATAAAATGAAGTATTATCAAAAAGCAAATGATCATATTATCTTTGGTGTATGGAGTGCTGACCTCAGATGGACCAGTCCAGGGACTGTGTTGCAACGTACTGTGGCAATCCCACTTGGCATTTCCATCGCGATGTGTACCACAGAGGGAGAAAATAATACCCACTTCAAGCTTTTTCTCTGTTCCTATAGCTCTACAACATTTATGATTGCAGGTTGTTGAGTTATTTTAACCACTAGCTGAGCCTGTTTGGTGGGGAAGGAAGAACATTGTGTGGCACTCTTCCCATCCACATTAGAAAAACAAGTCATGTCTGACACAAAATACTCCTTGTAAGGCCAGCGTTCTTCACTATTCTCCCCACAAAAGACAGATGGCAGTTATGGATGTTTCTAGAGGACTTAAACTAGGATCCCTTTTACAATGTTTTGCTCTCTATGCTACCACAAGGAAATCATGGTGGTGATTTTAAAATAAGTTCACAAATTCTTTGAGACTCCTCCCTTAGGAGGTAGCACTTAATTATACCCTCTCTCCTTGATGATTGGCTAGACTTAGAGACAAGTAGAATATGATGAAAATGATGGGTTGTCACTTTGAAGACTAGAACATAAAAGTCATTAAGACTTCTTTCTTGTACTCTTGAGTCACTCATTCTGGAGAAAGCAGTTATCATTTCATGAGGAAAACCAAGCAGTCCTTTGGAGAGGCCCTCATGGCAAGGAACAGCCAACAGGAGTAACTGAGCTTTTCTATCAAGAACCATGTGAGTGAACCATCATCTAGCTCCAGGCAACCTTCACATGACTGCATCTCTGGTCAACATTTTGGCAAAGATTTGGAGGACAGTGGTGGGGAGAAGAAAACAATACTTTTGTAGTCTACTGACATAATTAATGACAGTCTAGAATATAATTCTGTCTTTCTCTACTAAAGCTTCTTGTTCTACTTGCCATCCTATCCCTCATTCTCAGGGAAAGCAGATGCCATTAGACCAGAACTCTTTCAATGTTTTGGCAACATAGACTTGCAGCCTACGATGCATCTATAACCTCTATTCCTTCAAGTTTGGTGGATGAAGCACCATCTTCTTCCTGTGTAAGTCCAACCCCTCCATCTGTGCCCAGGAATCCATTTTCCTGTTTTCTCAGAGAACGTAAACTATTACTGTTACTGTCTATTCTAAACTTTAACTACTCCATCTCTACTGGTTCCTGCTCATGATATTTAAGAATCTTTTAGTGTCTCTCATTTTAAAGGTTCTTCAAAATACCAACTAGTGAGTACAACTAAATTGAGGGAAATTATAAAACCCAGGCAAAGTTTTGATAAAAGATCCTGACTCCTCCAACTGTAGAAAGCATCTTTGAGGCTGGTGCTGTGGCACAGTGTGCTATGTCCCCGCCAGTGGTGCCAGCATCCCATTTGGGGGCCGGTTCTAGTTCCGGCTGCTCCTCTTCTGATCCAGCTCTCCACTTATGGCCTGGGAAAGCCACAGAAGATGGCCCAAGTGCCTGGGCCTCTGCACCCACATGAGAGACCCGAAGAAGCTCCTGGCTCCTGGCTTTGGATCAGCCCACCTCCAGCCGGATGGCTTCAGTGCTGACTTCTACCAGACATTTAAAGAACTAATTTCAATTCTTCTCAAGCTATTCAAAACAATTGAAAGGGAGGGAATCCTCCCAAACTCCTTTTATGAAGCCAGCATTACCCTAATTTCATTTTTAAAAAATATTTATTTATTATTTATTTGAAAAGCAGACTTACAGCCATATGGGTGCTGGTTTGAGTCCTGGTTGCTCCACTTCCGATATAGTTCTCTGCTATGGCCGAGGAAAGTAGTAGAAATTGGCCCAAGTACTTGGGCCCCTGCACTCATTTGGGAGACCCAGAACAAACTCCTGGCTCCTGGCTTTGGATCAGCGCAGCTCCAGCCATTGTGGCCAATTGGGGAGTGAACCAGCAGATGGAAGACCTCTCTCTCTCTGCCTCTTCTTCTCTGTGTGTGTAACTCTGATTTTCAAATAAATACATCTTTTTAAAATTTTATTATTTATTTATTTATTTGACAGAGTTAGTGAGAGAGAGAGACAGAGAGAAAGGTCTTCCTTCCGTTGGTTCACCCCCTAAATGGCCGCTTCAGCTGGAGCTATGCTGATCTGAGCCAGGAGCCAGGTGCTTCCTCCCAGTCTCCCATGCAGGTACAGGGGCCCAAACACCCATTGCCTTCCCCGGCCACAGCAGAGAGCTGGACTGGATGAAGAGCAACCAGGACTAGAACCCGGCACCCATATGGGATGCCGATGCCACAGGCGGAGGATTAGCCAAGTGAGTCATGGCGCTGGCACCAATAAATACATCTTAAAAAAAAAAACAGTTAAAGATCTGAGTTTTTAAGAAAAAAGGCATTTTGGAGCCAGTGCTGTGGCGCAGTGGGTTAAAGCCCTGGCCTGAAGCGCTGGCATCCCATAGGGTGCCGGTTCTAGTCCCGGCTGCTTCTCTTCCGATGCAGCTCTCTGCTATGGCCTGGGAAAGCTGCTCCACTTCTGATCTAGCTCTCCACTGTAGCCTGGGAAAGCAGTACAAGATGGCCCAAGTCCTTGGGCCCCTGCACCCACATGGAAGACCCAGAAGCTCCTGGCTCCTGGCTTCGGATTGGCGTAGATCCAGCCATTGCGGTCATCTGGGGAGTGAACCAGCAGATGGAAGATCTCTCTCTCTCTGTCTCTACCTCTCCCTGTAACTCTTTCAAATAAATAAAATAAATCTTTAAAAAAAGAAAGAAAAAGAAAAAAGACATTTTATAATAGTATCAAAATATAAAAAATCTTTTATAATTTAAGACAATTATAATAAAAATGAAATAATATTGATGACAGAAATTAAAGCTCTAAATAGGAGGACAGCTATACTTTCTTCCTGGGGTTAAAGATGCAATATTGGAGGCTGGTTTTGTGGCACAGCTGTAGTGTTGCAGGTTAAGCCTCTGCCTGCAATGCTAGCATCCCCCTCTGGTGTTGATTCCAGTCGTAGCTGCTCCATTTCTGATCCAGCTCCCTGCCAATGTGCCTAGGAAGGCAGCAGATAATAGCCCAAGTAATTGGGCCCAGTCACCTATGTGGGAGACCCTGATGGAGTTCTGGGCTCCAGCTTTAGCCTGGCCAAGCCTGCAGTCATTGGGCAGTGAAACAGCAGTTAGAAGATTCTTTCTCTCACTCTCTCTCTCTCTCTCTCTCTCTCTTTTAATATATAAATAAATCTTTTTAAAAAAGATGCAATATTGCTAAGAAGCCATTTCCCCCCAACTTGATCTATAGATTCAATGTAATTCCAAGCAATGCCTCACCAGCCTGTTTTATAAAAACTGACAAACTAATTCTAAAAATCACATGGAGATGCGAAAGAATAGCCAAAGCAATTGAAAAAGAAGTTGGAGGACTTACACAGTCTGATTTCAAGTCTTTACAAAGTTTCAGTCTCTGAAATAGTAAAGCATATTGGTTAAAAGAGACAGATAGATTAAAGGAATAGAATAGAGAGTGCAGAAATAGGTCCACACATATGTTTTTTGACAGAGATGAGGGCAATTCAAGATAATCTTTCCAACAAATGGTGCAGGAACATTGCTGGATATTCACAGGAAAACAACAAATGGGAGTATGTATATGTAGACACTTATCAATTTGTACAGTTTACACATGTACAGTTCATTGTGTGTCATTTATACTTTAATTTAACTGTTTAAAAATATAAATATCTGATTTCTGGAAACTGTTGGGCAATATTCTCAGAAGTCATCCAATCACAATTGAAATGTCATCTGGGTTAGGAGCTCCTTTGGATGAATAACCACAATCAGAGGTCAGAATTTGTAAGGCTACTCTCTCCCTTGGTGAGTCCCCTCCAGGCTAAGTTTAGATGTTACTATTAGGGTATCTTTTTTTGAACACATAACATTCTCTTGTTGTATGCAATTAGAATTGGTAATCAGAACCAATGATCCTTTTTGTTTTTGACAGGCAGAGTTCGACAGTGAGAGAGAGAGACAGAGAGAAAGGTCTTCCTTCCGTTGGTTCACCCCCCAAATGGTTGCTACGGCCGGCGCACTGTGCTGATCCGAAGCCAGGAGCCAGATGCTTCCTCCTGGTCTCCCGTGGGGGGTGCAGGGCCTAAGCACCTGGGCCATCCTCCATTACCCTCCTAGACCACAGCAGAGAGCTGGCCTGGAAAAGGGGCAACGGGGACAGAATAGGAGCCCCAACCAGGACTAAAACCCGGTGTGCTGGTGCCACGGGCGGAGGATTAGCCAAGTGAGCTGTGGCGCCGGCCCCAATGATCATTTTTGCTAATAATAGATTTTAACTTTGAAATGAGAAAAGTTACTCTCCAAAGCAAATTCTGATTTTTAGAATGATATAGTTTATCCAGATATTTTTCTCAGCTATCCTTGATAATCTGAGTTTGTACTATTATATTAGGCTGGAAATCTTATTAAATTTAATGTCTAATTATGCTAGGGAAATGAAATGATTCCTAGAATCACCCAGAGTAAAACTCTAAGGGCAGCAGTTTGGGGTTAGTTTATTCTATTGCATACTAGTAATTAGAGTAACAACTGAGCTTAGTTTAGTGGTGAAGAGGTTTGTCATTCAAAAGAGCTGGGGGACTTGAGGAGTGGGCTGGTACTGTTTAGTGGTTAAGATGCTAGTGTCTCACATTGCCCCTGGCTCTGGCTTCCCATTCCAGATACTGGGAAGTAGTAGTTTGTTTCCTGCCACACATAGGAGACCTGGATCAAATTCCATTGTGGCCATTTGGAGAGTGAACCAATGAATGTGAGTTCACTTTGTCTCAGTCTATCTTCCTACCTCTCAAGAAAAAAACAAAACAAAACAAAACAAAACTCTGGGCTAAATGTCCATCGAATGATGAATAGATAAGCAAAATACGGTATATACATTCAATGATATATTATTCAGACTTTAAAAAGATGCTTCACATTTCAACATGGATGAACATCTAAAATATGCTAAAGGGCTAGCATTGTGGTACAGCAGGTTAAATTGCCATTATGATGCCAGTGTCCCATATTAAAGTGCTAGTTTGAGCCCCAGATGCTCCATTTCCAATTCACCTTTTGGCTAATGTGCCTGGGAAGGCAGCAGAAGATGGCTCGAGTACTTGGGAACCCTGTCACACATGTGAGAGAACCAGAGAGAGTTCCTGGCTCTTGGCTTCAGGCTGGCCCAGCCTTGGCTGTTGTGGACATTTGGAGAGTGAACCAACAGATGGAAAATCTCTCTCTTCCTTTCTGTTTCTCTCTGTTGCTCTGCCTTCAAATAAATAATCTTGGGGCTGGCATTGATGTGTAGTGGGTAAAAGTGCTGCCTGGGATGCCATCATCCCATATGGGTACCAATTTGTGTTCTGAATGCTCCACTTCCAATTCAGCTCCCTACTAATGGCCTGGGAAAAGCAGCAGCAAATGACCCAAATGTTTGGGCCTCTACCACAGATGTGGGAGACCCCGAATAAGTTCCTAGCTTCTGGCTTTGGGCTGGCCCAGCCTGGGCTATTGCAACCATCTGGTGAGCGAACCAGCAGATAGAAGATCTGTCTCTCTCTTTTCTCTCTCTCTCTCTTTCAAAATAAATAAATAGGGACTGGTGCTGTGGTGTAGTGGATAAAGCCGCCAACTGCAGTGCTGGCATCCCATATGGGCACTGGTTCAAGACCTAGCTGCTCCACTTCCGCTCCAGCTCTCTGCTATGGTCTGGGAAAGCAGTGGAGGATAGCCCAAGTCTTTGGGCTCCTGCACCCAAGTGGGAGACCCGGAAGAAGCTCCTGGCTCCCTGGCTTTGCATTGGCACAGCTCCGGTCATTGCAGTCCATTGGGGAGCAAAGCAGCAGATGGAAGATCTCTCTCTGCCTCTCCCTTTCTCTGTAACTGTGACTTTCAAGTAAAATAAATAAATCTTTAAAACAAAACAAAATAAATAAATAAATCTTTAAAATAAATAATCTTAAAAATTATGCTAAGTAAAATAAATCAGATATGAAAAGACATTTGTTATATGATTCTATTAATATGAAGTATCTGGAATAGTCAAATTCATAGTGACAGAAAGTAGAACAGCAGTTACCAGGAACTGGTGGGAAGGGAAAGTGGGGAGTAGTTGCTTAATGAGTACAGAATCTCAGTTTGGATTAATGAAAAAGTTCTAGAAATGGGGAGTTGTGGTGGAATGAGAAGGCCATGCCAAGATGGCCGCTGGCAAGCGAGCATCAGTTACTCAGGAATGGCTTTGAAAACCACCTGGCAATGGAGCCTGCCTGGCAACAGGCTGTGATTGGATGGCTTTGAAACCCACATGGCAAACGGAGCCTGCCTGGCAACAGGCTGTGATTGCATGGCTTTGGAAACAGCCTGGCAACAAGCTGTGATTGGTTGGGGCACAGACCGCCCCTTGACTGGATTGGCTGGTCTTGGCTATATTAGCTGTTGTACTAACTAAAATAAACGAGTCTGCGGGCTGCTTGCCTCAAGCCCACTTTCACCTGATTCCCAGGGTCTGTGTGGTGACTCCACGCCTCTTGCCCCCATCACGCTCCTCCTCTCAGAAATGAATCCACTGCAACATTGTTGAGAAATCAACTGCAACAGGTAGTAGCATGTTTGCACAACAATGTCAACATACTTAATGCCACTGAATTACATACTTAAAATGTTTAAAATGGTAGATATTATGTTATACATATATTACCACAAATGTAAAAATGAAACAAAACCATATGCCTGAGCTGAGAAGTAATTCTGCCATTTAAAAGTAAGATCTTGGAGCTGTTTTTTGGTACAGCAATTAAGATGCTGCTTGGGATGCCAGACTGGAGTACTTAGATTTGAGTCCTGGTTCTGTTTGTGATTCCAGCTTCTTGTTTATGTGCATCTTGCAAAGAAGCAGATGGTGGTTCAAGTACATGGGTTGCTGACACCCAAATAGTAGATTTGGGTTGAGGTTTAGGCTACTGGGACTCTTGCTTTTGGTGTGACCAAGCCCTGGCTATTGCAGGCATTTGGGGAGTGAACCAGTAGATGGAAGATCTGTCTATATCTGTCTGTCTATCTGTCTCTCTCTCTGCCTTACAAATATAAAATTAAAATTAAAAAAGTTATAAGGTCTTAGGCCATATAGTAACTGCAAATTCCTTATATACAAATATAAGTAGCAATACCTACTTTACTGGGTTAGGTAAGGAAAAAACTAAAAATATAATTGTCAAATGATAAAGCAATCCCACTTAAGGGTATATATCCAAAGGAAGTTTTTGAAGACATATCTGCACTTCCATGTTCATTTCAGCATTATTCACAATAGCAAAGACATGGAAACAATCTAGTGTCCCTGGGATAAAGAAAATTTGCTATATATATTTACAACGGAATACTACATAGTTTTGAAAAAGAAACTGACATTTAAAAAAATCCACTGTAATTGTGTTTTTTTTTTCTATTTCATTTTTATTTCTTTGCTTTTTGCTTTTTTAAAGATTTATTTGAAAGGCAGAGATGCAGAGAAAGAGAGAGGGAGAGAGAGATCTTCCATCCATTGGCTCACTCCCCAAATTGTCACAATGGCAAGGGCTGGCCAGGCTGAAGCCAGGAGTCAGGAGCTTCCTCTGGATCTCTCACATAAGTGGCAGGGGCCCAAAGTCTTGGGCCATCTTCTGCTGCTTTCCCAGGCACATTAACAGGGAGCTGGATCAGAAGTGGAGCAGCTGGAACTCTAACTAGCACCCGAATGGGATGCCAGAACTTCAGTCAATGGCTCAAGCCTCTACTCCACAGTACTGGCTCCAAGAAACTGTCTTTTATGAAAGTGATTTATTTATTTTTTATTTTAAAAGTCAGAGTTAAAAAGAGAGGAAGAGACAGGGAGGAGTGAGCTTCCATCTGCTGGTTCATTTCCCCAGATGGAAACAACAGCTAGCTTTGGCCCAGGCTGAAGCCAGGAGCCAGGAGCTTCTTCCAGGTCTCCCCCATGGGTGCCAGGAGCCCAAACACTTGAGCCATTTTCCACTGATTTTCCAAGGCCATTAGCAGGGAACTGGATTGGAAGTGGAGCAGCCAGGACTCAAACCAGTGCCCATATGGGATTCTGGCAGCGTAGGTTTTTTTTTTTTCCTCTAGACCACAACGGTGGCCCCAAAACTCTGTCAAAAATGACAGTAGGGATAAACCTGGAGGACATTATGCTTAGTGAAAAAAACAGCCACAGAAAGACAAATACTGTGTGATTTCACTTAACATGTGGAATCCAAAAATATCAGTCTTATAGAAACAGTAGAGACTGGAGGGGAAGGGAGACAGATAAAGGAGAGGTTTTGATCAAAACATACAAGACCTGACAAATAGGTTTTAATGATCTATTACACTGCATGGTAATCACAGTTAATGTCTTACAGAGGCAGGCATTGTGGACAGCTTCCTGCCAATGTGCCTGGGAAGGTAGTGGATGGTGGCTCAAGACTGGGAGACTAGTGGCTCAAGGTTTGGAGACTAGTACGGGGTTTTCCACAGACACAACATAAAACTACTAACAGAAAGGGAAGACATGCAGAGCATAAGATCACATGGAGTTTGATTACTTTGCCCCAAAACCCTCCCTTCTTTCACACTTAAAAATTAGCTACTAAGACTTTGGCAATTAGGGGTTAAAGAGGGAATCTTCAGCTTCTGAGAGAAGTTGTCTTTTGATTGTGTGTGAGAGCAAGACGGAGTTATAAAGAGAAATTGACATTTATTACTACAAAGGAAAAAGGAGTACTCTCTTTCCATTGCTCAAGACACCATCTTACTCTGTACTTACAGGACATTGCAATTTATACAAGATGGTAGATGGAAAAAGCAGGGGCTAGCCTTGTGATATAGTGAGTACAGCCATCTTCTGCAGTGCTGGCATCCCATATGGGAGCCAGTATGAGTCCCAGCTACTCCACTTCTGATCCAGCTCCATGCTAATGGCTTAGAAAAAGCAGCAGAAGGTGGCCCAAGTGTTTGGATCCCTGTTATCCATGTGGGAGATCCAGATGAAGCTCTTGGCTCCTGGCTTTGACCTGGTCCAGCCCCGACCATTGCGGCCATCTGAGGAGTGCATCAGCAGATGGAAGATCTGTCTTTCTCTCCCTCTCTCTGTAACTCTGACTTTCAAATAATAAATTATAATAAAAAGCAAAGTCAGAAACAGACAAGGAAATATATCTCTTGCAAACTGGCCCAGATTGGAACTAGATGGTGAATTTTTGTTAGAAAATGTGGAGGACAGTGACTTAAGCAGCAAGTGAAGATGGCATAGGAAATGGGACTGTCTGCCTTTAATGCTCCAGAGTGTTTTACGGCAATGAAAATGAGTCCAAATAGTCCCACATGCATTATTATCTGTGCAAACTCCTCCTCCATAACTCCTGGTTTTTTTCTTATTTGTTTTTACAGACTAGTTTTTGGAGGTTATCTTCCACCTATAAAATGGTATTTCTTTCCTTAAATTCCACAGCTGAAGTGTGTACCAAATTCTTATTTCCTTCAAAATCTAGGAATTGAGTTACAAGAAAGCTGGAGAGCTGTACAATCATCCTGAAGACGCCTGAAGCAAAGCTTTAGTGAGATGACTCCAACCTCAGACTGTATGGCAAATGTACGGTTCTCCCAATGCCTTCATCGTGACAGAGCTGATCTGCCTGGAGTCTCTTTTGTTGTGTGCCTGCCTAAGATGCTCTTTCTGGCTCTAATGAGTGAGGCTACAGATCCATGTCACCGCTCCTTTCTCTTTACTCCTCTGACCTCCGATAGCATGCAGCCAGATTCTGTCTCCATCATTACTGCAGAAAGTGCTGCCTTGAAAGGAAGATGCCTTTTGCAATCTTATAAGAGCTCCGGCTGCCCTGGCAAAGGTTATAACTCTTTATTTTGGGGTGTCTTTACAAAAGTAAGGCTCTGTAACTACCTGTTTTCTTATGTAAAATTCCCCTATGTCCTAACCATCATGCTCAAAAACACAAGTTGGAGCATAAATACTACAAGATTTGAAAAGCTCAATGTTAAGAATTATAAAAACATTATTCGTACATGACAAGACTCTAAAATCAACAGAAACTTCTTGACTGAACATGTGTGCAACAAAACATACATTCAAACCACATTAATGTTGGTTTACTAAAAAATACTGAGAAAATTTCATATAGATGTGAAATAGCTTCTAAGGCTAGTGATATCTCTATCAGGAAAAAAAATAAATACCCCTAGACATTTGGTGTCCATACCAAGTCTGATTTCCTCCAACAACATACATGCTACTTTTGCTGCTTTTGTGTTGAAAGAGCATACAGAACCCTGATGAGAGATGACAGGGATAACACATTGATGCCTACAGGTAGTGCAGGGCCCCTGGAGGAACCAAGTTCAAGGTAAGGAGGGGTTGTGTGTCAGTAGGAAAAGGATGCTAGAAAGGAGATGGGATTTACAGCATTTGATGGGGGTGTCAGTGCTTGTAAATAGATTCTGCAGGAGTATATACAGATTGTTAGTTTGCCAGGGCTTCAATAACAAAGCATCTCAAATGGGGTGGATTAAACAACAGAAATTCAGCTCCTTAGTTCTGGAAGCTAGGAGTCCATGGTATCAACAGGGCTGGTTTCTTCTGAGGCCTCTCTCCTTGAGTGCAAGATGGCCACCTTCTCCTTGCATCTCCATGTGGTCTTCCTTCCTCTTTCATAATGACACCAGTCAGGTCAGGGCTCACCCAGGAAGTCATTTGACCTTAATTATTTCTTTATAGATCCTATCTCCAAATAAGTTCACATTCTGAGGTACTGAGGAGTAACATTTCAAGATATAAATTTTGAAGGGACACAATTCGGCCCATAGCAGAGAGTATTCTAGGTGGGGAAATGATGATGTGAAAGTACATGATGGTCACTGAGTGTTGAAGCAAATGTGTAAGATGCTCCTTGGCAAGTGAGGAGATGAGGCTGGAGAGGACGGGACTCACAGGACTGAAGGTCCTGTCCACCAAGCTAAGGAGGTTGGGTCTTATCCTGGAGGTTATGAGGAGACATTGAAAAATTTTAATTATGGAAATGATACAACCAAATTTGTATTTTAAAAAATGCTTATTTTTTATTTGAAAGAGGGGGAGGAGAGATCTTCCATCAGCTGCTTTAATTCCCAAATGCCTGCAACAGTCAGGATTGGGTCAGGTCAAAGTCAGGAGCCAGGACTTCATCTGGGTCTCCATGGGTGGCAGGGACCCAAGAACTTAAGTTATCATCTGCTACCTCCCAGGGTGTGTATTAGTCAGGAGGTTGGGTGGGAAACAGAGGTAGGACTTGATCTCAGGCATTCTGATATGGGCTATGGGCATACCAAGTGACAGCTCAACCCTCTGGGCCACAATGCCAGTTCTGTCCATTTGGTTTTTGTTTGTTTTTTCTTGTTGAGAGGACAGTGGGTAAAGTCTGGAACTTGAAGAGAACAGTAAAGGTTTGTTGTAGTCACTATGAACAGGATGGGAAGGAAACAAATTCTGGATCACAGTGAAGCCTGGCACAGCTAGGGCTCTCATCAGCGAGTGAAGAGGGCAGAGGGTAGTAGTCCTGGAACCGAGAGACTAAGCTGGGAGCTGGGTTGACTTCTGTTTGCCTGGCTGACAAAACTGCAGAGGCCAAAGTACTAAGCTGAGAGAATGGAGGTGGCTGGTGAGAGGGGCGTGGCAATTTGGGATCTAGGAATGAGGCGAAGAAAAGGGACCAGGAGGGGGATAGAAGTCTGAAAATCTAGGATACAAGGCAGGGCTGGGTGTGTGTGTGTGGGGGGGGCAGGTAGAGACAAGGCTGGAGAGGTTTAATGTCGGGGAGGACAGACGGGATGAAGGAGCACAGGGAAGAGGAGAACTGAGGTTTCTGGTGAAAGATTTCAGAGAAAAAGCAGTTTTAGGTAGTGACAAGGTCTTCAAGTCACTATTAAACAAGAGGAGATATGTGCTGAGCTTACAAAGGACAGACTTATTTGTATTAGACTGAAAGGAAACATTTCTTAAAAATTCTGACAACATGGCTCCATTGTTTGGTCTTCTTTGGGCTTGGGGAAATATTGGAAACCTCTGTTCCTTAAGGAAGATGAAAGTGAGAAGATAAAGCTCAGAAAAGCAAGTACATCTGGGGACCATTAATTATATGTGAAAACAAAAACACCCTCAAAACAAGAAACAGGACAGGGGAGGTAAGCACTCTGACTCTTGCTATGGTAAATAACTAGCTAGAAAAGAATTCTTTGCCCAAATCTTCATAATAAGGCAATTTTATTTGGCTTATACTTCCCATAAATCTTGAAACAAGAGAACTTTTATTTAAGTTTTGTTATATAAATACCCCCTGCCCCTGAAAACCAGCTTGAATTCTCTTTTATGTTCTTGTCATCTTCCTGGGGTTATGAGTTTGATTAGTAAAGTGGACCTGTAATTTCCAACTTCACACTGTATACTTTATCTAAGTATTCATTATTGCCCTAATTTCTCCCTCCAGAAATCAGCTTTCTTTTCGACAGCTTTCTTTTCCAAAATATTGTCTACAATATTAGTAAAAACTAAAAAAAAGCTCTAAGCTTAAAATAAAAACAAATATTAATCTTGTTTAGCATATTCTGTAGGCATCTTTTTTAAAAAAGATTTATTTTATTTATTTGAATGGCAAAGTTACAGAGAGGCAGAGGCAGAGACAGAGAGAGAGGTCTTCCATCCACTGGTTCACTCCCCAATTGGCCACAATGGCCAGAGCTGGGCCGATCTGAAGCCAGGAGCCAGGAGTTTCTTTTGGGTCTCCCATGCAGTTGCAGAGGCTCAAGCACTTTGGTCATATTCTACTGCTTTCCCAGACCTTAGCAGAGAGCTGGATCAGAAGTGGAGCAGCCAGTACTCAAACTAGTACCTATGTGGGATGCTGGCATTGTAGGAGGTGGATTTTCCCACTATGCCACAGTGCCAGCCCCTAAATTTTTTTTAAAGAAATCCATCTCTTTTACAGTTCTATTTATTGAAACGTCCAGATCTGCAAATTCATACAGACATAAAAGAGATGACTAGTTTTTAGGGGCTGAAGGAGCAGAGGGATAGGGAATGGTTGCTAATGGGCACAGGGTTTATTTTTTTGTTTTTGTTTTTTCTTTTACAGGCAGAGTGGACAGCAAGAGAGAGAGAGAGAGAGAGAGAAAGGTCTTCCTTTGCCATTGGTTCACCCTCCAATGGCCACCGCGGCCAGCGCGCTGTGGCTGGCTCACCGCACTGATCCGATGGCAGGAGCCAGGTGCTTCTCCTGGACTCCCATGGGGTGCAGGGCCCAAGCACTTGGGCCATCCTCCACTGCACTCCCTGGCCACAGCAGAGAGCTGGCCTGGAAGAGGAGCAACTGGGACAGAATCCGGTGCCCTGACCGAGTCTAGAACCCGGTGTGCCGGAGCCACAAGGCGGAGGATTAGCCTATTGAGCCGCGGCGCTGGATCAGGGTTTACTTTTGAGATAAAGAAATATTCTTTAATTAGGTAGTGATGATGATTGTACAACACTGTGGATATACTGATAAACACTAAATCAGTTATATCTTTATAAAAAGAAAAGAGAATGAAGCTCCTAGAGATTATGGAAGGTCTATATGATACAAAGGGCATGCTCCATAGCAATAAGGCATTTGTTGCAAGTTAACGTTCCTATGGCTAATTTATTTTACCTTGTTATACTTATTTGTCACTCCTAACCATTAAGTTATCTGACTTCAGGTTTTTTTTTTTTTTAAGATTTATTTATTTATTTGAAAGGTAGAGTTACAGAGAGAGAGAAAGGAAGAGAGAGAGAGAGAGAAAGAGAGAGAATCTTTCATCCACTGTATTCACTCCCCAAATGGCTGCAAAAGTCTGGGCCAGGCCAAAGTCAGGATCAAGAAGCTTCATCTAGGTCTCCCACATGAGTGAGTGCAGGGGCCCAGGGACTTGGGCTATCTCCTGCTGCTTTCCCAGCATGCATTAGCAAGGAGTTGGCTTGGACGTAGAGCAGCTAAGACTCAAACTAGTGCCCATACGAGATGCTAGTGAGCAGGACATGGCTTAACCACAATGTCGACCACTTAAATTTTTTTATTTTTGACAGGCAGAGTGGACAGTGAGAGAGAGAGACAGAGAGAAAGGTCTTCCTTTGCCGTTGGTTCACCCTCCAATGGCTGCTGTGGCCGGCGCACTGCGCTGATCCGAAGCCAGGAGCCAGGTGCTTCTCCTGGTCTCCCACGGGGTGCAGGGCCCAAGCACTTGGGCCATCCTCCACTGCACTCCCGGGCCACAGCAAAGAGCTGGCCTGGAAGAGGGACAACTGGGACAGAATCCGGTGCCCCAACTGGGACAAGAACCCCGTGTGCCAGTGCTGCAAGGCGGAGGATTAGCCTGTTGAGCCACGGCACTGGCCTGACCCCTTAAATTTTTTTTTTAAAGCTTTTATTTAAAGAATATAAATTTCCAATGTACAGCTTATGGATTACAATGGCTCCCCCCCCATAACTTCCCTCCCACCCGCAACCCTCCCCTTTCCTGCTCCCTCTCCCCTTCCATTCACATAAAGATTCATTTTCAATTCTTTTTATATACAGAAGATCAGTTTAGTATATATTACATAAAGATTTCAACAGTTTGCCCTCACATAGCAACACAAAGTGAAAAATACTGTTGGAGTACTAGTTATAGCATTAATTCACAATTTATAGCACATTAAGGACAGAGATTCTACATGATTTTTTTTTTAAAAAATTGATTAATTTTCTATACAATTTCCAATTTAACACCAAGGTTTTTTTTTTTTTCATTTTCATTTATCTTTATATACAGAAGATCGATTCAGTATATACTAAGTAAAGATTTCATCAGTTTGCACCCACACAGAAACACAAAGTGTAAAATACTGTTTCAGTACTAGTTATAGCATTACTTCACATTGGACAACACATTAAGGACAGATCCCTCATGAGAGGTAAGTACACTGTGACTCCTGATGTTGATTTAACAATTTGACACTCCTGTTTATGGCATCAGTAATCTCCCTAGGCTCTAGTCATGAGTTGCTGAGGCTATGGAAGCCTTTAGGGTTCGCCGACTTCGATCTTATTCCGACAGGGTCATAGTCAAAGTGGAAGTTCTCTCCTCCCTTCAGAGAAAGGTACCTCCTTCTTTGATGGCCCCGTTCTTTCCACTGGGATCTCACTCGCAGAGATCTTTCATTTAGGTCTTATTTTTTTTTTTTTCCAGAGTGTCTTGGCTTTCCATGCCTAAAATATTCTCATGGGCTCTTGAGCCAGATCCAAATGCCTTAAGGGCTGATTCTGAGGCCAGAGTGCTATTTAGGACATCTGCCATTCTATGAGTCTGCTGTGTATCTTGCTTCCCATGTTGGATCATTCTCTCCCTTTTTGATTCTATCAGTTAGTATTAGCAGACACTAGTCTTGTTTGTGTGATCCCTTTGACTCTTAGACCTATCAGTGTGATCAATTGTGAACTGAAATTGATCACTTGGACTAGTGAGATGGCATTGGTACATGCCACCTTGATGAGATTGTATTGGGATCCCCTGGCATGTTTCTAACTCCATCATTTGCGGCAAGTCCGATTGAGCATGTCCCAAATTGTACATCTCCTCCCTCTCTTATTCCCACTCTTATATTTAACAGGGATCACTTTTCAGTTAAAATTTAAACACTTAAGAATAATTGTGTGTTAATTACAGAGTTCAACCACTAGTACTAGAAAAAAATACTAAAATGGATAAAGTATTACATTGTACAACAACAGTCAGCACAAGAGCTGATCAAGTCACTGTTTCTCATAGTGTCCATTTCACTTCAACAGGTTTCCCCTTTGGTGCTCAGTTAGTTGTCGCCGATCAGAGAGAACATATGATATTTGTCCATTTGGGACTGGCTTAATTCACTCAGCATGATGTTTTCCAGATTCCTCCATCTTGTTGCAAATGACCGGATTTCATTGTTTTTTACTGCTGTATAGTATTCTATAGAGTACATGTCCCATAATTTTTTTATCCAGTCTACTGTTGATGGGCATTTGGGTTGTTTCCAGGTCTTAGCTATTGTGAATTGAGCTGCAATAAACATTAATGTGCAGATGGCTTTTTTGTTTGCCAATTTAATTTCCTTTGGGTAAATTCCAAGGAGTGGGATGGCTAGGTTGAATGGTAGGGTTATATTCAGGTTTCTGAGGAATCTCCAGACTGACTTCCATAGTGACTTAACCAGTTTGCATTCCCACCAACAGTGGATTAGTGTCCCTTTTTCTCCACATCCTCTCCAGCATCTATTGTTGGTAGATTTCTGAATATGAGCCATTCTAGCCAGGGTGAGGTGAAACCTCATTGTGGTTTTGATTTGCATTTCCCTGATTGCTAGTGATCTTGAACATTTTTTCATGTGTCTGTTGGCCATTTGGATTTCCTCTTTGGAAAAATGTCTATTGAGGTCCTTGACCCATCTCTTAAGTGGGTTGTTTGTTTTGATGTTGTGGAGTTTCTTGATCACCGGCCTGACCCCTTAAATTTTTAAAAATATTTTAATTTATTTGAATGGTAGAGTGACAGAAAGGGAAATAGGAAAGAAATCTTCCATCCACTGGCTCATTCCCCAAATGCTTGCAACAGCTGGGACTAAGCCAGAAACCAGGGACTCCCTCCATGTCTCCCAAGTGGATGGCAGGAGCTCAAGCACTTGGGACACCATCCACCTCCCAGGCAGTATTAGGAGGAAAACAGATGGGGAGCACAGAGGCACTTCACATGAGATGTGGGTATCTCAAGCAGTGGCTTAAGACGCTGCACTACAATGACCATCCTCTGACTTAAGATGTTTAAAAATGGAGTTAAACATCTTTTAATCTGTTGGTCATATTTATTTCTGTGTGAATTTGAGATTTCTACATATATTAAACATTTCTTAGTTATGCCCATAGTTTGAAAACCATTATCATGCAGGTCAAACCTTTAAAAGTGACTCTGGGCCTACAGTGTATAAGTCATCCAGAGTAGGATCAATGGGTAGTGGGTACCATACCACTTGATACATGCTCTCTCCTGCTGTTCTGAGGAAACCACAAAGGTAGTTGGTTGAGATATCACTTTATAATTCAAGTGAAGCGAGTGATCAGGGCAAAGGGGGTATCATTACTATTGGCTTAAAAGCAGGATTTTCTTCTCTACTAAGACCAGGGAAATGTATTCATGTCCTCTTTAAAAAGGGAGAGAATGAAGAAAGGGAAGCGAGAAAGGTGAAGGAACATTTTGTCCTGCAGAATCCGACCTGCCATTCCCTGATGACTTGGAACAGGGTTTGAAGTTGAGATATAGTTGCTTGGTCAAGTCAGACATCCAAACCCACACTCTAGGAAGTTTCCCAAGAACGAAGAATAGGGCAGTCTGAATTCAGTCTTCTCCCAAACAAGGCAGATGCAGTGACAGCTAGTTTCGTAAATTGGTCCCCAACAACACCCCCCCCCCCCCCGAGAGTACATGTTGCCTCTCATATTCAGAGGTGGAGCTTACTTCCTCTTCCCTTTGGTCTGAACTGGTCTTGAGGCTTGCTTCACCCAACAGAGCACAGCAGAAGTGGCCCTGGAACTTGTAAGCACAGGCCTTAAGAGTACAGTCTTCTTCCTGTCCCTTGAAGCCCTAAAATACTAACAAGTCAAGAACATCCCTCTGGGGAGAGGCCACTAGGGGAGACTCTGGAGGATGAGGTGTCTTGTGGAGAGAAAGGCCACAAGGAGGAGCACTGAAGTACCAGATGTATGAGGAAAGAATCTGTAATGTCACTTCTAGCTTCTGTAACAGGATCTCGTAGACTGGGTGACTAATAAAGAGCAGAAATTAATTTCTCACAGTCCTGGAGTTACAAGACAGAGATCAGAATGCCAACATGGATGCTGGGGTCTCTTTTAGAAAGGTACTACTTGCATGACCTAATTCCTTCCCACTGGCCCCCTCCTAATGTCAACACCTAGGGGGTTAGGATTTCAATCCAAATTTTTGGGGAGACACATTCAGTCCATTAACAAAACTCAATCACTATGCATGACTGCAATTATGTAAGAGGCTCCAAGCAAGACTAGAACGATTTGGCTGAACCTTTGGCAATCTACAGAATCATGAATAAAGCTATTTATGTTTTAAGTCATTAAGTTTTGGGATGTTTATAATGTAGCAATAACATCTAACATAGAAATTGGCATTTGGAAGTGGAGTGCTCTATAACAAAAAGCTAAGATTAGGGCATTTGCTGTGGGGATCAGCCACTGGGCAGAGGCCATTAAGTGTCTGTGGAGACTGTGGTGAGGGCATAAAGATGCTGATAAAAACTGTTATCAGATGCTGGAGAAAAGGCAACCTCAGTTATGTAATGGTAAAATGGCTGGTAACCATGTTTACCATGATAATGTGCACAAAATAAAATATCCCTAATGAATTTGTGGATGTGGCTAAGGAGATTTCCAAGCAGAATGTTGCAGGCACCGATTGGTTTCTTTTAACTACACGTGATGGAATACTAACATAAATAGCCTAACCCAAGGCTTTGCTGGCTAAGATGAAATCCAAGCTGCTGTCATCTAGACAACAGGACTTAGAGACATTTTAAAGGCATATCTCGGGGCCGGCGCTGTGGCTCACTTGGTTGGTCCTCCGCCTGCAGTGCCAGCATCCCATATGGGAGCTGGGTTCTAGTCCTGGTTGCTCCTCTTCCAGTCCAGGTCTCTGCTGTGGCCTGGGAGGGCAGTAGAGGATGGCCCAAGTGCTTCATCCTCTGCACCATGGGAGATTAGGGAGGAGCAACTGGCTCCTGGCTTTGGATCAGCACAGTGCTGGCCATAGCAGCCATTTGGGGAGTGAACCAACGGAGGGAAGACCTTTCTCTTTCTCTCTCTCTCTCTCTCTCTCTCTCTCTCTCTGTCTATAAGTCTACCTGTCAAATAAATAACAATGCAAAAAAAGGCATATCTCTTAGATTCTGTCTGCTAAACAAAAGTATTTCTAAGAATCATAAGGGCATTGTCTGTAGCACCTGACTCTAAATCTTGGATAAAGGGAGGGCAGTGGTCCTGTCTCAGAGAGATTCGTGGGTTTGGCTTTTATTTAGTGAAGTTGAAAATAGTTTGCTACACAGAAAGCCCATAATGTTTTTTAAAAAAGGAATTACACAAGCTGGACTGAGGGATAGAGATAGTTCAAAAGAGCCCTCTCAGCCCCCATTGTCCCCTGGGCAAGAAGCAAGCTGAGAAAATTACTCAGCTGCAAATATGAGCCATTTCTTATGGAACAGGAAGAATGACTCAGAGAACACAGCCAGGGTCCTACAGAATTTGAGAGAGCTACCCTCAGCAAGCAGAACTGGTCCTTAATCAAGGAACTTCCTCTGATCTCAGAGTTAGAGGAAATGGCACTATGTATCTGGCTGAATTTCTGAACTGTTATACTCTAGTGGCTGCTACATCCCTTCCATTCCTCCCTTCATTCTGCCTTTGAATGCAGGTGTCTATTGTGGTTATCTTTTTCCTTTTTCACCACGGTATTTTATAGAAAGATTTACTTATTATTTTATTTGAAAGGCAGAGTTACAGAGAGAGGGACAGGGAGAGGAGAAGGGAGACAGAAAGAGAGATCATCTATCTACTGGCTCATTCTGCAAGTGGCTGCAATGACCCAGCCTGGAACCAGGCCAAAGCAAAGAGCTGGAATTCCACCCAGGTCTCCCACATTGGTAGAAAGGGGCCCAAGTACTTGGGCCATCTTCCTCTGCTTTCACAGGTGCATTAGCAGAAAGCTGGATTGCAAGTAGAGCAGCTGGGACTCAAACTGATTCTCTTACGGGATGCCAGCATTTTAGGCAGTGGCTTAACCCACCACGCCACAATGCTGGCCCCTCACTTTGATGCATGTATGGCCAGAGTCCTCAGAAGCAGTAAGTTGGAATCCAGAGCCAGGCTGGGGATGGAACCTAAGGTCTGCAACAGGGGATGTTGGAATTAAATGGTGTCTTAACTGGTAGGTTAAATGCCCATCCTATTAGGTATTTATTTGTTTATTAAATATTATTTAAAATATACAAATTTCATGTATTTCATATATACAGATTTAGGAACACACTGATTGTTTCCACTATACCCTCTCTCCTGCCCTTGCTCCATCCCTTTTTCCTCCTCTCTCTCTCGTATTCCCACTCATAATTTTTACAAAGATCTATTTTCAGTTTACTTTATGCTCATAAGATTAACCCTACTCTAAGCAGAGTAGGAACAAAACATTGTTCCTCAATAGTAGAAACAGGGCTGTAAGTCATCATTGAATCTCAAAATGTCAATTTCACTCCAATACATTACATTTTAGATACTCTATTAGTTACCACAGATCAGGGAAGGGAAAACAGATGGTATTTATTTATTTGGGATTGGCTAATTTCACTAAGTATAATGGTTTCCAGTTGCATCCATTTTATTGCAAAAGACAGGATTTAATTTATTTTAATGCTGACTAGTATTTCATAGTGTATATGTACCATAATTGCTTTATCTAATCATTAGTTGATGGACATCTGGGTTGATTCCATATCTTAGCTACTGTGAACTGAGTTGTAATGAACATGGAGGTACAGTAACTCTTTCATCTATTGATTTAATTTTGTTTGGGTGAATTCCATGTAGTGGGATTGCTGGGTCATATGTAGATCTATTTTTAGCTATCTAAGGTATCCCCATACTGCCTTTCACAATGGCTGCACCAGATTACATTCCCATCAATAGTGGATTTCCCCACTTCTTCACTAGCATTTATTGTTTGGTGATTTCTGTTTGAGAGCCATTCTAACTGGTGAAGTGAAATCTCATTGTGGTTTTAATTTGTATTTCTCTGATGTCTAGATATACCTGGCATTATTTCATGTGTCTGTTGGCCATTTTAATTTCTAAATTATAATAGCTTTTATAATTATTAACTAAATTTCTCTCTTTTTTTTAAAATTGAGACGCACACACACACACACACACACACACACACACACACACACAAAGGGCATTATCTTTCATCTATTGGTTCACTCTCCAAATGTCCATAAAGGCTGGGACTGGGCCAGGCCAAAGATGGGGACCAGGAACTCAATCTAGATCTCCCATTAGAATGACATGGACCCAATCACCTGGGCCATCACCATCTGCTTCCAAGAGTCTGCATGAAGCTGGAACCTAGAGTAAAGCCAGGGATTGAACTAAGGCACTCTAAGATGAGTGTCTCTACTGCTCTTGGATTCCTCTTTTTAATTAATTTAAATTAATTAATTAAAAATAGTTTGTACAGGACAGGCAATATAAATTCTGTTCTTCTCCTTCAATTTCTAATTTTCAAAGCACTTGGTGCCTGTCTTATTATCTCTCCAAATTGATAGGTTGAAGTTCTAACTCTCAGCACTATTTGTACAGTGTCTTTAAAGAGGTACTTAAGTCAAAATGAGGTCATTAGGGTGAGTCCTAATTCAATGTGATACACTGGAGAAGATGGCCATCTACAAGCCAAGGACAGATACCTCAGAAGAAACTCCTTGATCTTGGGCTTCTAATCACCAGAATTGTGACAATATACATTTTCTTTAGGCTACATAGGCTATGGTATTTTTTTGTTTGTTTGCTGGCGGCTCCAGCACACAAATATAATGCCCAAGTTATTTCAAATGGTGAAGTGACTTTCTTTAATTTCTCTCTTTCATATTTTTACAAACTCATGAATTTTATACATTAAAAGTATTTCAGTCATTTTGCTTTTGGATTTTTAATTTTTCCTGTTTGGCTGCAAGAAGCCCCAGAGAAAGTTGATGTTTATGTCACTTTGATATGTCAGAGTCTTTTTTAAATTAATTAATTAATTAATTAATTGATTTTTTTGACAGAGTAGAGAGAGAGAGAGAGAGAGAGAGAGAGAGAAAGGTCTTCCTTCTGTTGGTTTACCCCCCAAATGGCCGCTACGGCTGGTGTGCTGCAGCCGGCGCGCCGTGCTGATCCAAAGCCAAGGGCTAGGTGCTTCCTCCTGGTCTCCCATGCGGGTGCAGGGCCCAAGCACCTGGGCCATTCTCCACTGCCTTCCCCAAGCCACAGCAGAGAGCTGGACTGGAAGAGGAGCAACCAGGACAGAATCCAGTGCCCCAGCTGGGACTAGAACCCGGTGTGCCGGTGCCGCAAGGCGGAGGATTAGACTGTTGAGCCTTGGCGCAGCCTATTTATTTATTTACTTTTCAATGATTTAAATCTCTGAGCAGTAGAGCACCACAATGAATCTGTCTAATGGCCTTCACAGGAAGATTGCTTCAGAATCTGAGGGGAACCATGCCACTGTTTCCATGGGCACAAGTTATGTTCCCCTAGATTACTCGGGATTTGGTTCCTGCCAGAAGTCAGTATGCTGTTGTCTGCTTTTTACAAATGCACACATTTCTTATCCTACAGAATTCATTTCAGCTCAGACATAAACAGCCTCAATTTCAAGAAATCTGTGTTTCCTTTGGTTCAGAAGATGATGCTGACAGCCAGCAAAAACAGCCTTGCCCAAGTCTTCTGGACATGTTTGCCTCTTAACAAAAAAGTTTTATTGTTTATTGACAGATGAGGGTTTTTTTTTTAATTAATCTATTTTTATTTTATTTGAAAGACAGAGAGACAAAGATGTTTCACCTGCTGGTTCACTACCTTAATGCTCCCAACAGCAGGGGCTGGACCAAGCTGAAGCCTGGGAATTCAATCTGGGGGTCTTCCATATGGGTAGCAGGGACCCAACCACTTGGGCCATCACCTGCTGCCTCCCATGGTGTTCAGTTACAGGAAGCTGGTATCAGAAGTGGAGCTTGGACTTGAACCAGGCACCCAGATATGGGATGTGGTTGTCCCATTTGGTGTCACAAACTCTAGTATTTACCTTTTATGACTCCTGCCCCCAGCAGGCCTCAACAGGCTCTGCAGTAGCAGATAAAATGCCTACCAACTCTCTTTCTTAGTCATTTGTGAAATAGAGCTCTTCTTTAAAAGAAATACCAAACTAAGGTTTTATTTAGTATCTCAGTAAGCTAGGAAGTCAGCTGATTGAGCAGTCTTTTTAATCCTGGTAATTTTCTTTTCTTTCTTTTTTTTATTTTTTGACAGGCAGAGTTAGAGAGAGAGAGAGAGAAAGGTCTTCCTTTGCCATTGGTTCACCCCCAAAATGGCCCCTACAGCCGGTGCACTGTGCTAATCCGAAGCCAGGAGCCAGGTGCTTCCTCCTGGTCTCCCATGCGGGTGCAGGGACCCAAGCACTTGGGCCATCCTCCACTGCCTTCCCTGGCCACAGCAGAGAGCTGGACTGGAAGAGAAGTAACTGGGACAGAATCCGGTGCCCCAACTGAGACTAGAATCCGAGGTGCTGGAGCTGCAGGCGGAGGATTAGCTAAGTGAGCCATGGCGCCGGCCGATCCTGGTAATTTTTATATGGCACAGAAGTAATATATAAAAAGGGGCTGCTCTAATCAGGGCACCTCCTACAGGCTGTCAAACAGGAATTCCTAAAGATAATTTCTAGAGGAAGATCTCTAAATAATTTACTAGGGTAACTCAAGAAAAGCTACAACTTTCATCCCATTGTTTGGTGACCTTTTAGTCCATCAGTAAAGGAACTTTTGCATCCAGGATGAAATGAAGCACAAGAATCTTAATTCTAAATTTCATCTTGATAGACATCTGGTGGGAGCTAAGCTTTCCTTGGGGTTGACACTGCTTTTTTTTTCTTAAGATATCATTTTTTTCACTTGTTTGTTAAAGAGAGAAGAGAAGATTGAGCCCTAGCCCTTTCCTATGGCTTGATTCCCCCTGCACCATCGCCTCTGCTAGAGGATCATCAGCCCATGTTGCAGACAGAAAAAGAGTAATTAGGAGGATGGCATTGAAACAGGTTTCCAGCACACGAGCTTTGGGAGATTCCAGAAAGTTTTTGAACATGACAGTGTTGAAATGCAAAATGAAATTTGCTGTCTATTTGCCACCAAAGGCAGACTCTGCAAAGTGCCCTGTATTGTATTTTTTATCTGGTTTAACTTGCACAGAACAAAATTTTGTAACAAAATCTGACTATCAGCAAGCTGCCTCAGAACATGGCCTTATTGTCATTGCTCCAGTTACCAGTCCTCATGGCTGCAATATTAAAGGAGAAGATGATGACAGCTGAGACTTCAGCACTGGTCCTGGATTCTATGTGGATGCCACTGAAGATCCCTGGAAAACAACTACAGGATGTACTCTCATGTGACAGAGGAACTTCCCAACTTGTAAATGCCAATTTCCCAGTGGACCCCCAAAGGACGTGTAGATCAGCCACGGAGTGCTGATCTTTACTCTGAAAAATCCTGGAAAATACAAATCTGTGTCAGCATTCACTCCAATTTGCAACCCAAAGCTCTGTCTTTGGAGCAAAAAAGCCTCTGGTGAATTTTTGGGACCAGATCAAAACAAATGGAAGGCTTATGATGCTACCCATCTTGTGAAATCCTATACAGGTCCTCAGTTGGACATACTAATTGATCAAGGAAAAGCTGATGAGTTTTATGATCAGTTACTCCCTGAGAACTTCATAGCTGCCTGTTGTTTTTAGATTACAAGAGGGTTAGGATCATGCCTACTACTTCATTGCAACCTTTATTGCTGAGCACATCAGACATCATGCCAAATACCTGAATGCATGAAAAGCTTCATATGAGAATCATTTCTGGGGATCGGTGCTGTGTAGTGCGCTACGCCTCTGCTATGGTGTTGGCATCCCATATGGGCGCCAGTTCGAGACCCAGCTGTTCCACTTGTGATCAGCTCTCTGTTATGGCCTGGGAAAGCAGTAGAATATGACCAAGTGCTTGGGCCCCTGAACCCACATGGGACATCCAGAAGAAACTCCTGGCTTCTGGCTTTGGATCAGTTCAGCTCTGCCACTGCAGCCATTTGGAGAGTGAACCAGCAGATGGAAGACCATTCTGTCTCTCCATTTCTCTGTCTGTAACTCTGCCACTTAAATAAATAACTAAAATCTTAAAAAAAAAAGAGAATCACTTCTGGGTTATGAAAGTTCTAATAAAGAGAATTGCGGAGAAAGACTTCAAAACACCGGATTTTATAGTGCTAAAATGGCTTAATTTTCCAATTGAATCACCTTCTGAATAAATAAACTTACTTTTGATTAAAAAAAAGGAAGAGAACATTATTTAATAGTTTTTTGTTTGTTTGTTTGTTTTACTTCAACAAAAAGTGTTCCTCTTAGGTCAAAGGCTCCCAACACAAAGAAGTGATAAATGTTTAAGGAGATGGGGAATGCTAATTATCCCAACTTGATCTTTACATGCTATACATGTGTATCAAATTATCACAAAGTATTCCATAAATATGTAGAATTACGTGTTAATTAAAAATAAATGTTCCTTTGAAGCGGTTCTAACATTTTTGTAGTTCCCTCAATAATTAATAAGTTAAATAAAATCTTTGACACATTCTGTTTTTCAAAATAAAGTACTCCTCCTAAATCACTGTAATAGCAACTCTCAAAGAGCTGCTTTCCACAAATCACAAGTTACAAGAGATTTTAATGGGTATTATGTCAAAAGGTACATGTGCATTTGGTAATGTTGGAAGAACAGGTCTTTTTATTGCAAAACTTCTTAAAACCTTCAATTTACTAATATGTACTATAAATCTCCCAAAGTGCTTCTCAAACTTACCTGATCCTGGATCTCTTATTCCTCAGAGCAACTTGGAAGATCTTTGTTCCACAGAATATATTACAGGAAACAATTTATAATTTATACTACAGGTAAGAGAAACAATGGACAAACATATTTCCAATGTAGATTAAGAGTTTTCAGGTGGTGGATGTTTGGTATAGCAGTAAGAATGTCTCTTGGACACCTGCATTGCACTGGAGTGCATGGATTACACTCTGATTCCAGTTCCCTGTTAACATGCAGTCCAGAAGGCAGGAGATAAGAGCTTAAGTACTTGTATCCCTGCTACCCATGTAGGAGATACAGATTAAGTTCTAGGCTCCTGGTTTTGGCCAGGCTCACTCTGGTTGTTGTGGGCATTTGGAGATTGAACCAGTAAATGGAAGATCTCTGTCTCTCTGCTTTTTAAATAAATAAAAAATTAATACACATATATACATATATTATATTAAAGAAAAGATTTTTCAGGAGAGTATAAGTACCTGCTTGATTTGGCCATTGCAACCATTATTTGGCTGTAAGAAACAGAAATTGGGGCCGGCGCTGTGGTGCAGCGGGTTAAAGCCCTGGCCTGAAGTGCTGGCATCCCATATGGGTGCCAGTTCTAGTCCCAGCTGCTCCTCTTCCGATCCAGCTCTCTGCTATGGCCTGGGATAGCAGTGGAAGATGGCCCAAGTCCTTGGGACCCTGCACCCACCTGGGAGACCCAGAGGAAGCTCCTGGATCTTGGCTTTGGATTGGTGCAGCTCCGGCTGTTGCAGCCATCTGGGAAGTGAATCAGCAGATGGAAGATCTCTGTGTCTCTACTCTCTCTGTAACTCTGTCTTTCAAATAAATAAAATAAATCTTAAACAACAACAAAAAAGAAACAGAAATCACTGCAAACTGATTTAAGTAGCAACAAAAGTTCTTGGTAGAACACAGAATTATCTCACAGAGCTCAAAGTCAAAAAGGACTAGAAAGGTCAGGACTACACTCTGGAGCTGGAAACTCAGACTGGTGATTCTCTTCTGTCTCAATTTTCTCAGGGCTACATATGAGTATACATAAAAAATTTGTGGAAAATGGAATTGAATGATAATTTTCCAACCATTTTGCTGCAAATGATAGAAGTGCATTCTTTTTGTGGCTGAATAATATTTTATTATGTATGTGTGTGTATATGTCACATTTTATTTATCCATTCATCTGATAATGGACACCTTGGTTGATTCCATATTGGGGTGAGTTGTGTTTTTGATGCATAAATATGCATGGTGCAGGGAGGAGAAGCTGCAATGTAGACTGCTGCTCTGAGAAGGTGGAAAGTTTTTCCTAAGGAAAAAATGGGCTCATGTGTTTAGGAAAACATCCCATGTGTTTGGGGCGGGAGCCATGAAAGACAGCGCTTGAAGGAGAAGGCAAACAAGAATTCTGTGGCCAAGCATAACACAGAACAAGAACTCAGTGCTGTGTCCCCCCAGCAGCTCGGGGAGAGGAGGCTTGGATCCATGGGCACTTAGAGGAGGGAGATGTAGTGGCTGGGAAGGGGGTAGGCTCCAGCCATGCACTTGGTCAGCGGATCCAGAGGTGTTACAATACTTCCTTCACCCTGCTTTGGGAGCAGCAGCCTCTGGATTTGGGGAATACCTCTGGGGTCCTGGTCAAACTGTTCATCACAGGGCCCCAGACTGCCCATGTGCTGACAGCCAGACACAGGCCAGGACTGAATGGTTGGAACTTGGGGGTTATCTGTTGCAAGAAGCCAAACACAGAAAGACAAATAACATATGCTTTCTCTTATATGTGGGAGCTAAAAGAAGGAAAGAAAAGAAGAAAAGAAAAAGAAATAGAAAAAATGCCCCTGTGTACCAGTTTTGCTGCATATAGCCAAACTTTTATTTAAATCTTTGTCAAACAAACTGATATGAATTATATGCTACTATGGCTTTAATAATTTTTGTGATTGTTCGAAGATTTATATGAGTAGCTAAACGTCTTTCCAGTTGGTTATTGTGTATACCCCTTGCCCAATTTCCCGCTGGAGTGTGATTTTACTGCTTTTATTCGTCAAACTCTTTATTTAGTAGAGCCATTAAGCCTTTGACTGTAATGTAACTTTAAAATTTTATTTAAAAAAAATAATAGATAAAATATCAAGTTGAAAAAAAGTTTCTTTTGGTGCATAAAAACTTTAAATCCATGCATTCTTATATATGGCTGATTTCTACCCTTCTTGCTCTATGCCTATTTAATTGTTGTTTCTTTAGAATAGCTTTCTCTTTACTTGTCAAGAAAGTAACTGACATAGCCCTAATTTTATGTTCTCCTTTAAGCATCCTTTATTATTTATCGCCATTGTTATACTCCTAGCTTCTAGACGGAAAAAGTATCTTGGGTTAACATTGGCCAGGTTTTCACTCACCTCCAGTCCAATCTACTATGGCTGCAGGAGGGTTCACGTGCCATAAGCAGGAATGCTCAGACCTACCTCAGTTGGGTTACAGGAATTAACTCTTCTTAGAGTGAAGGGGCCCTGGGATAAGTCAGAACCACCAATCATTTGGAAAGAAAGGCAGCCTTCTCTGTAGTAAAGGAGTTCCCCCACCCAAAGTTTTGCTCTCTATGATTTGTTACCAATTGTAGTCCAAAAATATTCAATGGGAAACAAATAATTCATGTTCTAAATTGCATGCTGCTCTGAGTATCATGGTATCTCTTGCCATCTTTCTCCCTCCCACTAAGGATGGGAATCACTCCTTTGTCCATCCTATCCACCATTGCATATACTACCTATTAATCAATTAGTAGCCATCTTAGTATCAAAGTGCTTGCACTGAAACAATCTTCATGCAGTAGACTAAGGCAGTAAAAATGGCTATAACATTCACCTCATCACTTAAGCATTGTATCATTTCACAATATCACAAGAAGAATGAATATAACATGGTATGATCTGAGTGTACTTTAAAGGTTTGTGGAAAGCGAATAAAAAGGTAAGTTTATTTTGGTATAATTTATTTTTGAAATTCATGCATATGAGTCTTTAGGAGATCATGTTGAAATAACTTTTATTGTAGTATGTTGCTACAATTGCTCTATTTTAAATATTAGTATTAATCTCTGTGCCTAATTTATAAATTAAACTTCATCAACAGAGTGCAAAAGCGTTCATGGAAATACATAGTACGAAAAAACTATGTGTGGATTTTAAAATATTTTGCACCAAAATAAATTTCACTTTTAATTCCAGTTTCCATGAATTTTGAAGTACCCTCACTGAGGGTTTGGTACTCTCCATGGATTCAGGCATTCACTGAGGTCTGGAATGTATCCCCAGTGGATAAGGGAAGACCACTGTATTACATATTTTGACAAGAGCATTTTGATTTAGAAAGAATGTCCTTTACAGAGTATTTGTACCTGATTGTTTTATTAGGTATTTTTCACTATCAATATCTAATGCTTTTTGACTTCTGTGTACAAGGATTCCTGGGCCCTTGAAACTGGATATTGGCCACGTGACTTAACTTGGTCATTGATATGTCACTTTGAATGGCAGCACTTGAATGTGGAAGGCTTTTGAGACTGAAGATGCCTAAAAGTGCTGAGTCAACTCATGGGCAGCTGGCAGTCCTCTAGTGGACTAAAAGAAGTGCATTTTTTTTTTTTCTGTTAAACCCCTCAAATTTTGCAGTTGTCTGTTACTTTATTGTAAGATAGCCTATTCTGACTAGCACAAATATTCTTTGAAAACAATAACAAGGGCTCAAAATTCTAATGAAGTACTGTGCTGAATGGATATCAAAATTAAAGGCATGAATTTGATGATCTTGGAACATGGGCAAGATCTCCCAACTTCCAGTTCAACTGACGGGACCCTTATGGCACATTCTGGTAAGCAATTTTCCATTTCCATATGGAATTTTTAGTATCTTAAAGACGTTAATAAAAATATTATTTTCACATGTTCTCACATTTTAACAGCATTAAGTATTGTTAGAGGATGATTAATTTTCTTCAGGATTTTCTTAGTGAACTAGGTCTGACAATATTTATTATAATTTTTCTACACTATATTGGATAACCACCAATGCCACTGACATCATTCATAATTACCATACTATGCTCAAGATGCTTCCTTGAAAAAATGGTTCAGGAATTACAGTGGGCACTACTAGCCTCTTTTTCTTGTGTAACCCTGAGTTTGCTCAGGTATCTATCCACATTCCACGTTGCCACATGCCTCAGAGAAAACTGACCTCTCCTTCAGGTGAAGGATGGACTTGATGGTCTAAGGGTAACTCCATTTTCCCTGACAGTGTTTGGTTCAGTACAGGCATGAGACCCAACTTTGCCCGGTGAAATGAAAGCAAAGTCTGCTGGAAGGCTTCCAAGACATGTTTCATTTTTAAGAGAGAAATGAGCATTAACTAGCTAATGACAATATATTTACTTTTCTGGATGAGCATATGCCTTTTTATGCTGCCTTTGGAAAAAAAGTACAGAAATTTTTCTTTTAAGAATTCCTGGGGCCTGCCTTGTAGTACAGTGGATTAAGCTACCACTGTATTGCCAGCATCCTATGTGGGTGCCAGTTTGATTCCCAGCTCCACTTTCCACCTGGCTCTCTGCTGATGTGTCCAGGAATGCAATCAGAGGATGGCCCAACTGCTTGGACCCCTATACTCATGTGGGAAATCAGAGTGAGTTCCAGGTTCCTCATTTCAGCCTGACCCAGCCCTATACATTATGGCCATTTGGGGAATGAACCAGAAGACAGAAGATTCTCTCTTCTCTCTCTCTATCTATACTTCTCCCTACAACCCTACCTTTCAAACAAATAAATATTCTTTAAAAAGGAATTCGTAAATTTTTATCCATGAATTATAATAGGTATTAGGTTACAACACTTTAGTAAAACTGCATTCTTTCAAATACTGTGAACCATTAGACAATGGAAATTGTTGATTTAACATATTTTTCTTTACTGGTAATTCATAATCAAATTTTAAGAATTTAAAAATCATGGCCTATCAAGAGAAAGGATGTAAAATGGAAAATGTGCTTCTTTGCTAATGCGTAACAGGGTCTGAGTGTTGCGGGTAATTGAGCAGGGAAAGGGCTGAGGCCCAAGCACGGATTAGTCTGTGGAATTGGAATCTATCTTGTTCTTGATTGTTCCAAAGCCTAGAACAATACCTAGGTGCTCAAGAACATAATTTTATACGAATAAATGTAATTGCACATTCCAAATATATGGGACTATTTTCTTGACACTGGACATGATCAAAAGCTTAATGTGGAGAGAAAAATGCTATTTAATAACTCAACCTAGGGGACTTTTTAATTTTATTTTTTGACAGGCAGAGTTAGACAGTTAGAAAGACAGAGAGAATTGGTTGGTTCACCTCCCAAATGGCCGCTACAGCTGGCATGCTGCACCAATCCGAAGCCAGGAGCCAGGTGCTTCTCCTGGTCTCCCATGTGGGTGCAGGGCCCAAGCACTTGGGTCATCCTCCACTGCCTTCCTGGGCCACAGCAGAGAGCTGGACTGAAAGAGGAGCAACCAGGACTAGAACCTGGGGTGCTGGCGCTCTAAGCAGAGGATTAGCCAACTGAGCCGCGGCGCCAGCCACTTTTTTTTTTTTTCTAACTGTCCCTTTTTCCCTGGACTTATCAGGACTCAATTTCCCTTTCAGGATAGTTATTACTATTATTTTACTTTCTGTTACATTCATAACAGATGTGGTCAGGGCTGACCAGCAGGTGTAGTGAAGCCCTCACAAGCATATGGTAAATATGTTTCTGCTCCTGCTTTCTTTCTTACCTTTTCTTTCTATACACTCTTGCTGTTACCTCTCACTAGCTTTCTTTACAGGAGCAGTAAATCTACAGAGTTTCAACTGAGCTACTCTGTATTGACGGATAAATTACTGACCCTAAACAACTCTGGATCCTTTGTGACCTTAGTGCAATTTACTTGACCCAGGGTTATTGGCTAAAGCCTTGGAAAGAAAGAAAAATCCAGAAAGGTTAATGACAGCAAAGAGTGAAAACATGGCCTCTATTTCTTTTCATCAAGTTGATCTTTCTTCAGTAGTAACCTTATGTTGATCTGACCCAATGGTCTATTCTTATTCCCCTTTGATAGAATCCTTTTGCCCAATTTCCATTCTAGACCACTTCTAATTCTTTCCTCTATGTCTTCACTCATCCCTGAGCCCAACAAGTACTGAAGAGACTTCCCTTGGTGCAAAAGGATTAGGGCTGAGCTTTCCTTTATTCAGTCACTTTATTTTATTTATTTATTTTTTTTTTGACAGGCAGAGTGGACAGTGAGAGAGAGAGAGACAGAGAGAAAGGTCTTCCTTTGCCGTTGGTTCACCCTCCAATGGTCGCCGTGGCTGGCGCGCTGCAACCGGCACACCACGCTGATCCGAAGGCAGGAGCCAGGTGCTTCTCCTGGTCTCCCATGGGGTGCAGGGCCCAAGCACTTGGGCCATCCTCCACTGCACTCCTGGGCCACAGCAGAGAGCAGGCCTGGAAGAGGGGCAACCAGGACAGAATCCAGCACTCCGACCGGGACTAGAACGCGGTGTGCTGGCACCGCAAGGTGGAGGATTAGCCTGTTGAGCTATGGCGCCGGCCTCAGTCACTTTATTAGATTTGTTGTTGGTGGTTTGTTATTTTTTTAAAGATTTGTTTACTTATTTGAAAGTCAGAGTTACACAGAGAGAGAAAGAGAGGCAGAGAAAGAAGGAGAGAGGTCTTCCATCTACTGGTTCACTCCCCAATTGGCCACAATAGCCAGAGCTGTGCCGATCCGAAGCCAGGAGCCAGGAGCTTCTTCTGGGTCTTCCACGTGGGTGCAGAGGCCCAAGCCATCCTCCACTGCTTTCCCAGACCATAGCAAAGATCTGGATCAGAAGTGGAGCATGGGGCCGGCCTTATGGTGTAGCAGGTAAGGCCACCGCCTCCTGCAGTTGAACTGGTGCCCATATGGGATGCTGGCACTGCAGGTGGCAGCCTTACCTGCTATGCCACAGTGATGGCCCCTGTTGTTATTTTAAAAGATTTATTTATTTGAAAGGCAAAGCTACAGAGAGAAGGAGAACAAGATAAAAAGATCTTCCATGTGATGGTTCACTCCTCAAATGGCCACAATGGCCAGAGTAAAGGAAGAAGCCTATAACTGGGCCATCTTCTGCTGCCTTCCCAGGTGCATCATGGGAGAGCTGGATGGGAAATGGAGCAGCCAGGACTCAAACTGTGTCTCATATGGTATGCCAGCATTGCAAGTGGCAGCTTAACCCACTGTTCCACAATGCTAGCCCCAAGCATTAATTTTTTTTTTATTAAGGATTTATTTATTTGAAAGTGAAAGTTAGAGACACAAACAAAAAGAATCTTCCATCCTCTGGTTCACTCCCTAGATGGCCACAATGGCAAGGGCTGGGTCAGGATGAAGCCAGGAGTCAGGAGCTTCTTCTGGGTTTCTCACATGGGTGGCAGGGGCCCAAACACTTGTGCTGTCTTCTACTGCTTTTGCCAGGCCAATTAACAGGTAGCTAGATCAGAAGTGGAGTAGCCAGGACACGAATTGGGATGCCTGCATTGCAGGTGGCAGCTTTACCCACTATGCTGCAATGCTGGGCCCCAGACATTAACTTTTAGTATTCTTTTTACTTCATTAAGTTTTCCTTTATCATGTAGAATACTACATACTACTAGGATCTTCTCTGAGAACTGCCTGCATCTTAAGTAGGGAGAGGTCACCCATCGAGGTATTTTGATTATGTGACCTCCATTCACCTGGCCATGGCTGACTGGACACTTGTTAGAACCTTACCTAAACTGGGCAAATCTGATCTGTGAGTTGGATATGGAGTCCCATTATGAAGGCAATTGTTAGTAACAGCAATTGGCCATTCCTAAAACTGCTAGCTCCGAGCTTGACTTGCTTTTTCTAATTGCTTTAACATGGTCAAAAGTACAGATAAAAAAGATACAGCTGCAAATAAATAGGTGATTGATTCAAGGACTTGGTAATGTGAATTTAAGGGAATGGGTAGATGTGAGATACTGAAATTGAAGCAGCAGCCAGCTTTGGTCAAAAGATAGTGATAAACTGAAGATGATTCTACTACTCCATGACTGGAGAACATTTTTAATTAGTATTGGAGTGGCTGGTTGCTGGGCAGAGGGGGCTCTTTAGAATTCTTGAGTTTTTAAAGTAACTGTTCCACTCTATTTCCTCAAGCATTAGCATGAACCCAAAGACAGAACTTCACTACTAAAACAGCAGTAAAGCATTTAGGAAATACTTTGTTACACACTGTTCATGAGAGTCCCATGGTTGGAGGCTACGAAGTGTGAGTTACTTAGCTACCCCCTTTCTTGTAGCTAAAGCACACCTTGACACCTGTTTGTATATGCATGGTTTTGGAAGGAGGGCACTTACTTGAGAGTAAAATAGTGCATACTTATGAATGGTATTTAGAGGAAAACAATACAAAACTAAAACCAAATCAAGTTGTCTGTGTCTTGGGAATTTTCAAAACCACAGAAAAACTTTTTAACTTACCTCCTAGATCACTCTCATAAGGCTAAGGAAAAACCGTAATGCAACAGTATTACATATAGTGGCTCAGTTGCTGCTTATAAGGAGTTCCTATTCAAAACAGTTCTGGCTGAAAAGGAAGAGATTTTTCAGTTACACTGGGGTTAAAAATCTGGTACCTGCCATTCACTAGCTGTGCAACTTCATCCCAATAACTTCACATTTCTGATATGGCTCCCTCATCTGAAAAACCAATTCATAGCCTTTCTTTTTATTAGCAATCTCGTCTTTTTAAAGAAAGAAGCTTCCATTATCACAATTTGGGGGCAGGCCTTACATGCATCGCAACAAACATGAGTATTTCGATGCCCCCTGAAAGCCAGGGCCTAAACGAGAATTCATTCTTCGGAGGAGCTCCTGGTGTAGTCCGGATGGCATTAGATGCTAAGGTTCCTAACAGCTACAATGTGTGAGCCCGGCCCGCGTGCGCTGTTGCCATAGGCTGCACACACACTACTTCATTTTGGCTTCACAAACACCTCACCAGGCTGACCGCAACAGCCCTATTGGAATCAGGGGGAAATTAATCCATGTTCCCGAGTCACACAGTTCAAACGAGTCCCGGAATCCAGGTTGGAAAGGCTGTTCCCCAGCTTTTCCAGGCCCCTGCTCCAAAGCCCCCAGAACGGAAAGCAGAGTGGGAGACTGGCTCTGTCCAACGTAGGGCCTGAGAGAGGCTTCTCAAGGCTACAGGGAGGAAGGAATTCTAGGCTCAAGACGCTTCCCTTAGCCCGTTTTTCCGGTAAGAAAGTTCGTCTTGACAGCGCCTCACCGTCTGGACTGACTGAAGGAAGTTGTAGGAAAATGAAAGCGGGCTGGGGCCGGTGTCTCCGAGGAGCAGCCCGTGGGGGCGGCGCGGCCGTTCGCTTCACCTCAGCTGACCCCGCTGTACGGCGGCCAGTCAGGGCCGAGGGCGCAAGGAGGCCCAGCGAGCCAGGAGCGGGGCTCAGGCTAGCGAGCGCACATGGCCGGACACAGGAGGAAGCCAGGGACCGAGAAGCCCGCACGCTGCCCGGAGGGCGGAAGAGGCGCACGCGGCACAGCCGGGCGGGCCCCGGGCTCCTCACCCTGCTCCCGCCTCCTCGGCCGGTCGGACCAATGGGCGGGGCGCGCGGGCGGGGCGGGGCGGGGCGCGCGGCCTGCGCAGGTGCCGACCGGCGCCCGGCCCGCCCGTTCCGCCGCCGCCGTTGCCGCCGCCGCCGCCGTCGTGCGTGCTGCTCGGCGGAGGGGCGGGCCTGCTTCTCTCCTCCTTCCTACTGCTGCCGGCACCGCTCGGCCCCCGCTGTCGTTGGGACCCCGTGTCCTCGTCCGCTCTGAGCACGGTGAGTATTTCAGGGGGCGCGCGATTGCGCTCTCCGTCCGGTCTTCTGCGTCGCGACCCGTTCCTCTGAGGCTGGAGCCCGGCCTGCGCTGAGGGGCCGAGATGGGACTAGGGCAGCGGGCGGCGTGGGGTGTCGTGGATGAATGAGGCGCTCTAGGACTAGGCCGCGCGACCGGCGAACCGCCCGCGCTTCACTCCGGCGCGCCCTGGGGACGGCCTGTGGCCCAATCCAGAGGAGAGCGTGGCCGGGGTGGGGGCCGGCCACCCTCGGTAGCCTAGAGGACTGCACAGGCTCTGCTTATGCAGCTGTTCTTTAGAGGCCTGGGGTTTGTCCAGGAACAGGTGTCAAGATCTTGCGAAGGGAGATCCCTGGCCCTCGGGGTCGGGGAGTCGGAGGCTGGAATATCACTTGAGGATCAGGGCCCTGGCATGGCCCTGGTAGATACAGCTCACAGCCAGCAGACAGGGGTCGTGTTCGTTCCCAGCTTCTGAGACGTGAGGTTAGCAGTCCTCCCGAGTTCAGCTTGCAGGAGCAAATCGGGATTCAGTCTGCACGGGGGAACGTGGAGCCAGAACTAATAGCAAGGGACACAAAAAGTTTGGACTTGCGAATAAAGAGGTTCGGTGGATTCATTGAGTGATGGAAAGTCACCAGAGTGCCTAACTGGTTACTTCCAGTTTGGGAGGTTTGGGAGGTTGCTCATGAGAACCGTGCGCCATACCTGCGGTGCCAAAGGTGGAAGAGACGGGTCTAGATGGACCCGGGTACCTGATGTGTGTGCGAAAAATGGGGGTTGTGGGAGGCTGAGAAAGAACAGGTTCCAGAGAATAGACTGAGTGGTTTGGTGAGAGATGACTTGGTTCCCAGGGAGTCTTGAATGGGTTTTCTTGGACTTTGATCTATGTATCTGTTTACCAAATGCTTTTGTTCACAAATCATAGATCATGCTAAGAAATAAACTGTTTTGTGAGCCTTCTGCATTTTATCTTTGATTCCTGGTGTTACAGAGTTTTAGCTGAATCTTTCCAGGACTTCTCAGGGGTGACTCCTTTTACAGCCGTCAGGATCAGATCTGTTGTTAAAAAGTAAAATGGAATTACAGCTCTTAGCATTGCATAGATACATGTTTACACACATACATATACATACATATATGTATATATAGTGTGTGTCATCCTTAATTTGTTATTCAATAATACATTTTGTGTGAAAGAGTGTTTTTGGCCCATGGAGAACGTAACAATTTGTATTCATATTTATTTTGATATTTTAGATGCCCCCCAAAAAGGGAGGTGATGGCATTAAACCACCCCCAATCATTGGAAGATTTGGAACCTCACTGAAAATTGGTATTGTTGGATTACCAAATGTTGGGTAGGTGAATGGTGAAGCTTTTCTTATTTTCATTTTGTAAATATTTTGAATCCTGTTGCAGAAACAAACTCTTGAGTTAAGTTGGAGAGAAGAGGCTAGGAAGCTCCTGTGTTAACATTGCAGAGCTGGGCTTTGGATGTGTTTTATTTTGTATTTTCTGCACAGATACTGTATTGAAGCTTCAGTTATTTCTTGTTTTTTTTTTTTTTAATTTTTTTTTTTTTTTTTGACAGGCAGAGTGGACAGAGAGAGAGAGAGACAGAGAGAAAGGTCTTCCTTTGCCGTTGGTTCGCCCTCCAATGGCTGCCGCGGACGGCGCGCTGCGGCCGGCACACCGCGCTCATCCGATGGCAGGAGCCAGGTGCTAGGTGCTTATCCTGGTCTCCCATGGGGTGCAGGGCCCAAGCACTTGGGCCATCCTCCACTGCACTCCTGGGCCACAGCAGAGGGCTGGCCTGGAAGGGGGGCAACCGGGACAGAATCCGGCGCCCCGACCGGGACTAGAACCCGGTGTGCCGGCGCCGCAAGGTGGAGGATTAGCCTGTTGAGCCACGGCGCCGGCCAGCTTCAGTTATTTCTCTTGTTTGTTTTATTAAACTCAGGAAAAATCAGTGGCAGTCAAAATATCAGATTGAACCAAATGGGCTATATTGTCTTGAAAGAGTGTTGGGAGACACAGTACTGCATTTAACTGGGTTTGGAGTAATTTAAAACTGATTTTTGGGCAGAGTGGCTGTGTGTAGTAACTACCTAGGCTGGCCCTCCATGCAGTGGAATACTTCTTCATTGTAAATTTGATGTCTCTTGGGAGATCAGGAATTTTTACTGGATAAGGAGGTGACAATTTTGAATTTAGTATTGGGACTTGCCAGTAAAGGGATTCTTGTTAAAAGGTGTCTAAATTTGAAAGTTGTGAGAGTAAAAAAATTGAGTTTTGTAATGGTTAAAAATGGAAGTGAATCAAGTATTTGCCAGATAGTGATAGATAATATGTATGGGCTTTGTCAAATCTATACATATGCAGCTGAAATTTCAAAGTCTGATTTTTCCATTATTTACCCTTCTGTTTTATACTTTTTATTAACTTTAAAATATAAAAAATGTCTCAGAAATATTAGGGTGTACAAACAGACCCAATAATGATTTCTATGAGAGACTGAGGGTATTCCAGGCTGTGCTTTGGGCTTTTGGTAGCAAGTAGGACAACCAAGTTCTTCCACATTTCCTTGTAGTTCCTGGTTCAGTGAATTGAGCATGGTATGACCAAGTAAGGCAGTTCTTAAATTCTTGTAATGTAAAACAAGAACAAGTGTGGCTGTCCTAATTCAGTCTTTCCTGGAGCTGGAGAGGTTTGCATTTTGAAGGGGTTTCCTGCTGTGATATAGTCTGCTTGGAAGGTAATACTAAATAGAGAGTGGAAATATAAGCAAAACAAATAATTAAGCAAAGTACTGTAGGGTGCTGTCAATAAACTTGAAAGCAAGATATGATCATTATGTATGTTGTGAGCTTTATTGCATTAGTAAAGAAGACATAGTTTTCTCTTATTGTAGGATTGCTACAGTCAATCCAAATGGAACTGCTTTAAAATCTGTCTTCATTGTTTCCTATATAAGCTTTTTAGCCAAAGACAATACAACTAATTAATATGAAAAAAACCTGAAATATTTTATTATTCAGTATAAATGTATTGCTTATGCTTTTAAATTAAACACCTCTCTCCCATTTTAATGAAGTGTACTTTACAAACAGTACAGTTCACTCCTTTAAAAGTTGTAGTTCTGGCAATTATGTTTGGTTATAAACATTCCTTTTTTTGGTTCTTTATCCACTGTGTCAGGTAGAGTTCTTTGTAAGCAACACAAATTCTGGCTATTCTAAACAATAAAAAGGGTTATTGGGAGGCTAGAAGTGATAGAAGAACTGAACAGGTAGTCCCTGGGAGGGACAGGAGCCAGGCAAGTGCTGGCAGAGATGAGTTCACGTGGAGCTCTGCCACAGAAACACTGAAATGCAGGTGTTCCTCATCTCCTGCTGTCTCTCCTGTGGTTCAGATTCCTGGGAAAGGAAATCTGAATAGACTTGTCTACCCCTGGATGGGTCCACAAGAAACAGATCGGGGAGGGGGGCAGTTCTCTAAAGGATGGCCTGCTGATCAAATATAAAGACATTTAGAACAGAAACCATCTGAAGAATCTCTTTTAGTCAGGTGGGGGACAAAAAGGCTTTTTGGTATGCATTAAGACTGGTTGCTAGAGGTAATATTTTATAGCTAATCTGATATTTAGTGAATACTTCTATATGCTGATCATTTTTAATTTTATTATTTTTCCAAGTATCTCTTTTTTGGTCCTGCTGTTATTCCTTTAGGCCGGGGTGGAGGCTGTCCAACCCACAGGCCATAAACTCTGTGAAATAATTTGGTCTGGCCCTGCCACAGGTGGGACTTGAAATTCAATAAATATATAGTAAGCTAATTTTAAAGTTGATTTATGGCCTGTGAATGATATTATAAATATCCAAGTGAACCTTGACAGAAAAAAGGGTTCCACATCCTTGCTTTACTCAGTTTTTAAACAATTATTTATTATTTATTTTGTTTATTTGAAAGTCAGAGGGGCCAGGGCTGTAGCATTGCAGTGGAGGATGTCACTTGCAATGCCAGAAGCATCCCTTTGTCCAGAATTTAGTCGTAAGACTTTAGTTGCAAGAAAGGCTAGGAAATGTAGTTTTTATTGTGACAGTTATATGTTTGGTTAAAAATTCTATTATCCTGCAAGAAGGGGAGAATGGATATTGAGGACAATAGTGTAACTATCCGTAATTGCCCACTTCTTTTACTATTACTTTAGTCTTTTATGCTTGCTACACTTCTATGTTTGCTCCCTAATATTGGGTTACTGTCCTTGGCTGTCTCTTCATTTGTACTTTCTCCTTGAGCAATCTCCTGATTTTAATCATCTGTTGAATGCTGCTCAGTTTGTTTCTGAGTTGCAGATTCATTTGTCTAGCTGCCTTAAATATTTCTGGTTAACTCTCTCCTTGATATGAACAAAACTGAGTTCAGTTCTTATGTTTCTATCTTGGCTAACAGTACTACTTCCACCCAGGTGTTTAAGCTGGAGGCTTGATTTATTTTTGCATCCTTTTCTCTGAATTGTATTTTTCCATAGGATATCAAACTTAGATGCCCAGATAGCTGTCTGGTCTAGTTTCTTCATTTCTACTCGTTTCTTTTTCTTTTTTTTTTAAACAGATTTTTATTTATTTGACAGGTATAGTTACAGACAGTGAGAGAGAGAGAGAGAGAGAGAGAGGGAGAAAGTTCTTCCTTCTATTGGTTCACTCCCCAAATGGCCACAACAGCTGGAGCTGTACCAATCCGAAGCCAGGAGCTAGGAACTTCTTCCTGGTCTCCCACGGGAGTGCAGGGGTCCAAGCACTTGGGCCATCTTCTACTGCTATCCCAGGCCACAGCAGAGAGCTGGACTGGAAGAGGAGCAACTGGGACTACAACTGGCACCCATGTGGGATGCTGGTGCCACAGGCGGAGGATTAACTTAGTGTGCCACTGCACTGGCCCCCTTCCTCTCATTTCTTACTTGAATTATTGCAGAGTTTTCTGAAGAGCATTATCTTAAATTTTTAAAATTTAATTGAGATATAACAAATATGGTAGAATATGCAAGCTTTGCATGCAAATGTCAAGTTTTCACATATGAGTACCCCCATTTAAGCAGTACCCCACATCATGGTATGGACATGTCCAGCATCACGGAAGACTCCTGTGCCCTTCCCAGTTAAGTCCCTCCACCCCAGGCTGTTTGTATCCTGTATCACCATAGATGAGTTTGCCTGACATAGATGGCATCAGAATTAATAAATCTTTTTAGTCAACATCATGAGTTTGTAATTTATCCATTCTGGTATTCATGGGCATTTGGGTTGTTTCCCTTTTTCAGATATTATGACTAAAGCTGCCTTGAATGTTCATGTATGTGCCTTTTGGTCATTTCTTTTGGGTAAATGGGTATACAAATGCACATACTCATTTTCTACCCCTTCAGGAGTTAAACAGCTTTGACAGGGACTGCCACACAATTTCCCAGTGTGATTCTTCTAATTTACAGTGCCAGTGCTGCAATCAAGTTCTAATTGTTCTGCATCTTCACTGATGCTTCATGTTTAGTTTTTTTTAAGATATATTTTATTTAGTTGAAAGGCAGAGTGACAGAGAGAGAGAGAGCGAGAGAGCACGCAACAGAGAGAAAGAGGTTTAATGGATCACTCCCCAAATGGCCACAATAGTTAATGCTGGGCTAAGTTGAAGCCAGGAGCTGGGAACTTGGAACTCCATCTGGATGTCCTGCATGGGTGGAGAGGCCCAAGTACTTGAACATCTTCCACTGCCTTCCCTGGTACATTAGCAAGGAGCTGAACGAAAGTGGAACAGCTAAGACTGGAGCTAGCACTTCAGTAATGGGATGCCCGAGTTACAGGTGACAGCTTAACCCATTGCACCATGATACTGGCTCCTGTTTTTTTGTTAGTTTTGTTTTGGCTATACTTATGTCTAGTGATCTCTCATTTTCTTTTTGCCTCTCTCAGATAGCTAATGATTTTGAGTACTTTTCATATGTTTATTATATGTCTTTTGTGAAATTCAGGATATGAATTCAACTTTGAATAAATATTGCAACTCTTCCCAGTATGTTTCACTTTTTCCTTAAATTAAAACATTTTAAAATAATTTCATGCTTAAAAAATTTGATACTTGCAAAAAACAGTTTTAAAAGTGTCTATGCAACTTGTATTTGTATTCCCTAATGTTAGCATCTTCTATAAGCATAATACAGTTATCAAAATCAAGATATAAACATTGACTTACCGGTTGTCCTGTGAATGTTTTTTCCCCCCTAGGTCCAAGATCCAATCCAAAGGTATCTGTTACATTTAGTTAGTTTTTGTCTCCTTAGTTTATTTTAATTTGTAACAGTTACTCAATCTCTTCTTGTCTTTCCTGTCCTTGACACTTTTTGAAGAGTACTGACCAGTTATTGTATAGAGCCCTCATTTGGAGTTTGTGTATCCTTATGATTAATTTCATGTTATATGTGTTTGGGCACAGAAATATGTCAGGGAGCTCGTGATACTGATTTGCCTCATTACTGGTGATGTTAACTTTGGTTACTTGTCTGAGGAGGTTTCTGATAGATTTCCTCACTGAAAGAGTTACTATTTTTCCCATTGTAATTAATTAGCATCTTGTGGGATTTTTTTTCCTAAGTTTTTTTATTTATTACTTGAGAGGTAGAGTTATAGACAGAGAAGGGAAAGAGAGAGAAAGGTCTTCCATCCACTGGTTCACTCCCCAAATGACCACAACGGCCAGAGCTGGGCCGATTTGCAGGCAGGAGCAAGGAGCTTCTTCCAGGTCTCCCACGTGGGTACAGGGGTCCAAGGACTTGGGCCATCTTCTACTGCTTTCCCAGGCAATAGCAGAGAGCTGGATTGGAAGAGGGGCAGCCTAGACTAGAACTGGCGCCCATATGGGATACTCGCACCACAGGCCGTGGCTTAACCACTATGCCATAGCACCCATATTCCTTTTGATACATCCCTTTTATTTTTTTGACTACTTTCTTCTTTCTGGTACCAGAACAGGTTTTAGGCTTATTTACACTTTATTTGCCTCAGTTATAGAATACAAAAATTGTTGCATATGTTTACATTTTCATTTCTCTTAGATATATACTGAAGAGGTATGTATTGCTGAGTCAAAAAGTGACTCTCGGGAACTGCCAATCTGTTTTCCAGAGTGGCTATTGTTTTCCATTCCAGCCAGCAATGTAAGGCAGACAGAGGTTCTCTTGCACTTCCCTGCTCTCCTGGGACAGTGATAGGTACATATCCTGAATGCCAGTCAGCTGGAATTCATTCTTTTTGATGTTGGGGACATCCATATTATGAGTTGCCAAGCAGATGTTTTCATATTGATATTTCATATCAAGGTAGATCTTGGCATGGCTATGCTTGCCAGTCTTTGAAGGTAGACATCTTGATGATCTAGATGGCCAGGCTTTGAGTACCACAAAGCCATTCTTGGGGCTGGCGCTGTGGCGCAGTGGCTTAACTCCTTGGCCTGAAGTGCTGGCATCCCATATGGGTGCCAGTTTGAGACCTGGCTGTTTCTCTTCTGATCCAGCTCTCTGCTATTGCCTGGGAAAGCAGTGGATGATGGCCCAAGTCCTTGGGTTCCTGCACCCACATGGGAGACCCAGAAGAATCTCCTGGCTTTGGATTGGCGCAGTTCCAGCCTTTGTGGCCAGTTGGGGAGTGAACCAGAGGATGGAAGACCTCTCTCTCTCTCTTTCTCTCTCCCTCTCTCTCTCTCTCTGCCTCTCCTCTCTCTGTGTAACTCTGACTTTCAAATAAATAAATAAAATCTTAAAAAAAAAAAAAGCCATTCTTAGGTAATGCTAGCACTGCATTGGGAAGGTGGCTGAGGCCCCTGCATCTCCTGTCTCCAAGTCCAAACCATCAGCCATTTTAAGGAGTCTTCGGTTCACAGGAGTCCAACCACAGCCACCTCTACCCTGTTGTATTTATTTAATTCAAAAGAGACAAAAATGGAAAGAGGAGAGTAGGAGAGAGAGGTGGGGAATGTTCCCATCCACTGATCCTCTCCCCAAATGCCTGCAGTGGTCCCTGGGTCAGGGCTGGGGTGGGGGAGAGTAGGGTCAAGGTGGGTGGGATGGGGTTAAGGGTTGGAGAGGCCACAGCTCAGTCCAGTTCTCCCATTTGGTGGCAGGAACCCAATCAGTTTGAGGCATCACTGCTGTCTCCCAGGATGTGCTGAAGTCAGAAACTGGGGGTAGGCATTGAATACAGGCACTCTGGTATAGGTTATGAGTATCTCAATCAGCATCTTAATTGCGAGGCTAAACACTCACCCTGCAAAACTTTAAATTTATTACATTTATTTTAAGATCATTTTCTACTAATTCTGTCTTTTCTGTCATTACTGGATTTGTTGGTATTTGTTGACTTTTATCCTAATTTTGGTATATATTTTCCTGCTTTGTTTGCATGGCTTATAATTTTTATTGGATTCCAGATACTGTGGCTTTTACACGGAATACTGAGTTTGGTTGTATTCCTTTAAAGAGTGTTGGACTTTGGTTTGGCATTTAGGTGTTTATGTATTTTTTATTGTTATGAGCCTTCCTGTTATGTTTACTTATGATGAGTTCATAAGATTTTTTGCTATGGGACTACATTAGCCCTAGTACTAAGATGTGACCGTATTGAGGACTTTACCCCAAATTTCCTCATATTACAAGATCTCTCCACTCTGGCTGCTAAAAATGTCAACTAATTCAAGTTCAGTGTGAATCCTAAGGATTGCTCACCCCACTGCTACTGAGTGGTTCTTTTCCTTCCCTGTAGGGGTTGAATTTACTCATTTGCAAAATTACTTCTTGAGGGGGACCCTCTGAAACCCTTTGGAGCCTTCTCTGTTTAGCTTCTGCCTTTTCAGTACACTCTCCTATAAATTCCAGCTGCTCTCATTCTCTTCCCCATCTCCTCCATGGCATGGTGGCTGGGTTCTATTGGTTGGTTCCTTTTCCTTGTACTGTGACTTTGAAGTCACCTTTCAGGGGCTGGTGCTATGACATAGCAGGTATAGCTGCCCTTGTGGGTGCCGGTTTGAGTCCTGGCTGCTCTACTTCTGATCCACCTCTGTGCTATAGCCTGAGAAAGCAATAGAAGTAGGCCCAAGTCCTTGGGCCCCTGCACCCATGTGGGAGACCCAGAAGAAGCTCCTGTCTCCTGGCTTTAGATTGGCACAGCTCCGGCCTTTGCAGCCAGCTGGGGAGTGAACCAGCAGATGGAAGACCTCTCTCTCTCTCTCTGCCTCTCCTTCTCTCTTTGTGTACCTCTGATTTCCAAGTAAATAAATAAATGTTAAAAAAAAAAAAAAAAGAAATCACCTTCCAGCAGTAAGCTGGGCAATTGTAGTGCTTAGTTCATTTGTTCTTCTCTCAGGGAGAACAGTTCTGTGCTGCCTGTCTGTCTGAAAACTGGTTTTATGTATGTTGTCTGGCTACCTAGCTGTTTATGGCAGGAGGGCGGTTCCCATAGCAGAATGGGAAACAGAACTCCTCATTACCATTTTAAATGAATGTGAATCTTACTGTTTACTCATCAGCTAACATTCCAGAGTACCTGCTGTTTCATGGGAGTATGTGATTTGGGAATTATTTGCTTTCCCTTTTTATTATGTTCTGAATGATCTTTTAGACAAAATTTTTCTCCTGTTTGCTGTGTCAAGAAGCTTTTCTTTTCTTTTAAGATTTTCTTTATTTATTTGAAAGGCAGAGTTATGGAGAGAAAGATCTTGTGTCTGCTGGTTACTCCCCAGATGGTCATAAGCTGGGCCAGGCCAAGCCTGGAACCAGGAGCTTTTTCTGTGTCTCCCATATTGGTGCAGGAGCCAAGGACTTGGTCCATCCTCTGCTACTTTCCCAGGCACATTAACAGGGAGCTGGATTGGAAGTGGAGCAGCCGGGACTCGAACTGGCACCCACATGGGATACTGACACTGCAGGCGGTGGCTTTACCTGCTATGCCACAGTGCCACCCCAAAGATAATCTCCCCACCCCTCCCCTTCTCTTCTCTCTTCTCAAGATTTTATTTATTTATTTATTCGAGAGGTAGAGTTAGAGACAGTGAGAGGGAGAGAGAGAGAAAGGTCTTCCTTCCATTGGTTCGCTGCCCAGATGGCTGCAATGGCCAGAGCTGTGCTGATCCAAAGGCAGGAGCCAGGTGCTTCTTCCTAGTCTCCCATGTGGGTATAGGGGCCCAAGCACTTGAGTCATCTTCTACTGCTTTCCCAGGCCATAGCAGAGAGCTGGATTGGAAGAGGGGTAGCCAGACTAGAACCCGCACCCATATGGGATGCCTGCAATGCAGACAGAGGATTAACCTACTGTGCCACAGTGCTGGCCCCAGATAATCTTTTAAAAGAAGGTTTTCTCCAATATTTTCTAGTCATTCTGTAGTTTCAGGTCTTAGTTTTATGTCTTTACTCCATTTTGAGTTAAATTTTGTATATGGTACAAGGTAAGGGCCCACCTACATTCTTCTGAATGTGGATATGTAGCTTTCCTGATATCATTTGTTGAAGAGAATGTCTTTTTCTCATTGTATAGTCTTGGCACCCTCAATAAAGATCTTTGGACCATGCATACAAGGATTTATTTCTTGGATCTATGTTCTGTTCCATTGATCTGTTTGTTGGTCTTTATGGCAGTGCTATGTTATGCTTCAAAATCAGGAATCAAGCAACAGATATCTGAGTAAAATACTATGAAGGTGAAGTGCCATTCTCATTGTATTGTATCAAGGGATATATGATATCAACATGCTTTATTACTGGTGATATTAACCTTGTCCACCTGATTAAGATGGCTTCTGCCAGATTTTTCCACTGTGAAGTTATCCTTTTTCTATTTCCGTACTGTGTTCTTTGATAGCCAAGTCACTAAGTCCAGTCCACACTCAAGGGGAGGGGAATTATAGTCCACTTCCTGGAGGAAATTTCTGACATTGGTTAAAACTACCACGGTAATAAAACAATTATTTATGAGGAAATGAGACTTTGTGGCTATTCAGATACTCTGTCTCCCCCCCCCCCCCCTTTTAAGATTAATTATTTATTTGAAAGGCAGCATTACAGAGAGGCAGAGGCAGAGAGAGGTCTTCCATTCTCTGATTCACTTCCCAAATGGCCACAATGGCCAGCAGCATGGAGCTTCTTCTGGGTCTCTCATGTGGGTACAGGGGCCTAAGGACTTCGACCATCTCCTGCTGCTTTCCTGGGCACATTAGCAGGGAGCTGGATCAGAAGTGGAGCAGCCAGAACTCAGACTGGAGCCCTTATGGGATGCCGGCACTGCAGGTGGTGGCTTTACCTGAAGTTTTGTTGACTAATTTTATCAATCCTCAGTGCATCTTGCCTGCAGCAATTATTAGGGTAGTATTCAAGTGGTGATTTTCTACTTTGCTTATTCCTTCTGTATTTATTGTTTAAAATGAGTCTGTAAGATTTGTGTTTTTCCTTCACATTTATTCAGTCACTTGTATAGTTCTACTTGGATTCATTGAGATTTATTTTATTCTTTGGACTATAATCCAGTATTATCAGTATTTATTTTGCTGCTCAAATTTTTCTCAGTTTTGGAAATCAAGAAGCTCTTTCAGGTTGGCTACTGTGTATTTTTTTGACATCTCTTTTTTTCAGAGAATTATGGAAGTGCTTAAAAAGGATGAAAATAAATCATTTTGGCGCTTACATTTTTCCTTCCCTAGGCTTTGTCTCCAGGGAGCTCTGGTTTCTTTCACTGGAGAATGATATTTAGAAACTAGGATTTGGAGCAGGGGGAGTGCACTGGTTGGCATGGCATTATGTGGCCCAATAGGTTAAGTCTCTGCTTCCAATACCAGCATCCCATATCAGAGTGCTGGTTCAAGTCCTGGCTGCTCTGCTTTTGATCCAGCTTCTGATTAATGTGCTTGGAAAGGCAGTGGATGATGGCCCAATACTTGAGCCCCTGCTACCCTTTGGGAGACCAGGATGGAGTTCCTGGCTCCCAGCTTTGACCTGGCCCAGCCCTGGCTGTTGGGACCATTTGGGGAGTAAAACAGATGATGGATGATATCTACATTTCAAATTAAGCAACCAACCAACCAACCAATCAATCTTAAAAAAAAAAAAAAGAAACTAGGAATAGGGCTTCTGGGTATGATTGTTGCTGCTGGGGTATTACAGCAGAGGCAGGGGGCAAGAACTGTGGAGAGGGCTCCCATCTGCAGGGGTGCCCACAGTTGCCAGAGCCAGGAAGTCAACTTAAGTTTCCCAGATTCGTGACAAGGATTCGGTCACTTGATCCATCACTTGCTGCCTCCCAGAATATTTATTAGCAGGAAGCTAGAATTAGGGATGGGAATTGAACTCAGGTGTTCTGTGTGGAATGCAAGTGTCCTGACTGGCAGCTGAACTGCAAAATCACCTGACAAAGTTAGGAAATATATGCAGTCATGGTAACCCATGTATGCTTGCATTGGCTTTTATTTCTGTTTCCTGTACTTATCTCTTTATCAGATGTTCTCAACAGTCTAGTTATATGTAATCGTGAAATATTTGGAAAGGAAATTCTCCTTTTTTCTATTTTGGATGTGTGTTTCATAAATGTTTAATTCAGATTACTCTGGAGGTTTGCCTTGACATCTGACTTCCTATATATGATATATGATATGCACTTTTGCATAAGGTTTTGAAGATTTTTTTTATTTATTTGAAAGACACAGTTACAGAGAGAGAGAGAGGGAGAGACACAGAGTGAGAGGTCCTCTATCCACTGGTTCACTCCCCAGATGGCTTCAAGGGTTGGAGCTGGGCCAGGCTGAAGCCAGGTGCTTCTTCTGGGCAACCCACACAGATGCAGGAACCCAAGCACTTGGGCCATCCACCACTGCCTTCTTGGGCACATTAGGAGGGAGCTGAATTGGAAGTGCAGCAGCTTGGTCAAACTGGTGTCCATGTGGGATGCTGATGCTGGAGGTAGTGGCTTAACCTGCTACACCACAACTTAGGCCCCTGCATAAGGTTTTAGGTAAGACATCTATTTAGTTAGATTTAGTTAACAAAGTATTTAATTTCTAAAATTGCATAATATAATAAAATATTTTATTTCCAAAATAAAGTGTTATGGTTCTAAGTGGAGGAGGCATATATTAAATCTAGCCACTTTAAAAAAAATGCTCTTATTGCTGCAGTATTCATAAAACCCATTCATGCATGAGAGAAGTTCCTACAATTGAGTCTTTCTCCTGTCTTGAAGCTTTAACAATAACCTCAAGGGTTCTAAATATGTGTGTGTGTGTGTGTGTGTGTGTGAGAGAGAGAGAGAGAGAGAGTGAGAGCAAGTAAGAAAGAGAAATTCTCATTTTACACGATGCTTATGGGTTTTAACAGTTCAGGCTTAGGCCAAAAGTTTCAGATTCTTTGCTTTTGCAAGGCTTTTCTTTAATAGATTTGAATAGATCAAAATGTCTTAAGTTGCCACTGAAGTCTATAGTAATAATCCTTAGAAAATTTTTTCCCTTCTTCCTTATTTCTTTCTATGTCTTTTATACCATCGAAGCTATTGGAAAATACAGATGATTTGGGCTTCATGAAATATAAAATCTTTTCTGAGTTTACTTTTAAATGTATATAAGATTTTTTTTTTTTGCCTAAGAAATAATGAAACTTTCTTTTACTATATTTTACCATATGATATGTTTTAGGGGCTAAACTTTTTTCCTTTATTATAAAACATACCTACTTTTATTCAGATAGACAATAAAAAGAACTATACTTAGGAATAGCCATAAATCTGAAAATGCCCCCCAAAACTGTTTCTGGCTTTTCTGGAATTGCAACTGACTTAATTGCATTAAGCAGCTTTTTTTTTTTTTTTTTTTTTTTTAAAGGCAGAATGACACAGAGAGAGAGAGCTATTTCATCTGTTGGTTAATTCCCCAGATGCTAACAATAGCTGGAACTGGGCCAGACTGCTGCCAGGAGCCCACACTTAATCTAGGTCCCTCACGTTGATAGCAGGGACCCAAGTTGTTGTTGTTCTTCTACTTCTCCCCCTTTTCCTTCTCTACCTCCTCCTCTTCCTTCTCCATCCTGATTTATTCACTTATTTGAAAGGTAGAGTTAAGGGGGGGGGGGGAGATACTGGGAGAGAATGGGAGAGGGAAAAAGGGAGAGAGGGAGAGAGAGAGAGAATCTTCCATTTGCTGGTTCACTTCCCAAATGGCCACAATGGCCAGGGCTGGGCCAGGCCAAAGCCAGGAGCCTCTTCCAGGTCTCCCATGTGGATGGCAGAGACTGAAGCACCTGGGCCACCTTTTGCTGCTTTCCCAGGCCATCAGCAGGGAACTGGATCAGAAGTGAAGCAGGGACCGGCGCTGTGATGTAGCAGGTAAAGCTGCTGCCTGCAGTGCTGGCATCCCATATGGGCACTGGTTCAAGATCCAGCTGCTCCACTTCCAATCCAGCTTTCTGCTATGGCTTGGGAAACCAGTAGAAGATGGGCCAAGTCCTTGGGCCACTGACCCTGTGTGAGAGACCCAGAAGAATCTCCTGGTCCCTGACGTCAGATCAGCACAGCTCTGTCCGTTGTGACCAACTGGGGAGTGAACGAGTGGATGGAAGACCTTTCTCTCTCTCTCCCCCTTTCATTCTCTCTCTGTGTAACTTTGACTTTCAAATAAATAAATAAATCTTTAAAAAAAAAAAAAGTGGAGCAGCCAGGACCTGAGCTGGTATTCATGTGGGATGCTGGTGCTGCAGGTGATGGCTATGCCACAACACTGGCCTGGGACCCAAGTTCTTGAGGCATCACCTGCTACCTCCCAAGGTGCACATTACCAGGAAGCTGCAACTGGAAGCTAAGCTGAGTCTCCAACCCAGGTATGCCAATATAGGATGTGGGTGTCCAAGGGGGCATCCTAATCTCTGTGCCAAATGCTAACCCCTTATGTTTGTTGTGTTTTTGATAAATAAGGACTCTCAGGCTGGCGCTGTGGCTCAACAGGCTAATCCTCCGCCTAGCGCCACCGGCACACTGGGTTCTAGTCCCGGTCAGGGCACTGGATTCTGTCCCGGTTGCCCCTCTTGCAGGCCAGCCCTCTGCTGTGGCCCGGGAGTGCAGTGGAGGATGGCCCAAGTGCTTGGGCCCTGCACCCCACAGGAGACCAGGAGAAGCACCTGGCTCCTGCCTTCGGATCAGCGCTGTGCGCCGGCTGCAGCGCGCTGGCTGTGGTGGCCACTGGAGGGTGAACCAACGGCAAAGGAAGACCTTTCTCTCTGTCTCTCTCTCTCTCACTGTCCACTCTGCCTGTCAAAAAAAAAAAAAAAAAAGATAATTAAGGACTCTGGGACTAATCTGCAAACCTATCACTTTTTATTTTTTACCTTTTTGTGGGGTGGGGAGAAAGTATCAAGAAGGAATCAATCTGTATTAGCAGTTACTTGAACACACTTTTGTTAAATTTTCCCTGATGAGGAAATGCCCCGAGGAGAAAACTGGCCAAGGGTGTATTAATAAGGTCCTCAAAGTGTCCACCAAGTGCTCTGTTGGTTTTGTGCTCTTGCATCAGCTTTCCATGGCTGCAAAGCCTGGATTCTGTACCTTGTTCTCCCCAGAATGGGCAATTGTCTACAGTGTAAATATAGCTGTAGAGGACACTTCCAAATTTCTTACCATTTCCAGAATCCTAGCCCTTTCAGGTGCTCTCTGTATTGTACATCTTAAAATTTATTTATTCACTTGAGAGCTAGAGAGACAAAGAAGAACTCTCATCTGCTGATTCACTCCCCAAATGGCCAGGACAGTCAGGGATGTACCAGGCTGAGAAGCTACTACCAGGGAACTCAATCCAAGTCTTCTCTGTGGGTGACAGGAGCTGATCACTTGGGCCAGTATTACTACCTCTTAAGGTCTGTGTTACCAGGAAGCTGGAGCCAAGAATTGTAAGTAGGTGGGTATCAAACCTAGGAACTCTGATAGGAACTTAGGCATTTTAACTTGCTCTTTACTGCTGGGCTAAACACCTTGCACCTGTATTCTATATTTTATATATATAGCTTTTCTACTTTGAGTTGAGATCTCTGGTCTAGTTTTAGCTTTTGCCCAGAAACCGTTTTCTCACCACCTCTACCCTCCAATTAACTGGCTGTGTGTATATATCTGTATGCATATATTTATGTATATATGTACATATATTTATTTTAAGGCTTATTTGAAATGTAGAGAGAGACAGACAGACAGACTGACTGACTGACAAAGATATCTCTTTCATCCAATGGTTCACTCTCCAAATGCCTGCAACATCTTAGGCTGGGCCAGGCTGGAGCCTGGTCTTCAACATGAGTGGCAGGAGTCCATGCACTTGGACTATCTTCCCCTGATTTCCCAGGCATGTTAGCAGGGAGTTGGATCAGCAGTGAAACAGCCAGGACTCAAAACCTTTGCATCCATAGCCATAGAGGATGCTGCTGTTATTGTCACTTGGCTTAATTTGTTGTGCCGCAGTGCTGGCCCCTTATCTTATTTCTAAAGCCTTGATCAGATTAGGCTGAAAGATGAGGTATACTTCTGTGAGGAGGTAATTTGTTTTCTCACTTTTTGCAGTATTAAATTGTTGTTGGTGATCATTACCCAGATCCAAAATTTGTTAAGGATATTAGAATAATGTTATTTCATTTAATTGTTCTTTCCTTATTTATTTGCTGGAATATATCTGTAAAATAATCTTTATCAATTCTTTAGTTACTCTGAAAGTATAGTTATTACATGATAAGTGCTTTGATAGTCTTTAAAAGTAAACATCTAGCATACTCAAAAGGTGGCCAGTAAGTTTTCTTTTTGTTTTGTTAAGAATCATTATTATTTAAAAAATTTGTTTTATTTATTTGAAAGGCAGAATGACAGAGAGAAGGATTTCTTGTGACTCTATGCTTGGGCCTGGCCCAGCCAATGGCTATTTAGGAGGTGAATCAGTAGATGGCAGATCTCTTTCTCTGTCTCTCCTCTCTCTGTCACTCTTAGAGATCTTTCATCTGCTGGTTCACTGTCCAAATGGTAAAACAGTCAGGGCTGGTCCAAGCTGAAACTAGGAGCCTGGAAGTCCATCTGGGTCTCCCATGTGGGTGTTAGGGACCCAGGCATTTGGGCTATCTTCCACTGCTTTCCCAGGGAGCTGCTTTGAAAGTGGAGCAGCTGGGACTGGAACAAGTTGTTCATGTGGGATACTGGTGTTGCAGATAGTGGCTTAACCGTCTGTGCCACGATGCTGGCTCCTGTTTAGAAATTTTTACCTTCATTTGTTTTTTTGGAAAAGAGAAAAATAATCACTCATAAGCTCACAAAGCCATTATACATTTTAGGTATTCCTTTGTTCACAAATTTGGACAATGTGTAAACATTCTTACATAATACATCTAGGGCTGGCATTGTGGCAGGTTAAACCTCTTCCTGTGATGCTGGCATCCCATATGGGTTCCAGTTTGAGACCTGACTGCTTGCTCTAATTCTGATCCAGCTCCCTGTGAATGCGCCTGGAAAAGCAGTAGAAGATGCCCCAAGTGCTTGGGCTCTTGCACCCACACAAGAGACCTGGACAAAGCTCCTGGCTTTGGCCTGGCCCAGCACCGGCCATTGCAGCCATTTGGGGAGTAAACCAGCAGCTACAAGATCGCTCGCTCTCTCTTTCTCTCTCCTCTCCTCTCTCTATAACTCTGCCTTTCAAATAAATAAAAAATTAAATCTTAAAAAAAAATACATCTAGCTATGATTAGCAAGCACCAGTCTCACAGTTACTAAGTAATGTTTAACCGCTTCCTCAGTTCTTCTAGTTTCTAGTTAAAATGATTATGTTACAGTAATTTTTATTTTAAATTTCTCATGTAGCCTATATCTGGAGCAAGGAAAATTCACTATGATGAATCCTCTGATGTCTTTATTAGTGATGGAATTGAATGTAGTGATGGAATTGAAACAAATCAGCAAACCATTAAAGATCCCATCTTGCCTTGAATTTTACTCTATGAATTTTGCACTGTAATTGTATTTTTTAAAATGTTGCTGAAGTTACTGTGGATTGGCATTTATTATACCACATATTACCTGGTAAGACTCAGATAAGTAGAAAATTAGTGACATATTCTATAATAATAGATTTTTGATTTAAGTCATACCTTGAAAAATTTACATTTTGACTTTTGTAATTTACAATTTGCAATTCTAGGCTTAATGGTAATGCTTATGTACTTAACAATTAGAAAGGAGTCTGAGTTCCATCTTGCCATTTTCTTTGAGACAGCATGCCTTTCCCAATTCAAAATTCTTGGGATGAGATTGCCCTAACTAGTTGCACACCTTTATATATTTCATGCTAGAGAAAGTTATGTTGGATACAGGTGAGATGATACTGTACTTTGAAAAACACAGGTTTTATGGTATGACATAAGACTCTGGCTATCATTTATAACATAGGGCCATAACCTGATTATAAATCATGCACTGACTGCATTGTTATAAATGTTATTAATTTCTGTTAGTAAAAAATGTATTCTTCCTCCCCCCCTTCCCAGATGTGTTTTATATTTCATATTATAGATCTTATTTGAACATTGAAATTAGAGTGAGATAAATTTTTTTGGCATTGGCCCATGAATTGATTGAAATTGCTTTCATTCATTTTAGGAAATCTACCTTCTTCAATGTGTTAACTAACAGTCAGGCTTCAGCAGAAAACTTCCCATTCTGTACTATTGACCCTAATGAGAGCAGAGTTCCTGTGCCTGATGAAAGGTTTGATTTTCTTTGCCAGTACCACAAGCCAGCAAGGTAAGACACACACTTTGTACCATTGTTTATTTGGTGGCTCTGTATAGACTTGTGTAACTATGTGTTAGGTTGAAAGTCATGTAGAAAGACTTTTAAAGTTATTATAGCATTATTGTAAAGGTAGACTATGGAGAAAGGAAAGGAAGGTTATACACAGTTGTTGGCATTACAGTTATTTTTTTCTGGGTACTGTGAAGTAAAGGGAGTAGTCTATATTAAATGATCTCATTCATGTAAAATTACGCGACTACATACATATATATATGTAGGAAAATGTATGAAATGAAGATCATAAAGTAATTGATGGTTATCTCTGAATAGTGAAAATTTTAGGCAATTTTTACTTGACAGTTATCTCTTGATATCTGAGAGGAATTGGTTCCAGGACCTTTGTGGATACCAAAAATCTTTTATGTAAAGTGCTATACTATTTCCATATAAACGATCAATATCCTCCTCTGTACTTTAAATTGTCTCTAGATCACTTATAATACCTAATACAATGTGGATGCTGTGTAAAGAGTTATTCTGTTGTTTAGGGGATAATGATAGGAGAAAATGGTCTGTACATGTACAGTACAGACTCATTTTTTTTCCCCTGAGTATTTTCAATCTGTGATTGGGTGAATCCTTGGATGCAGAACCCACAGATGCAGAGAGCTCACTGAATTCATATATTCCTATAGCATATTAGTTTCTTTTCCAATAAACATATATTATATCTTCTAATTGGTAAAACTCATTAAAACTTGTATTAGGGAAAAAATAATACAGATCCTTGTGGTAAGTCCAAATAATAAAGAAATGTATAATCAGAAGAATGAAACCACTACCAATTCCTCTGCCTTCACAAAGCAGGTGTGGCTACTTCAGCCAGTATATCTTCCATACTTTCCCCTGAAGGTATGCACCTTAATTACAGAAATGATGAGTTGTTGCTATGGTGATGTTCTCATGGTGATTGTATGATTCCCTCATTTGTTCTTCATTTGTTAGTTGACATTTTCCTATATGGAAAAGTTCTTCTTGTCTATATTTATTTTTTAAAGATTATTTATTTGAGCCTGGCGCCGTGGCTCAACAGGCTAATCCTCCGCCTTGTGGCGCCGGCACACCAGGTTCTAGTCCTGGTCGGGGCGCTGGATTCTGTCCCGGCTGCCCCTCTTCCAGGCCAGCTCTCTGCTGTGGCCCGGGAGTGCAGTGGAGGATGGCCCAAGTGCTTAGGCCCTGCACTGCATGGGAGACCAGGAGAAGCACCTGGCTCCTGCCTTCGGATCAGCGCAGTGCGCCGGCCACAGCGCGCCGGCTGTGGCAGCCATTGGAGGGTGAACCAATGGCAAAGGAAGACCTTTCTCTCTGTCTCTCTCTCTCTCTCACTGTCCACTCTGCCTGTCAAAAAAAAAAAAAAAAAGATTATTTATTTGAAAGAGTTACAGAGAGGCAGAGGCAGAGGCCAGAGAGAGAGAGAGAGAGGTCTTCTATCTGCTGGTTTACTTCTCAAATGTCCACAACAGCCAGAGCTGGGCTTATCTGAAGCCAGGAGCCTAGAGCTTCTTCCGGGTCTCCCACATGAGTTCAGGGGCCCAGAAACCTGGGCCATCTTCAGCTGCTTTCCTAGGCACATTAGCAGGGAGCTGGATCAGAAGTGGAGCAGCTCGGACTTGAACTGGCACTCATATCCGATGCCGGTGCTGCAAGTTGTGGCCTCACCTGCTGTGTCACAGCACTGGTCCCTCTGGTCTTTATTTATTCATCCATATATTTATATTTGGTTCACTTGGGGTATTGTTAATACCTTTCTAGATTAACAACATAATTTAAAATAAATAATCATTTCTAATATATTGCTTAGATTTAGTACTGTGTTATATGAATGTATCACAATTTATTCACCCTTTTACTGGAAATTTAGTTTGTTTCCAATGTTTTACTATTTGGAATGTACTGATAAATACCAAGTTATTTTCTAACCATGAACCTTGCTGAATTTCAGACTTATATCTGTCTACTGGATGTTGATATTTGGATGTCTGGATAAGTACCTTAGACTTGATGTGTCCAAAATGGACTTTTTAATTTCATCATCTTTCACCAAATTTGTTCTTCTAGAATGCTTTCCTAATTCAGTAAATAACACTATCATTTTCTCAGTTGCTTAAGTCAGTGTTCAAGATTAATCATTGGTTCTTCTCTCCCCTTGTCCCACATCCACTACATTAGTATTCTTCTGAGTTCTAAAATATCTACCAGATTTATTGTGTTTTTTCCACTTAGATCTACTAGTTGTAGCATCCATTGATTTTTGAGTTTTTTTTTTTTTGATGAATTGTTACTATGGTGATCCTCACATGGTGATTTTTGTAGTTCCACCATTTCTTCTTCATTTGTTAGTTGGCATTCTCCTGCAAGGGAAAGCTTTCCTGTCTTCATTTATTTATCCCTATATTTATTCAGATCAGTGTGACTTGGTTGGTTATAATCTGTCACAGCTGTTAATTTGATGCTTAAATTATATCCCTCAAATTGGCTCCTCAAGCTTTTTCAGTGTCCTTTTAAAAAGAAAACTTTTAATTTTAAATAATTTCAAATTTGTGTAAAAGCAAAATGACATATAGAGTGCTTGTATACTGATAGATACCCAGACTGTCTGAACCTTTCAGAGTAAGTGGTATACATGATGCCACATTGCACTTCCGTCCTCCAGTTTGTATTTACTGAATACAAGAGCACTTTCCTATGTAACCATATTAAGCCATCAAAATAAGACATTAACACTGATCCAGTATTAACCATCTAATTCACGGACTGCATTTAAATTTCTGCATTTGTGCAAAAGTATGCATATATAAACAGCCAAGATATAAACCAAGATCATATGCTTATTCACTTGCATTTCTTCAGTCATCTTCAGTCTGAAAGTTACTTAGTCTTTTCTTGTCTTTAAAGACTTTGTTGCTTTTGTGAAAAACAATATATTTCCCCAGATAAACCTTTTATTTAAGGAATACAAACTTCATGCATTTCATAAATACAACTCTAGGAATACAGTGACTCTTCCCACCATACCTACCCTCCCATACATACTCCAACCCCTGCTCTTCTTCCCTCTCCGGGGTGGGGGGGAGGATATAGAAGCAGACAGAGAGAGACAGAGATACACATACTTCCTATCAATGGTTCATTCCCCAAATCCCAACAATGGCCACGGCTGAGCCAGGCTGAAACCGGAAGCTTAGAACTCAATCCAGTTTTGTCACGTGGGTGACAGGGACCCAACCGCTTGAGCTGTAACCTTCCGCCTCCCGTGGTGTGCATTAGCAGGAAACTGGAATCGGCAATAGAGCCAGGACTCAAACCCAGACACTCCAATATGAGATGTGGCATCTCAAGCAGTATCTTAACTGCTACACCAAATGCCTGCCTCAACTTTGTCATTTTTTGGAGAATATAAGTTAATTATTTTGTAGAATATCCCTCAAATTGGGTATATCTAATACTTCTTCATGATTTTCACATTTTTGGTATAATATAGAAGTGATGCTTTATTCCTTAGTACATCATATCTGAAGGTATATAATGTTGATCTGTCCTATTATTACTGAAAATAACTTGGATTACTTGATTGATGAGTATTTCCTGCGTTTTTCCACTGTACAGCTTATTAATGATTATATTGTATGTATTGATGATTAATTGTACTTATTAAGATTGTCGCCATTGGCAGCTGGCTTGCCTTGATTCTTTGTCACTGACAGAGTAATGAATTACAGTTCAGAGAGATGAAAGTAGGGAAAGCAAAGTTTATTAAAGTAAATTCGAAGGGAGGAACAGGCCAGTCAAGAGAAAGTGTGATATTCTTTATTCCTCGTTTGGGGCTTTTATCACTAAAATTTAAGGGTGTTGACTTGTGATGTAGCCATGACATTCATGATTGACATTTGTGATTGACATCTGGCAGTTGCATACCTTTGGACTTACTGAATATGTAGTTGTAAACTAGACTCGCCTTGTGTGGCTGAACTCACATTTTATCAGCATACTTTAACCACAAGTTAAACTGTGAAGTGGGAAGTCTTGGGTGGGTCCCAGCAGAAAGCTATTCTGCACCCCTGGAGGAGAGTCTTGTAGCTCTTCCCCAGTCACTTATGTCTAATTCTCTGCCTGATTTTATCAGGACATATTTTAAAACTCTATGAACAGCATTTTCTTCATGAACCTTCATACGATAGATTGAGCATTATTTTCTGAGTTGATTATTAAGATGCTGATTTCCAGAGGATACATATATACCAAAAAGACATGAATACCTCGTATCAAGGTGATACCTAGACCACAATGTTTATAGCAACACTGCACAATAGCTAAAATATGGAATCAGCCGAAGTGTCCAGTATTAGATGAATGAATAAAGAAAAAAAAATATATGCTACAATGGAATATTATTCAGTTATCAAAAAAGAGTGAAATTCTGTCATTTGCGTCAAAATGGTTGGAACTGGAGGACATGGTGTTGAATGAAATAAGGCAGACACAGAAAGGCAAATACCACATGTTCTTCCTTGTTTGTGGGAACTAAAATTGTAAAGAAAGAAAATGCTCATGTATGTCAATTTTGCTGCATTACAGTGTTTTGTCAAGCTTTGTTTTAAATCTTTGTCAAACAAATTGTTAAGAATTCTATACTGTAGTTTTAATTATTTTGTGACTTTTAAAATTTATATACACTAAAGTTGAATATCATTTTGTTTCATTGTTTATTGCCCTTTTCTATTTTCCTGCTTAACTATAGTCTTATTTTATTTGGTCACTTCTTTATTTAGTGGAGCATTAAGCCTAACATAAATTAAAAATACATTGTCTTGGCTCTGGCACTGTGGTGTAGTGGGTAAAGCTGCCACCTGCAGTGCCAGCGTCCCATATGGACGCCATTTCAAGTCCTGGCTGCTCTACTTCCAGTCCAGCTCTCTGCTATGGCCTGGGAAAGCAGTGGAAGATGGCCTGAATACTTGGGCACTTGCACCCATGTGGGAGGCTGTGAAGAAGCTCCTGGCTCCTGGCTTTGGATTGGCACAGCTCCGGTTGTTGTGCCCATTTGTGAAGTGAACCAGCAGATGGAAGACCTTTCTCTCTGTCTCTCCCTCTCACTGTCTGTAACTCTACCTCTCAAAATAAAACCTTTAAAAATATATTGTCTCAAAAATAATAAAATAGTAAGTTAAAACATAAAAATAAGAAAAAGAATATGATTTCCAAAAGGTGATTTTCTAATTCTATCATTATTTACAGATTTATTAATTGGTAGTCTATAGAATCAATTGCTTATGCCCTATTTATTTGTTCACTTGTATATTTATATCATTATAGACTCATGGCTTTACTCAGAATTACTGATTGTTAATGTAATTATTTTCAGAATGGCTTGCTCCCACACCTTTTTTTTTTTTTTTTTAATTTGAAAGGCAGAATGATAGAAGAGGGGAGAAGGAGATGTCTTCCATCTGCTAGTATACTCTCCAAGTGGCTGAAGTGGCCAGGGCTGGACCAGGCAAATCCAAAAGCCAGTAACTCCATCTAGGTTTCCCACTTGAATGCTAGGGGTCCAAGCATTTGGGCCATCTTCCATTGCTTTCCCAGGCACATTAGCAGGGAGCTGATTGGAAAGCAGAGCAGCTGGGACTTGAACTGGTACTCTGATATAGGATGCCTGTGTTGCTGCCAGTGGCTTAATAACCCATTGTGGTAAAATGCCAGCTCCTCCCCACCCTGCCGCCCCACCCTATCCCCATCCCCTTCTTTTTGACTTGTCCTAGTCATTCTTTGAGTATTTTCTTGTTTCTGGTGCAACAAGATTTTTCAGGCTCATCTTGTATTTTCTTTGTCTCAGCCTCTTTGTTAGCGATTTCTGCAAAGAGCTTTGGTTCCTTTTAGAGGACAGTGTTATTTAGCAACAAAGAGTCCGGATATGATTTTGCTTTTTGCTGCTGGAGTGTTGCTGTTCCTGTGCCTTCTTAGTGGACAGAGTAGGAAAGAAATGCATGTGGTTGTACATGTATTTAAATATATAGTACATACTTACAAATACATCTTTATTTCTGTATTTGTATTAAAAACAATGAGTTCATTTCCAATTCCAGTCCAATAATATAGTGTTCATTCTAGCTTTTACTCTTTCTTTATTTGCCCCTATCTTTTCCAACACTGAGAATCCTAGCTCTTGTTATCCTCAATATGTTTATTCCTTTGCTCAGTTTCTCAATATGTTGTCAATTTCTTCACCGCATGTAATTGCTGCCCAATTTGAACACTGCTTTGGGCCCCAGCTCCACTGGGTTGCTCTCCTATTCAGTGTGCCTTCACTGAACAGTGCCCAGTGGCTGCCTTGTTTCCCCACTTGATGCCTTCCTTGTGTGGGCCCTTGTCACTGCTGGACAGTGTGGTCACATAACATTGCTGAAAATTTTCAAAGACATGAGAGAACACAACAAAAATAAAAAATAAAACCATTACTTCAAATTTGCTGAAATTTTAGGCAGTGAGGAAATTAAATTCTTAGAATTTCCTTTGTTTTTTCTATACTAGGAAACATTTATTAAATGTTCTTTTGGAAATAAAAAAGATGTAAATTAGTCTACTTTTTGTTACTTTCACTAAAATACCTGAGAGAAGTTTTTTGGGAAGGAAGTTTCTTTTTTAACCCTGGAGATTACAGGATTGGGCAGCCCCATAATCCAGCATCTAAGAGAGACTGTTTATGGTGGGTGTGGTGGCAGTGGTCACTTGGTGAGCCAAGAAGGAGAGCATGAGCGAGCATGTAGGCTGAACTTGAACTGAGCTAATCAAACTTCTCCTGAAAATCACCCTCTAAGGACAACTAATGGGTCCCATCTATCAGATATTATCATTAGATCACATTTCCACTCATAATCAGTCAGCTGTTAACATTAAGACCATCAGAGCTTAAACAGTAACGTGAGTTTGGGGAAGACAAATCCTATTCAATTCATAACAGATTGAGAGCCTTTTTGTTTAGCTCAGTTTTGACCTCTTTGTGCCCAAGTATATAAAAAGGAGAATGGGAAATTCATAGCATTTTTTTCTTGGTGCCTCAAACTGTCTTCAATAGTTTTCTTTCTTTTTTTTTTTTTTTAAGATTTATTTATTTATTTATTTGAAAGGCAGAGTTACAGAGAGGCAGAGAGGGAGAGAGAGAGGTTTTCCGTCCACTGGTACACTCCCCAGATGGCTGCAATGGTGGGAACTGCGCTGATCTAAAGTCAGAAGCCAGGAGCTTCTTCCAGGTCTCCCACGTGGGTACAGGGGCCCAAGGGCTTTGGCCATCTTCTGCTGCTATCCCAGGCCATAGCAGAGAGCTGGATTGGAAGTGGAGCAGCTGGGACTCGAACCGGTACCCATATGAGATGCTGACACTACAGGTAATGGCTTTTACCTGCTATACCACAGCACTAGCCCCTTCAATAGTTTTTTTTTTTTTTAAGATTTTTATTTATTTATTTAAGAGGTAGAGTTATAGACGGTGAGGGGGAGAGACAGAGAGAGAGGTCTTCCATCCACAGGTTCACTCCCCAAATGGCTGCAATGGCCAGAAATGGGCCCACCTGTAGCCAGGCGCCAGAAGCTTCTTCTGGGTCTCCCATGTGGGTGCAGGGGCCCAGGGGCTTTGGCCATCTTCCACTGCTTTCCCAGGCAATAGCAGAGAGCTGGATCAGAAGTGGAGCAGCCGGGACTTGAACTGGTGCCCATAGGGGATGCCGGTGCCGCAGGCCGGGGCTTTATCCAACTGTATCACAGCGCCAGCCCCTAAAATAAAGTTTTTTTTTTTAAAGATTTATTTATTTATTTGGAAGTCAGAATTACACACAGAGAGAGGAAAGGCAGAGAGAAAGAGAAAGAGAGAGAGAGAGAGAGAGAGAGAGAGAGAAAGGTCTTCCCTCCAATGGTTCACTCCCCAATTGGCTGCTAACGGCCAGAGCTGCATTGATCCAAAGCCAGGAGCCAGGAGCTTCTTCCAGGTCTCCCACGTGGGTGAAGGGGCACAAGGTCTTGGGCCATCTTCTGCTATCCCAGGCCACAGCAGAGAGCTGGATCAGAAGAGGAGCAGCTGGGACTAGAACTAGCACCCATATGGGATGCTGGCGCTTCAGGCCAGAGCATTAACCCACTGCGCCACAGCACAGAGTTTTATAGGCCTATACAATAGAGTTTTATAAGGCCTAAAAATATTTTGCTCAAGTAATCATGAAATCATTGGTATAATATTTCAGAAATTTTTGATTTAAGGCTCACATGTTTATTTCTTTGATATAATATATTATTAGTTTAAACCTTCATCTTAAATAATCAGGATCAGAAATATTAGGCAATAGGGTATGCATGAAATGAAATGGTTTGTCACATTTACAATTAGTGTCAACTAGGAATAGAACTCAAGTCTACTTATTTCAAATCAGAGTCCTTCCACCCATGTACATACTGCTATACTTCATATTTATCACATAGGTGATTTTAATTGTTAACAGTGGTATAATTTATGATGAGTCTGGTTGCACTTTGCATATTGGCTTAAACATTAAGTTACAGATAGTACAGGGTTTAGCTCAGTGGTGTCATCAAGGACCCGGCTGCTTTCCTCTCTCTACTTTCCTTCCATCATCAGCCTGTTAGCATGGTTGTCTTCCCCTTGTGATCACATGATATTTATCATCCATGTTCAGAGTAAAGAGTCTTCTGAGAAAAATTCTATTCAAGAACCTCCCTCACCCACACCATCAAGCCTCCCCTTAAGTTCTTTAAGGTAAAAGGGCAAAGTGAAGGTCCTAGAATGAAATATTGTACATAGGGGTGAGAGCAACAGCCCATGCTGAATGCCCCACTTCTGTAGTGAGAAGTATACTAACTTCTCCAAACCTCTGGGCACCACTGGGGAGGTATGGCTCGCCACATGAAAATCAGTGCAGCTACCTAGAGAAGGGTCAGTGGGTGTGATAGGGAGGCCATCACAATATCTAACAACAGACAACTGACCACATTTATGTGTGTCCACTGGATTTACTGGTAATGATTATCCTAATTTCTATTAGAATATTTGTTTAAAGAACATTATTTTGAAAAGACTCATTTTCCATACAGATAGCAGAGAATTCTTTTATGTTATAATTTATTAGATGGTGAAATTGACATTCAAATTGACAGTGGATGCAAGATTATATCCTGTATCTTTGTCATATAAAATGGAAAGTAGTCTTTAGTTGCTCATATATTAAATCACCATTTTTACATAGCAGAGTGATTTTCCTAATTTAGTTTCTTGCTTGTGTTAGCTGTTTCTTTACTAAGGAAAGCCAAAGTTCTTTTGTGTATAATTGTTGTTTTGTATCAAACTGTCTACTTCTGTTGCTGTTATTAGCAGCTAGGTTAATACTATGCTTATCAGGGTTCCTCTTCATTTTTTTTTTTTTTTTTTAAAATCTTGTTCTGGGTCCTTCTCACAGGAGAGAGTTTTCTTGGAAGGAGGCCTTGATACTCTTTATTTTTTTTAAAAAAGATTTTATTTGTTTATTTTTATTTGAAAGGCAGGTACAGAGAGAGAGAGAGAGAGAGAAAGAGATCAATCTTTGATCCATTGGTTCACTTATTTTATTTTATTTTATTATTATTATTTTTTTTGACAGGCAGAGTTAGACAGTGAAAGAGAGAGACAGAGAGAAAGGTCTTCCTTCTTAAATGTCCACAACAGTTGAGTTGGGCCAAGCAAAAGCCAGGAGCCTGGAACTCTATCTGGGTTTCCCACATGGGAGCTGATACGCTGCTTGCCTTCCCAGAGTATCAGCAGGGACTAGATTGAAAGTGGAGCAGCTATGACTAAAACTAGCATTCTGATGTGAGCTGCGGCGTCCCAACTGGAGGCTTAACCTCCTGTGCTACTTTGGCAGCTCATGCTTCTCATTATTGCATGCATTTTTTTTTTTTTGTCTGTATAACTTGTGTAGGATTAAATGAAAACCCTTGCAGCCTGTTTTTGAATCTCATGTATTGTCACTGTTAACTGAGTGATCCTGTGTGTGCTATGATTTTGATTTTTTTTTTAACTTTTTATTTAAAACGTTAAAAGGCAGAGACAGACACACTGAGTTCCCATCTGCTGGTTCACTTCCCAAATGCCTGCAATGGCCAAGGCTAGTTCACTCTGAACCCAAGAGCCAGAACTCAATCCAGGTCTCCTATGTGGGAAGCAGCATCCCAATCACTTGAGCCATTACCTGCTGCCTCTCAGTGTGCACACTAAAAGGAAGCCAGGTTTTGCCGGCACCGAGGCTCACTAGGCTAATCCTCTGCCTTGCGGCGCCGGCACACACGCCAGTTCTAGTCCCAGTCGGGGCACCGGATTCTGTCCCGGTTGCCCCTCTTCCAGGCCAGCTCTCTGCTGTGGCCAGGGAGTGCAGTGGAGGATGGCCCAGGTCCTTGGGCCCTGCACCCCATGGGAGACCAGGAGAAGCACCTGGCTCCTGCCATTGGATCAGCGCAGTGCGCCGGCCGTGGCGGCCATTGGAGGGTGAACCAACTGCAAAAGGAAGACCTTTCTCTCTGTCTCTCTCTCTCTCACTGTCCACTCTGCCTGTCAAAAAAAAAAGGAAGCCAGGTTTGAACACAGAGGTGGGACCTGAACCTAAGGCATTCCAATGTGGCATGTGGGCATCCCAACTAATATTTTAATTGCTAGGCCAGAATGCTATCTCTGAAGTAGATTTCTTAACTCTCTTAGGCAAAATTTCCTCACTTGTAAACTGGGTTTAATAAATAACACCTGCCTTAGGAGAGACTCTGACCTTGGAAATAAGATAGTACAATGTAAATTACTTAGTCTAGTGCTGATGCACAATAAGTTGGCTCATTTTATAATGATTACCTTGATTTACATCAGTATACTCTAAACATCTCCACTGCTTTGTGTAAGTGTGTATGTATGTATGCCAATAGTAGTTAAATTGTTATAAAATTAGTGATAGGAGTTTAAATCTTAGAGGCACAATAAAAATATCTACTCTGCTTTAGTGTTCTCTTTCATTTTCCTGCTTAAGAAAGTCTTAACATTAAAAATGTTGTATTTATTTTAGGGGGATATTACTTTAAAGTCAGTAGTGAGTGCCTTTTAAACAGTGTTCTAAAAAAGAAAGAATTATATTTTGTGGAATGTTTGAGGAGTTCATTTGATTAATGTTAATGAACAGTTTCCTAGTACTATTTCATAATGAAACTGTCATTTGTTTTTCAGCAAAATTCCTGCCTTTCTAAATGTGGTGGATATTGCTGGTCTTGTGAAAGGAGCTCACAATGGACAGGGCCTGGGGAATGCCTTTTTATCTCATATTAGTGCTTGTGATGGGATCTTCCACCTAACACGTAAGTACAGTTTATTTAGTCATTGATTTCATTAAGGTTGGTGTTTTCTTTCTATTCGTGCGCAAATAAAATTAGAAATGACTGATTAATAGATTGCTTTGGTTCACAATATGAGGGATGAATTTGTTAATTGTAGCTCCAGTGTCATTTAATACCATGTCTGTATGTGAAGGCTTATTTCATAGCACTTATATGCTGTGTTGATATTCTAGTTGAATTTTTTCCCCTGATCTGGGTTAGAGCCATTGAGACGTGTTTCTGTATGAAGAAATTAACTTTGTTTGTTATAAAGGCATTTTGAAATTTCCTCAAGTTATGGGATTTTTCTGCATTCTTGCTTTTCCATGTGTTAGAAGACAGTGATAGAGGAGGTGATTATGGTTATTTCAGAGGAAGAAAATGCATCCAGGTTTCTATTAGAGATGACAGGATTGGATGATGGGACAAAGAAGGAACCAAGGTCAGCTCATCTCAGCATTCTGTCTTAAAGTTATAAAGCAAAGGAAGAAAATACATAGAACTGTGGGTTGGTCTGGCTTTTGACTACAAAAGTGAGCCAAGAATGTAATAATTCTCCAACAAAATAGAAGAGTTTAGGTTAAAGCTCAGGTCAAGACTGCATTTTATGGTTATAATTTTAATAATGAGCAAATTAAAACAAAGAAAGCACAAGTTAGTAGTGGGGACCTGCTATGGTTCAGTGCTTTCATTTGTACTAGTCCTTGACTAGATAGTTTAATAGTCCTTGACTAGAATGAGTATTTAAAAAATATTATAGTGATAATACTGGCCAATTATTTTGTCCTTGGAATCAAATAAAACATTTTGCTGACATATTTTGTATGTCTTTTTAAAAGTTTATTTGCTTAGGAACTCATTTTAAGGTATTTTACAAAAGTCCACCCCAGATCATTTGAGAAATAGTGATCCGAGTTAGCTTAGCTTGAGTAGATAGAGACCTTCTATAGGGTTTTGTGGTAGTCAAGGAATGTGTTATGTGGAGTGGAGAGGACAGGGAGGAAGTATTCAGTAATGGAGAAAAGTGTTAGCCTGAAACCTTTGTGTTCTTAATAGCCTCTGTGTTTTCCTGGTGATTTTTCTGTTGGTTCTGATGACTTAATGTGATTATTTTGAAGACAGGGGTAGAGTCAAGTATGAAACCAAGGTAGGATTGGAAAATAAAAGGCTCATGAAGCTGGTTTGCTAATGAGGTTTTAAAACCAGTATGTTGGGTGTAAATGGGGTTGTGTTGTGTGGTTAGGGAGAGATATTTGATGTAAAATTTTCAGAATTTGGGCAGTTCAGCTGATTATAAGGTCTTGTTGATGATCTAAAATCAATAAATAATAGCAATAAAAATGTCTATCTCTAGTTCCCGACTTCAACTTCCTGCTAATGCAAACCCTGGTTTCTGTCACCCATCTGAGAGCCCTGGATTGAATTCCCAACATTAGCTTCAGCTTTGGCTGTTGTGGGCATTTGAGGAGTAAACCAGCAATAGAAGCCTGCTCTATCTCTGTATCTCTCTTTCTCATAAATAAATAAAAGAAAAATCATTTGTGAAGTTCAGAAAAGTACATGTTTTAGTTTTAAAATTTTGAGACAATAAAATTGACTATTTTGAGTATGTAATTCTATGTCTTTTAAATTTGTACAGATTTTTGAAACTACCCCAATAATTGGGATACAAAACACTTTCATCACTGCAAAAAACTCCTGATTGCCATCCTTTTAGTCACATTCTTCCACACCTAACCTTGGAGACTACTGATCTCTTCTCCATTACTACAGATTTTTTTTTTTCTTTTTGAGAATGTTACATAAATGAAATGATAAGAATGTGCATTTTTTTGTTGCATTTTGAAAAGATGTTTACAGATGAAAGCTGATGGTGTTATTAGCAGATCCTCTGGGCCTTTTCATCAGACATGTTTCTGGAACCTAGGAGGGTATGAGGTTAACTCAGAGGAGACTGATTTTATGAATATATTTTACCTTTTCAGTTTTCTTTGATCCCATTCTTCTATTGATCTTTTATATATCTTTAAATACCGGAATGTTCTTTTTATTCTCAGTGTTTTTGGAAATACTGTTTTTTTTTAATTCCAAAGTTTTTTCTTTCCAAAGCTTTTTAAAATCCCTAACAAAATTTTTTCTTATACCAGGCTGAGTCTTGAACTAATGGGCAGAGCTATTTCTAAACTAAGTGAAATGCCTGGGAAATATAAAGTGTAATGAAAATAGTGAGATTCCTGTATTTGTCAGTTTTTCTACCCAAGACTCCTGACCACAGAGGAGGAGAAACACAGGGACTTTGGGAACATAGTGTAGTATCTAATGCTTTACTTGGAGGAAAACTGTGACATGCCATGGTTTCCTATCTTCTATTAAGCTACAAAGTCCCCAATTTGAGAGGCAAGATTATAAATTAGATATCTGACCAAATGACTAAGTAACAGATATCTTTAGCATTTTGTTTACTTAGTACCTTTTGGATTGTTTGCTCTCCTTATTTAGAGCCCATCGGAATATATAAGCTTATTGTTATTCTCATTTCTAGGTGAGAAAACTAGAGGTTCAAGAGGTAAAGTCATTTGCTTGAGTCATGTCAGTAAATGTGGCAGTGCCTTTGACTTACTTTGTGTGCCTTAAGTCCTTTCTACCACATTCTTTTGTCTGTAAAGGATTTTGAGGTGTTTGCTGTCATTAGATATCTTGTCTTCCTCTTGGGTTGGGAATGTCCATTTCTGTTGTTTGGTCTGTGTTCACCAGAGAAGATACTGGGTCCTTAAGAACTCATTAATAGTTCAAAGTAGTAGAATGCAAAAATCATCTGTTAGCTCTATCAATGGAGGAAAGGATATGTGTACTTTTGTAAAATCTAATATAAAATCTGCTTGTGTTAAGTTTTGCAAAAAAGATCTTAATTTGAAAGTTGCTATTAATAATGCTGACTAGAAGAAAATAAAATAGATTTCTTAAAAGGATTAATATTAACTGGAATAATTGTTTTTTTCCTGAAAACATGGGATACTGAGGATGGAGAGTTTGAGGTATTAAAGTTTTTACAAGTTTAATATATAAATTACCAGGTGAGGGAACCAAAATGTAATATATTAGAGATAACACAATAATATGGATGATTTTTACAGCTGGTGACATTTTAAGAGGTGATGAGTATCATATAGACTCAGACAATGTTAAAGTTAACTTCAATAAAGAATAGTATTGCAAACTTTATTGACAAATTTTAGCTAGATTATGAAAACCCTCTTACTGTCTTTAGTTGTTTCTTCATGCCAGTTACTTGAATGTATTTAAGATACAATATCTGATTTGAGTGTTTCATTGAGGGTAGGAGAAAATTTAAAGCAGTTTCAGCAGCTGAGTGAATATGAGTTGATGGGTTGTGGAGTAAGGAAGGAGGCAGGCAGGGGATGCTTGGCTGTACCTGTTGCTATCAGAGTTTACCCGAGAGTGGATTTGGTAAGAGCTTGAAGTTCATAATTTCAGTTAGCAAAGGAGTGCTTCCAAAATACTTCTCAGTTCATCTTTTTTTTTTTTTTTTGGACAGGCAGAGTGGACAGTGAGGGAGAGAGACAGAGAGAAAGGTCTTCCTTTTCTGTTGGTTCACCCTCCAATGGCTGCTGCGGCCGGCACACCACACTGATCTGAAGCCAGGAGCCAGGTGCTTCTCCTGGTCTCCCATGGGGTGCAGGGCCCAAGCACTTGGGACATCCTCCACTGCACTCCCGGGCCCAGCAGAGAGCTGGCCTGGAAGAGGAGCAACCGGGACTAGATCCGGCGCCCATATAGGATGCTGGCACCACAGGTGGAGGATTAACCAAGTGAGCCATGGCGCCGGCTCCCAAGGGGCATCTTAACCAATCTGCCAAATACCTGTCCCACTTGTTGTCTTTTTTTAATCACAAAAATTTTTATTAATCTTGAGAATTCTTAAGACTTAGTCTATGATCTCAGTCTGGAAAACAATTCTCTAAACTCCAGAGAAGTTACATTGAGGATTATCAGTTCTAGGTCAAGTTTCATTTTTTTTTTTTTTTTTTAAGATTTATTTACTTATTTGAAAGGCATAGAGAGGGAGAGACAGATCTTTCATCCATTGCTTCACTGGTGCTAGGCTGATCCAAAGCCAAGAACTTCCTGTGGGTTTTTCATGAGTGAAGGAGCACAAGGACTTGGACCATCTTCTGCTTTTTCAGGCATGTTAGCAGGGAGCTGGATTGAAAGGGGAGCTGCTGGGACTTGAACTGATGCCCACATGGGATGCCAGCTCCACAGGTGGCGGTTTTACCCACTACAGCTCAGCGCTGGTCTCTAGGTCAAGCTTTTTAAATGATATCCAGATTTTATACTAAAAGGGCAGTGAAAAACTACTAATTTTATGAATTCCTGAAGGGTAAGGGATGTCTTTATTTGGATTAAAACAGATTTGTGTCACTGGTAGGCTATTTCTTCATGTTGGAAACTCTTGGGTGCTTTTTGCAAACAAAGAAGGCAAAACAGGTTAAAAAGAAGAGTGAGAATGCATCACATATACTGGCACATAATTCCCTTTTCTGATATTTTCACTTTAATTGATGAAGGGAATAAATGGGAGAGAAATGATCAGCAGCCCAGGTCCTGGGAGTAACCGTAACAGTTCCCATGAATCTTTTAGATGGTAACTTCTTTTTAGCAGTGTAGGGACTGGCAACTTGACATGATATGAGTGAATGTCTACTTTGTTCATAATAATAATGTGAAAGGAGGGAATATATCTACTTTAAAGATGAGAAAATTGAGAAGCTAAGGAGCTGGATGGTAATTTACATAACTAGGAAGCATCAGATTCATATCATTCAAATTCATATCTGACATTTTAGATGTGCCTGGACCTGTTAGTGCTTAAAAACTAGAGCAGTTGGCTAGTACATCTGGATAATGTACGCCTATATCTTGTATAAATGTATCTCAGAATGTATGTGGACAGGTGTGTGTGTGTGTGTGTGTGTGTGTATTTGTATTCTTTGGTCAGTTTTGAACTATTTTTCAGCGTTGGTGTTCTAAATAATCATTTTCCCACTTAAATACCACTCCCCCCCCCCCCCCCCCCCCCCAATATCTTGAGTGCTTGAAATTTTGAACAAATTATTTTTTGGACTAGGTATATTATTCTTTTTTTTTTTTTAATGATTGATTTATTTATTTGAAAGGCAGAGTTACAGAGAGAAGGAGAGGCAGAGAGAGAGGTCCTTCATTTGATGGTTCACTCCCTAATTGGCTGCAGTGGCCAGAGCTGTGCTGATCCAAAGGCAGGAGCCAGGAGCCTCCTCCGCATCTCCCCTCTGGGTGCAGGGCCCCAAGGACTTGGGCCATCCTCTACTGCTTTCCTAGGCTATAGGAAAGAGCTGGTTTAGAAGTGAAACAGCTGGGTGTTGAACCAGCACCCATATGGGATGCTGGTAGTGCAAGTGGTAGCTTTACCCACTACGTCATAGCGCTGGTCATGGTATGTTATTCTTTAGTTGTCAGATTTTTCAGTTATTTTGGAATTATACGTGGCAACTTTTAATGGTTTGCAGATTTAAAATTTTTTTTAATTTTATTTAAGTTATACACGTTTCATATGATTCATATATACAGATTTAGGAACCTAGTGATACTTCCCCCCTCCCTTCCTCCTGCCCACACTCTAGCCTTTCCTCCACCTCCCTCTCCCATTCACACTCCTAATTTTTACAAAAACCTACTTTGTTTACTTAATGATCTTTAAGTTAATCTTATACTAAGTAAAAGAGTTCAACAAATAGTATGAAGAAAAGAAACACTGTTCCTCAACAGAAGAGACAAGAACTGTAAACAATCACCAAATCTCAAAATGTCTATTTCACTCCAATACATTTCAGGTACTCTATTAGTTACCTCGGATCAGGAAAAACATGGTATCTGTCTTTTTGGGACTGGCTTATTTCACTAAATATAATGGTTTCCAGTTGTGTTCATCTTGTTGCAAAAGGCAGGATTTCACTTTTTTTTTTAACAGCTCGGTAGAACTCCATAGTTTACCATAATTTCTTTATCCAGTCAACAGTTGATGGACATCTGGGTTGATTCCATATCTTAGCTATTGTAAATTGCGCTGCAGTGAATATGGAGGGTACATATGCTGATTTCTTTTGATTTCTGTAAATTCTCAGGAATAGCATGGATGGACGGTAGGTCTATATTCAGATTTCTGAGGTATCTTCATATTGTCTTCTACCATGGCTGCACCAGTTTACATTCCCATAAAAACTTTTTAAAAAGTTAACTGTTTCTCTATATTTCTGGCATAAATGGTGCTTATAATTTTGGATAAACAACTCAGAATAGCTAATTATGTAATAATGACTTTGAACAGAAATTCTATATTCTTGGATTTTTGAATTTTGCTTTTTGTTTTTATCACTGAATCTTGCTATTGAGTAGGAAAAATAGCAGTTCTGGTGTTTTTAAAAAGGACTTTAGGGATTAATATTATAAAAATTATTTAATGTGTTAACTGCTGTTGAAAACTATCCTTTATTGTTAGTATGTGTTACATCTATGGAAGAATGTATTGTTATAAGCATATGTTGTTAAAAGCAACATACCATGTATTTTGTGGTTTTTTGGGTAATGTTTTGAATCTAACTATCCACATTTCCTCATCAGATTAGTTATTTACATGAACTGAGGCAGCTTTTTAAAATTAAAAAAAATGCCTAAACCTTCATTCATTTCAAGCAGAAATACAGGTGTAGTGTGTGTTTTTCATAGTGGGCACTGAAAATTTAGTTCTATTTTGGGACTGGTGTTGTGGCATAGCACACTGGCATCCTACATGGGTGCCACTGATTTGAGTCCTGGCTGCACCACTTCTGATCCAGCTGTTTGCTAATGTGTCTGGGAAAGCAGCAGAAGATGGCCCAAGTGCTTGGGCCCCTGCACCCACTAGCTATGTGACTGAAAGTGGTCTCTGAGCTTCAGCTTTCTCAGGTAAAATGGGGATAATAAAACTGTAGTACTCATGGAATTATTTTGAAGGTTAAATAAGAGAATCCTTTTATATTGTTGCATATTGACATAGATTTTATTATTTTAATGCTGCCTTACTGCTGTTTTTTGGGGATATAAATTTTAAATTTCCATATTTTTTCTACGTTTTAGATTTTTAAAGATTATAGTAACCTATATATAATATAAAAGCTAATTTTAACCGGTTTTAAGTATAGAGTTCAGTGGCATAAAGTACATTCACATTGTTGTACAACCATCACTTTCCATATCTTTCCATCATTCCAAATGGGAACTGTGTACCCTAAACAGTAGCTCTCCATTCCTTCCTCCCTCAACTCCTGTCTATGAATTTAACTACTCTAGGTACCTCCTTTGTGTGGCATCATATAGTATTTGTTTGTGATTGGCTTATTTCATACTCCTTTTTTTTTTTTTTTGACAGGCAGAGTGGACAGTGAGAGAGAGACAGAGAGAAAGGTCTTCCTTTGCCATTGGTTCACCCTCCAATGGCCGCCGCGGCCGGCGCGCTGCGGCCGGCACACCACGCTGATCCGATGGCAGGAACCAGGTGCTTCTCCTGGTCTCCCATGGGGTGCAGGGCCCAAGGACTTGGGCCATCCTCCACTGCACTCCCTGGCCACAGCAGAGAGCTGGCCTGGAAGAGGGGCAACCGGGACAGAATCCGGCGCCCCAACCGGGACTAGAACCGGCGTGTGTGCCGGCGCCGCAAGGCAGAGGATTAGCCAAGTGAGCCCCGGCGCCGGCCATACTCCATTTTTATTTAACTACTATGCCACCATCCATAGTACAGAAGTACAACTTTATTGAACTGCTTTCAGTTTATGGGAATTCACTATTTCTGAATTTTGAAATAATAACAATGTTACTAATGAATATTCATATATAACCTCTTTTTTTTTTTTTTTTTTTTTTGCCATGTCTGGGTATATCACTAAGAGCTATCCCTAGACATGGAATTACTAGGGAAAAAGGTGTATTGTATACATTTGAATTATTTCTCATACATCTCTTCTCCCTGTATCCCCATGGTGCTACAAACTTTAAAATAAGTAGGCAGGTTGGCTCTGTGGCATAGCAGGTTAAGCCTCCTGCTGCAGTGATGGCATCCCATATGGTCACCAGTTCATGTCCCAGCCGCTCCTCTTCCTGTTCAGCTCTCTGCTTATGGCATGGGAAAGTAGTGGAAGATTGGCCAAGTGTTTGGGCCCCTGCACGCACATGGGAGACCTGGAAGAAGCTCCTGGCTCCTGGCTTTGGATCAGCTCAGCTCTGGCTGTTACGGCCATTTGGTGAGTGAACCAGCGGATGGAAGACCTCTCTGTCTCTCCCTCTCTCTCTCTCTGTGACTCTGCCTCTCAAATAAATAAATGTCTTTAAAAAAAAAAAAAAGAGTAGGTCATACCTTGAATAGAGAAAAGCCTAAGTTTTTGAAGAAAATTGATGTAATATTGGGATGTACATTGAGAGCTCTTTCCTGCCCATATTCTGTGTCATCTATTTATTTTGCCTTCATAAGGGATGATACTTTGGTCAGTTTTCTTCTAGAGCAAGTATTGGGAAGCTTTTTCTTTAATGAATTAGATAGTAAATTTCTTGCTCTGTTGCATAGTCTTTGTGTGTGTGATTTGCAGTACTTTATAAATGTAAGGATTGGTCTTGACTCTGACCATACAGAGAGGGGCCCGAGCCTAACTTGCTCATTCCTGCTTTTGTGTTTCTTCATTTAATATAGCTACATGTGTGTGTATGTGTGTGTGTATACATATATATATATATATATGTATATATATATATGTGTCATCCTTGTTGAAATTTTTTAAAAAATATTTTATTTGAAAAAAGTTACAGAGAGAGGTAGAGTTGGAGGTAGAGAGAGAGAGAGAGAGAGAGAGAGAGGTCTTCTATCCACTGGTTCACTCCCCAAATGGCTACAACAGCTGGAGCTGAACCGAACCAAAGCCAGGAGCCAGGATATTCTTCCAGGTCTCCCACGTGAGTACAGGGGCCCACAGGCTTGGACCATCCTGTGCTGCTTTTCCAGGCACGTTAGCAGGGAGCTGGATCAGCAGTGGAGCAGCTAGGATGCTAACTGGTGCCGATTTGGGATGCCAGTACTGCAGGCCGGGTATTTAACCCGATGTACCACAGCACCAGCCTCAGAAATATTTTCTCATTCTTTTCATTTGATTTCTTCTACTAATTTTGTAGTTAGGTCAATAATACCAGATATTTCCTCCTAGTTTATTTTCCTTTTTAAAAAATTGATACATGAAGTATATTAGTACAAGTACATAAAATGCAAAATCTAAAGTATACGTTTGGATGTATTTGTGAACATGTTTTACACTGTGTAACCACTATGTGGATCTAATTGTAGACCACTTCTGTCCTATTTCCCAGGGTAAATTGCTATTCTGAGTTGTGTCATCCTTAGTTTTGTTTCTCCTTAAACTTGGTATAAATGTAATCACACATTCTGTGTTCTATTATGCCTAGTCCTTTCTCTGAAAACCATGCTTCTGAGATTCATCTCTATTGTCTATTGTTATTGATAATTTATAATTTTGTTAAGTTAGAAATTTGGATTTCATCCACTTTTGAGGCCAGTATTACAGATTATGTCACTCTTTACAAAGTTGTAGTTGCTTACATCAACATGCTGTGATTTGATTTGAGTGGGAAGAAGTTTAGGGCAGAAAGAATTACCAGAAAGTTTTTGTGGTATTTTATAGATAAAATAATGAAAGTTCAATTTCAGAACACCATGAGCAATAGTTGAGGGAAAGAGCAAATTTTAGAGACTTTGTGAAGAAGAAATGTGATTCAATGATAGACTCCTTTCATCTCAAAACAAACAGAGTCCTCCTCAGGGAAGACTGCCAAAGATTTTATACAGAGTAGGGTAATAGCAACCATATTATGGGAATTAGATTATTTTAAAATTTACATATGTAGTAAATTCTCTGAAAATACATGTGTTATGTCTTATTTAGAAAGATTTTTTTGTAGGATTTAGTGAACCAATGTAACTTGTTTTCACCAATTTTTAGAAGCAGTTTAGCTTCCTATTGTTAGATTTTTAAAGCTTTGAACATGTAAGGCTATTGATTTCACTGAATCCTTAGCTTTTTAAAGCTGGTATTAGAAGTTGTATTTCCCCAGGAAGCTACAGCATGTGTGTGTTATCTGAAGGACAGCACCTTTGGCAGCATTGCTGTACCTACTGTCAGGCTATTTATAGATAAAACTTGTTAAAGTTTCTCAACAGATTTTTAAGAGACATGTCCTGGTAGGCTAGAAGCAAGAGTTCGTTCTGAGCTGTGGGACAGTTTTTTATATTTCCCAAATTAGAAACACATATAGTTAGTTCTGATATGCTGAAGCTGAATTTTTAATTATGAAGTATATAGTTAGAGTTGTAGGAAATAAAATTTAAAATTTGATCATTTTCAGCTAAGTTGGTGTGTAGGTGTATATGTGATGGTGGAGAAGAGTTAAGGTGCCCATTCTTTCCTGAGTTTTTTTTCACCAGTCTGTTTAGTTAAATTTTATGGCTTTATTTTCAGCTTTTTATGTGAATTTAAATTTATTATTATCCTCTGTTGACTGCTAAAAGAAATTTTGACTATCTTCTAACAAGAGGAAAATGATAATAACTGATTCATGCAGAGTGAGGATTAGAGAAAAAGAGGCAGTTTCAGGAGACCAGCCACATGGTAAGCTATAACCCATGCCAAATACGGTAGGGAAACTGAGGCTAAATCCTACTGGTGAGCATTGTGGCAGCCATGGCAAGGAGAAAAATGAGGAGTTTTCCAATTTCATATATATCTGAGATATGTATTAGGAAAGAACCCCTTTCCTAGCTCTAAATTGAACTGTATGGCATCCTTGTAGATGAGACTGAATGCCATCCCCGTGTTTTGTGTCTTCTGTTAGCTTGCAATGGAGGCAGTAATTTGAAAGCTGTTTCTATCCCTCTGATCTCTTGAGAAAAACAAAATGCATAGAGGTAGGTTTGTTTTTCCTGAAGTATGTATCTTTTCTGGAGTATTTACATATACTGTTGTACAGTAGTATTGGCTTGTGGTTTGAGCTCATGCAAGGGATAAAATCTGGGGAATTGCAAGGACTATAATGTTAGTAAGGTTTTAAATTGTCTCTTTGGAGTATTTACAGGCTTTGGCAATTGTGGCATAGCAGGCAATTCAGTATTAAGATCATTAGTACACGTCTAAATTGTTGGCATTTTACGTGATTGCCAGAAGAAGGGAAATGATTGTCAAGCACTGGTTATTATTAGGTACTATGCTGGGATCTAATATTTATTCTGTTTAATCTTAGTAGTTCTGCAGGATTGGTGTTATCCCAGTTGTACAGATGAGGAAATTGCGAGTGAGAGGTTAAATGGTTTTCTTAAGGTATGTAGCTAGTAAATTGGGCCAAGCCTTTTCTCTTTCCACTGTTTCCACCAGATCATACTGCTTTCCTACATTTTAGATCTGAATGTTTGACACACTGTGTGTGTATTTGTGTGTGTGTGTGTGTATGAGAGAGAGAGAGAGAGAGAGAGAGAGAGAGAGAGAGAGAGAAAATCTTTGGTGTGCTGTTCTGCATGTTAGTGACCTACAGACATATCAGGAGGCTTTTCTGAAGAGACAGGTCCTGTATATTGTCCACCCCCCACCACCACCACCAAAGGCCAAAGCCTTTAAGTTGACCAGGTCTCTCAGGTACGTGGAAAGAACTCAAATCCTTGAGCCATCAGAGCTGCCTCCTGGGTTCTACACCAATAGGAAACTGGATGTGGGGAGCCTGAGCTGGGTATTGAACTTAGGCATGTGGGATGTAAATGTTTCAACCAGTAACTTAATTGCTAGGCCAATACCACCCCCCATATAGTGATTTTAAAAGAATTAAGCTACAGACTTCATTCATATATTTATTGCCATCAAGTGTTTAATGGGTACTGTCTGCCATACTCTATGCTAAGTGCTCTAAATGGAGAATTTAATTCTCAGGACAAGCAGAGGGGATACAGAGCAGTTAGGAAACTTGCTCTCTGCTTATAGCAAGATTCCCAGCTGGTGGATGAGGTGTTGAGAGTAATACCAGTAAAGCAAGTCTGACTCAAACTTCCACTGTACTAGCACTGAGCAATGGAAATGACCATAAATGTGAGCTAGTATATAATTAAAATTTTTCTAGTATCCACTTTGAAAGAAGTAAAATGAAAAGGTAGAATGAACTTTCATAATTTATTTAAAGATATTAATAATATATTTAATAAAAATATTTCTGAATGTAGTCAATATGAAAAATTGACAAATTTTACTTTTTTGTACTATGTATTTGAAGTTTGATATGTATTTTATATTTAGAGAACATCTCCATTTGGACTACATTTAATCCACATACATAGCCACATTTCTAGTACTTAGTAGCTTAATAAATAAGCTTAATTACTTAATCAATTAAGTAATACTTAATAACCTGTAGCTAGTGGCTACATGTATTGGACATGTAGTCATCTCCATGCAGTACTATATGGTCAAACTCTACTATATACTCAGAAAAACATGTGAAGAAGATCTATCAAATTGTCTATAGATTTCTGGGGAATAAAATTGGGGTGGCTTTTTAAAAAGTGAGTTTTTATTATTCTGGACTAGTATTAGCATGAGGAATTTTCCATTTTAAATGCAAGATTTAGATATTCACAAATGATTAAAATAAAATTCTTAAGAGATGTGAGTTAAAACATTGGAAGGATGACCTTTGCTTAGAATGCTGTGATGTCTGGAGTAAACATCAGTAATCTATTTCTATGTCTGCAAAATGTTTTCAAGCAAGGCTGATCATGATGGTTATACCAGGATGATTTAGTTAGGAAGTTTACTCTGATAACAAATTAGTGGATGCTGTGTTAGAGCAGTATCTCCTTTGGTTGTTCCCATAGCATTATGTCTGTACACTGTGTTATGCCATAAGGTGATCTTCCTTCCTTCCTTCCTTCCTTCCTTCCTTCCTTCCTTCCTTCCTTCCTTCCTTCCTTCCTTCCTCCCTCCCTCCCTCCCTCCCTCCCTCCCTCCCTCCCTCCCTCCCTTCCTCCCTTCCTTTCTTCCTCTCTTATTTGAGAGGTAGAGTTACAGACAGAAAGGTCTTCATTCACTGGTTTACTCCCCAAATGGCCACAATGGCCGGAGCTGGGCCAAGCTGAAGCCAGGAGCTTCTTTCAAGTCTTCCACATGGGTGGCAGGGGCCCAAGCACTTGGGCCATCTTCTACTGCTTTTCCAGGCCATAGCAGAGAGCTGGATTGGAAGCGGAGCAGTTGGGACATGAACCAGTGCTCTCTTGGAGTACAGGCACCACGGGTGGTGGCTTAGCCTACTATGCCATAGGGCCGGCCTCAAAGTGATTCTTCTAAGACTCATTATCGTAGTGAGAGAGAGAGAGAGGAGAGTGTGTGCACATGTTTTGAGAGAAGGCAGAGAGGCTGAAGGGAAGGGAGGGCTGTTTTTATACTTCTTAACCTTAATAACAAACTTTTTGTGGCCAGCACTGCGGCTCACTTGGCTAATCCTCCGCCTGCGGCGCCAGCACCCCAGGTTCTAGTCCCGGTTGGGGCGCTGGATTCTGTCCCGGTTCCTCCTCTTCCAGTCCAGCTTTCTGCTGTGGCCCGGGAGGGGAGTGGAGGATGGCCCAAGTCCTTGAGCCCTGCACTTGCATGGGAGACCAGGAGGAAGCACCTGGCTCCTGGCTTCGGATCGGTGCAGTGTGCCGACCATGGTGGCCATTTTGGGGGTGAACCAATGGAAGGAAGACCTTTCTCTCTGTCTCTCTCTCTCACTGTCTAACTTTGCCTGTCCCAAAAAAAAAAAAAAAAACTTTTTGTGTGTGGACTGTTTCCTACATTCTGTATATTCTTGGTGAGGGAGATATTATCCAACTTTCTTTCACCTGGGTATGTAAAAGGGTCTTACCTATCCTCTGCTAGGTAGAACCAGGAGGTGACCGCCTAACCTAAGCTGGACTTTGAAAGACACAAAGATGCAGGGAATTCATGATTTCATTTCATCGAGCCTTTTTTTTTTTTTTTAAACAAAAAGATTTATTTATTTGTGAGGCAGAGCTGGGGAGAGAGAGAGAGAAAGAAAGAGAAAGAGAGAGAGAAAGAGAGAAAGGTCTTCCATCTGCTGTTTTACTCTCCAAATGGCTGCAATTGCCAGAGCTGGGCCAATCTGAAGCCAGGAGCTTCTTCTGGGTCTCCCAGGTGGGTTCAGGGGCACAAGCACTTGGGTATTTTCCACTGCTTTCCTAAGCCATAGCAGAGAGCTGGATTGGGGAGGAGCAGCCGAGACATGAACTGGTACCCATATAGGATGCCAGCGCCACAGGTAGAGGCTTAGCCTTCTATGCCATAGTGTTGGCCCTGGCAGGCTAATTTTTTAAGTTGATAATGTTGTATGGCCTGTGAATGATGTTATAAATATCCAAATGGCCCTTGGCAGAAAAAAGGTTCCCCAGCCCTGTGGAATTGTTCACCTGTACTTCAGACTGAGTTTTTAAACTCTCCCTGCTCCTTTGGATTTGCTGTTTCTTGCTTGCCCTTGATCTGGAAGCTAATTTAACCTGCTCACTTTGTATATGTCCAGGAACCTAACCTGGCTCAGCATTTTGAGTTCTTTCATTTGCCTTGGAAGGAAATTAGAAATTACATAGACCCAGGATATGAAAAGCAGTATGCAGTAAGTGCCAAGTGATTGTTACATAAAATTGTACTGATACAGAATATCAAAGAAGGGAAAGGAGTTCTAGGGATAGGCTAAGTCAGGTTATCTGGATATGATGATAAAAAATACAGACAAATTTATCATGTAGTAGGATGTATTAGTGATTTCTGTGCAGGAACATGCATTACCTCATCAGTATTTCAGGGAATGTAAATATACTAGGTCAGACTATATTACACTGGGTGATCATTGTTTTAACAGTCTGGGTTAGAGGCCTTTGAATGAAAAGAAAGGGACTGGTATAGAATTGATGGTAGAGTATTTACTGATTTTGTGACAGTTTGGAGTGTTGTCCATGATGTGCCAAGGTGTTAAAGCCATTGTCTTCATCTGCTAAAGCCCTGAGAAAAAAACCTAGCTAAGGGAGTAAATTCTGTATGTGGAGGGGGCTGGTGGGTGTGCATGGAAGAGGAAATGCAGACAGAGTGATCAGAAGAAACCCCATGCCAATAGTAGCATTGGTGAACTTCAGGTTTGGTGGGAGAGTTTTGAATGAGAAGAGGGAAATATATAATCTACTTTCTGCTTTTTAACTTTTGGACTTGGCTGATACTCTTTGCTCTATTTGCATAGTAGTTTGGTATGGGTAGCCATAATAAAACTCTCACACTGAATTCTGTTTTGAAACCTTGTGGTCATGCACCCTATGTTCTTTTGTGATGGAGGGAGGAGGGTCATGAATAGCAAAGAAAATTGCTCTGTGACCTGTTGTATAGTTAGTTAGGAAGGCACATTTTTAGAGGTTTGAAAACCAGAGTGGAAAATTCATATTTCTTTCCCTTTTGGGGGCAATGAAGATAGGCAAGAGTAGAAGCATAGGCATTATAGTAGAACTTTGACATTTTCTAATTTAATATTAACGAGTTGAGCTATTCTCAAGCATTCCTTAAGACACAGAACATAATATATTACATTTACTTTTAATTTTGCTGACCCATTAATTTGAATCGTTGAAGATGGGGAGCTGATAAACAAATAATCATAGATGATTATTTTCTATTCATCCTTCTCTTAGCAATAACATCCATTTTTTGTATATTATTTGTAAATTGATGAATGGCAAAGGTTGGGGGTTAGCTACTTATAATTAATATCCTTTGCAAACCTAAATTATGCCAGTTTTAGAACACAGAAATACATTATTTTCTTTCATAATGATATAGGTAATTTTTTTAAAAAAAGATTTATTTATTTGAAAGTTAGAGAAAGAGAGATCTTGCATCTGCTGATTTACTCCCCAAATGACTATAATGGCCAGGGCTGTGCTAGGCTGAAACCAGGAGTCAAGAACTTCTCCTGGGTCTCCCATGTAAATTCAAGAGACCAAACACTTGGACCATTTTCCGCTACTTTCCCAGGCACACCAGCAGGGAGCTTGATCGGAAGTGGAGCAACATGGCAATGAACTGGCACCCATATGGGATGCCAGATTGCAGGCCACAGCTTTACCCACAAAGCCACAACTCTGGCCCCAACATGTGTAATATTAAACTAAGTCTTTTAGCCAACAATTTAGTTTCTGTTTGATTTTATTCTTTAATATTTATTTTCCTAAAAAGAGAGTCTACTTTAGTAAGTGGCACATTTCAGTTTTTGGAATGACTGCTTAGTTATACCTTCTGATTTTGTTGCCATTTATTTTAATTTTGAAAGATCTACGTACTTTTATAATTTCTAGAAAATCTATTTCTCCCAGATATGATTTTAAGCTCTTGACTGTATTTATCTCTTGACCTTTGCCTCCCTTAAGCTGATCAGACAAGTTCTAATGGAAATAGAGCTAAGATTAATCTGTGTAGATGTGTCTGTGCAGATGGTTAGAATTTTGGGCTTGGAGAAATAAAAACCCTTATCCTTTCTCCTTTGTTACTAATGGCACATGTGTCTTCATCCTGTTTTATATTACTATCCTTCTGTATTTGTTTGAATTTCATATGTTTAATTGTTTAGTTAGAGCTTTAACAGTAATTCCAGAAACTCCTTTAGTTTTGTTGCGGATGTTTGGCTAGAAGAGATGATGGTTGCACTGATGGAAAAAATAGTTTTTAAGTTGTTAGTTCGTATGGAATTATAGCCCTCAAGCCATTCCTACATTATTGAACTGCTAAATAAGAAGGTAAAAATGCCTTTAATTGCCCCACCCCCTTAGGTTAAGTTAGGTGTTTATATGTTTTGTAAATCACCTTTAATTATCATTGACATAAATTGCTGTTTTCTAGAGTCCACCTTCCCCCCTCCCCATAAGTCGGACACTTAAAACCTTCAAATGAGTCACACATTTTTGCCTAGACACAAATTGCCAATATAAAGCTGTCTTTGATTGTATCCTAAAATAATGAAATTTTTTCCTTAGGTCCTGTAATTTTCTTTTTCACCAGTATTTATTAAATTAACCTAGTATTGGATTACCATAAACTGTCTGACCAAAAAACATATGTTTTCTTTGTTTCTTCAGTGTAAATTCAGTGGGTTAAGTAATTATGTAGTGGTTCTCATCTAAGGTACAATGCATTCTACCAACCAACTTCTGTTTAGTGTGGAACATACTGTAGCAGTAGGAAACAGTTCCATCTACTTTGCATTATAATATTGTATGGAGCTATTTAATCTGCCAGCTATTTACAGTTTAATTGTTTGCACATATCCATGGTGATCTTTTATCTATTTGCTTAGGTAATTGAGGCATTATTTTTTTTCTTGAATGTCTTTTCTGAAATTTTAGAGACCTTGTTTCCTATCCTTTCCATCCCAAGTAGTCAGCTGTTTTATTCTTTTCTTAACTCTTATATCACTAATAAGTGAAAACCATTCAGGATTGTGAGGGCATCTAGTAAAGTCCTAGAGAGTCTCTAGATCTCTAAGCATCAAATTTTGAACTATATTTTCTTAATTGTTTGAACATTATTGTTATGTAGCTTAAACATCTAAGTATTGAGATATTTATTGTTAAACTTGGATGAGTGAATCTTTTTTTATTTATTTATTTTTTATTTTTTATTTTTGACAGGCAGAGTGGACAGTGAGAGAGAGAGAGAGAGACAGAGAGAAAGGTCTTCCTTTGCCTTTGGTTCACCCTCCAATGGCTGCCGCGGTTGGCGCGCTGCGGCCGGCGCACCGCGCTCATCCGATGGCAGGAGCCAGGTGCTAGGTGCTTTTTCCTGGTCTCCCATGGGGTGCAGGGCCCAAGCACTTGGGCCATCCTCCACTGCACTCCCGGGCCACAGCAGAGAGCTGGCCTGGAAGAGGGGCAACCGGGACAGAATCCGGCGCCCCGACCAGGACTAGAACCCGTTGTGCCGGCGCCGCAAGGCAGAGGATTAGCCTGTTGAGCCACGGCGCCGGCCAAGTGAATCTTTTTTTTATAGTGAGTGTTCAATTTTCTTTTAACCTGTCCTTTTGCAGATTTTATGTTGGCGTACTTAAACCACCCATTGTGTACCAGATACAATTTTCCTACATCACTGCCTTAAAATTTTGAGCTTATGTCTTGGTAGTGGCATTTACTGCCCCTGGCAGTTGAAGGAAAGGCAGTGCTGTAGGTACATAGGCTCTGTAGCTGCACTGGTCCTTTAGAATCAAGTTTTGTTTTTACATTAGTGAGATCAAGGTGTGCCCTGAGAACCCCTGAACTCTGTCCAGGAGCCTGACATTGCTTATCCAGGATCACGATGTCCTCTTGGCTGGTCCATAGTCTCCTCCCACCCCAACTCTGTCTTTGCTGCCCTCGCTCCATCTGTAGGAGGTAAGAAGGAGCATTACCTGGCTGTTCTGAATTTGACTGACTCAGCTCTTGCCATAGCACTTAAGAAGACTCCTTTGTACTGCCAGCACTTTAGATATTTTTCATTTCCCACAGGTAAGAGGTTGTGTGAAACAAGATGGTCTTGTTCCTCTTCCCTAGTCCCTGAGATGAAAGGACAACTGTATCCACCTCCTTCTCAGGCCAGTTGTGAAGGCCTTCTTTTGCATTATAGGTTGCCAGATGAAAACTATGGTTTGTGTATTACTTTAGAGTGTTTTGAGCCTAGTCTTCTCCCTCAGTCAAATATTAATGAAGTATTAGGTGTGAAAATGCAAGGGACTACATGTAGTCTACCCATTTTCCCAACCCTCCCACCCCCATTTTTGTGTATATGAACTGAATTCTGCTTTGTGATTTGTGGCTAATAATTTTGTTTAGGAAAGGACTATAAATTGAAATTATCTTGAATATGATTATTAAAACAATTACAAGAATTGTATATGGTGGGTTACAGTTTCACCCAGTGCAAATGTCTTACTTTTAAGGGAACAAGGAAAATATAACTAATAAAATTACTGTAGGTGATCATTTTAACTATAGAACTGCAATCTTTACTTATTTATTTATTTATTTGAAAGGAAGAGTCACAGAGAGGCAGAAGCAGAGAAAGAGAGATCATCCATCCTTTGATTCACTCCCCAAATGGCTGCAATGGCCAGAGTTGGACTGATCTGAAGCCAGGAGCCAAGATCTTCTTTCAGGTCTCCCACGCAGTTGCTTTACCCACTACGCTACAGCGCCAGCCCCAGAACTACAATCTTAACACCATTTTAGATGTGACTTGTTGGGGCCAGTGCTGTGGTGTAGCAGGTAAGGCTGCTGCCTGCAGTCCTGGCATCCCATAGGGGTGTTGGTTCGCGTCCTGGCTGCTCCACTTCCAATCCAGCTCTGCTGTAGCCTGGGAAAGCAGCGAAAGATGGCCCAAGTGCTTGAGCCCCTGCACCCATGTTGGAGACACGGAAGCAGCTCCTGGCTTCTGGCATAGCACCAGCTGGTGGGCCATTGTGGCCATCTGGGTATTGAACCAGTGGATGGAAGACTTCTCTCTCTCGCTGCCGCTGCCTCTCTGTATCTCTGCCTTTCAAATAAATAAATAAATTTTTTTTCAAAAAGGATATTACTTGGTTTATGAATACACGGTTGAAGAAATGGACAGTAACCAGTTGAGTAAAAGAGAAATTCATTGAATTGGGGGGCTAGAATTTTACAGTGATTCTCCTAGGAACTCTGTGAATTTGTTATTGTTACCCCATTTTAGATATCAGAAAACTGTGTATCTGAGAGTTTAAAAAATGTGCCCCAAGTCATACAGCTATTAAATGGTAGAAGCAGGATTTTTAACCCAGCCTGCTATCCCATGTTATAGTCTAAAGATATTTTATTTATTATATCATAATTTTTTATTTTAGAATAATTATAACATTAATAAATTTAGTGAAGTAATAAAATTTCACTGTCAATGTTTTTTTTGTCATTTTCAGTTATTTTACTATTATAGATAACTCTTTGAGTGACTTTATCCATGTATCCTTTTGCCTATATTGAATTATTTCTCTGTAAAATAATCATTGAAGAGAAATTAATGAATCAAAACCCTTCCTCTCTTAGTGGCCTTTGCTATTCAATGCTATGTTGATTTCCAAAAGGATTTCTTGAATTTACTTTTTGTACAAATTACCATGCTCTGTGGATTTAGTCAACTATAAATGAAAGATTGTACAATACTATACATTGAAAACAGCTTAAAGTGCACATACCTCAATGAAATAAAATAATATAGTAAGTATTTACCCTTTGAAAATCTTAAGTACCACCATAAGAAAATAGTTGGGAGAAGGGCAAGAGTAGACTTATTCCTGACACTGATAACTAGACAGTTATTGGGAGAGAATGCCCTGGAAATATTAGAGTGATAGTTTGTACCTGGTTTGCTGTAATTGTCAGGGTTTTGTAGTTAATGTCTCTTGAGTTGAATTTATTACAAATGAAGACAAGACTATAGTTTGAATTTTAATCCCGCTTTGTTATAATCCCCTTCTCTTCATTTCATCAGCCTTTTTTTGCTAACATTGAGAGTTTAAAAGTTTACTTCATTTGATTTGAGGAGCATTATGACTATTTTACTTGCAAGTAGAAGGTTTTTACTGAGTATTTAAGGATTATGTTATAAATGTCATTTCTTGTTTTTTTTTCTCACTAAATGACTCGATAGATGGTATTTCATTAGGAAATTTAGAAAAGGAGACAAATAGTATTCTTAGACCTGGGTTCTTTTAATTATTTATTTATTTTATTTTATTTGACAGATAGAGTTAGTCTCACTGTCTAACTCTCGAGAGAGACAGAGAGAAAGGTCTTCCTTCTGTTGGTTCACCACCACCCCCTGAAATGGCCACTACGGCCGGAGCTACGCAGATCTGAAGCCAGGAGCCACATGCTTCCTCCTGGTCTCCATGCAGGTGCAAGACCCAAGCACTTGGGCCATCCTCCACTGCCCTCCTTTGCCACAGCAGAGAGCTGGACTGGAAGAGGAGCAACTGGGTCTAGAACCGGTGCCCATATGGGATACTGGCGCTGCAGGTGGAGGGTTAACCAAGTGAGCCACAGTGCCGGCCCCAGACCTGGGTTCTTTAAAAATATGTTCACATCTATGTATTATATTGCTGTAACACTTTTGATAACTTTCCCATAGTGGCTAAAGGCAAAATGGTAATAAACCTTTACTGGGCCAATAATGATATCCCTGACAGTTGGTGAAAGGAATCAGTTGTTGTACCCAACATTCTCCTGTTATTTCTTTTTCCCTTTGTATCACATGAGTGATAACAATGTGCTATTACCAGATGCTGTACTTATTGAGGATCAGTACGTTAGAGGCAGTGTACTGAGCCTTTATTATTTCATCTTTACATCGTTGACTTTTTCACAGGAGTCATGTGAAGCATGCACTACTTGCATTTTGTTTACCCAAGAATTAGATTAAATAACTTTAAGTTAGTAAAGGGCAGCACGGGAGCTGAATCCAGGCCTTTGAACCCAAAGTCTTTATCCTTTTAACCCCTACCTCATGTTATGTGGTGTGTGTGTATATATATATAGTTAATTGGCTATAACCGTCATATTCAAATGTTTTAAGTTTTTATTCTCTTCTATTTTACAACCTTATTTGTAAGGTTTACAAATAAATGTACACATTTGTTTTTGTACCTGAAGTATGCATGGTAATAATATTCTGATGTCAACAAGCAGTTCTTGGGAAATAGGCATGAAAGAGAGATGATCTATCATCAGAGAAGTAACTTTGATTCTTAAAGATAAATGTTTTGTGTGTATTTCTTTGAAGGCAATTTTATTTTTGGAAAGCAGAATACATCTTTTGAAGTGGGTGCTTACTGTTAATTAGCATCAGTGTATCAGCATTTTATCTGAGATTTTAAAATTTTTATGTAAGGGATTGTAAGAATTTTTTTTTTTTTAAACTTGAGAAGCAGAGAAAGAATGCTGTCCCATTTCCTAGTTTACTCCCCAAATGCCTGGAATGTCTGGGGTTGGGCTTTTGCTGAGCCAATAAATCAATCAAGGTCTCCCAGATGGATGACAGGAACCCAGTTCCTTGAGCCACCACTGCTGCCTCCTAGAGTCTGTATTAGCAGGAAGCTTGAGTCAGGAACAGAGCTAGAACTCCAACCCAGATGTCCTGATATGGGATGTGTGGGCATCTTAACTTGCATTTTAACAGGTAGGCCAAATGCTTGCCCTGCCAGAGCTCATTTTAATGGCATCAGGATTCCACTGAAATGCTTTGCATGCTTTCTTCTTTGGGATGTGGGTGGAATACAAAAAATGGTATTATGTTGATATTTTCTAAGGAAAAAAATTACCAAAATAATGAATCAGTTCATTGTCATCTTCCAAAGGTGAATAATGGTATTTTTAAATCATTATAAATTTCTATAAATGCTTCAGTCCATTGTAGTTATCATCCATATTGATATTCCAGTTGTTTGAGGGGGTAGCTTCGGCTTGGCTCCTGAGCATTTTCATTACCACTTGATGGCTTTCTTGCTGTGTGGTATGTCATGAGTGATGTGCCATATCCTTTGCTAGGTTTGGGGATAGCCAAGTGTCCTACAGTCTTGATTCTTTTGAACTGCTATCATTTTTCTCGCTTAACTATCCTTTGTTTCTCCAAGAGAAATTCATTTTCATATAAAAGGATGCAACTCTTCAGTCACCTACACTGCTATAGAAAGGCGGAAATATGTGTTTTTGTTTTTTTAAGATTTTTATTTATTTGAAAGGCACAGGTAGAGGGAGAAACAGAGAGAAAGATCTTCCATCTGCTGGCCCACTCCTCAAATGGCTACAACAGTCAGGGATGGGCAAGACTGAAGCCAGAAGCCAGGAGCTTCTTCAGGGTCTCCCATGTGGGTACAGGGCCTAAAAATTTGGGCCGTCTTCCACTGCTTTCCCAGGCACATTAGCAGGGAGCTGGATTGGAAATGGAACAACTGGGACACAAATGGGCACCCATATGGGAGCTGGGGGTTACCCACTGTGCCTCAAGGCCATAAAATATGTTTTGAAATGAAATGCTAGCAGTTTCTCCCACCATTGATTTTTTTTTTTAAGATGTATTTATTTTACTTGAAAGTCAGTTTACACACAGAGAGAGGCAGGGGCAGAGGGAGAGAGAGGTCTTCCATCCATTGGTTCACTCCCCCATTGACTGCAACTGCCGAGTTGCACCGATCAGAAACCAGGAGCCAGGAGCTTCTTCTGGGTCTCCTGTGTGGGTGCAGGGTCCCAAGGGCTTGGGCCATCTTCCACTGCTTTCCCAGACCATAGCAGAGAGCTGGAGCGGAAGTGGAGCAGCTGGGACTCAAACTGGCGCCCATATGGGATGCCAGCACTGCAGGCAGCGGCTTTACCCAATACTCCACAGCACTGGTCCCCCCCACTATTGCTTTTGTGCTGTGACTGCAAGCATGAATACAATGAAGAAAACAAATGACATTCTTAATATTATTATTAACTAATAGTGTGCCCTTACAGGCCCCCAGGGGTCCATGTCTCTTAGTTTGAGAACCACAGCTCAAAATTACTTAAAAACGGCCAGTAGCCTTTATTATTTGTTAGTCTTTATGAATCTGTCTACCTTTTTATCTTCAATTTAGATTTTCAGTTTTCACTATTGCAGATAAAGTAAATTAATTTATTACTCAATTTAACAATTTTTTGTTTTTCAAGAATTACGTACAAAATTTTACTGCAGATGTGTAGAGCTTTCAGCAGTACAGACTTTTATTTTATTTTATTTTATTTTATTTTATTTTATTTTTAGACAGGCAGAGTTAGAGAGAGACAGAGAGAAGGGTCTTCTTTTTTCTGTTGGTTCATCCCTCAAATGGCTGCTACAGCTGGTGCGCTGCAGCTGGCGTGCTGTGCCGATCCGAAACCAGGAGCCAGGTGCTTCCTCCTGGTCTCCCATGCAGGTGCAGGGCCCAAGCCCTTGGGCCATCCTCCACTGCCTTCCTGGGCCACACTGGCAGAGAGAGCTGCACTGGAAGAGGAGCAACCTGGACAGAATCCTGCATCCCAACCGAGACTAGAACCTGGGGTGCCAGCACTGCAGGCTGAGGATTAGCCAAGTGAGCTGAGGCGCCCAATACAGACATTTAAAAAGACTTGGAATAGATATTGTATGTGTTTCAAGTCCTATGCTTACAAGTGAATATTTGGCTAGATTGTATTAAAAATTGAGTGACATATATATATATATATGTATATATATATATGTAGTTTTTGAGTTTTGGGGATAATTTAGTATGCTTTGGTTATATTATTATGACTATAAGACTATCTGTATATCAAACTGTCCTGTTTATTTTTTAGTGGCTTAATTTCTTCCCTTTTCATCCCAGCTCTTGTCCTTTGAACTAGAACAGCTAAAATCATTTCAGGAAAAGAAGGATCTTTTATATATAGGAATATTTGGAGGTAGGAGAGTGGGAGGCGTTCTCTGTAGTATAATCTATTCCTGATTTGTGTTTTTCCCCCTGAGAGTCATTGGAGTGGGGAATGGGATAAATATGGAAGCTTCAAGTTTTTGAAATTTTATTTCATTCTAACTTAGCATGTTTAAAAATGACATCTGGGGCTGCCACTGTGGTGTAGTGGATAAAGCTGCCACCTGCAGTGTCAGCATCCCATATGGGCTGCTCCACTTCTGATCTAGTTCTCTGCTGTGGCCTGGGAAAGCAGTAAAAGATGGCCCAAGTCCTTGGGCCGCTGCACCTGTGTAGGAGACCCAAAAGAAGCTCCTGGCTTCTGGCTTCAGATCCACTCAGCTCCTGCCATTGTAACCATTTGGAGAATGAACCAAAGGATGGAAGACCTTTGTCTGTCTATCTGTCTCTAATAAAATCTTTTAAGAGAATAAAAAACCCAACATCATCAAAGCAACATAATTTCCAGAGCTGTATTGAAAGGTTAAATACTTAGGTGGTGGTAATAGTGGGGAGTACTAGTGATTTTGCCTCTGCTTTAATTTTTTTCCATCAGAGAGAAAACATCTTGAACACTGCTGTTTAATTAGGTCTAGAGGTTAGGTGTTTATCTTTTTGTTGGCTTTTATGGGAAAGTTTTCTTTAGCATTGAATAAACAGTACTTGGATATCAACTAATAAGGACAGATTTTTTTAAAAAATATGAAAATATTACAACCTAAATTATAAATCTGTTGGATATATTGGAAATATAGCAATGCATTTGCAATATATCAATACATTTTCTCATATAAACATTTTTAGCCCAGTCTTGATCCTAGTTCTTCTGATTCAGCTTCTCCTTTTATTTTTTTATGTTGTGAATACTGTATTTTCCTGTGAAAGAAATCTTTTAGCTCTTCAAAGAGTATGTCAGACACTCTGACAAGGCATATTATAAAAATGTTGGTTATGAAAATTTTAAAAGCTTCTCTTCAATATTTTCTTTTTTATAAACCACCTGTTGTCTTATGTGCATAGCATATACATTTGAACAAAGTGCTCATCAGTTGTCAGCCATCAGTGGCAGGATAGAAATTACTTGGGGTACTTGCTTTGTAAGAAGTTCTTTTGTATTTGTGACATCAGCTTTGTTTTATACAATTAAAGTATTACACGCTAGAATAATCTAAATTGCAACCACTAAATGGTAATGTAGTTCTTGCCTTGAACTGAATTTGTTTACTGATTGTAAGCAGCTATTGACTACTATTTAACATGACAGTTTCATAAAAATGTCTCCCTTATTTTGGTAGCAAATAAGAAGGTGGAAATATTATTAAAGGTTTTTCTTAATTTTAAAATTTACTTTCAATAAATATTGCATTAAGAGATAAAATGTAGAAAATCCTGTGTGTATGAAAAATCCTTCAATTATACAATTTGATTTTCAAATGAAATTTAATGCTCCTGATATGATACATTCACGATCACTTTTAAGAGTATTGTTCTAATTTTTAAATTCTTGGTTAAAAGTGTTTTATAGTCATTTTTGTTCATATTCTTCTGTTAAAAGGAACAGAATATAGCTGTTTGATTAAGACTTAAGATTGATACTGGAATAAATATTTAGACTGTTAGATAACTTCTTTTATATTTGTGCCAGCATTAGCTCTACACAGCAATCTAGATACTTAGAGAACTTTACCAGTGGATTCTGAGTAATCTGAATCTTTTTTCCTTTGATGTCTTGTTAAATAGTCCTGATTATAATTTATGTAAGTAAGTTAGCAGTAATGTGTTGACATTATTTAAATTGACAAGTATTTTCTTCAGGTAATTCTTTCAGTGAACAGGTTTCAGAACTAATGGCTTATGCCTTATAAAAAGCTTTTGGAATGTCATTTTTTATTTTAATAATAGGTAAGAAGTATAGTAAAAGGTCATTTTCCAGGGTAGCCAGTGGTATGCCTCTGTAATGTAATTGGTTTGCTAAACCTCAACAATCATTTGTATACAGAAATTCTATATGAATTCAGTGATTAAAAGGCAGAAAACTACTTACGAGTGAGACTTTTTTGTTGCTTTTAGAAACAATCTGAATCTAAATGGGAACTTTACATTTGCAGGAACAAAATTTAGGGTTTTTCATTGCTTGGTTGCTTTGATGTGTAATATAGTGGACATTAGTACATAAGTAAATGATTAGATGAGTCATAAAATGGGACATCTGCCTCAGAAAGCCTTTCAGACAGCATGAGCTATGTTGTTGAAATCTGTAATCAGTACATCTGTCCCTGAGACTCCAGTTGGTACAAGGATAGTTTTCTATTTTGGATTAGTTGCTATATGAAGACAGCATATTAAAAAATTTTTTTTCCTGCATGCAACTAGAAAATTTGTCCTGTGACATCTGAATAAAAAAATTACAGTGATGATTTTTGAGCATTATAATACGTAAAGGGTAGTAATAACTGCATAAACTAACCTTTACATGTCTTAAAAATGGTTATTTAAGGTAGAATTTTATCTTATAGATTCAATGGTTTTAATTTTTATCAGGGGAAATGTTCATGCAAATACTGGTATCACAGTTGGAGAGAAATCCAGATGGAAGGCTGAATTATAAAAAGATTCAGGTAGAATATTTAACTGAAAGAGAGGATTATATTTGGTTTCCTGCTAAACTGAAACTCTCCTGTAATTTTTTTTTTTAAGATTTTATTTATTTACTTGAGAGGCAGAGTTACAAACAGTGAGAGGGAGAGACAGAGAATAGTCTTCCATCTGCTGGTTCACTCCCCAAATGGCCACAATGGTCGGAGCTGGGCCAATCCAAAGCCAGGATCCAGGAGCTTCTTCTGGGTCTCCCACTTGGATGGGATCCAAACTCTTGGGCCATCTTCCACTGCTTTCCCAGGCCATAGCAGAGAGCTAGATTGTAAGTGGAGCAGTCGGAACTCGAACCAGCACCCACATGGGATGTTGGCACTGCAGGTGGCAGCTTTACCTGCTATGCCATAGTGTCGGCCTCAAAAAAGAGTTTTTAAAAGTTGTAAGGACTTCCAGTTTCTGCCCTGGGATGTAGAGAACTGGAGAGAGTATTAGTTCCTCCCTAACAATAAAAAAGAGCCTGACTAATTTCAGAAATCTGAGGACATATAGTGCCTTTGGTGAAAAGGAGACACATTCAACCTGGGGTAGACAGCTGGACATACAGTTCAACTTGAATTATGACCAATTAGTGAAGTACAGGTTGGCAGGAATTTGTGAAATTAGTGAAAGCTGGCAGAAATTGGGGAATCCTATCAAGTGGGATAAGAACCTCAAAAAATGAGAGCTAGGAAAAAGCTCCTGAAAGCATGCATTGCTTCTCCTGCCTGTCTGTCCACTGCAAAGCAAAAGTCCTAATCTGTGAACTATGAGATTGGGATTGGGTTGGGGTAATGGGCCTTAGGGCATTGGTGAAAGTCATTGTAGCTGAGGAAAAGAGAATGAGGGAAGGAGCTGGTATTATACCTATTTTCTCTAGCTATGCAGAGACTGCAACTGTGGATTTAGAGAAGGGAGAAAAATAAATTAAAAGCTATACCTTCAAAGCCCAGATACCTAATTTTGAAATGGAGGCATAGATGGCTGGTGCCGCGGCTCAATAGGCTAATCCTCTGCCTGCAGCACTGGCACACAGGGTTCTAGTCCCGGTCAGGCCACCGGATTCTGTCCCGGTTGCCCCTCTTCCAGGCCAGCTCTCTGCTGTGGCCAGGGAGTGCAGTGGAGGATGGCCCAAGTGCTTGGGCCCTGCACCCTCATGGAAGATCAAGAGAAGCACCTGGCTCCTGCCAGCGGATCAGCGCCATGTACCACCCTTGGTGCACCGGCCACAGCAGCCATTGGAGGGTGAACCAACGGTAAAGGAAGACCTTTCTGTCTCTCTCTCACTGTCCACTCTGCCTGTCAAAAATAAAAAAAATTTAGGGCCGGCGCCGTGGCTCAACAGGCTAATCCTCCGCTTTGCGGCGCTGGCACACTGGGTTCTAGATGCGGTCGGGGCGCTGGATTCTGTCCCGGTTGCCCCTCTTCCAGGCCAGCTTTCTGCTGTGGCCTGGGAGTGCAGTGGAGGATGGCCCAAGTCCTTGAGCTCTGCACCCCATGGGAGACCAGGAGAAGCACCTGGCTCCTGCCATCGGATCCGCGGTGCGCCGGTTGCAGTGTGCCGGCCTCAGCGGCCATTGGAGGGTGAACCAACGGCAAAAGGAAGACCTTTCTCTCTGTCTCTCTCTCTCTCACTGTCCACTCTGCCTGTCAAAAAAAAAATTAAAAAAAAAAGAAACGGAGGCATAGATAATAAGTTTGTATAAGAGATAAAATGGTATCATACAAAAAACTCAGTACAGAAGAAGTCAAAGAAAGATGAAGAAAGAAATAATATATATATATAATATATATATGTAAGAAGCAGAAAATGGCTAGCAAGATGATGGGTTTTAGTCTAGTCATATCAATGATGTTAAATGTGGATAACTGCCAGCTAGTTTCAATTGTTTGCACATATATTCTGTGATCCTGAGAGCTAGTTTCAATTGTATGCACAAATATCTTGTGATTCTGAGAGTTCTTGGACTTATAAGCCATCTAGTATTTAGTTTTTCATATGCATTCATGAGTTTATGAATATATCCAGCATCAAATAATGCTAGATGATACTCATCAGTTTAATGGTGATTTTCCTTCAAGAAATAATTTTCATTTCATGGTACTTGGGTTCTTTCCAGTTTTTTCTCTAATTATATTATAATGCCAAAGTTTGTAATCTAGTACATAAGTTCTTTCATATGTGTATAACTGATTAGGAGTTATATTTCCAATAATGGATTCAGTAGGTCAAAGGGAAAGTACATTGGTAATTATGGTAGACACTGCCAAATTTTCCTCTTAGGAGTTGTTCCATTTTGTACTACTGTTATCAGTGTATGAGGATATCCATTTCTCCATGATCTTCCCAGCTGGATATGGACTAAACTGACGGATTTTTGTGGTTCACTAGAAGATAATTTGTACATTGGTGTCCTTTTTTCTTCTTTTTTTTTTTCTTTTTTGCTTTTCTTATTGTGAGAAAGGTTGAACATCTCATCATATGTTTAAGAATTATTTATATTTTTCCATTAATTTCTTGATCCTGTTCCTTGCTGATTTTCTCATTCAGTTGTGTTTTTTTCTTAATCCCTGCCCTTTATTAGGATCTTTCCATTCAAAAATCTGGTATGTTTGATTTGTTCAGTTCTACTTTTGGAGTATATTTTAGTTAGTTTTGTGTTGCTGCAACAAAATACCCAAGAGTGTGTACTTTACAAAGAAGGTTTAGTAAATAAAGAGGTTTATTTAGCTTGAAGCTCTGGAGGTCCAAGAACACGACACTAGCATTGACTTCTGGTAAGGGCTCATGTTGTATAGCATCATGTGACAGGAACATGTGCAAGAGAGAGGTACCATGGCAAATGAAGAATGGAGAGAATGGGCCAAGAAAGCTGAAGTAGTTTTATAACCTCCCTAACTTGTAAAACAGGCATTATGTGAGTTGTGAGTATCTCCCAAGCTTATTTTTATTTAGGGTTTATTATGTTGTTCAAATATTTGTTTTGTTGAACTGAGTTATTAAAAAAGCCTTTACCAGCCCGAGTTTATAAAGTAATTCCCCTGTATTAATCTTCCAAGGGTGGTGTCCCAGATCTCTAATCACACCCCACCACCTCTCAATACCATTACATCAAGGATCACACCTCCAGCACATGAACTTCTGGGGCACAAACCATATGCAGACCATTTCAGTGCATTTGGAAACATCGTAAAGGTCTACTGTAAGTGGGCTTTTCACATTTCTTGTAAGATTTATTTATAAAGATTTTGTCAATTTTTCCCTTGGTATTATAAATGTGATATTCTCTTGCCTTATATTTTCTGAATATTACTTATATATTAAAATGTTTATAAAGATCCATTTGCCTAGTTGTTGTATTGTAGGGATTGCTCAAGGAAAATGTGAACCGTTTTCTGTGTTCCTGAGTGGCTAATAAATAAGTTGGATGTTTAAGACTTACATAGCTGAAATTCCCAGGCTGCTTTTTTTTTTAAGCTTTATTTATTTACTTGAAAGTCAGAGTTAAGCATTAAACAGAGAGAAGGAGAGGCAGAGAGAGAGAGGTCTTCCATCCACTGGTACACTCCCCAGATGGCTGCAACGGCTGGCGCTGCGCCAATCCAAAGCCAGGAGCCAGGAGCTTTCTTCCAGGTCTCACATGTGGGTGCAGGAGCCCAAGGATTTGGATCATCTTCTACTGCTTTCCCAGGCCATAGCAGAGAGCTGGATAAGAAGTGGAGCAGCTAGGACTCGAACCAGCGTCCGTATGGGATGCTGGCACTACAGGCTGTAGCCTTACCCTCTACACCACAAGGACTGCCCCTCCAGGCTGCTTTTTAATTTGCATTTGACAGGAAAAGGCCTTTGGCCTGGTGGTTAAGATGCTGTTTGGAACAACCACATCCCTTATTGGAGCATCTGGGTTTGAGTCCTGGCTCTGCTCCTAACTCTGGCTTCCTGACAATCCTGGGAGGCAGTAGGTAATGGCAGATAGTTGAGTCCCAGGCAACTACATGGTCTCTTTGTGTCTCTCAAAAAAAAAAAAAAAAAAAAAAGAAAGAAATAAAAAAAATTTAAAAAATATTTGAAAACAAACTGAGTCTGTATCGAACATGTCATAAACTATATATTTCAGGCTATAACTTAAGAGTTAATGGGGCCGGCGCCGTGGCTCAACAGGCTAATCCTCTGCCTTGCGGCGCTGGCACACCGGGTTCTAGTCCCGGTCGGGGCGCCAGATTCTGTCCCGGTTGCCCCTCTTCCAGGCCAGCTCTCTGCTGTGGCCCGGGAGTTCAGTGGAGGATGGCCCAAGTGCTTGGGCCCTGCACCCCATGGGAGACCAGGAGAAGCACCTGTCACCTGGCTCCTGCCATCGGATGAGTGCGGTGCGCCGGCCGCAGCGCGCCGGCGGCGGCGGCCATTGGAGGGTGAACCAACGGCAAAAGGAAGACCTTTCTCTCTGTCTCTCTCTCTCTCACTGTCCACTCTGCCTGTCAAAAAAAAAAAAAAAAAAAGAGTTAATGGTAACTCAGCATTGGCAGAATGAATTTATAAACAACATAGGGAAGCCTTCCTAAGTGAGGCAGATTTTGAAGAGGTTCTCAAAATAAAATACATATTAGAGAAAATTAGATATAGTGCATTAACTCAATGGAATACTGCAATCTACATTAAAATGGAGGGCTATCTGTGACACTTAAATTTAAAAAGCAGGTTATACAAAGCAATGTCTATATCACAGTACTCTGGGGGAGTAAGGGGGAAGTCTCAAAAATATGTAATCAAATGTTAACAATGGTTATTTGTGTATTTCTAGATAACTACTTCTTTTTGTCTACCTGCTTAATGGTGATTACTAGTTGTCAACCAGAATCCATGCTCTCCTTCTTAGTACATGGTTGCTCATCTTTACTACATTTTCCAGTCTTCCTTGAGAATCGATATGTCTGTGTTTAAAGCAGATGATTATGAAAGGAATGAGATGTGATACTTTTGGCCTCTATCTCAAGACATTGTGCCTACTCTAGTTACTGTTTTCCTTTAATGCCAGCTTAATTGGAAGTTTGCAGCGCCTTGCAATATAGCAGAACTATGACTTGGAAGGAACCCGGATCTGTGAATGGCTCAAAGAAACAGAACTACCCCCCTACACTGGACTATTTATTTTAAGATTGAAATTAAAAAGAAATAAGCCTTTTGTTTGTTAAGCCACTCTATATTTGGGGTTCCTTTACTTCAGCAGTCTAGTTTTATTATTGTTAATATGAGTGTACCTGTCTTTTCTTAACATGAACACTAACTTTTTAAAAAAATTTAATTAATTTATTTGACAGGTAGAGTTATAGACAGTGAGAGAGAGACAGAGAGAAAGGTCTTCCTTCCGTTGGTTCACTCCCCAAATGGCCGCCACGGCTGGCGCACTGCGCCAATCTGAAGACAGGAGCCTTTTGCTTCCTCTTGGTCTCCCATGCAGGTGCAGGAGCCCAAGCACTTGGGCCATCTTCCACTGCCCTCCCGGGCTGCAACAGAGAACTGGACTGGAAGAGGAGCAACCGGGACTGGAACCCGGTGCCCACATGGAATGCCGGTGCCGCAGGCGGAGGATTAACCAAGTGTGCCACGGTGCCGGCCCCGAACACAAACTTTAATGTTAAAAAGAATTGGAAATTTATATTTATTAAATAAAAGTTAAAAAAAATCCAAAAAAAGTTAAAAAGAAAGCCATTTTTCAGCTATTACTTGAGTATATTATGCATATGATACTGAAACTTGCCTTTCTCATTTAATCTCTCCTGAATATCTTGCCATATCATTAGTGCCCATTTTTTTTTTTTTAATGTTTATTTTGGTATAACACCAAATTTACAGAACAGTTTCAGAATAATACTGAGAGCTTTCAGTTGTCACTTATTTTACTTTATTTTACTGTGGTACATTGGTCAGACCTAAGGAGTAGATGTTGTTCTACTACAGGTTGAGCATCTCTAATCTAAAAATTCAAAATTTGAACTGCTTCAAAATCTGAAGCAGAATTTTTGAGTGTTGGCATGACAGCACAAGTAGAAAATTCTGCACTTGACTTCATGTGATAGATTGTATTCAAAATGCAGGAGCATAAAATAGTGTGTAGACTTATGTTCAGGCTATTATATATGGTATGTGAGAAATATAAATGAATCTTGTGCTTAGATTAGAATCTTATCCCCAAGATATCTCATTATATTTACACAGATATTCCCAAATCTGGAAAGTATATGAAATACAAAACACAATTATTTCAATAAGGGATATTTAACCTGTACTAACTAAAATCTAAACTCTTTGGATCTGATTTCCATGAACATCTCTACTGTTCCAAGTTCTACTCTAGCATACCACATTACATTTATTTTCATGTTCCTTATGGTTATTTTCTAGTTTGGAGTCTGGCTGGAATTTTTCATTCTTTAGTTGCACAGAGTATAGTTCACTAGTTGAGACCAAGAGAGAAAGAAAAGAGGTAAAAATCTGTGCCCTCCTAAAGCCCCATTTCTTTTTCTATTGGCATCTTAATCTGGAAGTCAAAGTTAAATTTCTTTTATTTATTTATTTATTTACTTACTTACTTACTTACTTGAGAGGCAGAGTTACAGACAGAGAGAGGTTTTCCATTCACTGGTTCACTTCCCAATTGGCTGCAATGGCCAGAGCTGGGTCCATATCAAGCCAGGAACTTAGAGCTTCTTTTGGGTCTCTCATGCAGGTGCAGGGATCCAAGCATTAGGGTCACTTTCTTCTGCTTTCCCAGGCCATCAGCAGGGAGCTGGATCAGAAGTAGAGCAGCCAGGACTCAAACCAGTACCCATATGGGATCCTGCATTGCAGGAAGATCCTTAACCTACTACGCCACAATACTGGCCACCAAAGTTAAATTTCTTATCTCTGAAGGCCTGAACATTTCTGATGTTATTAATGTATCCCATTTTGGGTTGGGACTGTGCTAATCATCTCATTTAATCATTAGAACAATCCTAAGAGGAAATACTACTATTATCTACATTTTACAAAGGAGACTGAGACTTAGATTTTGAGTTGCTTAACATCATTCAACTTGTAAATTGTAGTATCCAGCTCAAAATAATTTTTTTTTTCTTTTTATCCTCTTGTACATCACAGTGCTGCTAGTTCCATGTCAATGAGAATAGCCTAATTGTCATTGGATATGGTAGCTATTGGGTGTATTCACAGGTAACAGGAGAGAGAAAGAGCATTAATGCTATATAATGCAATTGCATTTTCCATCTCAGATATTCTAATTCATTCATTCATTCTCTCTCTCTCTCTCTCTCTCTCTCTCAGATTTATTTATTTTTGAAAGAGATACAGAGCGGGAGAGTCAGAGAGACAGATCTTCCATCCACTGGCTCACTCTCCAAGTGGCTGCAATGGACAGGATTGGGCCAGGCTGAAGCCAGGAATCAGGAGTTTTATCCATGTCTCCCACTTGGTGGCAGAGTTCCAAGGACTTGGGCCATATTCCACTGCTTTCCTGGGCATATTAGCAGGAAGCTGGATTAGAAGTGGAGCAGCTGAAACTCAAACTGGCACCGGAATGGGATGCTGGCACTGCAGACATTGTCTTTACCTGCTACATTACATTCCTGGCCCTACAATTCTCTGTCCCAATCTTGATCTTGAGCTCCTTTTCCTCCCTCGTTGTCTTTGCCCCTAGTGGTATCTGAAGGAATCTCTGAGAGATGGAAGGAATTCTTTTGGTCTCAGTTTTGTCCACCAGTGCATAGCTGATGGTTGGATTGTCAAGTTTGACTTTGTTGCTGGTCAGTTCGCTCTGATGCCAGTGGCCTGCTTTTTTGCTTTTTGCTAACTTGGAATCTTAATATGCCAGTGTGTTACAGTTAGTAACAGTGAAGTAAAAGTCTTATAATTTTTCTAGTAATAAGTTACAGGCAGATACAGAAATCATGATAGCAAAGATTGACTTTTTCTTCATCTTGTTAAAGAAATGTTGGAGTTTTCTTTCATGGTGTCTTTAGAGGTTTGTGCACATGTGGAGCCATCTAAGAGTGAAGCTGTCTTTAACATTTTGCTGACTGAAGCGCACACGCGTACTTTGTAGAGTTAAATTTTGACAAACAGGAGATACCAGCATTTGTAGAAAAGTTTTAGTTTATCCCCAGAGGGTAATTGGAGATGGAGGAGTAGACAGTATTCTTGTCACTATTAAGTGAACTCAGAATGTCTCACACATTGCATGGCATCTTACAGACAAGACAGAAAGACATATAGCCCTACCCTGGAGAAACCATTTTGTGAAAGTTGTTGACAACATGCTGAACTAGGGAGAGTGGCAACAGTGGAATTTTTTCATTTGGGAGAAATAAGAATTATGTTGCATCTGATAATTGACCACAGTAATAAATTTGTGCTATAGATGAGTGACCACCTCTGCCATGCTTTCATCCTCTTCAACACTTCTTCATACCTCACAGAAGTAAATGAACTGCTAACTTTTTGGTGGCTATCCTTTCAGAATTTAGATTTTTTTGTTGTGTTCACATCCATGTCTATATATACACACACCTAAAAATAAGACATCAACTTTAGCTTTCCTGTTTCCTCATTGTAGAAAGATGATTATAATAGTTAGGATGTTGATAGGATACAGAACCCTTAGAGTATTGTTTAGCACACAGTACACATTCAGATATTATTTTATTTTAAATCACAAAGGATAACTTGTTATGTTGTATTCTATTTTATAGTGTGTTTTTGTAAAAAACTGAATAGTTTCATGTACATATAGTACATATAAATCTTTTATTTTTTAAAAATTATTTTACTTATTTATATTTATTTGAGAGACATAGAAACAGCTTTCAACTGTGGGTTCATTCCCCCAAATATTTGCCAGCTGGGACTGGCACTATGGCATAGCATGTAAAGCTGCTAGCACCAGCATCCCATATGGGTGCCAGTTAGAGTCCTGGCTGTTCCACTTCTGATCCAGCTCCTTGCTGATGTGCCTGGGAAAGCAGCAGAGGATGGCTCAAGTCCCTTGGTCCCTGTACCCATGTGGGGCACCTGGAGGAAGCTCCTGGCTCCTGGTTTCAGATCAGTCCAGCTCCAGCCATTGCAGCCATTTGGCGAGTGGACCAGTGGATTGAAGATCTCTGTCTTCCTCTCCCTCTCCCTCTTTCTTTCTGTAACTCTGCCTTTCAAATAAATAAATATTTAACAACAACAAACAAACAAACAAAAAACACTTGCAACACTCAGGACTGGGCCAGACCAAAACCAGGAGCTGGGAACTCAATCTGGGTCTCCAATATAGCATATAAGATATATAAGCAGCCATCTTTGCTGTCTCTCAGGGTGCATATTAGCAGGGAACTGGAAATGAGAGTGAATCTAGGACTTGAACACAGGCACTCTGATGTGGAATGTAGGGGTCCCAGTGGTGTCTTAAGTGCTAGCCAAATACTTACTCCCCCTTTTTCTTTTAATGATTGTGTAGCATTCCATCATAGGACCGTACTGCAATATGTCAGTGATAGATATTTAGTTTGTTTCTTTTATGCTCAGTTATTCAAATATTTAACATCTTCTTGCTCTCCAAGTTCTTGATTTTGTTAAGAAAGCAGAAATAGAATTACCTGTCCCCTTTTCCATAATTCATTCACTCAGGGATATGATAGGAACAAAGGACAAAAGTCTGTGCTTTCAAAGTGCTTAAATTCTCAAGGCATAGATATATACTAAACAAATTGCTTAAGATACATTGTATATTAGGTAGGAATGAATACAGAAGTGAAAAATAAAGTAGGAAAGTGGGATAGTACAGTGTTTATGTGGGATTTGCAGTGTTAAAGACTAGAAGGGTAGTACTCACTGAGAGATTGACATTTGAGTAAGAATTGATATACGTACGGGAACAAAGCTTGTAAATATCTATGAACAGGGGCAACAGCAAATGCTAGTGCTCTGGATCAGAGTAGGGTCCAGTATCTTTCAAGTCTGTCATCCTTCATCCACCTGCACCTTTCTTCTTCATAACAGGTAAAGGAATTGTCCCTGCCAAGGCCAACCCCTCCATTTACACATTAAATCTGCTGCTCTTTCTGGCACATAGGACTGTGATCTTGCTGTCGTGCCTTTTCTGTATTATATTTTCTCTTTATTGATTTCTTCCCATGAACATGGGAGCATTCTGTAATCTCACTCATCTTTTTAAAAAGAGAAAAACCAGACAAACCAAAGCAAAACTCCCCTTGGCACTCATGCATGTACCTCCCCCCTTCTTCTTTTCAAGGAAACTTGTTTTTCTTTAAAAAAAAAAAATTAAGATTGAGTTTTTTCGAAAGTCAGCAGTTACAGAGAGAGGGAGAGACAAAAACTGAGAGATCTCCCATCTGCTGGTTCACTCCCCGAATGGCTGCAATGGCTGAAGCTGAATTGATCCAAAATAGGGAGCCAGGAGCCAGCAGCTTCTTCCAGGTCTCCCACGTGGGTGCAGGAGCCCAAGCACTTGGGCCATCCTCCACTGCTTTCCCAGGCCATCAGCAGGGAGCTGGATCAGAAGTGGAGCAGCCTGGGCTCAAGTCGGCACCCATATGGGATGTCGGCACCCATATGGGATGCCGGCACTGCAGGCAATGGCTTTATCTGCTCCGCCACAGTGCCAGCCCCAGTTTTTGTTTATTTTTAAGGCTTTGGCATTTATCATGAATGCTTCTTAAAACAAATATTTTTATGACTTTTGATTTATATTTCTTCTCACATATTTAGGGTTAAAGTGATATATGCTAAAATCCTAATGTAGCTTACCTTTTCATACTTAAATATTCTAGTAGGGCTAGTTAATATAATAGAAAAGGATTTTCCCCAAGTTTTGTGTTCAGAAGGCAGTCAGCAGAGACTCAGAGTATCAGTGAAGCAGTATGACTGTCTTTAGCAAAAAGGTTTCAGCCATTATACTGCATCCTGCTGTCTTGTCTGAGGAATAACACATTTGCTAGAGGTGCTTTCCTTTAGATTGCTGCCCCAGTCAGAGGTCAAGTACTGTGGGAACTATGCTTTTACTATATTGGTTGAAGAAATAGAGCAGTAAAACACTTCTGTATACACAACAAATTTGTACTCTGATTATATGTCTGCATTTGTGATGCTGTCCTTAAAGTTGAGTAGTCTGATTTTACTTACCTGTTCCCAGACTTTTGTAGTCAAGATGGAGATAAAACTATGATAAGAAAAAAAATGGCTGCATTTGTATTGTAAGTGTCTTGGTGTTAGACTGAATGTAGCAGTGTTTTCCATATAACTTAAATACAATATTTATAATAAACTCTTTTATGATGGTACCTTGGTTTTTTTTTTTAATCTTCATTGAGAGAAATGTTTCTGCTAATGTTAATTAGCTAGTAGCTGCTGTTTTCAGTGTGCTTCAATTATAGTATGTTGCTTGATTATATGTTATAAAATAAACTTAAGGATACCCTAGGCTGCTACTCTTAAGAAGTTGTATGTTAACTTAATATTAGGAGCAGGTTTCTTATAAATTAGGTGGGAAAAGGGGAGATACAAATAAAAATATGAGCATATAACGGGATTTTTTATTTCATTATATTTTTTCAATTAATCTCTCTATTTCTGGTTCTTGTTTTTGTGACTGGCAAGTGAAAAGTTAGTTACCAGCCTAGAATTTTTCAGGAACATGGAGTTTTCAATTGTAGCCATCACTGCTATAGAATAATTGATAGTAAACATTTACTAAGTAACCATACTGTCATATGTAAAACCTTAAAGTCTGGGTCAGTAAAAATTGTAACATATCTGTCCTTATAAAAATAATAGGCAAATGAAAGTCTAAAGACAAATGATGAAGTCAGTATAACTCAGAATTAGTTAATAAATGAGTCCGCTTTACATTGTAAGAGATATAGTTTCTTATTTTTTTTAAAGATTTATTTATTTATTTATTTGTAAGTCAGAGTTACAGAGAGAGAGAGAGAGAGAGAGAAAGAGAGAGGGAGAGAGAGAGGGAGAGGTCTTCCATCCACTGGTTCACTTCCCAGTTGGCCGCAACGGCTGGAGCTGCACTGATCTAAAGCAAGTGCCAGGAGCTTCTTCCAGGTCTCCCACGCAGTTGCAGGGGCCCAAGGACTTGGGCTATCTTCTGCTTTCCCAGGCCATAGCAGAGAGCTGGACCAGAAGTGGAGTAGCCGGGTCTTAAACCTGTGGCCATATGGGATGCCAGCGCTTCAGGCCAGGTCCTTAACCTGCTGCACCACAGCGCCGGCTACAAGAGGCATAGTTTTAAGAAGCTTATTATAGTACATATTGTCACAATCAATAAATATGTCTATGAGCCTTTATATGTTAACCCCATATGAGTCTCTCTGTGTTTCTCAGATAGTTGAGAAAGAATATTTTGGGTTCCGTAATTGTTAATGTTGAGTTTTGAGGCCTGCACTGTGGCGCAGCAGCTTAGGCCACAACCTGCAGTACAGGCTTCTCCACTTCCATCCAACTCCCTTTAATGCCTGGAAAAGCAGCCGAAGATGACCTAAGTCCTTCATTCCTGCACCTACGTGGGAGACTAGAAGATTCTCTCTCTCTCACTAACTCTGCCTTTCAAATAAATAAATAAATCTTTAAAAACTAAAAGAGTTTTTAAGTATTCTTGTGTTAATCTAGGATTCCGAGAAGTGAGCAGTTACTCCAGCAAGGATATGTATTTGAATATGCAGCATAGAGACCTGAAGTTTGGAATGTCCAATAAACTGAACTCGTATTTTGAAAGAATGTTCTGTATAACTATTTTGAGACTTTTCTGTCTCAATGTATGTATGACATTATTAGATAGTAATTTCTTACATTGTTGTCAAACTATAAAATTACACTTTTAGAATTTTAAGTAGTAGAGAATTTCATTAGTGTTTTTCTCATTCCTCTGGTTGTAAAATTAAAATGCTTCTTTGTGCATATACTTTTCTGTTCATTATCTTTTTAACTTAAGCATTGTTCTCGGATTCACATTTACTTTTCTTTTATATCTAAGATAGTTTTAAACTTTCTGTTCAAGAAAATATGAATTCTGACTATTGACCTGGCTTTCTGCACTTTCACTTTTCTTGGGCCTCAGAAAATTAATATCAATTAAAACAGGAAGGTAGATCCTAAAAAAAATAATCTACAAAAAAATTGATGACTTTTCCCCAGTTCAACTAATTCTCCAATACTTTCATATATATATATATATTAATATTTTATTAATTTATTTGAGAGGCAGAGTTGCATACTGAGAGGGAGAGTCAGAAAGATCTTCTATCTATTGATTCACTCCCTAAATGGCTACAGTGGCCGGAGCTGGGCCCATCTGAAGCGAGGAGCCAGGAAATTCTGGGTCTCGCACATGGGTGTAGGGTTTCAAGTGCTTTGGCCATCTTCTACTGCTTTCCCAGGTTATAGCAGAGAGCTGGATCAGAAGAGGAACAGTGGGACCTGAGCTGGCATCCATGGGATGCTGATGCTGCAGGCTGAAGCTTAGCCTACTACGCTACAGCGCCAGCCCCCAATGATTTCAAATATATTAACCTTCAGTTTCATCACTCAGACCGTAAACCAGCCCGATTCAGAGTAGGACAGTAGTTGCCATAATGATGTTATGGCGACTTTCTTGCTGTGTTCATTCCTTTCTGGTGGATGTGGAGCTTTTGAAAACAAGAGAGAATACTACTTAGAGGCAGCATTTAATGTTGGTCTCATTGAAATAATTGTTAAGTTTACTTAGTCATCCTTTCAAAACTGGTACTTAATTTTCAAAAGTCAGGAGTTTATTTGGTTTGCACAAGTTTTTGGGAACCAGTTTGCAACGTGAAATAATTTTGCTATCTTCTCTCATTTTATGATTAGATATTTATGCCACATGTAAAGTTTAGGTTAAAGATACTAAACAGAGAATAGTATATATATATTTATATAAACATATATTTATTTGATTTGAAAATAAAATATACTGGCCGGCGCCGCGGCTCAATAGGCTAATCCTCCGCCTAGCAGTGCCGGCACACCAGGTTCTAGTCCCAGTCAGGGCACTGGATTCTTTCTTTCTTTCTTTTTTTTTTTTTTTTTTTTTTGTGACAGGCAGAGTGGACAGTGAGAGAGAGAGATACAGAGAGAAAGGTCTTCCGTTGCCGTTGGTTCACCCTCCAATGGCCGCCGCTGACGGCGCGCTGCGACCGGCGCACCGCGCTCGTCCCATGGCAGGAGCCAGGAGCCAGGTGCTTTTCCTGGTCTCCCCATGGGGTGCAGGGCCCAAGCACCTGGGCCATCCTCCACTGCACTCCCGGGCCACAGCAGAGGGCTGGCCTGGAAGAGGGGCAACCGGGACAGAATCCGGCGCCCCGACCGGGACTAGAACCCGGTGTGCCGGCGCCGCAAGGCGGAGGATTAGCCTGTTGAGCCACGGCGCCGGCCGGGCACTGGATTCTGTCCCGGTTGCCCCTCTTCCAGTCCAGCTCTCTGCTGTGGCCCGGGAGTGCAGTGGAGGATGGCCCAAGTGCTTGGGCCCTGCACCCGCATGGGAGACCAGGAAAAGCACCTGGCTCCTGCCTTCGGTTCAGCGCGGTGCGCCAGCCACAGTGCGCTGGCTGCGGCGGCCATTGAAGGGTGAACCAATGGCAAAGGAAGACCTTTCTCTCTGTCTCTCCCTCTCACTATCCACTCTGCTTGTAAAAAAAAAAAAAAAAGAAAAGAAAAAGAAAAAGTGAAAAGAAATGAAATATACTTAGTTTGTAGGCCCATGTAGAGATGAGTTAGATAATGCAATTTTTGCAGAAAGTAGTAACAGTTGTATCATATGAAATGTATGTATGTCTGTGACTCAAGTGTTTCTCTTAAAGTGTATTAAAATTTTCTTTGCTTATGAAATAATTAAATTTAAATTTTATTTTTCCAAATCATTGAGGTGTTAAAACTGATGTTTATAGCATTGCTTTGTGGAAAAGGTAGGTTCATAAACTCAATTTGTTTTGCTTTATCAGCATTTTTTATGTAATTCTTAAAATTAATTTAGTTTTTTATAGGGAACTGTGTTTTGATTTAGTTAGCACTTAAGGAATGTGTTTTGTTAATTTTTGCATATTCTAACGCCAGTAAGCATCTATAATAAATATTTAAATAAATGCCTATATTTGGTTAGAACCTATAAAACATTCTGAAACTTATTTAATGAAATTATTACATACAGTTGAACCTTGGATAAATAATGACGTGTTAACTTCAGTATCAGTTTGATATATACAGCTTTTTTATGTGGTTCTAGCAGATGTTTTTAAAATAAGAGGATTAGTATGTTTCAGATTATCAGAGAATTAGTTGAGCCAGCAATAAGTTATCAACTTTTTATAATTTTTTGGATCTATCTTCTGTTTTAATTGGTATTCGTTTCTTGAAGAATAAATACAAACTTTCTGATCAGTCACTTTCAGTGTGCCTGAAAAAAAAATGTAAGCAATCCAGTGTACTTGATTTTATTAAATTGACTGACTTCAAAAGTTCATTGCCATTTGCTTATAGTTTCTGGCTTTTGTGGCAGAGAATAGCAGTGCTTTAAAATTGGGTTTATGCTAACTTTAAAAAAACATATCTGTTCCAAGCAGTCCAAGAAGTGCAGAGATCCATGTCAATATTCAGAATTCATATTTTCCTTGAACAGAAGGTTGTGATAAAATGGTACATGGTGTGTTTTCATTGCCTGTTGAAAGACTTTCATGAAGTTAAAATAAGCATTTTGATGGTGGTTGAATTAAGAGTTTTTGTCAGTCTCTTCTCATCATGGATGATTAGACTAAAACGTCTGCTTGTCTTGACTTGAGATCACCACAGCTTCAGATAACATGCTTTGTGATTGAAGGTCGAAATATTTTGAATTCTAATAGGCTGCCAGATGAATTGCTTGAAATAGACTGTAAAATTTCAAGGCTTCTTTTTCCATCTGCTGTGAAAAGAACCATTGGGAATGGTTGAGCTTGATGATCATAGAATTACTGGATGGTGATTCTAAAACCCTCAAAGGGAAGTTGCTATGGAGATCTAGTTCCAAACTGTGAAATGATTCACCTTTGAAAGGCTGCAGGGTCTGAGAAGCTGAACACATCATTGTTCAGGTGGTCATTGGTTAGGAAATTGCTGGTGCCTGTGTAATCAGCACTCCTGTGGTAGTTAACGATCTAAAAAGGTTTGTTCTGAATGATGTGGGACAACAGCAATGTGCATAAGATGGCTTCTCTCAATCATGGTTTGCTCAGTCTGGTGCTTGTAAAAATACAGCAAACTAAATTGCACAGAAATGAACTACTTTATTGAAGAAATCTTTTGAAAACAAAATTTTGCATTGATGAGTTTGACACCTAAAATAAAATGGTTTCTTTTGAAAGCAAAGTTTTTGCAGACATGTGCTTTATTTTCTTTGTTTTAATCCATTCCTCCCATCCCACCTCCAGACACACAGTTTAGTGATAAGAAGCTCTTTCTCTCTGTAGGTCCAAGCCACAGAGAAATGTTCAGCTTTAAATATCCTAAGTACTATGTCAAGACTCTTCTTGCCCAATCACAGGATCACCTAAGAAGTTTAGAAATGCCCCCAAACCATTCAGAGTGAGACTCCTGTATAGTAAATTGTTTCCCACAAGTTTTTCATTATACATAATTGTGACAACATATATTTTAAATGGATACATATTCAAACTTTTCTGTTTTTATTAAATTTAAAAAGTTAATTTTTACTTTTATTTCTAGAAACCTGAGACCATAGTAATTTTTTAAAAATTTATTTATTTGAAAGAGTTACAGAGAAGAGGCAGACACAGAGAGATGGAGGGAGGGAGGAAGGGAGGGAGAATCTTCCATCCACTGATTCAATCCCCAAATGACCATAAATACCTGGTCTGGGCCAGGCTGAAGTCAGGAATTTTGGAACTTTATCTTGGTCACCCACATGGGTGCAGGAGCCCAAGGACCTCAGCCATTTTCCTCTGCTTTCCTGAGTGCATTCACAGGAAACTGAATGGGAAGTGGAACAGCTGGGACTTGAACCTGTGCCCACATGGGATGCCACAGCACCAGCTTCTAGAATAATTTTTGAGATTGATTTATGGATTGACATTGTGGCACAGCAGGTTAAGCTGCCAGCATCCCATATGGGTGCCCATTTGAGGTATGCCTGCTCTGCTCCCATGTGGAGTGCAGGGACTCAAGCCCTCTGGCCATCTGCTGCTGCTTTCCCAGGTACATCAGCAGGGCACTGGATCTGAAGTGGAGCCACCGGGACTCAAAATTGCTACCCATATGGGATGCCAGAGTTGCAGATAGCTGCTTAACCTGCTGCACCGCAACACAGGCCCCAGAGTTATATATATCAAGTTTTGCTCCATATGGTGTTTTCTCCAAATTAAGATATAAGATACATATAACAAAATCATGCACTGTTAGTATATAGTTTGGTACATTCTGTTTATTGTATATAGTACTCACTACCACAATTAAAATACACAGTGTTAGGTGGGTGTTTAACCTAGTGGTTAAGGCATTTCAGAGTTTAAATTTAATGCTAATGCATATCTTGGGAGGCAGCAAGTAGTTGGGTCTCTGCCACCTATACCATATGGAGACCTGCACAGCATTCCCAGCTCCTGGTTTTGCCTGACCCAGCCCTGATTGTTGTACGCATTTGGGAGAATGAACCAGCCAATAGGAGATCTCTATTCGTCCCTCTGTCAGTCAATCTCTCTCTGCCTTTCAAGTAAGTAAATAGAATGATTGGTAACATTTTTGAATCTTGTTTGGATCTTTTTGTCTTTACTGATTATTTTTTGTTGTCGTTCCAACAACTTAATTCAGAGAAGGGTATAAAGATTTCTACTTCTGGTTATGGAGGGATCCATTTCATTTTTAATTCTGTGAATTTTGGCTTCCTATATTGTGAAGCTGTTACAAGGCTTCTGAGTGAATTTTTACAGTAGTTTCTCCTTATACCAGGGGGATGTTCCAAGACCTCCAGGAAGTACCTGAAACTACAGATAATACATTCTATATTTGCTATGTTTTTTCCTATTAAGTCAAGAGCTTTCACCTTTTCATTTAAAGAAGGTATATTAGGTCTCTGGCATATCTGAATTGCCAGCATCACTGTTGTAGTGCTTTGGGGCCAGTATTAAGTAAAATAAACATTACCTGAACACAAATACTGTGATTGTTCAACAGTTGATCTGACAACCTGGATGGCTAGGAGGTGACTAAGAGCAGCTAGCATATACAGTGTGGCTATGTAAGACAGAGGGGATTATTCACGACCAAGGAAGGACAGCATGAGTCAGCACAAAATTTTATCATACTACTCAGAAAGATGTGTGACTTAAAACCAAGGAACTGTTAATTTCTGAAGTTTTCTGTTTAGTATATTTTCTGGTTCTAATTGAGAATGAAACCTTGGAAAGTTAAGTCATAGATAAAGAGGGACTACTGTATTTTTTTCTCATTATAAAATCTCTAGCTCTACTGATACTTTAATTTTGAAAACAGTTTTATATGATGTTAATGTAGCTATTATAGTATATTTATATATTTCTATGTATTAATGTAGCTATTTTATATCTATATGCTTATTGTTTTCCATCCATTTACTTTCAATTTATCCATGTCTTTATATTTAAAGTACAATTCTAATACATAGCAGAGGATGGTACTCTATTTTATCATGAATTCTGTCAATACCTTTTAAACTACTTAGTCTATTATCTGAAAGATTTATTGATAGACTTGGATTTGTGTTTGTGTTCTCTTTCTTACTGCTACTCTTCCTTTGGTTGTCTTCCTGTGCATTTTTTTATTATCTCATTGTTGCTTCAAATGTTATATTAATAGTCACTTTGCTACACAGACTGACAAAGAAGGATCTTTCAGACAATGGTTCACTCTCCAAATGGTGGCATGCCGGCAATAGCCAGGGCTGGGCAAGGCTGAAACCAGGAACCATGAACTCTTTCCAGGTTTGAAGTACTTGAGCTATCATCCATTGTTCTCCCAGACGCATTAGCAGTGAGCTGGGTTGGAAGTGGAGTAGCTACAAGTTGAACTGGCACTCTAAAATGGGATGCAGGTATCCCAAGCAATGGTTTACCCTGCTGTGCCACAATACTTGTCCTGTACTTTTTACCTTTAATATTTGTGTTATACTTCTGCTATTTCTGTTCTGCCATTGGATGTGACTCAGCATGTACTTCTTTTGTAAACATTTTTTAGTTATTTGAAAGGTGCACACAGAGAGAGGGATCTTTATTCACTGATTCATTCCCCAAATGCCTGCAACAGCTGAGGGTGGACCAGGCCAAAACCAGGAGTGTAGAACTTGGCCCAGGTCTCCTACATTATTGGCAGGGACTCAAGTATCTGGGCCATTGCCTGCTGCCTCCCAGGGTGCACATTAACAGGAAACTGGAATCTGAAGCAGGGCCAGGATTTGAATCTAGGAGCTCCAAGTTATGTCTTAACTGCTGTGCCAAATGCCTGCTCCATACTTTTTTTTTTAATAAAACAAGTTATGGCAAGTTTTATTATAGAAAAAAAACCTGCATGTTTTTCCTTTTACCAATCTATTTTGGAATGCTGCTAATGACACCATAATTACCTGGATCAATGATAGCCAGTGGGCATACTCCAGGGTTTCCTTTATGCTGTGCCCAATTCAATATTACTGCCACTGTAATAACAGAAACCAGTTTTGATCACCATGGTATAGTACTCTGTTTCTGATTTCCTCAGAGCTGAGTAGTTGTTTGCAAGGATGACCCATTTTGTTTTACCTCATCTTATCAACTTCAGATTCTGCTTGTACCCCGGCACGTGTTTTCCACTTTTCATAACAAGTTGGAGCCTAAAGTTGATCAACTGCAGTGACTTTTTCATCTTCTGTGCAGCTACCATCTTCATGTCTTAGGTACTGCATGGCCCCTGAGCAAGAACAGCTGCCTGCCTTGTGTAGTAATTTTTAGTTTACCCTCCTTGAACTCCAATCCATAAATTTCCATTTTCAATAAGTTGGGTAAATTTTTATTCATTAATTCTTTAAATATGTTTTTTTTTTCTTCATCTCTTTGCCTACTGCTTCTACAACCCCAATTACATGCATGTTGGATCATTTCTTATTAGCTAATAGGTCCCTGAGGCTGTTTTTGTTCAGTCTTGTTTCTTTGTGCTGTTTGGACTACACAGTTCGTATTGACTTAGCTTTGTACTCTTTCCTTACTTATCTCAGTTTGGCTGTTACATCCATATAGTTTTTCCCCCCCTTAAAGATAGGTATTTATCATTCTGAATCTATCCCCCCCCCCCTTCTTGCCTGTCACCATTTCTATTTCTCTTCTGGAGAAGCCTGTCTGTTTGCTAATGATGTATATTATTTACTTTTATTTATTGGAAGTAGTTTTATAGGCACCTTAACATTTTTCTCAGCTACTTTAATATCTTGGTTATCCTCAAGCACAGCTTTACCTATTTTATTTTTGTTAGCAAAATGCTCAACTTTATCTTTAATAATTGTAGATTGTAAGTTGTAGTGATTTTGAATTCCATTGTTTTTCTCTGAGAAGTGGTATTTGTTTTGCATTAGTGGGCATTTGAACTTGAACTGCAGTCTGTTTCTTACATGGTAACTCTAGTCTCAATTAAGGTATTTGCCTTTTTAGGTGGTCTGTTGTGAATCCACCCTTCCTGTGCATGGTTCTGGTGTTGGTCGAAGTAGTATATATACAGATTTGCGGGATTCTTCCTGTTTTTCTGGTTCTTTTCCCTTCCCTTTCACTCTTTCATCACCATGGTTCTCTGACTTTAGTTTTCTGATTCTTCAGGCCAGAAAGACTATGGTTTGTCTGCTTCCTGAGCTGTCCTGCCAACACCTGGCCTGGAACTGAACAGCTTGAAAAGCAGAATTCACTTCATGTGTAATTCCCCTCCTTTGAGCATGTACTTGCAATCAGTCTGATTTCCTTTGCTCCCCAGTGCATTTAGTAGTTCCCTTTTATATCCTATCCATGTTTCATAGTGCTTTTTCCCTCCCAGGGTAGGGACTAGTAGTTTCCTAGTGATATTTTACTGTGCCATTATTGAAAATAGAACTCTTTGGGTAGAATTTAGGCTACCTAATAACTCAATGGCAAAACAAAACTGGAATACAATTTTTCCTATCACAATTATATTCTAGTATTTTGCTTACTATGTAATGGCATGCATCCATTATTAAAGCAGTGAGTTTTAAATCTTAGGAAAAATGTATTTGAGATTTATAGTTAAGTTTAACTTATTACCAAAATATAATTTATACTGATTGTTGTAGTATTTTTCAGTATTAATGTATTACTATCCTCTCTCAATTATTATATAATAAATTTTGTTGAATGAATAATTGACAATTATAAAGATTACATTTCTAAATATTGTGAATTTACTTATGCTAGAGTCCTTCTATCTCATGTAGTCTTTAGGGGCAAGTTGAAGAAGATGGAAACGATTCAGTCTAGTGTGCTAATGATGAAACTGTTGTAGTTTATATTTACTGATAATCTAGTGGATAATATTTCCCCCTGGAAAAAGGCAAAATGTATTGACTTCTGGGTTCGTTCCCTTTCTTTTTGAATTTACTCAAGATGCCTTATTTAAGATATAATTGTAAATTCCTCATAAGGTGACTCAATTTTTAATTTGCATAGTAATTATTGCTCAACCATTGGTTGACTTCCTTATTTAAAATTGAGGGAAGGGGATGTCCAACAGTACAAGATTTCATGTTTGTGTAGACTTTACATGTTGAGCACCCCAATCAGAAAAACTGAAATCTGAAATACTCCAAAGTCCAAATATCTTTTATAATTATTTATTTACTTGAAAGACAGAGATGGAGAGACACAGAGAGATCTCCATGCCCTGGTTTACTCCCCAAATGGTTATAACAGCTGGAGCTGGGTCAGGCACAAGCCAGGATCCAGGAACTCCGTCCAGATCTCCCATATGGGTGGAAAGAGCCCAAGTACTTAGTCCATCTTCTGCTTTTCCAGTCCCATTTAGTTGGGAACTGAATTAGAAATAGAGAATCCAGGAGTTGAATGAGCATTCCGATATGGGATACCTGCATCACAAGTGGCAGCTTAACTCACTGTGCACTATGCTAACACTGAAAATCCAAATTTTTTTGAATGCTGATATGACACTCAAAAAGTTTCAGATTTTGCAGCATGTTGGGTTTGGATTTTCAAATTAGGGATGCACAACTTATAGAAGATTTAAAGTGAATTCTCAACAGGTGTTATAGAAGAAGAAAGCAGATACTTTTACATGAAAGAAGGTCAAAGTTAATAAAATCTTTAAGCATGGTAATTTGGGGCCATAAGTTTGAGTAGCTAGATAGACCAGCAGTACAAGAAATATATTTTACCACATTTTATGCTCCATTATTTTAAAGATAATACTGATGATTATCACAAACAGAAATTTTGTAGTTCTCTGTCTTATTACAGAACAAAATGTTGCAGATATTTAACATTGCATAGATGGTGATACTTGGCAAAATGATAAAGGAGGCACTATTATACTTTGCAATAGTAGCAGCAGAAATAACTTTCCTCTTGGGATCAGAATCTCACTCAAGCAAATGCTTAGCTAGATCTATGATATTCTCAAAGACTTTGAGTTGGCTGCTAATCTTTTCTTTTTTGGTTGTTGAGAGTTCTAGTTCATGTTCCCTGCTGTGTGAACCTACACTGCCACTTTCATTGCTGGGTTTCTGGAAGAGATTCCTAGTCTTCTGTGTCTGCTTGCTCATCACTGATGGCTGCTCTTAGTCTGCCTAGGAAACTACTTTTCAGAGGCTTTGTTACATCTTTCTGCTCCACAGGATATGAATTTAGGTCCCACTTGTCAATGAATTAGGGTACTTTTAAGGTGTAAATAAAAATTTCTTAAATTGTTTAAAAAATAAGATGTTCATCAGGTATTTTTTAAAAAACTTTTCAGATACTATCTGATGTTAGGAAATGACGTTTGTGCTATGAATGTTAAAACACTTGCTGGACAATGAAAAACGAAAAAATTCTCATTATTTTATACATTGTGTTTCAGTTTGTCTCTGTTAATGAGATTGTTTACTTTGATAAGTCAATACAATTCCTTTGGTGATACTCTTGCGTATGATAAGGACTTGAACATTATTTCAGCCATTCTATATTTGAGAAAGAAATAAAACTCGAGCTGGACAACTTTAGGTTTAGGTGTAAGGGAGCAAAAATTTACTAGGCCTGGAATCTCTAGAAAAGGGGAGATAGGACCAACATGAGTTTTGTACCTTCTTTTGCCTGAGATTTTACCCCATAATTCTTTTTTTTTTTTTTAGTGCATATTACCTGTATTTGGAGATGAAGAAACTTGAGGTCAGAAAGATTGTTGTTAGCCGCATGATCTTAGTCAAGTTCATGGCTGAACTCATAATTTTCAAAATCAGGACCTTTGTCTTTATCCAGAACATGGGGTAGTAGATCCTCATTATTAAACTTATGGTAGGAAGCACTGTGTATGAATTGTGTTACTAAAACATCCACTTCAGTATGACTTTAAAAATAAAAGTAGTCTGTTGAGTCACATTACTGAAGAGACAAGATAAGTTGTTTCAGGCAGTACTTAATCCACTGACTCAAAACTGCTCCTGGGGTGGGCACTATGGTGTAGCTGATCCTGGGTGGATGCTGGTTCGAGTCTTGGCTGCTCCACTTCTGAACCAGCTCCCTGCTGGTGTTCCTGGGAGAGCAACAGAAGATGGCTCTGATGCTTGGATCTCTGCATCTACGTGGGAAACTGGAATGAGATTACTGGTTCCTGGCTTCAGGCTGGCCCAGTCCTGGCTGTTGCGGCCATTTAAGGAGTGAGCCAGTGAATAGAAGATCTCTCTCCTTCCCCCTGCCCCTCTCTTTCTCTCTCTCTGCCTTTTAAGTAAATGAATAAATCTTTAAAAAACAAACAAAAATACCAAGCTACTCCTTAAGAGCTAAATTTCTTTCTGCCTGTACCAGCTTTTTCCTACGACTAGTTATTCTCATGGTATTAAGATGGCTACTAGCATCTCACTGGCCATAAAGCAACCATCAGGGAAGAAAGTGTGATTGGTTCCATCCTTGCAATAAACATATTTTGAGATTTATTCCACTTGGCCAGCTTAGGTCACATGCCCATTCTTTGTCTGGTCACTGTGGGCAGAGGAAATGCTGCTGTACCCTGAAACCACCTAAGTTCCTGAGACAAAGTTAGAGGTCAGAGAGAGTATAGATCAGTGTTGAGAAGATAACAGTGTTATCACTGTCAAACTTGAACACTTGTTTGCAATTCTGTTGATTTGGAGAGGGAAATGCCTGTTAAAACAGGTAACTACAAACAAACATGGCACAGAAAGTTAAGCTGCCACTTGAGATGTCTGTATCTCTTATTGAAGTGCCTGATTTGAATCTGGGCTACTTCAGATCTGCTTCAGATCCAGCTCCCTGCTAATGTGCCTGGGAGGCAGCAGATGATGAGTACTGCCACCCATGTAAGAGCTGCTGAGGAATTTCCTGGCTTCCAGCATGTGTGTGTGCTCTCTCTCTCTGTGCATTTCAAATACATAAATTAATCTTAAAATTTAGGAATTAACTTCCTTTGATTCTTGACTAAAAAGTATCATCTTTCTTGTTATGGTAATACCTCACAGTACTGGCTTAAAACATCACATTGTTATGAGAGTCAGAGCAGTTAATTCTGATGAAATTTCATTGCTAGAATTGTAATAAAATGTTTTGTCTTCATTATGTGGTGAAGTTTATTGTTCATGTAAATGGCACTCATATGTTTCTTTTTATTTATTTATTTTTTGACAGGCAGAGTGGATAGTGAGAGAGAGAGAGAGAGAGAGAGAGAGAGAGAGAGAGAGAGAAAGGTCTTCCTTTACCGTTGGTTCACCCTCCAATGGCTGCCGCGGACAGCGCGCTGCGGCCGGCCGGCGCATCACGCTGATCCGAAGCCAGGAGCCAGGTGCTTCTCCTGGTCTCCCATGGGGTGCAGGGCCCAAGCACTTGGGCCATCCTCCGCTGTACTCCTGGGCCACAGCAGAGAGCTGGCCTGGAAGAGGGGCAACCGGGACAGGATCCGGCACCCCGACCAGGACTAGAACCTGGTGTGCCGGTGCCGCAAGGGGAGGATTAGCCTAGTGAGCCACGGCACCGGCCACACTAATATATTTCTTGGTGGCATCAGCAAATGTATTTGGTCTTCTTGTTCTTTGTATTGAGTCAATGCCAATTCTGGGCTTGTCTATATGGAAAAAGATACCATATAAATTTAAAACAACTTTAAATGCTGTATTTTAAAAGTTTTATTTTTATTTTTAAATAATCTTTACTTATTTGGCTAAATAGTCTGTGTTCCAAATGAGAAAACTTTTTTTTTTTTAGGTCAGATATCCACACTTTTATTTAGAGATAATATTGGTTTGTTTTATAGTACTTCAATAATCTGTCATCAAATTCTGTTTGTTTTTTCTGGAAGTACTTTACCTTGTTGCTTCATTCAATTTCTACTTCCTCTTACCTGACCTTAAAAAGTTATTGCTGGAGCTCTCTTTTTCTGATAAGTATGACCCTGGACCACTTGGCTCAGTTACTTGTTTTATTTAAAATGCAGAATCTCAGGTAGCACATTAGTAATCTAGAATTAAAGAGAGAGCTGGAAATCATCTCTACTCTAGAAGGCTTAAGGATCACTGTTCTTGTCTCCTGTGACTTAGTTCAAGAGCAGCAGGTCTTAACCATTCTTATATCCCTTAGCAACTCTCTCCAAGAATTTGATTCCCACACCATAGAGGGAGAAAAAGTCTGTTTTTCATAAAAGTGGAAATATTTATGTGCATTTTGTTAAAGTTCTAATTTTTTAACATTACAATATTATTTAGAAGTATACAAATTGATAGGGCTTTATGTATACACAAATAAAAATTATCAGTAGCTGAAGATTGCAGTGAATATTAAGGTTTATACTATGGTAGATGTAAAACACAAAGATACCACATAGCATACAGTTATTAAATAGGAACCGGTGCCTCCATAGCCTAGTATGATGCCAGGAGACCAGAATATGTAGGGTCCTGGAATTGCTAATACTCATCTGTAGCATATCACCTTTAATTGTGATGTATATATTAGATGTATCTCTGCTTGAGAGTGCATTTCATTATGATATTGCCTCATGTTTTCTTGGGAATTCCATTTTCTTCCTCAAGGTTCTTCATTGTCAGTCATCAGTATGTTTCCTATCATGTTATGTTTCCTACCATGCTCTTTCCTGTTCTAGATATTAGATTTACTCTTGGTATCCTGAATGTCAATACAGTCTACCCTTATCATTGCTGTACCTCTAGCTAAGTTTAATTCTCTTAAGCTCAGTATCATTATTAAGCCTCCTCCTTTTATCCTCCTTTTGCTTTTTGTTCCCTACCTCTAAGATCAAGATCCCTTTTTATGTAGGTATCATTTCATGTATCTATGGTTTAGTTACATATACTTGTCATTTTTCCTACTAGACTATAAGTTCCTTGAAGGTAGGGGCTATATCATATAATTTCATCTCTCCCCAGATACTTAAAATACGCCTTTAACGTAGCTGCCAATAAAATAAGAAAGTCTATCAACTTTATTGCAAGAAATTTTTCCTGCTTTAGCTAAGCTGGTCTACGGTTGTGATCTGGTGGTTTTTTTTTTTTTTTTTTACATTACTTTACTTGGATACATGTTTTTATTATCTTAATACAGATCTATTAATCAAGCAGTAAGATTTTAGATAAGTGAAAATAAATTTTTTGTATCTTAATGATTTACATTTATTGTTAGGCCTTTTTATATTTTTCTTTATGCTAGTGTCTATAGTTAGGTCTAGAGATAGAACACATTTATATTTATTTACATTGTTAATTTGCATTTATTACTATTACTTCAATATTGTATTATCTCTTGTATCAGTGCTTTTTTAAGGGTTAAAATTTATCAAAATAACTTACAATATTGAGTTTAACTTGTTCATGATATAGTTGGGTGCATTCTTACTGGCAAAAATCTCTATGAAGTAAAGGAAATGTTATATGAAAAATGAACTGCACTATTTAAAATAGAAAACTGAATCTTTTTAACATTGCAGCTGAGTTAAACAAATAATTTTTCCACCGTTACTAAGAGGTGCATGTGGTTAAAAATACATTTATACATATTATTTTTAAAAAACCTAGTTAACTTTAAAATATGTAAGTTTTCTTGTCGTTTAGGGTTCTGTGAAGCTGATCATCAAGAGGGTTGCAAATCATTGGTGGTTTCTATTTTCAGATTTCCACATCCCGGAGTAATTTGCTTTAATTTCACCCAATTTAACCTATACTTCACACCATCACCATTCAGCTTTAATAGCTATGTTCTATGCATAAGAAAAGCAGATAAATGTCCACAATTAGGCTGCAAATGATTACAACTAGTTAGGGCTTTATGAAGACAAAACTTAAAGGACTATGGCGCCAAACAAAGCCACAAAAGATGGCTGAAAATGCTGTCTCCAGAAGTCAAGTCTACCATGGCATTTGATTTATCACTTTTGTAGTTGATTTTACTTATTTTTAATATATTGGCAGGTGTGCTGCTCTGAAAAAAATATTCATATTTAAATAATATTGTTCTGTGTTGTTAATTTGTCTTGGTTTTTTATTTATTTGCTTTCTTGAATTTCAGCATAGATAACCAGGTTGACTCCTTTTAAAAAATATATTAAAATGGTAATAGTTTGTGGGGAGGGATGAAGGACAGTTCATTTGAAATGCACTGGCATTTATATGCCCGTGTCAATGCATTTGTGAAATTAGTGCTTTTTCTGAAATGTTTACTTATATGCTGAATGATCCCATATATTTGATGGAAGTATAGTTTTATAATTCTGCATAGAATTTCACTTCTAGATAGGTCTTAATATACAAAATATAAGCCAATAGAAAATTACTTATACATAATTTAAGTGCTTGTATGTGCACATATTTATGGAAATTCAGAGATTGTTTTAATTGTTTGTATTTATTTGCCTTTCTATGATGTGAGTTCTGGTTGATAGTGCATATATGTCTTAATGTACAAATCATTTGTTTATGATTCAACATTTTTACAAAGCAAACTTGTTCATTTTAATATATCAATGTTTCATAATTTTATAAGATTTTTCCTCCAAAGTAAAGTTTATGATTTTGGTTAATATGTCTATATTTTAAAAAGTAAATCTCAATTTAAAGACTGGGTGCCATTTCCTTTTGAAATTTTATTAAAGATTTCAGTCAGTGTTTAATGAATAAATATATTTCCTTTAAATAGTTTATAATACTCAAAATATATAAATATAAAATATAATGTAATATTTTAGCTTAGTGTTTTGACTCTAGTCATTTGATTAACTATTCTCAAAAATTCTGTATGGATAAGAGTAGCAATACTGTTGTATAGTGATTTTGTTATGTATTCTCAGAATTATTTTTCTAATTGAAGTACCACCCATTCTTAGAAATGTAATGTTTGTCATTCTATTGCATAAGAGGTAACATGTATCTATTTCAAGCATGTATCTGTTTTAAATAAGCCTTATTTTCTTTAAATGATTCAATAATGTCTTTATTAGTTTATTGTTACTTAGAAATCAAAATAATATCAGATGAAAAATCCAAGTGATTGTGGTTTTTATGTACACATAACAAGCACATGTATGTATGTGTGCACACAGTTGCTAACTTTAATGTTCAGGAATTAATAATTTGTGTACCTTTGTTTATAAAACCAGTGTTTATGGGAAAGTAGACTGAGACGTATTATTTTTAAATATATTTATTTTAAAGAAAGTAGTCTATTTATCTCCCTGCAAAGTAGACCAATGTAGCCATGGCAAGACAATACAGCTACACAGCTTCACAGTTGTATTAAACTACTTTCATATGCTATATCATAAAACTTTCAGTCCAATCAGCAACTAAATTTAAATACTGCAAATTGTAGCAGCAAAACAATAATTCTGCTGATTAGCCCCTTTCCATTTCTTGTAAGTGAACTGTTTATGCTGTTGAGTACCTTTTGAAAAAAGAAAAAGCCAAAACAGCCTTGATTAGTCAAGGAGTAATTGGATGACTTGATTTTAGCAAGAGAATGAATTGGTTGATGATAGCCTGTAACTAAGTGTAGTGGTTCTGTTCAGATGAATACATAACATACAGTCATCAGAGTTTGACAGGTATAACATATAAGCAGTGCTAAAATCTGGTGTGGGGAAGACAAAATGGATATGGAGGGTAGGAAGTTTGCCATCAAATCTTTCACTGGAAAATTTGTGATGACTTTAAGAGGAATTTAAAAAATCACTTATTATTTTTATTTTCATTTGCATTGGAGTGCATGAATAGGGAGATTTGTCTTATGTTTTACTATAGTACCTTTTTTAAAAAAAATTATTTATTTGAAAAGCTGAGTGACAGAGAGAGGGAGAGAGAGAAAGAGAGATCTTGTATCTGTTGATTCACTTCTGAAATGGCTGCAACAGCTAGGTCTGGGCCAGGTTGAAACCAGGAGCCAGGAACTCCATTCTGGACTCCTTTGTGGGTCTCAAAGGATGAAATATTTGGGTCATCTTCCACTGCCTTCCCAAGCAGATTAGCAGGAAGCTGGATCAGAAGTGGAGTAACCGGGATTTGAACCAGCACTCCATTATAGGATGTGAGCATCGTAATTGCAGTTTAACCCACTGTACCACTTTGTCAGCCCAAATAGTCTCCTTGCTTTTTGCCCTGAAAATAAAACAACTCTTAAGACAAATGAGCTAATGGGATCATTTAACTTTTTCCAGGGGCATTAGTGATAATGTATCTTTTCATTTTTGGTGAAGATCATGGTTTGATAGTAGAACCTAGAAGCATTAATTGTACCCATACTTAACTATTTAAAGTTTTGATTATGTGAGAACTTTTTTGCATACCACATTCTTATTTATAATGTCCTAATTTTTTTTTTTTTTTGACAGGCAGAGTTAGACAGTGAGAGAGAGAGAGACAGAGAGAAAGATCTTCCTTCCGTTGGTTCACTCCCTAAATGGCTGCCACGGCCGGCGCACTGCGCCAATCCGAAGCCAGCAGCCAGGTGCTTCCTCCTGGTCTCCCATGCTGGTGCAGGGGTCCAAACACCTGGACCATCTTCCACTGCCTTCCTGGGCCACAGCAGAGAGCTGGACTGGAAGAGGAGCAACTGGGACAGAATCTGGCACCCATATGGGATGCCAGCTCCGCAGGCGGAGGGTCAACCAAGTGAGCCACGGCGCTGGCCCCTTCTTGACTATTTTTAAGACTGTATCTGAATCTCTATTGATAAAGCATGGTATAAAGCAAAAAAGTTTTTTTTTTAATTAATTCATTTGTAGCTAATCTTCTTAAATAAGCCCAGTTGTAAATCCAGACCCCCAACCAAAGGAAGTAATGCAAATATCACCCCTTTCTCATTATAGTAATGTACTGTGTGGGTCCAGAAGTTTCAGTTGCATAAAAAATGGAGTCACTGTTTGTAGATGAATCAAGTAATTGGAGGTAAGCGAGCCTGCACAGCTGACTCTAGCTGGGCAAGTGTTGTCACAAGGTCCAGGCCCATTCAAATCTGTCCTGGTACTGGCTTTGATTTGGCACCACCTGGTGGTGATTGTTTGCTCTGGTTTAATTATCTGGTAATGACTAGCTTTTGTGGATGGACAAGGATCTTAGGACTGCAGTAGAAAATCTAGAACTCTCTCAGGCAGTTGGTCAGTCATTTTGTTGCATCAGTTAGAGGTGATTTTGTCAGAAAGCAATGGGGGATGCAGTGACCTGCCTTCCACAGCCAGCTCCCAAAGGGCATGGTTGCTTACCTTTCCTTAATCTCATTAAGCTTTATTCTTCCCTCCACATCTCATTTTATAGTGGTGTATTATTGTTTATAGGGTATAATTCATTTGTGAGGGGTGTTATCTGGTTTTAGGATTTATATTTTTGTTTGGATCTAAGAATGGGATCGTTATCATGTAATGTGGATTTAGCCTAAACTTCATCTTCCTGTTCTAATACCAAATGTTCTTGGTGAATTTTCTCTTTTCATGCCTTCTGTTTGTTCTTCTGTATGTTAGAAAAACTAGGTAAAAGTCAGAATCCATTTATATTATGAATAAAGGCATCAACATAGTTCTTTTACAATTAATAGCCAGCAATTTACTTGACTAACACCTGTCACATGTTTACATTTTTTAGACATTCAAACATTTTCAAACTCTAATACTAGAGGCAATATTTTACCTCTTCTCCCAACATCAATATGCTTAAATACTGGATGAAAAAATAATTTGTGCTTCTACCCAAACCTGTACCATGAATCTTTATGTGAATTTTAAATCATCTACATAATACCAGTGTCCCAATTTGAAACCATGAGGCTGTTCCTATTACCTTGTACTAAATAATGACTACTGCCTTTCATTTTCCACTTCCTGGCTTGTATTTTTATGCACTGGTCTGTCTCCCTTTTTATATTGTAAACACTTTTGAAAGCAGAAACCATTTATTCAGTTTTTTCTTTTTCTCTGAAATTTGCCATCTAGTTTATTCTCATGATTCACATTCAGTATATGTTTCTTAAATGTGTCTAATAAAATGTGTATCTTTAAATAGCTATTATACATCTCCAACTTGGTGACTGGACACATTTCATTTTTTCTCAATTTGTTATTCTTTCTACTCACTAGACAAAAAAACTTTTCAAGGTCTGCTTTGTTTTCTTTTTGCTTTAACATTTGCCACTTTCATATCATTCTTATAGCTAATATTCAGCAGTTAACTGTTTTGTGACAGTCTCTCTCCAAGCTGTTATATCTTCTTGTTTGTAACTGTTTATCACTTAAAGAGAATGTGAACAAGCAAGCAAGCAAAAGAAAGATCATAACACTTTGAGAAATCTACGTAGGAATTGTATAACCTTTTGAAGGTGAAAGGATAAGACTGAAGAAACTTCACACATCTGTTAGTGTAGTCTATTGCTTGCAGTGCTTCAAGCTTCCCTTCTCTGTTAAGTTACGTGATTGATGTGCTTAGCCCTGGTTTCTTTTAAAATCCTTGCTAAATATCTTTTTGTGTGCTGTGAAATTACTCCTTGACTGTTGTGCTGTACATTTAGCTTCATCTAGAATCTATAGTTCCCTATAACCATTTTCATTGCCAGTGCTAATTAGTGCTTGAGAATTCATTCATACATTGATTCCTTTATTCATCACTTTACCGTTAACCAATTGTGTATCAGCTCTGATCAAGGCACTAGTGGGAACTAGAAAAGTATTTAAGACATAATCCCTGAGCTTAGGTAACTAGGAGTGGAATATAATATTTTAACACTTAATATAAAGCCACATGTCCTGTGAATAGAATGGACAGATTATTGTAGCAATTCAAATATCAGTTATGGTTAGGAAGGCAATGTTGTGGAGATATTTCAGTGGCATTTAATTAAGTCCATGAAAGATATTTTATGTAATTTTTAAAAAAAAGAAATGGGGGAGGAAGACTATTCCAAGCAAAGGGATGAGTGATTGAATGAAACAGGAAAAAAGGAAAGCATTGAGAGTTCAGTTTGTTTCCAAGTAGAGGATTATGGAATATTATGGGTACCAACATTTAGAAGTAAAATTCTGATTAGTTGTTTTAGTTTATTTCTTGAATGGCAGAGACTTTACATGACCCTGTATTCATTGCTTTAGAACTGGTAGTAAACACAATTCTAGTTTGTTATTTCTCTCCTTGCATTTTTCTCTCCTTAAAAGCTTATTCCTGGGAAAAGTCTAAGTGTGAATTTTCTTAGAATCCATAGTTAGCTATATGTTTACCATGGGACCCACATTTAGGGTAATATATTTAATTATCAGTTTTATTATACTTTCTGGAAACAAGTCTATGATTCTTCCTTGACTCGGGGATGATAGAGATCTCTTAGAATTGAATTTCTCTGAAATTGCCTTATTCTCATAGCTAATTGGAAATAGTTATGCATTTTAAGGATGGATTAATTAATGAAAGAAAGGATACACCGGTGCATCTTTGAGACCCAAGAAAGGGGGAGGGTAGAAACAGAGTGACAGTTAAGCAGGAGGAACTTACAGGGCTTAATAAATCAGCACATGAATTTGGCTTGAGCTGAGGATTTGGTGAAGTTGAAAGGTTGAGGCAAGGCCAGTTTATACAGAGCTTTCTCTGCTGGCAGAGGGCTAGCTAAATGATTTTTTAGAAGTTAATAAGTTAGTAAAATGGTTATTGGGAAAAGTAAGTAAAATTGCATAGCATTTAGTTCAACACTGAAGCAGAACAGAATCTCAATTAATATTAATCAAAGTATCATTGATTAAATTTTCCTTTACACATTTAAAGTATGTATTATATAAGAAGTAAGAATCTTACTGAGAGATGAATGCTAGTTCTCATTAAGGTACTTCTTTTCTGACTACTTCTTTGGAAACAGTTGTAATATTGCAGCAACTAAAAATCTAAAATCATTGAGCAATTGAGTATAATTAAGTACAGATGTTGACTCTGGATTATAATTCATAACTTTAAGTGACTTTAAGGATTCCTTAATGATACAAATGTCTAATTATCTAGATTATAAGTAACTATTAGGATTTTCTGGTTTATGTATATTTAAAATAATTGCATGATGTTTGAATATGTTGTTTCTTAGTTAGGTGTGTCAGTCAGTCATAACCAAAGGCTTTTTACTTGCTACCTCACTAATTTAACCTCTATGTTTATCACTTTCCATGTCTTCCTATCTGCTTGTTCTTTTCTATTTACCTCATCCTTCCTACTCAATATTTGTTTTTCACTCACTTAAAAATGTACAAGCTTGCTTTTGCCCACATCCTGTATTGAAATTCCTGGGATAAAGTCCTCCATCTGCCTCCCATCCAACCTCCTACTATGGCTTCTGGAAGGCTACGGAGAATGGCGCAAGTGTGTGGGCCCCTGCCACCCACATGAAAGACCTGACTGAGGTGCTGCCTCCTTACTGCCACCTGCTGCAGACAAGGCTGTTACAGCCATCTGGGGAGTGAACCAGTGGATGGAAGTTCTCTCTCTCTCACTTTGCCTTTCCAATGAATAAAATGAATCTTTAAATAAAAACGAAAAAGTATACAAGGATACTGCAGAAAGCTTGTGGGAAAATGAAACTAAAAGATGTTGATTTTGGTACAAAATTTTTTTGGAAATTCATGCATAGGTTTTTCATAATACATGTTTTTCATAAACTTTTGGAAATTTCTGGTTAAGTTTGGATTTAAAAAATTTTAACACCAAGGTAAACTTATTTTTAATTAGATTTTTCAAGGCCACTTTGAAATGCATGCCTATTATTTTTAACTTAAATGAACTCTTTAAATTAGGGGAAGGGGCCGGTGCCATGGCACAACAGGTTAAGCTGCTGCTTGTGACACTGGCATCCCATACTGGAGCTCTGGTTTGGGTCCCAACTGCTCTGCTTCCAGTCTAACTGCCTGCTAATGCACCTGGGAAGGCAGTGGATGATGGCCAAAGTTCTTAGAACCCTTGCCACACGTGTGGTAAACCCAGATGGAGTTCTGGGATCCTGGCTTCAGCCTGGCCTTTGGGGCCATTTGGGGAGTGAACCAACAGATGGAAGGTATGTGTGTCCTACCGTGTTCTGTCAGTTTAACTTTCAAATAAATATTTTTACAAAATAAAAATAAAGAACATTGTAAGGTTTTTTAAGAATCTAACTTACTATTGTATTTTCTGCTATACTAATTATCTTGTCAAGATTTAGAATTATTTTTACTTGCAGCATTAGTTGATTGCTTCCATATAAGTTATTTACATTGTGCATAAGTCCTGCATGAATGATAATTTATAATTTTTTTTAAAGATTTATTATTTGAAAGGCAGAGTTACAGAGAGAGAGAGGGAGAGAGAGAAAAAGAGATCTTCCATCCGCTGGTTCACTCCCCAAATGGCAGCAATGGCCAGAGCTGTGCCAATCCAAAACCAGGAGCCAGGAGACTCTTCTAGGTCTCCCATGTGGGTGTAGAGGCCTAAGTACCTGAGACAGTTTGTATTGCTTTCCCAGGCACATTAGCAGGGAGTTGGATTAGAAGTGGAGCAAATTGCAGCTTTACCCACTACACCATAGCATTGGCCTCTTATAATTTTCTTTTTTTTTCTTTTTTCTTTTTTATTATTATTATTATTTTTTATTTTTTATTTTTTTTGACAGGCAGAGTGGACAGTGAGAGAGAGAGACAGAGAGAAAGGTCTTCCTTTGCCGTTGGTTCACCCTCCAATGGCTGCCGCGGACAGCACGCTGCGGCCGGCGCACCGCGCTCATCCGATGGCAGGAGCCAGGTGCTAGGTGCTTTTTCCTGGTCTCCCATGGGGTGCAGGACCCAAGCACTTGGGCCATCCTCCACTGCACTCCTGGGCCACAGCAGAGGGCTGGCCTGGAAGAGGGGCAGCCGGGACAGAATCCGGTGCCCCGACCGGGACTAGAACCCGGTGTGCCGGCGCCGCAAGGCGGAGGATTAGCCTGTTGAGCCACGGCGCCGGCCTATAATTTTCTTAATTTTAGATTGCTCCCTCCAAGTCAGCCACATGTGTATTTTATTTTAGTAATCTTTTTGAAAACCTTCATCAATTTGAATATATTATAGGAATGATGGTATTCTTCTTGGCCAAGATTTAGTGTTAGGGTCTTTTTCTGTGATTAGAGAATAGGAAGGAAGATGAGAAGGCAGAGAATTCATGTTCTGTTTTCTGTTCTAACATTAAATGCTCAGGCTGCAGCATAGACTGGGTTATCTTAGGGGCTTCACTGTTTTTCAGATAGTAGGCTTATCCCTGAAAAATGAAGGCTGAAGATTCTAAAGACTCTCTTTGATTGATTTGTTATTTTAAATAAATGTAACACACCAGGTCCAGTTATGCTATTTCATCTATGCTTTTGCATAAAATAATTAACAGTTTACATTACCAGACCAATTATTCCCACTTTATATGTTTAAGAAGTATTGTGTTTCTCCTAAGCTCTATAAATATATCTACTTCAAGTAATTATAATTTGATTGATACAGTTTTTTTTTTCATTTACTTCAAACTCAGTAGAGACTTAAGACTACATCCTTTTAGCAGAATTTTGTTACTTTAGTGATATATTTTTTCTTTTTTGTGTTCCAAAATTTGCCTTGTTCCATGATGCAGGTTGAGCATCCCAAATTCGAAATGCCAGATCCAAAACGTTTTGGGTGCTGACTTGATGCCACAAGTGAAAAATTGCACACCTGACCTTTTGTGATGGGTCACAATCAAAAGGCAGGCATACAGCATATAGTTTATTCAGTGCTCTCAAAAAGAAAAAGATCTTCCCAGTCCCTTTCATTGAGACTTGGAAACTTTGTTTTAATGCTCAAAATTATTAAAAATATTGTATAAAATTTCCTTGAATTTCTGTGTATAAATCACATTTGAAATATAAATGCATTTTATGTTTAAGATTTGGTCACACTCCTAACATATATCATTATGTCTGTGCAAATATTTCAAAAACAGACACAGATCCAAAACACTTCTGGCCCCGGAGAAAGGATGCTCAACCTGTATTGTTATAGAAGGTGAATTGTTTTCATTTTTTAAAGATTTATTTTATTTATTTATTTGAAAGGCAGATTTACAGAAAGAGAGGAGAAAGAGAGACAGACAGATCTTCCATCCTCTGGTTCACTCCCCAAATGGCCACAACAGCAAGGAGCCAGGAGATTCTTCCTGATCTCTCATGTAGGTGGCAGGGACCCAAGAATTTGGGCCATCTTCCACTGCTTTCCCAGGCACATTAGCAGGGAGCTGGATAGGAAGTAGAGCAGATGGTACCAGTGCACATATGGGATGCTGGTGCTGCAGGCAGCAGTTTAACCTGCTGTGCCACAGCACTGGCCCCAGGCAGATTGGTTTTGAAGTATAGATGCTCTCCTCCTATCTTAAGGAAAGTGTTTAAAAATGAGACATCTTATTTAACGCAGAAACAAGTCCTACAAGCCTTGAAATTCAGCTGTGTTTTGGCTCAAATTGCTTTTATCGCAAAAATAGGAAGAGGCTTTATCTGGATCAACACCAGAGTTTTACACTGCATAGTGTTGAGAAGGGAGGACAGTGGGAGGTAGAGTAATGAGCACAAAAACTCAGATAGGAGTAAGTTCACACCTTATAAATAAATAAATAAATATAAGAAAGGAGCTCAAAGACTCCAATTCCCAATTAATGAAAAGGAGATAGAAACATTATTTACCCTGATGTGATCAGTATATGTGCTATACATTTATTAAAATACAAGACTATCCTTCCTTAATATGTACATTGGGAATTGGATTAAGATAGTGGAGTTGGGAGGGAGCTTGCTGATCTAGTCTAAGAGAAGATAGTTTAAAAAAAAGTGGAAAGAGTACAGTCTCAGGAAAGAGTTAGGGAGAAAACAGCAGAGGAGACTCCACACAAATTGGAAGAACACAGTGGACTTATGTAGAGGGTGGGGAAGTGCACAACTTAGGACCCCAGCAGCTGAGAATCTCTGCACTAGCGTTGGAGACCAGACTGCAACAGCCTAAGCCACTGAAAAAAAAAGCTGCAGGAAGAACCTACAGGGAATATGGCTTGGAGTCCCATGGGGGATAGTGTATCTGCCAAACTAAAGGAGAAAAAACAAAGGGAGGGGCATGTTTTCTCTCTCCCTGATCGCCCTGCAACAGCATCCTGTAATAAGCTGACCGAGAGCAGGCACCATTTTGGGCGTATATAACAGCTGCACCAGCTATTGTCTGAGCCCTGTAGCCACCCAAGCAGACTGCTGAGTCAGGTGAGGAGAACAGACATGAGGCTGGGTGCTCATGACTGTGGGAGACCTGGTGGGACTGTGAAAACACAAGAGGCTGTGTGAGAGGGCTCAGGGTGTGGCTGGGATATTGGGAAGGCATTGTGGGAGGCTCCACATGATCAGGGCTTCCTGCTTACCTGGTGGAAGGACATTACTGGGGAATTGGAGCTTGAGGACTGCACAGATCCTTTGTGTGGTTTTTGTGGCAAAGCAGATAAATAATATACACAAGTGGCTAGCGCCCAGTCACTGGTCTCCTTCAAGGAGAGGAGCTCAGCGGAGTCTGTTCCAACAGACAAGAAGAAACCTCTCCTCTGATTAAAAAAAAAAAAAGACTTACCAAAATAAAAGAGGGATTTGCCAAACCTGAGTGTGTCACCTCAGACACACAACTCACCCTGGACAACTGAACAGAGCTCGCTGGCCACAATCCTCTAGGTATTCCCTGAAAGCAGACACTCTACTAAACCACTCATAGTCCAAAGATAAAAGCTGCCACAGTGAAAAAACAAAGAAGAAACCAACAAGTATCTTCACAAATAACAAATGGACCAACAGATAGAAGATCTTTCTGTCTCTCCATCTCCCTCTCTTTTTAAGTCTGTCTGTTAAATAAATTTTTAAAAATCATAATTTTAGTATAAATATTGGCAATTTGTAAGTGATGGAAAATTATGTTAGAAATTACTTATGGGGGGGCCAGCGCCATGGTGCAGTAGGTTAATCTTCTGCCTGCAGTGCCGACATCCCATATGGGTGCTGGTCGGCTCCTCCTTTTCCAATAGCTCTCTGCTGTGGTCTGGGAAAGCAGTAGAAGATGGCCCAAGTGCTTGGGCCCCTGCACCTACATGGGAGACCGGGAAGAAGCACCTGGCTCCTGGCTTCGGATCTGCGCAGCTCCGGCTGTTGAGGCCATTTGGGGAGTGAACCAACAGAAGGAAGACCTTTCTCTCTGTCTCTCCCTCTCACTGTCTGTAACTCTATTTCTCAAATAAATAAATAAAATCTTTAAAAAAAAAAAAAGGAAAAAATTACTTATAGGGGGCCAGTGCTGTGGCATAGTAGGTTAATCCTCCGCCTGTAGTGCCGGCATCCCTTATGGGTGCCTGTTTGATTCCCGGCTCCTCCTCTTCAGATCCAGCTCTCTGCTATGGCCTGGGAAAGCAGTGGAGGATGGCCCAATGGCTTGGGCCCCTTACCCTTGTGGGAGACCTGGAGGAAGCTTCAGGTCCTTCAGTGTGGCCCAGCTCCAGCAGTTGCAGCCACTTGGGGAGTGAGCCAGTGGATGGAAAACCTTTCTATCTGTACCTCTCACTGTCTGTAACTCTACCTCTCAAATAAATAAAATCTTTTTAAAAATCCTCTTTAAAAAAGAAATTATTTATATATCTACCAAAAAAAAGCTATTTGGGCCTTGTGGCGCCGGCACAGCTGGTTCTAGTCCCGGTCAGGGTGCCAGATTCTGTCCCGGTTGCCCCTCTTCCAGGCCAGCTCTCTGCTGTGGCCCGGGAGTGCAGTGGAGGATGGCCCAAGTGCTTGGGCCCTGCACCCCATGGGAGACCAGGAGAAGCACTTGGCTCCTGCCTTTGGATCAGTGCTGTGCGCTGATCACAGCGCGCTGGCCGCGGCGGCCAATGGAGGGTGAACCAACGGCAAAGGAAGACCTTTCTCTCTATCTCTGACTCTCACTGTCCACTCTGCCTGTCAAAAAAAAAAAGCTATTTGGGGTTTTATTTTATTTGATATTAACCCAACATATACTGGAACTACTCAGGGGAGGTCTGTACTGAAGATTTTGTTAGAGTGTAACAAGAGGGAGAAGAGAACAGAGCTAAAAGAGACATCAACATTTATGGAGGAAATTACAACAAGAAAATGAATGACCTGAAAAGTGACTAGAAAAAATAGAAGAAAACCAAGAAATTATGAATAGAAAGAAGCAATGGAAGAAACTATTTCACTGTTCTGAAGTTAGATCTACTGAGCAGCCATTCCTGGAGAATGGTTGTTGGATCCAGCATCATGAAGGCAAGTCACTGGTGTCCTTTATAAGATCAGTTTCTGGCAGCTTACTATAGTCGTATGCCAGATGCAGTGGGTTGAGTTATAAATAGGATGTAAAGAAATGGAAAGAGCAGGTACAGAAAGCACTTTTAGAAAGCCTGAATCTGAACTGACGAAAACCATAGCTGGAGTGGGAATTGAAGTCCAGGGCTGACTGAAATGATTGATTCAATATAAAATCTTAAGCTTACTTGCATGTTGATGGGAAACTATTAGTGGAAATAGAGGTAATACAAAGAGTATGGGCGAGAGAGGAATACTAGATTGAGGTCTCAGGAAATCAAACCATCTGTAGAGCGCATTCCTTGGGAAAGAATAAAAGATCTAGAACAGATATGGTAGAGAAATTTGGCTAGTGTTGTGGTATAGTGGGTAAAGCTGCTGCCTGTGACATGGGCATTCCATATGGGTGCTGATTTGAGTCCCAACTGCTCAATTTCTGATGCAGCTCCCTGATAATGGTCTGGAAAAGCAGCCAAAGGTGGTGCAAGTGTCATCCACGTGGGAGACTTGGATGAAGCTCCTGGCTCCTGGCTTTGGGCTGGCCCAGCCTAGACCATTAAACCAGCGGATAGAAGATCTCTCTCATGTCTCTCCCTCCCTCTCCCTGTAGCTCTACCTTTCAAATAAATAAAATTTAAAAGGAAGAAAGAGAGGTGATAGAGAATTGATCAGAAATAGTATAAAAGCAGGATAAAAACAAAGAAGTGGTTTGATTCTCCAAAAATAGCAAACATTTTCCCTGTGAAGGAAGAAAATTTGTAGGTCATCCCCTAGGTAGTGGGAGATAAGGGGAAAGCAATGAAAATGTTGGAGACCTCGAAAAGAGTATATAACTACTCTGAAAAGAGTACATCCTCTGTTGTAAAAGGAAATTTTAACTAAAATTTGTGCAGATTTGCAAGTTAAACGTGTTTATTGTGTTTAAAAAAGAATGTCAGATTGTCTCATTTTTACGAAAGCAACACCTGTTCATTTAAAAATTTTAAGACAAACATGATGAAGAAGTTTAAAAAATGACCCAAGCTGGCATTGTGGCACAGTGGGTTAAGCTGTAACTTGCAACACCATCCCATATTAAACAGCCAACTTCTCTACTTCTGATCCAGTTTCCTTCTAATGTGCCTGGGAAAGCAGCAGAAGATTACCCAAGTGCTTGGGCCCCTTGCTGCCCTAGTGGGAGACCTGTTGTAAGATCGATCCCTCTCTCACTCACTCATTTACTCTGTCTTTCAAATAAATAAGTATGTCTTCAAAAATAACTAAATAATTACTCAATAGGTTGTTGCCCAGAAATTAATTTCATTGGTGTTTGGTTGATGTCATGAAGAGAGAGATTCAATTTTAAATAGAAGTGCTCATATAGTGAATGGACTATTTTAAGTAGAATACTAAATTTTATTTTGAGTTTCATAACCTGAAGTTATGAAATTACTGAACTTCAGGTATGTTTTTACAAAAGAGATGTTCCTAAATTATCTTGTAGAGTTCAGAAAAAGGATCATAAAAACACTAAAAAGTTGTAGAGAATATTTTTATTAATGTGTTTATATTTTTAATGGAAGATTATTTATTTATTTGAGAGGTAGAGCTATAGACTGTGAGGGAGAAACAGAAAGTAAGGTCTTCCTTTTGCTGGTTCACTCCCCAAATGACTGCAATGGCTGGAGTTGGGCCAGTCCAGAGCCAGGAGCCAGGAGCTTCTTCTGGGTCTCCCACATGAGTGTAGGAGCCCAAGGGCTTGGGCTATTTTCCACTGGTTTCCCAGGCCATAACAGAGAGTTGGATCAGAAGAGGAGCATTTAGGACAGGAACTGGCACCCATATGGGATGCCAACGCTGCAGGCGGAGGCATATCCTCCTATGGCACAGCGCTGGCCCCAACTTTTTTATCTTTAATAGCATCTGTAGTTCCCTTAGCTGATTAAATGAGTGCATTACTTCACCTCTCCCAATCTTCCTTTCTATTAATTTTTCATAGTTTATATGTTCCAGTTTACTAACATAATTCCTGAAGTTGTTTAATCTTAAGTTATATGGAGAGTATATATAAAGTGCACAGTGTATTCACCATTGACCTTTATTCCTGACAAGGAAGAACTGCTTGGCTGGATACAAATTCTTAACTTTTCTTTTTGAGCCAGAGAGACAAGATAAGACACACATGCAAAGCCAAAGAGTGCTCATTTGAGTTCCCATCTACTGGTTTACTCCCCAAATCCACACATCATCCAGATCTTCCCCATGGGTGGCAGGAACACAATTATGTGAGCCCTCAACACTGCCACCCAGGGTCTGCTTTAGCAGGAAGCTGGAGTGAGGGGCCAGAGCTATTTGTTGAACCTAGGTACTCTGATAGAACAAGGCTAAATTCTCACCCATGTATATAACATTTTTGAGTCACATTTTCTTTCCTTAGAACTCTGAAGACCTTCCACGGCCATTAGGCATAGAATTACCTAGGAGATTTCTGAAAGGCTTTTGTGTGACTGGATTTTAATACTTATATGAATGTAGTATTCATCATTCATTCTGGTGTTTTGTATAGTATTGAAGATTCTATATCAACCTGTCCTTAATGTGTTGTTCAATGTGAATTAATGCTATAATTAGTACTGCAACAGTATTTTACACTTTATATTCTGTGTGGATACAAACTAATGAAATTTTTACTTAATATATACTAAATCGATCTTCTGTATAGAAAGATTATTGAAAATGAATCTTGATGTGAATGGAATAGGAGAGGGAACGGGACATGGGAGGGGTGTGGGTGGGAGGAAAGTTATGGGGGGGAAAAGCCATTGTAATCCATAAACTGTACTTTGGAAATTTATATTTACTAAATAAAAATATTTAAAAAGTGCTAAAATTTGGCTATTTTGTATTCTTGAGTCACAGGAAATAAGATCGGTCCATGTTTACATCCTTGAGTCATAGAAGCTTCATCTCTGATGTGTGCAAGAAATGATACAGAAAAAGAAGTATTAAAGTATTTCTCAAAGAACCTTTTTTTAGCCAAAGACAATGATCAATTACTTGTATTTGCCAGTCTTCACCTCTACAGAGTCCTACACAATTGAGTATCTCTTTATTCTTGAAACATTTTCTTTCTCCCATAAAAGAGCATACTGCTAGTTTTCTCCTGACTGGACTTTCTGCTTATTCTCAGTCTCTTTTGCCAAATTTTTCTCCCTCATTAGGCATCTGAATGTTGGTGAGCTGTCTTGTCATCCAGACTCGTTAACTTTAAACACATCTGATAGTTCTCAATTTTATGTCTCTAATCATGACCTTACATCCTATATCTAGTCCAGCTCTAAATTATATTCCCAGTATAAACACTTCTTGTGTTTATACTCTTACCCCAGGTTACTGCTCACCTGGTCATCACTACACTCACCTGCCTTTCTGAAGTCACTCTTGTCCCCTCCCTTAGTTTCTTCTGGGTCTCCCATGTGGGTGCAGGGGCCCAAGCACTTGGGCCATTCTCCACTGCTTTCCAGGGCCATTAACAGGGAGCTGAATTGGAAATGGAGCAGCTGGGACTCAAACCGGCACTCATATGGAATTCTGGCAGCATTGCAGGTAGTGACTTTACCCACTATGCCACAGCACCAGTCCTGAATCTGTTATTTTTAAAGTAGTTCAAGTAGCCTCTTTAAGTCATAAATTATGCTGTATCACCCTATTTCCCCTTTATTTAAAAGTCTCCAGGGGCTGGTGCTGTGTGTAGTGGGTAAAGTGGCTGCCTGTAGTGCTGGCATCCAATATGGCTTCTGGTTCAAGTCCTGGCTGCTCCACTTCTGATCCAGCTCTCTGCTGTGGCCTGGGAAAGAAGTGGAAGATGGCCCAAGTCCTTGGGTCCCTGCATCCTTTGGGGAGACTCGGAAGAAGCTCCTGGCTCCTGGCTGCGGATCAGCACAGTTCCACCTGTTGCAGCCTATTGGGGAGTGAACCAGTGGATGGAAGACCTCTCTCTTTCCCTCTGCCTCCTCTCTCTGTGTAACTCTGACTTTCAAGTAAATAAATGACTCTTTAAAAAAATAATTTCCAGTCAGTGGCTTCCCATCCAGGTAGAATAAAATCAAAACTCCCATGGTTTATGAGCGTATATGAACTACCTCTCCATCTCAAACCTGCCATATTTACCATCCTCTGCTGTAGTCATTATGCTGACCTTATTTCTGTTTCTGAAACCCGTCAAGCATGTTCCCATGTTAGAGCTTTTATACTTCTTAGAAGCTTCTTCCATCAGATCTTTACATTCCTGCTTCCATCTAGCCAATCTGGCCTCAGCTCAAATGTCATCTCCTCAGAAAAGCCCCCTGTCCTGTCAGTGGAATACAGCACAACAGCCCCCACCTCTCCAGCACACAAGGAGATGCAGATTTAAACAAATCCTCTCACTTCCCCCCACTGTGAAAATGGTTGGTCAATCTTTTCAGACATTCTCCTGCTAGAAGTAATTTTACCAAAAAATGGAATCCAAATTTAATCCTTATACATAGTAACTTACATTTTGGCTACATTAATTTAAACAAGAAGCTGACACTCATATAGGTGGAAAATTATAAAAATTAAAACTACAATCTTATTAAATTTTGAACTCTAAATTTTGTACCCTGAGGCTAGGTCTTCTCTTAGGAGCCAGCTTTGTGGCATAGTAGGTAAAGCCACCACCTTCGATGCTGGCATTCCATATGAGCATTGGTTTGAGTCCCAGCTGTTCCACTTCCGATCCAGCTCTCTGCTAATGTGCCTGGGAGAGCAGCAGGAGATCGTCCCAGTGCCTGGGTCCCTGCCACCCTTGTGGGAGAGTCAGATGAAACTCATGGCTCCTGGCTTTGTCCTAGACCAGCGCTGGCTGTTGCAACCATCTGGAGAATGAACCAGCAAAATAAATAATGTTTTTAACATAAAAAATGGATTTATAATTAGACATTAAAGACCACACTGAATCAAACTGAAACTCTCTCTTTCACATGGCCCAAAGGATTGAAAAAAACTTGCAATAACGGGCTGGCGCTGTGACTTAATAGGCTAAGCCTCTGCCTGCTGCACTTACAATGTCCCCATTGCTCCTCTTCTGATCTAGCCCTCTGCTATAGTCTAGGAAAACAGTAGAAGATGGCCCAAGTGCTTGGGCCTCTGTACCTATTGGGAAGACCCAGAAAAAGCCCCTGGCTCCCGGCTTGGGTCCGCCCAGCTCTGGCCATTGTGGCCATTTGGAGAGTGAACCAGTGTGTGGAAGACTTTTTTCTCTGTATCTCCACCTCTCTGTCTATAACTCTACCTCTCTAATAAATTAAAAAAAAAAAAGCCCACTAAGTTATTCAGCATAATGTACTGTAATCTGTGTCTTTTGAATTTACACGTGTGTTAGAGCTAGACACTGTTTTAGTTAGTTCAATCAAGTTGAAATAAATCATTTTGGCCATGGAGCAGGATAAAATTGTGCTAGTGATCTAGTAATACTTCCTTGGCCAGCAGGGGCTGGTGGTGGTGGTGGTGGTGGGAGGCAAATCTGTACTCTCTCAGAGTTTTGTTTGTTTTTTTAAAGATTTATTTATTAATTTGAAAGAGTTACACAGAGAAAGAAGGAGAGGCAGAGAGAGAGAGAGAGGTCTTCCATCCACTGGTTCACTCCCCAATTGGCCGAAACGGTTGGAGCTATGCCATTGCAAAGCCAGGAGCCAGGAGTTTCTCCCAGGCCTCCCATGCGGGTGCAGGCGTCCAAGGCCTAGGACAATCTTCCACTGCTTTCCCAGGCCATAACAGAGAGCTGGATTGGAAGTGGAGGAGCTGGGGACTCGAACCAGCGCCCATATGGATTGTTGGCACTGCAGGTGGCTGCTTTACCTGCTACACCACAGCACTGGCCCCAGTTTTTTTTTTTTTTTTTTAAAGATTTATTAATTTACTTGAAAGTCAGTTATACAGAGAGAGAGAGAGAGAGAGATCTTCTGTGCTGGTTCACTCCCTAGTTGGCCATATGTGATGCTGGCAATGCAGGCGGTGGCTTTACCCACTACGCCACAACGCCGGCCCCCACTTTGATTTAAAAAAAAAAAAAAAAAAAACTTGGGCAATACTTATTTTCCAAAAATAAATTTAGATTCTTCCCATAGTAAGTTACACTACACAATACAAATTACGTAAAACTAAGCTTGAAGGGCAAGTAAACAACAGTGTCATCCAGAGTATGTACGAGTCTGTGTTTTATTAAGTTTTTTCCTTGGGACTTTGTGGGGTGGGAGTAGAGGGATGTTAACAGTAGCAATGATACAGCCATAAAACTCCTTTCATAGACTACATCTTGGCAGAATCTAGGCAAAATGCAATCTAGAAAATAATTGTAAGGTTGTAAGACAGGGAGGTGACATCCTCTTCCTTTATTCCAGGTTTTGTCTTTGGATTAGCTCAGATAATCAGAGTGCTTTGTTTTCTTTGCTTCTAGAAGAATTAAGAGTTACTAGGTTCTTTGTTATTCCCTGGGTTTATCTGACAGTTTTAATGAAGAAATTGCCATTTAAGAACTGCTGATACATTTACTGTAAGGATGTTGTTGATGAGATTACTTTGCTTCCTATGAAAGAAAATACATAGGATATTTTTCAATCTGAGTGTCAAAGAAAGCTAGTTACTTCCATAAGTGAGCATGTTGTATTGTTTTGATGTGAAGAAATTATCTTCACTTTCCTATTTTATTGTGCCTTTTGTGCAAGATGCATGGAATCATAACAAAAAGTAAACAATGTCATTTCTCCAGGGGTACTTCTTTCATATTTTCATAAGATTCAAAAAAATTTACCTAGGGTCTGGTGTTGTGACGTGGCAGGTTAAGCCCACCAGAGGTCCTGTATCAGAGCACCCATTTGAATTCCTGTTGCTCTGCTTCTTATCCAACTTCCTGGTAATGCGCCTGGGAAGGCAGTCTTGGGGCCCCTGCCATCCATGTGAGAGACCAGCATGGAGTTCCTGCCTCTTGGCTGCAGCCTGTCCTGGCTCTTGCTGTTGTGGACATTTGGGGAGTGAACCAGGGGATGGAAGATCTCGCCCTGCCCTCAGGCTCTCCCTCTGTGTCACTTCACCTTTAAATGAATCTTTTGAAAAACTAAAAACCATTATCTAGAAGTTGGCATTTAGCTTAGAAGTTAAGATGCTGTTTAAGAACACCCCTGGCTGCAGCTCCTGACTCCAGCTTCCTGCCTATGAACACCCTGGGAGACCGCAGTTGTAACTCAAGTGATTGAGTTCCTGTCACTGCCTACATGGGAGACCTGTATTAAGTTCCTGCTTTCCAGCTTTGTCTAGGCCACCCAGAGCTGTTGCTAGCATTTGAAGAGGGAACTGGTGGGTGGGAGCTCTGTCTCTTTGGCTCTCAGGAAATAAATAAATGCTTCTTAAAATATTTACTGAAATTACTGTTATTTATTAGTAAAAGATATCGTTATTTATTGATAATTTTTTCATATAAATTTGATGTTATAGCATTTTATATGCCAAAATCCTAAATTTTATTTATATTTTAATTGCAATCATATACTTATGTTTGTTTTTATTGAGAAATCTTCACTAAGATAGAAACTTTTTAATTCTGGAAAATTATATTTAAAAACTTCCTTGTATGCTGTAACAAGAATGTCTTCTTTTGTAGCTAAGAAGACACTATTTCTCTTATCAGACTCAAGCAAACTGTCTCATGATTTCTATACCTCTATCTAAAACAATTGATGTTTTATGTTTGGAAACATCTCATTTTGGGATTATAATCTAATTAGTAATTTTGATGGAATTAATTTGTTTGTAAATGTGTTTATTGTTTTGCAGGCATGTCATTGCTTTCTGCTTATAATATTTCTTAGGATTTGTTCATTTTTTTGTGTGTGATACTCTTCTTTATCTAGTAATTTGAGTAAATCCCAGTTGAATTATGTTGCCACATTATGTCTTCAAAAGGGCATGAAGTCAGTACACATGCTTCAGTAATATCTGGTTGTTTTACCCTTATGTTTCCAGTTGGCAATTTGAAATTATGGCTTCAACTGCACTTTAAATATGTGATAATAGCATGTGTTTCTAATAAGGGCCAGCACCATTTTGTTCAGATAGTGTGAATGGTTGTCACTCATATATGACAAATGCACCTTCATCTGCTTCTTTGATAGCCCCCTAAAAACCATACCCTCAAATCAGGCCGATGAAATTAGCTGCTGTGTAAATTGTGTGTCTGAGTGGTTCATTATCTAATCACCGTCAGAACCACAGTGATAAAGTAGATTGAAGCAGGGAAGAGGTCTGCCAGATGATTTCAAGCTTCCCCCCCCAAATCTGGTTTCCCTTGGAAACCCTAATAATGCGGTTTAGAACTTCAGGCTTTCATGCCTGGCATTCTCTATCTTTTAATGTACCAAACTTTGGAAATGCCATTAGTTTTGGAATATAATTTACTTCCTGTAAAGACCATAATTGTATTTGTTTCAATCAATTTTTGAAATGTTGAGGCTCTTGAAGTACTGTTTTCTTGCTAGTACCTTAAGTATTACTAAATGAGAAAAAAGATACCATGTCCTACTTGTGTAGAATTCATAATAATTTATTCATTATAGCTATTTGTTAACCTTCTAGGAATTTTTCATCCTACTCACTCTATTCATAATGACCCTCTGTATTATTTGTTTATTGAATTGCTTCCCTTTAATTCATTTTAGGTGCTTTTGAAGATGATGATATCACGCATGTTGAAGGAAGTGTAGATCCTATTCGAGATATAGAAATAATACATGAAGAGCTTCAGCTTAAAGATGAGGAAATGATTGGGCCCATTATAGATAAACTAGAAAAGGTGGCTGTGAGAGGAGGCGATAAAAAACTAAAACCTGAATATGTAAGTAAAAATTTATAGCTTCTTTAAATTCTGAAGAGTTGGTTTTTTTGACTAAATTTATTCAAAGTAAAACACATTAAATATTTAATATTATTATAGAAATTTAGATTCCAAAGGTTATTTCTGTTAAATTTTTCAGAAGCATCTTCTTTTTTGGAGGGAGGGGCAAACGAGGGTCAAGTTGATAGGCTACTTAAGGTGTCTTTAGCAGCCATAATTAGCAGTAATATTGATTGTTTCTTTGGCTGCTATAAATCTTCGTGTTTAAGTGTTAAGGAAGTATGGTTTTGTGATGAAAAAGTGGATTTGGAGGAATTACTGAATATATGAATTTCATTGATTTGAAGAAGCACTTTACACAAAGAATTGTTATTTCATCAGGGTTGACTGTTAAATCACTCTTTAGACAATTTTAATATTTATGGAATGGAAACCTGCATTGTTCTTAATATTCAGATGTGTTTTCTATCACATTATTAGTGGATATTAGTAAGATTATAATAAATGTTTTAAAATCAATTTTGAAACTCTTAGGTTAAGTATGACTGAATTGTCTTTTACATTAAAAAGCGATGCCTTAACTACATTTTCTCATTAACATCTTCTAGAAGTTGTACTCAATTTTTGTGCATCTTTGTCATAGGAGAGATTTTTTTTTTGAAAATTTAGGTATTTTTAATTTGTGTATTAAATCCTCTCATTTTGAGAAATTGCTGCTTTTCGCTTCCTCGTTTACTTATTTAAAATTAGCTTATTGTGGCTGGTGCCTGTGGTGCCAGCACCCCAGGTTCTAGTCCCAGTCGGGGCACTGGATTCTGTCCCAGTTGCCCCTCTTCCAGGCCAGCTCTCTGCTGTGGCCAGGGAGTGCAGTGGAGGATGGCCCAAGTGCTTGGGCCCTGCACCTGCATGGGAGACCAGGAGAAGCACCTGGCTCCTGGCTTGGGATCAGCGCAGTGCGCTGGCCGCAGTGCGCCAGCCGCGGCAGTCATTGGAGGGTGAACCAACGGCAAAGGAAGACCTTTCTCTCTGTCTCTGTCCACTCTGCCTATCAAAAAAAAAAAAAAAAAAAAAAAAAGCTTGTTGTGTTTACTTGAGAGCCAGAGAGAGAGAGAGAGAAATACAGAGCTCCATTCCCTGGTTTACTCCTCCAGTTCCCACAGCTGGTTGGAATTCTCAGGAGTCTTCCACATAGGTGGCAGGAACCCATTTTCACTGCCTGCTTGAGCGGGAAGCTGGAGTGTGGAATCTGAACCAGACATTAACCTAGGTACTCCAAAAGGAGACTTGGATATGTCATAACAGACGTCTTAAGTGCTAGCCTAAATGCCTACCCCTCTCTTTCATTTTTAATAAATTTGGAAAGCTCTGTAGGATTAAGGAAGACATCAATTACAGAATTAACCTCTAAATTTAGGCACACTAAGTTAATTAATCAATGAGTTATGATCAAAAGTGCCTGGACTTGGTTATGCTTCTGATTTCCTTGATGGTCTGGAGCAGACCTGGGTTAACTGACTTCTCTTAACATTGTGGTTATTTCCTATTCAAGTAGAAGAGAGAACGGGAGACAGATTTGTCTGAGGAAATTACACAGCTTTAGGATGAACAAAGAACATTCCTTTTGGAAAAGGGGAAAAGAAAATGCCCTTAAACAACATGGTTTGATTAGAATAAATCTTTATACTGTCACCCCTTTGTTCATTAAAATTTTCTGACATCCATTAACTGACTTAGAGATATATTCCTCAGTCTTGCTTTTACTTGAATATGAGAAAGAGACTTCAGGCTCTTCTGAAATTCTTGGGCCACCGTGTCGTTGCTTTTTCTCTCAAAGAAAACCACAATAGTGTGTTATTACTCCTTGTAACAACATTTTCTTCTCATTTCTAATTACTTTTCCTAAAATTCCTGTACAAGACTTGCAAGCATAGCTTGGACTTGTATTTACAGAAAAAAATCAAAACACTTCCCAATCATTTTTCCCTTTACCATACAAGCTCTTCTGACTAAATGGAAAACATTGTAACCTAATTTCACCCATTTTCCAAAACTATGATTAGTCTACTTTTTCTTTCTTCATATTAGATTCAGATGCTTCGTAACAGATTATAAATCAGGGTTTCTGAAACCCTTTGTCATTATTACCACCCCAAAGGAAAAAAGTAAAACTGAATTTAGATGTATTTAATTCCTACTTAGTGAAATTAAAAACTAATGAGTAAGATTTTTTTCAGGAAGGGTTGAGCTTTCAAGGACTGCAAACTATTTTAAGTACTAAGACTCCCACCCCCAGGGTAGATGTTACCCTTCGAGAACGCATGCTATATGTTATCTTGTGGCAATACCAATACTTAGGATAAAATTGATGGCTTTTTAGAATTTTAAAAAAATGGTATCAGAAACATGATTTTGATTATCAGTAACTCAATTTGAGAGTTAACTTTTGTAATGTTGAATATTTCAATGAACAAACTAATTTCTGTATTTTTATTGAAGTTAGGCAGTTTTGGACAGTTTTAAAATATGTTTGATATCTTATTTAAACCATGCAACACTATTATCTCTGTGTTACAAGTGAGGAGACCCAAATTTTAAGCGTTCATTCTAATTTTTCAAGATTTTATACTTAAATATATATAAATTTTATTAACTAGGTTTCCTTGGCTACAGGACGAGTATGTTTTTACTCTTTTTAAATTATAAAATTTGACATGCAAAATATACATTTATCTCATGTGCAGTTTACACATAGTTGTAAGGCAAACAGTAGTAAAACCTTCTTGCATATCAAGAAGTAAAACATTATAGCCCCCCCAAATTTCCCCAGCAATTAATAGTTGTAACTTTCTCCATCTTCCTACAATGAACAGTATTCTGACTTCTATAGTAACGATGTTGCTTTTTAATATTACTGGTGTGCATACTACCTCAAAAATATGTAAACATTTTGCCTGATTTTGAACTTGATACAGATGGTATCATACTGTATAATTGTGTGCACATTTTTCACTCATATTCTGTACAATTCATTTATATTATGCTTCTATTCTTTCATTTTTCTTGCTGTAAAATATTTCATTGAAAGGATATACAGCATTTCAAAACATGTATTTTTACTGCTCATTAACATTTGAATTTCCCCTCATGTTTTTAGTAATTATGAACAGTACTGCTGTGAATATTCTTATATTCTGGTACACACAAGGGTAGTCTAAGATGACCACCTAGAGGTTAGAGTATCTTCAGCTGTGTTCATTTTTGCAACTAGATTTTAGTTTGTAATTCCCTAACCATTTAAGGTTGAATATCGCTCTGTGATTTCTCTTGTGAAGTTGAAGAGCCCATTCTAATTCTTTTGCTCATTATTCTATTGGGTTAATGTCTTTTTCTTGTTAATTTGTGAAGTTTGCTTATATATTCTGGATACTTAATCCTTTGTTATAAATACATTGCAAACATCTTTTACTCTGTTGCTTTTCTTCTTTGCTCTTTTTTGTGGAATTTTTGATGAACAAGTCTTAATTTTAAGGTTAATGTTTTCTGTGTCTTAAGGAATCTTTCCTACCTTGAAGTCATCAAGATAATTTCCCATCTTCTCAAAAAAGCTTTATTGTTTTACCTTTTACAGTTAAGTCATAACCCACTTGGAACTGGTTGTTAACAGTGTTGAGGTAGGCATCCAAGTTTATTTATAGTCCCCATATGGAAAGCCTGTTGTTCAGCACCGTTTATTAGAAACTCTGTCCTTTTCCTACTCTGAGAAAATATCACCCCTATCATAAGTGGAGGAGCTGTGATATCTTAGATCTCTCTGAAGGATTGACTGAGGACCCTGGGATAAAAGTGGCCTGAAGCAGTGGTGGAGTCCCAACCCTGCTGGGAGGGTAGATGAGGGAAGGATGAAATGAGGGGTTGATAATCCACAATCTTTGCCTGCGGATCTCTTCCCCATATCATTTCTATACTTGCCTCATCCCTGATTATCTCCAGACTCTAGTGTAGATCAGGATACTGTAGGTGTGGTCCTTAGACTAGCAGCATTCCTATCACTTTGGAGCGTCTAAGAAATACAAGCAATACATCTACCAATTCAGAATCTCAAAATATGTTTAGTAAGCTTTCCAAGTAAAACTAAAGCTTACAGGTCACTGCTGTAGAGCAGCCAGACCCCACAGAGGGTATAAGTGGTTTAGGTCTTCTTACCCCCAGCCCCTTCTTGGTCTGTCTCATTATCTTACTGGGTCTTTGGTGCTATATTTTCTGTACTTAGACCTTTTTTAAAAAAAAAAAAAAAATTGAGAGACAGAGTTGTAGACAGAGAGAGGTCTTCTATCAGCTGGTTCACTCCCCATATAGCCACAATGGCCAGAGCTGTGCCAAACCAAAGCCTGGAGCCAGGAGCATCTTCCAGCTCTCCCATTGTGTGCAGGGGCCCAACCACTTGGGCTGTCTTCCATTGCTTTCCCAGGCCATTAGCAGGGAGCTGGATCAGAAGAGGAGTATCTGAGACTTGAACTGGCGCCAATGTGGGTGCCAGTGCTGCAGGTGGAGGCGTAATCTACTAAGTCTCAGCACCAGTCCCTATACCTGTTTTTGTATTGTTGTTTTCTTTAGAGAAGAGAGTTAATGCAGTATCACTCAGTCATTGCTAAAAGTAGAGATCTCCTAGGTATAATTTTATCAACACTTGCCTAATATCATTATACGACTACTATATGACAATTGAGGGGGGGGTAGGAACCAGTGTGTAAGTACCACAAAAGACAAAGAAATGCACTCATAAACTTACTTAGAAAGGGAAGGATATGTGAGAGTGTTTACTCCCTATACCTCTGAAACTTGGTTTTTTTTTTTCATTGCAGTATATTATTTTTATATTGAAATATTTTTATTTAGGGAAACAGTCTAAGGAAATTATTACTTTTAATTGGCCTCCAAAAAGAGTTAGAAGCTATATACATTGTCCTTACCTATTTCTGACTGATATCATTAGGTTTGTGCTAGAGAAAGAGTTCTGGAATTTCTCATTAAATTTGGAGGAAATGATGGGATAGGAGTGTGAAGCTGGATGAGACACAGACATAGGCTCTCTGATCAATTCTCAAAGAAGTTGTAAGCTTTAGGAGCCATTCTGTCTTCACTAACTTAGAACATAGACAAGCAGGATAATTTGTAAGTAAAGACGAAGAAACTCCTTAAGAGTTTTCCCAAGACAGCCCTCTTGAGTGTCAAAGCCAGTGAGCACACATAAGACTCATTATCTTTTCATCTAGACCAGATGTCTTAGGGTGGCTTTCCTTAGGAGCAGACCTTAGGGCAAGAATTGGAGTGCAGAGAGTCTCTTTGGGAGCTATTTCATGGAACCGAGATTGGGAAAGGAAAGAAACGAAACAAAGTATGTGAATGAAGAGGTTATCACATTGGCCACTGGAGCCCTCTGGGAAACAGTGTAGAAAGTGGCCTGTAGATTTCTACTGGAAGGATGAAGAGGCTGGCATAATTATCAGCCATTTCCCTCAACTATTGGTTATGGGCTACTCCCAGGAGAGTGTTAATCCTCTGCCTAATGTCTGTTTGGCCTGAGCACAGCACTTAAACCGAGTTACAGGTATTTACTCTAAGAAGCCATCAGTGTGTACTGGGCAGATAGACAGTCTCCACTCTACATTTCTTTACCCAATATATATATATATATACACACATATATACATACATATATTTTAAGAAATTGGTCTATTTATTTGAAAGAGCTACAGAGAAGGAGAGACACACACACACAGATTATCCATCTCCAGATGGCTTCAGTGGCCAGCACCTGGCCAGGCCAATGCCAGGAGCCAAAGCTAGGAGCTAGCAGCTTTTTCCAGGTCTCCCACATGGGTAGCAGGGGTCCAAGCACTTGGGCCATCTGCTGCTGCTTTTCCCAGTCCACTAGCGGGGAGCTGGATTGGAAGCAGAGCAGCCGAGACACAAACCAGAACCCATATGGGATGTCAGTGTGGTTTTATCTGCTGTGTCACAATACCAGCCCCCTGCCCTAATCATTCTACTTATTTATGATTTGCTTTTTTGGGTCACAGCTTTAATTTTGTGATGTTTTGTATTTTTACTTGTTTCTGATTTATCTTTACTTTTCTCAATAGAAGAGAGTATCTTGGGGTAGACATTGGCACAGTGGTTAAGATGTCATTTAGGAGGCCGGAGCTGAGCAATAGAAGATGGCCTGAGTCCTTGGGCCCCTGCACCCATGTGGGAGACCCAGAAGAAGATCCTGGCTCCTGGCTCCTAGCTCCTGGCTCCTGGCTATGGATCGACACAGCTCCAGCCATTGTGGCCAATTGGGGAGTGAACCAGTGGATGGAAGACCACTCTCTCTCTGCTTCTCCTTCTCTTTCTGTGTAACTCTGAGTTTCAAATATTTAAAATAAATCTTTTTTTTTTTTTTTAAAGATGTCATTTAGGACACCAAATGCGGAGTCCAAGTCCCAGCTCCACTTCCAGTTTTAGCTACCTGCTAATGCATGTGTGGGGAACCTTTTTTCTGCCAAGCGCCATTGGATATTTATAATATCAATCATGGGCCATACAATATTATCAACTTAAAAATTAGCCCACTATAGATTTATTGAATTTTGATTCCTGCTTGTATGGCCAGACCAAATGATTTTTCCTGCTTTATATGGCCTGTAGGCTGCATGTTCCCCACCCCTGCCTAACTCGTACCCTGGGAAACAGTCAGCAGTAACTCAGATTGAATTCCTGGTTCCTGGCTTTGGCCTGGTTCAGCCCTGATTGTTCTAGGCATTTTGGGTAGTGAACCAGTGAATGGAATATCTCTTTGTCTCTTTCAAATAATTAAAAATAACTTTTTCTGTGATTTCTGAATATCTTTTTTTTTTTAAGATTTATTTATTTATTTGAAAGGCAGAGCTATAGAGAGCCTGAGAGAGAGAGAGAGAGAGGTCTTCCATCTGCTGGTTCACTACCCAAATGGCCGCAACGGTGAGAGCTGGGCTGATCCGAAGCCAGGAGCTTCCTCCCGGTCACCCATGCAGATGCAGGGGACCAAGGACTTGGGCCATCTTTCACTGCTTTTCCAGGCCACATCAGAGAGCTGGTTCGGAAGTGGAGCATCCAGGATTCAGACAGACACCCATATAGGATGCTGGCACTGCAGGCGGATGGCTTTACCCACTACGCCACAGTGCCCGCCTATGTAGATAAAATTCTAAGAACATAATGATATTCCCTTCCTCTCTCCTCCTCTCTCCCTCCCATCCTCCTTCCTTCTACCTTTCTCTCTCTCTCTTTTGTTTTAGTTGTTGAGATAACACATTTTAGATCTATATTACAGTAAAAAGGCTTAATACTTCACCAAATAAGAAGTTTATATAACTGTGATGATATCAAGTAGTTATTGTAGTGGAGTTTGTGTTAAAAAATGCTTCCTTATGGCCGGTGCTGTGGCATAGCAGGTAAAGGTGCCGCCTGCAGTGCTGGGATCCCATATGGATGCCGGTTTGAGTCCTGGCTGCTCCACTTCTTATCCAGCTCTGTGCTACGGCCTGGGAAAGCAGTAGAAGATGGCCCAAGTCTTTGGGCCCCTGCCCCGACATGGGAGACCCGGAAGAAGCTCCTGGCTTTTGGCTTCAGCTCTGGTCATTGCGGCCAATTGAGGAGTGAACCAGCAGATGGAAGACCTCTCTCTCTTTCTCTGCCTCTCCTCTCTTTGTGCAACTGACTTTCAAATAAATAAATCTATTTAAAAAAAAAAAAACCACTTCCTTACATTCTCTAATGAATGTCGTAATTATATAAAAATGGGATGGTTATAAAGGAGAGAGTTACTTGAAAGTTATGAGAAAGATAGTAACTCATTTTGTTCACCAGGTATTTACCTGATAATTAGAATGACTTCATCTTAGCTAATTCCCAAATGGAGTCACTTTCTGAGGATCAGGGTTTAGGACTTCAGTGTATCTTTCGGAAGAAGACAATTTATTTTATTTTTTTTATTTTTTGGCAGGCAGAGTGGACAGTGAGAGAGAGAGACAAAGAGAAAGGTCTTCCTTTGCCATTGGTTCACCCTCCAATGGCCGCTGAGGCCGGCACACTGCAACCGGCGCACCGCGCCAATCCGAAGGCAGGAGCCAGGTGCTTCTCCTGGTCTCCCATGGGGTGCAGGGCCCAAGCACTTGGGCCATCCTCCACTGCACTCCCGGGCCACAGCAGAGGGCTGGCCTGCAAGAATCCGGTGCCCCGATCGGGACAAGAACCTGGGGTACTGGCGCCACAGGCAGAGGATTAGCCTATTGAGCCGCAGTGCTAGCCGGGTTGTACATTTTCAACATGCAAATGCCAAGTTGCTTAATTTGATGTGGCAATGTCACTGTAAGAGTGAAGCTATGGTAGGTAGAACTACTTTATGGTCTAGGAGAAATGATTGTTGTAATTATTATGTTTTTTGTGTTTTTGTTTTGTTTTTTTGACAGGCAGAGTTAGACAGTGAGAGAGAGAGAGAGAGGCAAAGAGAAAGGTCTTCCTTTTTCCATTGGATCACCCCCCAAGTGGCCGCTACGGCCGGTGCGTTGTGGCTGGCGCACTGTGCCAATCCGAAGTGAGGAGCCAGGTGCTTCTCCTGGTCTCCCATGGGGTGTAGAGCCCAAGCACCTGGGCCATCCTCCACTGCACTCCTGGGCCACAGCAGAGAGCTGGACTGGAAGAAGGGCAACTGGGACAGAATTCGGCACCCCGACTGGGACTAGAACCTGGTGTGCCGGCGCCACAGGCGGAGGATTAGCCTAGCGAGCCTCAGCACCAGCCATGGTTGTTGTAATTATTATTATAAGTATTAATGAGGGATGTTGACAGTGATGCAGCAGTCAAGGCTTGTGGTAAAGCTTTTCCTTTTTCTTGAACTGGCATGAGAAGATGAGAATGTGAGTGTATTTAACCAGAATTAATCTAATGGCCATCTTAATACAGTACATTCTGCTTTCTTAGTTTATAGCTGATATTTAAGCAAATAATTATTTTTATTTTAATGTTTTAGGAAAAAATTTTTGATCTCTGATTTGGTAGTACAATATTTGAACAAACTGGTCCAAACTGCTCGAGGAGGCAGTGTGGGTTAAGCCACGGCCTGCAATGCTAGCATCCCAATGGGTGCTGGTTTGAGTCCTGGCTGCTTTGCTTCTGATGCTACTGTGCCTGTGAAGGCAACAGAGGTTGGTGCAGGTGCTTGGGCCCCTGTAACCACGTGGCAGACTTGGAAGATGCTCCTGGCTCCTAGCTTCTGCCTAGTCCAGTCCTAGCTGTTGCTGCCATTTTGGGAACGAACCAGCAATGGAAGATCTCTTTCTCCTTTCTCTCTGTAACTGTGCCTTTCAAATAAATAAAATAAACCTTAAAAAAATGCTAGGGATGAAAAACTTCAGAGTCATTTAACTAAACTCAGAAGTTTTGCATTTTTAAATTGTAGTCTTTTGCTGCAAGGAACAGAAATTTAATTTAGGCTATTTTAAGAAATGGAATTTCATTTATTTTTTAAGATATAAAGCAGCAAAGGAAATAGAAGTCCAAAAATACAGAGCAGAAGTTGAATTATAAATCAACCCAAGACAGCACTGGATGGTTCAGCATGCCTGCGCTGCTTCCCTCCAGCGCTCCGCCGTTTGTGTCTTTCAGATCTGCTTTTTCTGCTTCACTAGAGTTCTTCCTTTTCTTTCTGTTGTCACTAAAATTCATCTTCTGTTTTATACATTTTATTTTTTACTCTTGACTTCTGCTTCTTCATAATTTCTACTTACTGTTATGTTACTTATAACTTTATATAGTTTACTGTCTCATGCTTTTAACATAAGTCTCTAGTTCTGTTCTCTAAGATATTTCCTAATTCAGATTTCTAAGAGGAAGCACCAGTTGTCTCATTTAATTCCCATTTTGGTAACTTTTTTTTGTGCAAGGCTGTTTCAAAGGTCAAGTGCCTAGCAGTTATGCTCAGGAGACTGTGTCCTAAGTTGGATTGTATTCTAAGCAGAAACTGTGGGCTGAGTTATATTTGTTTGGGAAAGGACTGCGAATAGAGCCATGTTTGGGTAATGTCTGTGTAATATGGTGTTGAGACTTAGCACCTCAAAGGTCCTCAGTGCTATTGTTTAGTTGAGGACTGCAATTAGGAAGGACAAAGCTGTTTAAGACTTCCGGAATAACACTGAGGAATGTGTTGTGTTTGAAGCAAGAGTCAAGAGTATTAGACTGGAGACCAAACAACTTTAAAATCATCAGTTTATAAAAGCTCCAGAGGGAAAAGAATAAACTCATATAAAAACATATAAATAGGAATATTTTCCTTGACATTTCCACCTGTCTGCTTTCTTCTTCTGTACAGGCAACCAAACACAGATGAAAAATTAAAAAGAGGACATGTTAATAACTTCATAAATTTAGCTCACCTCTGTGCTGTTTACAGAGATAGGTATCTTGAGGTGGGTTTTGGCATAGCAGTTAGGACATTGCTTGGGACACCTCACCCTGTATTGAAATGCCTGGGTTTGAGTTCCAGCTCTATACACCTGATTCTAGCTTCCTGTTAGTGCATACCTGGGAAACGGGGTGATGACTCGAGTTGATGGATCCTTACCACTTACTCACTTGCAAGATTTGCATTGAGTTCCCAGCCCGCTGCTTTGAGCTGACCCAGCTCTGGGCATCTGGGGAGTGAACCAGCAGATGGAAGCTGGTTCTCTGTCTCTATGCTTTTCAAATAAATTAATAAATTATTTAAAAACACACACCTTAAATATTAGAATACAGAAAATGTGAAAATAAAAAATAAAGAAATACATACTGTGCAAGCCCTAACAATAACAGCTAAAAAGTTGGCATGGTATGGTGATATCAAAGTAGATTTGAAAGGAGCTAATAGTGGCATTTCATAATGCTAATTTTTCCCAATGTATCATCTTAGCCATTTAAAAATTTTTATTTATTTGTATTGTTATTTGAAAAGTGGAAGGAGGGAAAGTGAGAGAGAGAGAGATTGGTTTCCACCCACTAGTTTCCTCCCCAAATGCCCACTGCAGTCAGGACTGTGCCAGACCAAAGCCAGGAACCAAAAACTCATTCCAGGTTTCTCACTTGGGTGATAGAGATCCAAGTACTTGAGCCATATGCTGCTTCTCAGGGAGTACATTAGCAAGAAGCTGAATCAAATATACAGCTGAGATTTGAACCCAGGGAATAGCTTTTAAAATTTGTATATACCACTAATATAACCTCAAACTACAAAAAGCAGAAAGTGACAGAACTAGGGGCAGGCTTTGTGATACAGTAGGTTAAATTGCCACTTGATAATGCATGCATCCCATATTGGAATGCCAGCTAAAGTCCTGGCTGCTGTCCTGTCCAGCTCCCTGCTAATTAACGTGCCTGGGAAGCAGCAGATGATGGCCCAAATGCTTGAGTCCCCTGACACCCTTGTGGGAGAACCAGATGGAGTTCTTGGTTCCTGGCTTCAGCTTAGCCCAGTCTCTTCCTGTGAGTGGCAAGGACCTAACTACCTGAGTCATCATCTGCTGCTTCTCAGGGTGTGCATTAGCATGAGAATGGAATCAGCAGTGAGACAAGACTTGTACCCAGGTGTTCTGATATGGGATGTGGGTGTCTTAACTGTCATCTTAATTTCTAGACCAAATGCCTGCCTCAGTACTCTGAATTAAATTAGTGATCAATGATGAAAATATTGCTAGAAAATTCACAAGTGTTTGGAAACTGAACAGTACACTTCTAAAATATCTCATGGTTTTATCTTAAAAAAAAGTGACCATAGATAGAAAATATTTTTAATCTTATAATAATGGAAATATATAATTTGTTGTATTTTTTTCTGATTTACATAAACAAGTTCTGTGAATTTATATTCTTAAACGCACATATCTAAAAATGAGGGGGACAGCTTTGTGGTGCAATAGATTAAGACATCTCCTGGTAGGCCACCATCCCATATGAGAGTACCGATACAAATCCTGGCTACTCAGCTTTTCATCTAGCTTCTTGCTAATGTGCCTGGAAGGCAGTGGATGATGAAGCAAGTGGTTGGGCTCTTGCCACTGATGTGGGAGAGCCACATGGATTCGGTATAGCCCATTTCTGACTGATAACAGACATTTGGGAAAGTGAACCAGTGGGTGGAAGATCTCTGTCTGTGTTATTCTGCCCTTCAAATAGATGAAGAAAACTTAAAAAAAGAAAGGAAGGAAGGGAGGGAGGGAGGCAGGCAGGCAAGATAAAATCAGTGGTCTTAAATTTTTCTATTCAGGAATAGGGAATATCCAGCTTACAGGCCATATAAGGCCATTGAAATCATTTGGTCTGACCCTACCAAGACAACCATAGGCAGGACTCACCATTCAGTAAATCAGCACTCTAATTTTTAAGTTGATAATTATGTATGGCCCACAAATGATGTTATAAATATCCAAATAGCCAGTGGCAGGGAAAAGTTTTCTCGGAACCCCTGATCTATCTGAAGGAGTTAGAAAAGAAAAGAACAATAAAAAGAACCCAGAGAAAGGAGATGGAAGATGAGGCTGAATACCAATCAAATATCGAAAAGAAACTTGTGAGGCCAACGCGTGGCTCACTTGGTTAATCCTCCTCTTGTGGTACCAGCATCCCATATGGGCACCAGATTCTGTCCCGGTTGCTCCTCTTCCAGTCCAGCTCTCTGCTGTGGCCCAGGAGGGCAGTGGAGGATGGCCCAAGGGCTTGGGCCCTGCACCCACATGGGAGACCAGGAGAAGTACCTGGCACCTGGCTTCGGATTGGCACAGCGCCAGCCATAGTGGCCATTTGGGGAGTGAACCATCAGAAGGAAGACCTTTCTCTCTGTCTTTCTCTCTCTCTCTCTCTCTCTCTGTAATTCTACCTGTCCAATAAATTAAAAAAAAAAAAAAAAAAAGAAAAGAAACTTGTAATAAAGGGAATCAGAAAGGTCAGAAGTTGATTTTTTGAAAACACTAATAAAGTTAATAAATTCTTAGTGAGACTAGAGAAGGGGGGAAAATGAGAAGTATAGAGCTACCATAAGAGCTAAAAAGTATTACTCCACATCCTGTAGTTATCAGGGAACTAATAAGAGACTTTTATAATTAGTTTATGACAATGATTTTGAAAAATTCATGGAATTAAAAATATTGTTTTAATGAAAATATGCAAAAGGAAATAAAAAAGTTTAATAGCCCCATGTCTGTTAAAGAGATTGAACCCATAATTTCTGAGAATTCTGCTTTTATTTTTTAATTAATTTTTTTTTTATTTGAGAAGGAGTCTGAGAAGGAGAAAGGGTGAGATCCCATCTGCTGGTTCATTCACCACATGCCTACAAGCTGGGAGCTAGGAACTCAATCCAGGTATCCCACATCAGTGTCAGGGACCCAGCTACTTGATCCATCACTGTGCCTCTAGAGTATGCACTTGCAGGATGCGGGAATCAGGAGATGCTTATCAAACCCAGACACTCCAATGTGAGCTGATGTGGGCATCTTAACCAGTGATTTAACCACTAGGCCAGATGCCTTCCTTTGCACTCATAATTTAAAACCATATTGTAAAGAAAACTCTTGACCTGTGTGACTTCACTATACATTCAGAGTCATATACACACACTTGCAGATAAGAGAAAATAAGGAAAACTTCCTACTTGGTTTCCGAGGTGAGAACAGTCCTGATATCAAAATCTTACAATATAAGAAGAAGGATACAAGCTACACTTTTTGATGACTATAAATGCACATTCCTAAATAAAATACTAGCAAACTGAATTCAGTCATAAATATTAATGATGTTATGGCATAACTAAAATTCAAGAAATACATTGTAAGTAGGTTTATTATTTAAAAACTAAATGTAAAAGAGTAAAGGAGAAAAATCTGTGATCACCTGTATGCATTGGAAAAAGAATTTGATAAAATTAAATCATTCTTAGCAAACTAGAAGTTAATCTTCTTAGCCTGGGAAAGGGTATCTACAAAAATCCCTACATAAGCAATTATATACATGTGAGAGCTTTCCTCCTCATATTGGGAACAAGGGTGCTTGGTTTCACTGCTTGTATTAGAACTCTTAGCAAATGCTATAAGGCAAGAAAAAGAAAGTAGTATAAAAATTGGAAAGGAAGAAGTAAAAATGCCATTATTCATAGATAGCATGATGGTGTATTTAGAAAACATGACCAAATCTGATATATAAATCTTTATGGGTGTCCGATGTTACATGATCAATATAAACATATTTTGTAATCCAAAACTTGAAATTTTTAAAAAAATAGGTATCATTTGCAGAAGTATCTTTAAAAAGTAGGAATAAATTTAACAAAAATTCTGCTAGAACTTACTCAGAAAACCTATAAAACATTAATGGGGCAAGTAATGAATAGTTAAATAAATGGAGAATTATACTGTTTTCAGGTTGGAAGACTCAATATTTTTAAAATATCAGGTTTCTGCACAATTGCTGTATAAAGTCAGTGTGTTCTAAATCAAAATCACAGTAGCTTATTTTTTTTAAAGAAATTGACAAACTGGCCGGTGCCGGTACCCTGGGTTCTAGTCCTGGTTGGGGCGCCAGATTCTGTCCTGGTTGCTTCTCTTCCAGTCCAGCTATCTGCTGTGGCCCAGGAAGGAAGTGGAGATGACCCAAGGGCTTGGGCCCTGCACCCGCATGGGAGACCAGGAGAAGCACCAGGCTTCTGGCCTCGGATCAGTGCAGTACACAGGCCGTGGCGGCCATTTGAGGGGTGAACCAACTGAAGGAAGACCTTTCTCTCTGTCTCTCTCTCTCACTGTCTAACTCTGCCTCTCAACAAAAAAAAAAAAAAAAAAAAAGAAAAGAAAAGAAAAGAAAAGAAAGAAAGAAAGAAATTGACAAACTGATTCTAAATTTTACATGGAAAGACAAATGCCAAAAATAGGTAAGAAGGCCTCAAAGAATAAAAAAAAAAGATGGCACAGTAATCACATATCAGGCTTAATTAAAGCTGTGGTTAAGACAGTCAAGGGGGGCCGGCGCTGTGACTTAGCAGATAAAGCTTCCTCCTGCAGTGCTGGCATCCCATATGGGCACCGGTTCGAGTCTTGTCTGCTCCATTTCTGATCCAGCTCTCTGCTATGGCCTGGGAAAGCAGTAGAAGATGGCCCAAGTCCTTGGGCCCCTGCAACCATGTGGGATACCCAGAGGAAGCTCCTGGCTTCTGGCTTAGGATCAGCGCAGCTCCGGCTATTGCGGCCATTTGGGGAGTGAACCAGTGTTGGAAGATCTCTCTCTCTCTCTCTCTCTCTCTGCCTCTCCTCTCTTTGTGTAACTCTGACTTTCAAATAAATAAATAAATCTTAAAAAAAAAAAAAGACAGTCCTCAATCGGAACGGCCCCAAATGATGGAGTTAGAATTGTGCCAGGGAATTCCAATACAATCCCATCAAGGTGGCATGTACCAAGGCCATCTCATTAGTCCAAGTGATCAATTTCAGCTCACAATTGATCACACTGATAGGTCTAAGAGTCAAAGGGATCGCACAAGCAAGACTAGTGTCTGCTAATACTAACTGATGAATGAAAAAGGGAGAGAATGATCCAACATGGGAAGCAGGATACACAGCAGACTCATAGAATGGCAGATGTCCTAAATAGCACTCTGGCCTCAGAATCGGCCCTTAAGGCATTCGGATCTGGCTGAAGAGCCCATGAGAATAGTTTAGGCATGGAAAGCTAAGACACTCTGAAAAACAAAAAAAAAAAAAAAAAAAGAAGACCTAAATGAAAGATCTCTGCGAGTGAGATCCCAGTGGAAAGAACGGGGCCATCAAAGAAGGAGGTACCTTTCTCTGAAGGGAGGAGAGAACTTCCACTTTGACTATGACCCTGTCGGAATAAGATTGAAGTCCACGAACCCTAAAGGCTTCCATAGCCTCGGCAACTCATGACCAGAGCCTAGGGAGATTACTGACGCCATAAACAAGAGTGTCAAATTGTTAAATCAACATCAGGAGTCACTGTGTACTTACGTCTCATGAGGGATCTGTCCTTAATGTGTTATCCAATGTGAAATAATGCTATTACTAGTACTGAAACAGTATTTTTACACTTTGTGTTTCTGAGTGGGTGCAAACTGATGAAATCTTTACATAGTATATATTGAATCGATCTTCTTTATATAAAGATAATCGCAAATGATTAAAAAATCTTGGTGTTAAACTGGAAATTGCATAGACAATTAATCAATTTTTTTAAAAAAAATCATCTAGGATCTCTGTCCTTAATGTGCTGTACATTGTGAATTAATACTATAACTAGTACTCCAACAGTATTATCATTTTGTGTCTCTATGCGAGGGCAAACCGTTGAAATCTTTACGTAATATGTACTAAATTGATCTTCTGTGTATAAAGAGAATTGAAAATGAATCTTGATGTGAACAGAAGGGGAGAGGGAGCGGGAAAGGGGAGGGTAGGGGGAGGGAGAGAAGTTGTGTGGGGGGGAGCCATTGTAATCCATAAGCTGTTCTTTGGAAATTTATTTTCTTTAAATAAAAGCTTTATAAAAAAAAAAAAAAGACAGTCAAGGATAGACTGCAAGTCTAGCCATTGGAACAGAATGAATGCACAGACACAAATATATAAGAATACTTCAACAAGTTCGGAGAGGTGGACCTTCAGCACTGTGGTCAAAGCCACTGCTTGGGATGCTTGCATACTGTATCAGAGTGCCTGAACTCACTATTCATTCCACTGCCTGCTAATGCACACCCTCGGAAGGCAGCAGATAGATGACTGAAACACTGGGGCCCCTGCCACCAATCTGGAGACCCAGATGGAGTTTTGGGCTCCTGGCTGTTGTGGGTATTTGTTTCTCTGACTTTCTAATTAAAAAAAAAATCAAATACAATTGAAGGAAATTTAATATAAAACAAAAAGTTAACTTTAAAATATTTATGAAAAACTAGTTTTTCTTTTAAAAAAAGATTATTTAGAGTTACAGACAGAGGGAGAGACAGACAGAAGAGTCTTCCATTCTCTGGTTTGCTCACCAAATGGCTATAACAGCGGGAGCTGAGCCAATCCAAAGCCAGGAACTAGGACCTTCTTCCAGATCTCCCACATGGGTGTAGGGGCCTAAGCACTTGAACATCTTCTACTGCTTTCCCAGGCTATAGCAGAGAGCTGGATCAGAAGAACAGCCAGGAATCAAACTGGCACCCATATGGGACACTGGCGTCACAGGCGAAGGTGTAGCCCACTTCACCACAGTGCTGGCCCCCCAAAAACATTTTTCCCCCAACAGTTTACTTATTTATTTATTTATTTGAAAGGCAGAGTTACAGAGAGCACAGAGAGAGAGAGCGAGAGAGAAAAATCTTCCATACACTGGTTTACTCCCCAGATAGCCACAACAACTGGAGCTGCACCAATCTGAAGCTAGGAGTTTTTTCTGGATCTCACATGTGGGTGCAGGGGCCCAAACACTTGGTCCATCTTCCCCTGCCTTCCCAGGCCATAGCAGAGAGCTTGATAGGAAATGGAGCAGGCAGGGCTTAAACCGACACCCACGAGGGATGCCAGCACTGCAGGCAGCAGCTTTACACTATGCTACAGCATTGAACCCGAAAAACTAGTTTTTTATAATACACATTTTCCACAGTTTTTTTTTTGAAGTCTCTTGTATGCATGAATTTCAAAAAACATTTTTTTGCCCAAATAGTTTTAATTCTATTTTCCATGAACTTTTTGAAGTTTCCTTGTATAATTTGAGAAGCGATAAAGGTGGTCCTGTAGCATAATGGAAAAAGGAGTGCTTTTTTCAGGAAATGATGTTGGGTAAATGGGTATCCTTATGGGGAAGAAAATACATGGAAATGCAAAGATCTAAGAATATTTTAGGTGTACAGTACAGACCAGCCCCAGCCCTAGCCTTTGCAGCCATTTGGGGAGTGAACCAGCTGGTAGAAGATCTCTCTGTCTCTCCTTCTTTCTCTCTAATTGCCATTCAAATAAATAAATAAATAAGTCTTTTCTCAGCAGTAGAATGATTAAATTGTGAAATGCTCCTGCAGTGAAATAGTACACAGCAGAGAAAACATACTAGTACTACATGTAATGACATGGCTAAATTTCACAGTGTTGAGAAAACAAAGCCAAATACAAAATCCCCATTGTGTGTTTCCATTTATGTAAATTTCAATAACAGAATAATTTATGGTACAAACCAGGATAGTGATTACTTTTTTAGAGTAGTGGAACATTGCAGCTGCTTGCTACTAATAGTCTGTGTGTTGATCGAGGTGGAAATTGCAGATTTATGTTAATTCTGTGAGGATTCACTGAGCTCATGTATGGTATACTAAGTGTATGTTAAACTTTGGTATATCCCCTTCAGTTTAGCCTACAGACGACTGATTATCTTCTGCAATACCTACTCTGTTTCTAGTTAAGATTTATTTTTTCTACTTTAATTATGATTTCCTTAAAATAAACAAACAACTTTTTTATTTTAGCAACTCTCCTGACATCCATTTTTTTCTGACCTCACTGTTCTTCATACCCTCATGCTCTTCTTTCATAGATGCTGTATCTTTTTGCATTCTACCAAGTAACTCAAGGGGTTTTTTTCCTTGATAATTTCCAAAAATGTATTCTTCCTTTATGACTCCTTATTTAACACTTTTATTGTAATCGGATTTTAGAGGCAGGTATTGTGTTGCAGTGGTTAAGACACTGCTTGGGACTCCTGCTTCCCATAGCAGAGTGGGTTCAGGTACCTGATCCACTTCCAATCTAGCTTCCTACTAGTGTGCACCTGGGGAGGCAGCAAGTAATGACTCAGATACTTGGGTTCCTGCCACATATGTGAGAGATCCAGATGGATTTTCTGTGTCTTAGATTTGGCCTGGCTCAGCTATTGAAGGCATCTGAGGAATGAACCAGTGAATGTTAAATCTTGCTCTCTTTTTCTTCATGTGTGTGAGTGTGTGTGTGTGTGTGTGTGTGTGTGTGTGTGTTGTTCTGCCTTTCAAATAAATAAATAAAACATTTAAATCAGAATTTAATTGGTCTGCCCTGCCCCCTTCCTTGGAAATAGAGAAATCTATTCAGACTTACTTCCAGAGATCACAGGAACAGTTACTTTCTTTTCTTTAGTAATTGCCATAGAAATCAGTATCCATTCTGGTTGCCATTTTATAGCAGTTAGGGTCCAGGAGCCTTATTGTGTTGTGATGTTCTTCTCACTACCTGCTTCAGTGGATCATGTAACAGAAAAATCACCACTATCCACGTAATTGTACCCAGGTTATTGCTGGAATTAACCTATTATCTTAATTCTTAGGGGATAGCTCCCTCTCTACTTCTCCTGCATCTACACACAAAATCGTGTGTACTGTTGCTGTTAGCTGTCTTAATTTTGTCCTTTCCTGCCTTTTTCTCTCCTGGGAGTTTCAGTGACTGAACTATGTAGAAAGCTGGTAAGTGTTAGTACTCTGACCTCCATAAACAATAGCATTCATAGAGCAACAAATGCTTCATAATGGGATTCAGACAGATTCTGAATACCAAGTCAGACTATACCGTTGAGATCTAATGTATGAGAGAAAGCATAGTTTAGTTTTCTGATTTTGGGGCATTAACAAGGAATAATTGGAACAATTGGAGGAAATTGCCATAATGAACTTCTACAAAATTATTTTGAGCTAGAAGTCACGTCCTAATTTTTTTGGTCTGAATGCATTATTGGCTGTGTTAAAGCTACCTACATGGGGTATCAGCATCAGATATTAGGTTGGTGGATTTGGCTAGAGGGAAGTATCAGGCTTGGAAGTTATAATTATTACAGAATATGACTGAATAACCTTGATAAATGCTTTGTCTATCCATTCAGCCATCAGATTTTATGATTATACATAGTGTGTAGAAAAAGGTGAAGTTTCCTCTTCCCCCTCATCCTGTAAATATACCTTTATATTTTTTCTATTATAAAATATTTATTGGTTAAAATTTTTAAAAATAATATAGTGGTTTTAAAGAAAAAGAAAAGAAAAAGCTTTCTAGATTCTAACCTTCTAGAAATTTCTGTAGCTATAATTTAGTATATCCAGTTTTATTGCTTAAGTATATCTATTTATATTATATATAGCTTCAAAATCTCCAGTGGAATCAGATTATGCATTCTACTATAAATATTATTATTTGTTGAGTATTATGTACCTGGACCTGTGCCAGTTATTTTACATGTTTTCTCATTTATTCCTCACAATTGTTATTGCATTCAATTGGAATTATCCCAATTTCACACACAAAAAAATTACAATGATTGTGTGACTTCCCGAAGGTTAAACACTTAGAAAGTAATAGAACCATGACTTAAACTCAAATCTGATGCCAAAATAGTATTCTTAACCTTATTCCATTGTTTACAACCTGCTTTTTTTTTTTTTACTTAACATTATATTTTTGGACATTTTCCCATACAAATGTACATACAGATTTTATTTTGTCTTAATACATACAAAGTATTTTGTTATGTCACTATCCTGTAACTTATTAGTAAATCTCCGATTAATTGCTTTTTAAATTGTCTTTAATTTATATTTCACACTATTCTAAGTACTATAGTTTTGTGGTTTATTTTAGTATAAATGAGGGTACTTCAGGAAGTTCATGGAAAATGGAATTAAAATGCAAGTTTATTTTAGTGCAAAAAATATTTGAAATCATGCATAGTTTTTTCATAATATTCATTTTCCATGAACTGTTTGAAGACCCCACATTTTAGGCTATATTACATTTTTTTCTCTCTAAACATTTTTTTGCCCTCAAGAAATTTATTCTTTTAGAATAATGATATACTCTACAATATTAGATAAATATGATAGAATTTTTATCAACACAGTATATTGATCAGAATACATAAATCTTGAGTATAGGGTCTGACAGAAAGCAAATTTTGGCTCAGGGTTTCTACCATTGGTCTGGGAATCCATGGAGCTGGAGCATTTACATGATTGTCTGTTATTGGGACATTTCAGTATTGCCATAGGGTCACTAAAACCATGGTTCTTGAATTTTTGGATCATGGATCCTTTTGAAATGCATTTGGAAGATATTTGCCGACTTCCACCAAAAACACATAACCATAGAACTTCACATTCACTGTATATCATACAATTTCAGAGTATTAGGAAACTCCTGATATCTACTTTTGGATCATAGTTTAATAATTTTTTTGCCCTGGGAACTGAATAATACCAAAATAGAGAAGTCTAGTAAATAGTCTAGAGAAGTCTAGTACATAACTGGGTTATTTATTATGTTACTTATGCAAAGAAAAAATATTATTTTGTGATACATGAATTGACAATCAGATATTTTGCCTAAATAATGACAGTAAGTATTAAATTTCTTTGATGATCTAAATGAGAAAAAGACTTTGAATAACAACCTTGGAAATGTGTAGGCTAAACAAGGAGCTGTTAGAAAAGCATTAGGAAGATAAGCAGGCCCAGGTGTTGGACAAAACATAGACTTTGGAGTCACACAGACCTAAACTTGATCTGAGCTCTGCCACTCAATAGCTATGGGAATCTGAGCAAGTCACACATATTCACCAGGTCTAAATACATTATCATTGCTAGTAACAACAACACTAAAATACAGTAATTCCCCTTTATACAATGGGTGATACATTCCAAAACCCCCAATGGGTGCCTGAAACCAAAAAAATAGTACAAACCCTTTACATGGACAGTATTTTCCCTATATTTACATACTTATGATAAATTGTATTATTTTCAATAAAGTTTATAAATTAGGTACAGTAATAGATCAATAGCAATAGCTAATAATAAAATAGAACTCTTACATCAATATACTATCATAAGGGTTACTTAAAACTTGGGAATTGTTTATTTCTGGAGTTTTTGTTTAATATTTTTATACCACAGATGATTGCAAGTAACTGAAACCACGGCTAAAGAAGGACTGCTGTGCATCAAGAAAATGGAACAGGGCCAGTGTTGCAGTGCTGTGGGTTTACCCACCACCTGCAATCCAGCATCCAATATCAGAGCGCTGGGTCTAGTTCTGGTTGTTCTGCCTTCTGGTCCAGTTCCCTGTTAATGGGAGAACAGAAGATGGCCTGAGTGCTTGGGCCCCTGTCTTCCACATGGGAGACCCAGCTGGATTTCCTGTGGTCTGGGGACTGACCCAGCCAATGGCTATTTAGGAGATGAACCAGTGGATGGCAGATCTCTGGGGACTGACCCAGCCAATGGCTATTTAGGAGATGAACCTAAATGGCAGATCTCTTTCTGTCTGTGTCTCTCCTTCTGTCTCTGTCAGTCTTTCTAATAAGTAAATCTTAAAAGAGACAGAGATTTTCCATCTGCTGGTTCATTCTCCAAATGATAAAACAACCTGGCTGGTCTTGGCCAAAGCCAGGAGCCTGGAATTCCAGCCAGTTTCCTACATGTGTGCAGGGGCCCAAGCACTTAGGCCATCTACTCCGGCTTTCCCAGGTACATTAGCAGGGAGCTAGATTGGAAGTGAAGCAGCCAGCACTTGAACCTGCACTCATATGGGCTGCTGGCATTCCACGTGATAGTTTAACCTGCTGTGCCACAATGTTGGCCCTGAAAATAGAACATTTTAAAAGTTAAGTGTGAAGCTCTCAATACAGAGTCAAAAGCAGAAGAGTGTGGTGTTTACAATAAGTTTGGGTTAAGTTTCTTTGCAGTAGAAAGGTAATTGTTCAACAAAAGCAAGTTTATGAGAATATTAGGATTAGAAATCTGAGTTGAAATTTCACAAAGAAAGCCAATATGTTATAACTCAGGAACTTGAAGAGACATAAATGACAAATTATACAGCTTGGAGAAATTGTATATATGCTTTAAGGGAGTACCCAGTGAAATTACCATTTTGTAGACCACTGGTATTTATCTTCCCACAATAGCAACTACTCACATTGAGAACTTACTCTGTGCCAAGAACTGTGCTAAACACTTTATGTGCACAATTTCTTTTGATCTTCACAACACCCACCAGGAGGTAGATATCACCTGCATTTTGTCAATGTAGTAGTCAGTCCTGGTCAGTGGCAGACCAGGGTTTATTTCCACACAAGCATTACGCTGAATTAGCACACTTAAAGAACTATCATCTAACCACAGAGTTCAAATGGACAGGTATTTTTGTGTATCTTCTTACCATACAGAATTTTTCAAAATGAGGAATTTTAAAGTTCTTCAAACAGACCAAATGATTTCCATATGATAGTAGAGAAATGTGAACTCTTGAAGTAACATCTAAATACATCAAGGGTTAAAGTATTATTTATGTTTTTATTAAAGTCTGATTTGTTTAAAGTGGATTAAGTATATGTTAGATTATTTTTTTCAGTTAACCAAATGCAGTTCATTGAATTGAAAACCTTTTAATGTTCTAACCATCATTAATAATATACAGGTATGTGTTCATACATATGAGCATACAGGGAAAATTCAAACAACCCACTAAGTATTATATCCAAGTGAGCCCAGATGTTTTCTTTCATATGTTCAGAAGTTTTTCAAATAAGCAATATAACCTCTTTCAAGGTTTTGCTAAAATTAGTATTACTTTTTTTTTTTTCATGTAAGGTAAAGAGTACATTGAAACTATACCATATACTGATGATTTATTTAAAATAATCCTATCTGAGAGCAATAGTTTTGGTTTGCCTTAAGTAAAGTTGACATCTTTTAGTAAATCTAAAGTATTTTTTCTTGGCTGTTAATCTTTTGTGAGGATAACTAGGAGAACATTGGATACAAAAGATTTTACTTTCAACAGTTCAAAACCCATACTATAATTTGTAATTTTTTCTGAAAATATTTGAACATGGCAATAAGTACTTTATACTGTTTGAAAACTTTAATTATGAGTTAATTCCCTTTCATTTTAAAATTGAAATGCTCTTATATATTGATGCGAGAAAGAAAAAAATCTAATGCTAGAATGCTTTTATAATAAAATTTCTGTGTCTGAAGTAATAATTGTCGTTAATTTAAAATGAGGGAGAAATACTGAAATTCCTTCAGTAGTGATCTGCTTTTATTGAGGCCCTTGCTTTTTGTACAAATATTTATCATTACAGAAATATTTAGACTTTTTATATGATTAAAATTTAATTCCTTATTTTTGGTTTGGCTTTCTTTTGTCTTTTTCTTTCTTTAATTGGAAAAAAAAGGAATGGAACCAAATATAAGATGGTACCACTGTTTTCTCCTTCTTTTGTATAATCTTGTTGCGTGTCTCTACATAAGCTGTTCTGGCCACTCATCATAGTAACCAGCTGGGCCATTTCACCTGCTGGAGCCATTAAAGAGGACTCTCTCCCCCTAGATTAATCCCCTCCGACATTAGTTTTTTGCACTGACAACTGGAGCAGGCATTCAGAATTTGCAGGTGGCCAGTGTGACGCACATAATTGCCTACAATTTTAGGCAATGAATAAAAATGGTCTACATTACTTGTCAAAGGTTGTATATGCAGTGCCAAGTGAGATCTATGGGAAGCCTTTTAGGGTTTAAAGAACAGTTAATAGCAAGGCTGCACAGGGCTTTTTTAATCATAATGCATTTGTAATATAGCACTTTGATCTTCTCCTTGTAGGAAATGGTGTTACATTAGCCACTTTTAAACATTTATGAGTGAAATTCAGTTATAGAAGAGTAAAAGTGATTATTCTTAAGCAGAACATGTTAGATTTCATTAAAAGTTTTCAGCTTGCCCCCTTCCTTGTTAAAATCTGTGGGAAGTCCTTTTCCTGGAGAGTTTCAAATCAGGATCTAAGGATATAAAGCTTATTCCTTATTTTTCCTGTTGGTAATGGCAAGATTTATAAGGAAGGTATACTAAATATTGAGATAATTTATTCAAGTGAGTATTTATTCAAGAGAGTAACTGATTATGATAAAGTACATTGATGAAAATTCAAGAAATCTATTACTAATAATTGTGTATTGGAATAAATTTTTGAGAAATGCATATTTAAAGCATCCATAATTATCTTTAACCAGGAAAAAAAAAAAAGGAAAACCAGATGACTCTCGAATGCACTTCTTCTGGAAGAGCTAAGTTTGACCTTTCAGACCTGAGAGCCTTTTATTAACACCTGCCTGTAAGGAGAACCTTGCCACACGCAGCTTTCAGATTCAGAACCACAAAACTGATGAGGGAAGGCTTGAAGGGTTCAGTTTGTGTCACTTGCTGTTTGCCGTTTCCATTTCACAGATGATTAATCTTTCTGTGAAGAAAGGCCAGAGAAACAAAGCACATTGGGCTCTTCCTGCAGTTACTCCTTCTGAATGCACACTAGCTTGCTAACTAAAAGGCCTTTAGATTTCCAGCAGAGAGAGATGTTCTGAAAGTGAATGCAGCTGGTTGGAGGTCACCAGTGCAGGGCTCTTGCCATTGTGTAATGGAGGCTTTGGCAGGTTGAGGGGGGCAGTGTGTGTGTGGGAGAAGTGGGCAGGGGAAGGTGTTGACAAAAAATTAATTCAGAATAAAAAGGGTTTTGGTCAGTTGATTTAATATTTTGAAGGGTAGATCATCAATGATAGGCTCAATTTCATCTATTTTGTTTGTTTTTCTTTTTAAGGAAAAAATACAATTTACTGTCCTGATATATCCTCCCCATCACACACACACACACACACACACACACACACTCCATTTCCTAGTAGCATATTTGTCTTACATGTGGCATCACTAGGTAATGTGGAAATATTATTACTTTTGTATTTAGTTCTTGGTGTGATTGAGCTGTCTTACCATTATTCATACTGTTGCTAATTTTGCCAATATTAACCATTTTATGTGGTGATGTTTTAACACCACAATAATGTTTATTAGTACTTGGTTTTTTTTTAAATGATATGTTGAAAATAATTATTTGTGTGCCTTAGTTCTTTTCTCATTAAAAAAAACTTAGTTTTTTTAAAATTTGAAAACTAAGTTTTAATATTAGTATCTAAATATTTACTGTTCATCTTGTATTTACCTATAGGATATAATGTGCAAAGTCAAATCCTGGGTTATAGATCAAAAGAAACCTGTTCGCTTCTATCATGATTGGAATGACAAAGAGGTAAGTTATAAATGTCATACCATCTATTACTGCTTGTGCTTTGATTTCCTAGAGAACAAGTTAGAGTTGTCATTATGGTATACTTGTTATAATCTAGTTCAACTTTTATTTCTGTCAGTGATTGTTTATTTGTAGGGTTGTTATTTTTTTCTGTGCCTTTCTCCTCTGGATATTTCATGACAACTAATCCTTTGGAAGCAAGAATTAGGAAAATGAAAAGGCATGCTTGTTTTAAAGAAAGTTTACTTTCAAATTATTCAATGAGTGATTCCATATTTACTCAACTTTTAAAGGTCTTCTCTCTCCATCTCCCACTTTAGATTGAAGTGTTGAATAAACATTTATTTTTGACTTCAAAACCAATGGTCTACTTGGTTAATCTTTCTGAGAAAGACTACATTAGAAAGAAAAACAAATGGTAAGTTTTTCTTCCCCACATATACTCAGACATATCTATACACAGACAAAAATGCATAAATGCATCCATACCATGCATGACACATTAATATTTTCCTTCTTATTATTAAAAAGTTGAAGTTGAATGAGAAAGCTTTGCCTTTTGTTTGCCATCAGTCTCTTGATTGATTTATGCTGAGAAAACTATTTTTAAAACAGAATTAAATAAGGCAATTTTAAATTATTCATATTTGCTTATCAACTTTAAGTTTATTAGGCATAATCATTTATTTCTGTTGCAAAATGAGAATAAGCATAATTGGAGGAAAAATACTTTTTAAGATAGGAATTTCTGACTTAAGAATGTTCACTCAGTGTTACAATTTTAAAGTCCGGATTGAATGCTTTAAAAAGAAAACCTATGGGGGGAGCGAAATCCAGATACTTGTTTTTAATACTCCAAAAGTAAACTAAGGTGAAAACTATACATTCATGTATTGATTTTCATTTTTGACATGTAACTAAAGTGTAAAAATTGCTCTCTTTCACTAATAACCTCAAAAACTTATATGTTCATGTATGTGTTGGCATGTTCACATTTGGCTTGCCTCACTGGTCCCTCAGCATTTTATACTGTTGAGTCATATAAACAAAACTATCCAAAGCAAAATATCTGAATTCTCCTAAAATATATTGTCGGTTTCTCCCTGTACTTCATTAAGTACTTAGATGCACATGGTTTCAATTTTCCATTAAAAATTCTCATTTCCATATGATATCAAAGAGTGAGAAGGCTTTAAACTGAAAAATAAACATTCATAGACTGGAAGCCAAAACAATAATTAATGTCAGATGGTTAACTCCAATAAATCATTAGAATAAATTCTGTGAAATTGCTGCAACTAAAAATGCCCTGTTGATATTGCTCTAAGACATTTTTTGTTCCTGAGAGGAAGCTGCATCTATCTTCTTTATTGGTAGTATTCTAGAAAGCATACATTTAACTAAAAAATTTAGTTCAGACTGATCACTGTCCTCCAGCAGGTAATTAACTTTAAAATAATCAGTTCTGTCTTGTTTCAAATTCTTATAAATTCGATGATTAATATGTTAAAAATCGTTACCTTGGGGAAGGAATTTTAACATCTATTATTTGACCTCAATTAATAAATCTTCTTCTCCTAGTATGAATGGTAAGCTTTCCTGAAGCTTGGTGAAACAATACAGACATCAAAGTTTACATGAAAAAGGATGAGTCAGTTTCCTTGCCCAAAGGGGCTTCTCACACCTGTATTTGGATGATTACAGGTAGAACTCCCTGGCTCTAATTGTATAGTAAATACCATTTCCCAGACCCTAATGGTAGACAGACTTCTTAGGAGACGCCAGTCTGTGATTTAGCTGTCGCCAGACACCCCATGTTTTTTGTGAGACCAGTTGTGATGATGATATGGTTATAGCCAATTGAAAGTAAATTCTTGTCTAAATAGCAAATTTTAATTTATAACAATGAAGAGGTATGAATGACTGTATTTTATAAAACCAAGTTTTGGTAGATTTTATGTATACCTAATGATCTGGTGTGAGGTTGGTGTGTGTGTGTTTTGAAGGGGGGGTGGTGGATCCAGATCTTGTGGAAGTTAGTGTAATTGTAGCTGAAAGATCAAAGACTGGGTAACTGAGTGATGTTCCAGAAGAGAATTTACCACATAGCCATTTTCTGTACAGTTTCTGCCGCCTGCTGTTCCTATTTTCCCTCAAGCTAGCCATTGACTACCCCCTGTGCATCCCTGCTCGTAAAAAATGATTGAGGAAGTATTTGTCATGTATTTATGAGTGGGAAACATTGTGTGATAGGGAATGGCATCTACTGGAGCCAGAAAGATTGCCATTTTCCTTTCATTCAGCCACTCTGCTTCAGCTGTAAATCCTCTGTTTATGCAACATAGCTTTTGTATTAAAGTGAAGAATAAATCTGTATTATGAAGGATATGAACACTGGGTTTTCATCATTTGTAATGTTATAAACAAATGTAAAGAGTTAGAATTCATTTTAACTACTAAGTCCTTTTAATTGTGTTAGCATCTTATTTTTGGGTAATGTTTATATTTAAACTCCACTTACATTAGCTACTCCTTTAACCAAAGAAAAAGTTTTTTTTTAAAGGTTAAATGTAATGTTACTGTAATAAATTAAGACTGACTCATGAAGCAGTCATAGTTTCATATGTCTTTTAGATCTAGAAAATTACTTGAAATAGTCAAGAAAGGAAAAAGAAAGAGAAATTTGTAATTTTGGCCTGAAGAGGAAGACTAAACTATCTTTATTTTGGCAGGTTACCATTTCAGAAGTAGTGACCATTTTAATTATTAAAGTTAACTTTAAATTTAAATGGTAATACATTATTTTGTAATCCCTGGTTAAAAAAAAAAAAAGGAAGCTTTCTGAAAGTTGTCTTTTGTGTTATTGAGTTTTTTTATTTTCTATCTTTTGAAAGATAGAAAAAGTGGTTTGACTCCAAGCATCTACTCACTAGTTTTAACAGTGTTAAATTAGTTATTTTGTTGATTTATCATTAAGATTTAGCCCCAGAAGAGAAGCTGATGTAGTAGCCGGGTTGGTTGCAGTTGTGTGATGATCCAGATGACAGTAATGAAGATGGTTGGGGGGATATTTATTATTACAGATGGCTATTTCTTGAATGGATAAGACTATTTAGAACTTTTTGATATTTTTGGTGAGTGCTAATGATTATTGAATACTTGAAGTTTTCATTTCCTAAACATGACCACTTATTATTTAACAACTAAGACTATACTACATGAAATATTAATTTTCATTTGAGGTTTCCTCCTGAGTCATGGTGTCAGGCAGGTATAGGACATTGGAACTGTTGTGCCATTGCTTAACTAGGGGTTTAAATTTCAATCCTTGCACTTTTGCTGCTCTGTGTTAGTAGAATATGATGTCCAATTATGAAATCAGTAGAACTAATTTTAGATATTTGGTATAATTAATAGCTACCAATTATGTTTCATTTATTCTCTTGTCCCTAGTTTTCTGAAAACTGTTGATAAAATATAGTTATATTTTATTACTTTATTACATATCCATATTCAACTGGAAAAATGTAACCAAAATTTAAGGCATTAAGACTTTTCACTGTATGTATATCTGTTTCTATATGTGTCTTTGCACGCACATTTGCATATGCCTAGGTGGGCAGAATATTGCCATTTCACCAGTGTTATATAAGTCAGTTAATCTGAGTGATGAAACTGATTCATGGTAGGTAGACAAATATTTGGAAAATCTTTCAAGCTGTTGTATAATCAGGGGCAATGTGTCAAGTTCAATAAATGAATTTTAAATAGGAAAAGGTTTTATTAATATTAAACCATGGTTCAATTTTTTCATTTACCTCTGTTTTCCACATAATTTGAAAATATACTGAAAATAATTTGGGGACACTGTATATTGTGTACCTGGTTAACAGGAGAGTCATGAAATAGATTTAATATTTTCTTGCTTTCTTGAATATTTTTAAATGTATTTTTACACTTGAACATACTTTACTGTACAATACTAATTTTGAATTTCCATTTTGTTATCATGAAATGTTTTTTGTTTACTCTTTCTATGGTTTCATCTACTTATCAAGAGATACTGGTGCACTCATGCACTTCTGACTTCACATTATAAAAAAAAATTATGGAAAAGAGCACATCTTTTTATGTAACCATAATGCTGTTGAGCCACAATATTTATACAAGCATATTAGGAATTTCCCCTGGCCTGTTTGCATTTTGTCTTATGCTGTTTATAGCCAATGATTTCTATTTACAAGATGGTTCACTAAATTGGGGACATAAGTTATTAATCTTCATTAGTATCATTTACCGACTTACTGATTTGTGATTGATATACTTTATCAAATAGGGCAGGACTTTCTTTTTTTTTAATCCAGCCAAAGAATTTCACTCTATATAAATAGGAAAAGTTTTGTAAACTTTCTAGCTTCAACAGACAAAAAAACTTCAGTTTTTAAAGTAATAGTAATTCCCCATACATGCATACAGATCCATGATCTAGAAAATGAAACACAAAGTTTGGCTTCTAGGTATACAGTGTTCTCCAAGGTACAAATGAAACTGCCTCACTACCCTACTCACTTGGGTGAATGATTCAGGGACAATCTTCTTCAGAATCCATGTGCCATGGACTAAGGGCCTGAGTCAGATTTTGTTTTCAAAACTGTAAATTGGGATGAGCTACACTCATAGATTAGGGGTTGTCACAGTTGTGACTACAGTTGGTGGAGGTAGAGGAGAATTTGGAAGCTCAGAAATTGTTGTACTGATGGGAGTAGGAGATAGAGAGCAGGGTCTTGTAAGGGATTAGAGTGGACTGAGTTTTGGGCACCTGCCTTTGGCTTGTCCCAGCCCAGGCTGCGGAGGGCATTTGGAGAGTGAATCAGCGGATGGAAGATTTCTCTCTCTTCGCCTTTCAAATAAATGAAATAAAAAATATAAGAAAAATTTAAGAAAGTAGATTGACATTTAATTTTTATAATGTATAATTTTTAAAAACAGATATTCCCTAAAAAGCTTTTTAAAGCAGTTCCATTGAGATCTCCATTATCTCAATTCTTGTTTTTTTAAAAATATATGTATGTGTGTGTTGGAGATAAGGCAGTGAAAGTTAGTAAAGAATTAATGATTATCTGTAAGATTCCCTTCCAGTGCTAGAATTTTATGATTTTAATGAATTGAACTATAGCAGCTTCACAAAGAAAAGATCCCATGCAAATATCTAGTATTTTTGTGACCTGCATGTGTAGGTTTGTTGTGTTAGGGATTTTTCTGTTTACTGTACAGAACTTTCCCAAGGCTGCAAATGCACAATTCAAGATTCTAGACTGGGATAGAGATAAGAACTGGTCTATTCTCTATTCTCATTCTCTCTCCCACGTCTTGACTTCTTGAAAGTAAGTCCTTTCTGATTCTCAATATGTTCCTTCCCATCTTTCCTCATCATGGGCAAACTGTTAGTCTAGCTAGAATGAGAACAAAGTGAAAATCAGTCTATTTGTAGACTTGGTTATTGATGTTAATAACATGACTCAAACTATTACATTTCCTTTTTTAAAAAAAAATCTATGTATTTGAAAGAGTTACAGAAAGAGAAGAAAAGACAGAGATCTTCATCGCTGGTTCACTCCCCAAATGGCCACAACAGTCAGGGCTGGGCCAAGTCAAAAACAGAAGCCAGGAACTCCATCCGGGTCTCCCTCATCAGTGGCAGGGGCCCAAGCATTTGGGCCATTTTCTGCTGCTTTTTGAGACACATTAGCAGAGAGCTAGATGAGAAATGGAGCAGCCAGGACTGCTACCCAGCATTCATATGGGATGCTTAAGTTTCAGGCAGTGGCTTAACCTGCTGAGCCACAGCTGGCCTCTATATTCCCTTATTCTAGATTGACCTAAAAGCATTTTCCATTAAAAAATTAGATTTTGAGAATCACTCTCAGAAGTTTATTTAATTCACAATATGATACTTTGGGTGAGACATCTTTTGGTATCTGTGACAGTTTTTATCATCGATTCTTAAATTCTGCTTAAAAATATCTTCTAAAATGAATGACTTACATGAACATTGACCTCATCCCAGTTTCAAGGTTGGGACAGCACATAGGTACCTGTTCAGTATGTTTAATTCCTTACTTAAAGAAAAGAAATTCATAGAAACTCATCGTGAATATAAATTGCAAGTTTATATTTCTTACGGAGGGCACTATGTTGTCTTTTTCCTTTAAGCAAATAAGCATTGAGCCCCTCTCTGTGCCTTGAACCAGTCTAGGTGGTGAACAGAAGAAGCTCCTCCTCCCATGGGGCTTCTGGTCTCACACAATAATTGACATCCAATGCATTTTTAACATAATGTTAAGAAATGAGAGAATCTACGGAAGACTTCAGTCAGAGAGATGGAGCAGCAAGTGCAAAGACTGTAGCAGCCGGGTGGAGTCAGCAGGAAGTGACTAGGGAAGAGGGTAGGAAAGGGGATATGGGTCAGTTCATGGCAAGCTTCATAGGCCTTCACACAGACCTGGAGTTTTATCATAAGTGTGAAGACAACCACTTCCAAAGAACTTCCACATTCTTATTCCAGTACATTGCATTTAAAGAGATTTTAAGTGGATGTTAAATGTGTTCTACAATTTAATTTGGGATATTAAAAATAACAGTCCTTTATTTTTCTAGTTGCTATACTTGATTTCTTTGAGTCCAGAATTATATTCAATTACTAAATTTTTAAGCAAACTTTACATAGTATTTGCAGATTATATCAGATTCATTTTTAATTTCATCAAGTATTTTTTATTTCCTTGATATAAAACCTCAAAGAAATATATTGAACTTTATTAATAAATAATAGAGCTATTACAACTATTTAAAGATCCAGGAATGCATTCTCAATACTTTAAATAGTTGTCATGGAGCTAGTGTTGTGGTGTGGCTGGCTAAGTTGCCGCCTGCGAGCTGGCATACCAAATGAGTGCCAGTTCAAATCCTGGATGCTCCACTTCTGATGCAGCTCCCTGCTAGTGTGACCAGGAAAGTAGTGCAAGATGCTGTGAGAACTTGGACTCCTGCACCCACGTGGGAGACCTGGAAGAAGCTCCTGGCTCCTGGCTTCAGATCGGCTTGGCTCCAAGTGTTATGGCCATTTAGGGAGTGAACCAGTGGACGGAAGACCTTTTTCTCTGCCTCTCCCTCAGTCTGTAACTCTACCTCTCAAACAGGTAAATGAAATCTTTTTGAAACCTTTTTTTTTTCCTTCCCTTTTTTGACAGGCAGAGTTAGACTGTGAGAGAGAGACAGAGAGAAAGGTCTTCCTTCCGTTGGTTTACCCTCCAAATGGCCACCATGGCCAGCATGCTGCGCTGATCCGAAGCCAGTAGCCAGGCACTTCCTCGTGTGAATGAATGAATCAATGAATGAGTTAATAAATAAATAGAGAAAACTACTAGTGATCTTGATGTCAAGCATCCAAATAGGAAAAATCTTTTTTTTTTTTTTTTTTTTTAAAGCCAGGAGCCAGGAACTCCATCCAGGCCTCCTATGTGAGTATGGGCAGTACTCAACTACTTAAGACATTATCAGTGTATCCCATGGTGCATATTAGCAGAAAGCTGGAATTGAGAGCTGAGTCAGGACTCGAACCCAGGCACTCCAATATGGAATGCATTCACCCCAAATAGCATCTTAATCACTAGCCCAAGCACCTGTTCCGTAGTGTATGTTTTAAATTGTTACCTTTAAAATTGTGATATATCTTTTGTCTGTCCTGCTTCCCTCATGCCACCTATTTCATAAATTTAGCTTTTACTGTACCAAACCAAAATATATACATAGCAAACATTGCTTGTTATTGACTCTGCTATGTGACAAACTTCTGAACTTAGAAATCCCAGAAATGTTATATAATAATGAGTGAAACTTTTAAGAGTGTAGGTTTTATGATGGGAATTTTTATGCAACAAATTGTTTTTAAAAGATATATTTATTTATTTGTGAGGCAGAGTTATAGACAGAGGGAGAGACAGAGGGAGAGGGGACCTCTACTCACCGGTTCACTCCCCAGATGTCTGCAACAGTCAAAGCAGGATTGATCTGAAGCTAGGAGCCATGAGCTGCTTCTGGGTCTCCCACATGGGTGCAGGGGCACAACACTTGGGCCATCTTCCACTGCTTTCGCAGGCCGTTAGCAGGGAGTTAGATCCAAAGTGGAGCAGCTGGGACTCAAATCAGCACCCATGTGGGATGCCAGTGCCACAGGTAGAGGCTTAACATACTGTGCCACAGCATTGGTCCCATGTGCAACAAATATTACTGTGCATAGTACAGAGAGGGCAGTTGGAGAGATTGCAAAAATATGCCCATGTTCTTATGGCAGGTAGTTGGTAGAAATAGATCCATTTCACTTGATTGTTTTTGCTTATTTTACATGTAGTAACTCATGGCCAAGTGACAGTACAAGATATATTTGTTTTAGAAACTTTTGCATTTTGCTATGTTTTATCTCAAAAAATTTCAATCTCCATCCAGTTGTGTAAGATTTTAGTTTGTAAAAGGACCATTTTCAAGATAACTGAGATTATCTTAGGATAATAAGCTTTTGCTACTGCTATTTTTGCTATATCGTGTAAGTTTGTTAACTATATAATACTTTATCATTAAAAGGCAACCATTATGTACTTTAGCACCCTCTTAAGCATCCATTTGTAAACGTATGTTATGGAAAAAAAAATTTGGTTAGAAAAAATACAATGGCACCTAGTGAAACCAAAATGAAGAATTCTAATTGCCAAGTTACATATGAAATAGTTTATACAGAATAGACACCCCCCCCAAAAAAAAAATAGCTGTAACCACACATCAGTTTTTATTAATTAATAAGATAGAATTTAAACTTTTTGTAAACCTCATGTTCTTTTAGTACAACATAACATTAGTTATGTTCATCAACACTTACTGAATACTTAGCTATATGCCAGTAATATGCATACCTCTCAACAGCTTTGTAAAGTAGGTACATTTATTACCCACATTTTGAGGAAGGGAAAGCAAGTACTGGCATTCCATATGGGCACCTGTTCAATTCCTGGCTGCTCCACTTTCAATCCAGCTCTCTGCTATGACCTGGGAAAGCAGAAGAAGGCTCAAGTCCTTGGGCCCCTGCCCCCACATTGGTGATCTGGAAGAAACTCCTGGCTTCGGATTGGTGCAGCTCCAGCCATTGCAGCCAACTGGGGGAGTGAAACAGCAGATGGAAGATCTCTCTCTCTCTCTCTCTCTCTCTCTCTCTCTCTCTTTCTTCCCCCCCTCCTCCCTCCCTCTCTGCCTCTGCCTCTCTGTAACTCTGCCTTTCAGTAAATAAATAAACCTTTAAAAAAAAATAAATGAAAGACTTAGCTCAAACTCTTGAGAAAAAAAATAGAAAACACTTTATTGCATGTATAGTATGTTTTTCATGCAGCAAAAAGGACAGAGTTTTCTGTGTGGTTTGTATTCTAGTAAAAATTAAACAGAAACTCATACCTTATGGAGAACAAGCATTGCCGTGTTTTATGTATAATTCAAGATTGTTTGGTAGTTTTCTGATAGCCCTTGGTTTCCTCACTTGTCAGAGAGATAGAACAGTTTTCTCATTTAATTGTGAGAATCAAAATATTTTGCATGAAATAAATGAAATTATTTTGTGACATATTGATCCATTTAGCTTGAAATTTAGTTTTATTTAATTCACTTAATTATATAAAAAAGATGTATTTCTATGTATAAACATAGATATATCAAAAGTTAATTGGTTAGTGCCTGGCACTTGTAATTACATAATAAATTCTCTTAATGAACTTGAGTCCTGCTTATATTAAACATCACAATTATATTTTATTGTTTTGTAGATACTCAAGACTTTTAAACAGAACAACAGCACTTAGAAAATCTTACTGTTTCTTTTTTCATTAATCAAGACTAGTGCCTATATTTCCAATACTATCCAAATGGATTTCTTACTTTTTAAGTCAGCAACTACATTATAATACTATATAACTAAGAAAATCACTTACTATATTAAATGATTCATAATCATAAGTTATATCCTAAAACTTGAAAAATCACTGGTTTATAAGATAGTTCTTAGAATGTAGAATAGAAAAGAAAAATCTGAGATAATGCTTTTATTACTTAAAGTATTTTTCCATATTTTAATAAATTATATAGAATAGTTTATATGGAATATTTCTTGGGATGTAGAATTTATTCTACTTCAGACCAAATCTGAGACAGACAGAAGAGAAAAAGAGACTGAGAAAGAATATGGAGAATACTAACCATTTGTTTCATTTTCTATATTTAGAGGTAAACATCTTAGTAGTCTGGATCTCTTGAAATTTAGTACTCTTAAAAGTTTTTAAATATTCTAGAATATGTTGTTAAAGGTTTTCAACCATGTATGATGAAGTCATTATGTTCCTTTCAATTACACAGTGCATGATTATGGTGTGTGACGGGACATTGTTTAATTTTAAATCAGTTATTAAATGAAATGTGTATGGATGGTCAAGTCTGTGTGTTAATGTGACTTGCGATTTCTTGGACATTTTGGATATAGAGCTTTAAGACCACCAGATTAGACTTGGAAGTTCTGTCTGCTTCATAGTCTTGGAAACTGAAACAAAAGAAAAAGCAATGCTTATCAAACATTCCTAGTCATGTTCAGGAGAAGGTTCATGAGTGTGACTTGGCTAATGATACCTAGTTTCCTATGGTATATCATTTATGAGTATTTTTTCTTTTGTTTTTAGGTTATTTTTTTTTTTGCTATGAAGTATTTAATAGCTATGCATTTGCTATTTTGTAGTTATTTCAGTGTCCTATTGACATCAAGGGTTACTGATTGTTGTATTAGTAGTTGGTGACAAATTGAAATTATTTGATAGCCTAAGCTATTTCTGACAAAAGATATAAAGTTTTGACAAACACGTATGGCACAGCAAGTGTCCAATTCTAAAGAGCAAAATAAATGCAAACCACCATTATGGTGAACACAAACAGCCTGAAAGCAAGTTATCAGTAAGCAAATAATTGTTGAACTGTTATGAATGGAATAGGATGTTGAAATAGGGCATGATTGGCTGATGTTACATATGTCCTTGATTACCTTCCTTGTGCTTTTATCCTAATAAGTGACATTCTTTGTATTCCCTTGGATGGCTAGACAGTCTGACACTGAAGAAGAATAAATATTGCATGTGGTACACATTAAGCTGTCATCCAAGACAGCATTTATAAAAAGTAACTGGAGAAATTCATAAGAAATTCTGTACTGCTACAGTTTCCTGGCTCCAGTCATAATTGTCAAAGTTCTTGACACATTCAGGTCTTCAGAAATGATTTAGGTTTACAGTGGCTTGGTGTATGAATAATTATTATGGATTTGTGTTCTCATGTTGCCTTAGGATGTTAATACTAGTTAGCAAAATGTTATATTTTATGATAATTTTTATTTTAAGAAATGTCTCTACACTGATAATAGTGACATATCTTCCATCTTAGAGACTTTCATAAAAGGATTTTAGACAGTTCATGTATTTGAAAGGAAGAACAGGAGGTTTTAAGTGCTTACTTTAATCTTTTGTAAAATAGCATTTGCTTGTGTTTAGTGCTAGCAAACAACTTTGTAGATAAGTATTTTTATTTTTCTTCTCCAGCAACATTGGAAAGCCTTCAAACAGTCAAAATGAATACCATTTTAAAACTATTTCCCAAAAAACCAAATCACTGCTTGATGTTTCATTTTAAAATATTGTATGCTTTTATTCACATCCTTTTGTTATTTTAATATTGATCTTTGAGGCAGGGCAGTATTTTATTTGTACCAGTCACTATTTTCTATTAAAATTTCCTTTCACAGGAAGGTAGATAGGTATTTTGAAAAGACATAATAATTTACTAGAGTAAACAAACCTAAACAAAGAAGTAAATTATGAATATAAACTTGAAGAACATTTTTAAGCCTCTCCTTCACTAACAGGAACATTTCTTTTCATCCTATCCATAAGGTGTATAATGTGTGAAGGATGCCCCCTCCCCAATTTCATATTGTGACACCATTATTCTAAACCATTTAACATTAATTAGTATTCCCATCAAGAATATAACATATTCTATCAACTGATTAGTGGGAAAATGTGATTAAGTATTAAAATGGTTTAGCATTTAACAAATAGGAAAATAACTATGGAGTTCTACGTTCAGAGCCTCCGTTTAGGGAGACAAGAGGCCATTCAGGAGTTCTGTGACAACTGTGTTTTGTATTAGTCTTTAAATTTATCATGTTAATTTGGAGAAATATTTTTAGGATGCTATCTGCACTTTGAAATCTAAACTGTTTATTTGGATTGAAAAAACTTTTCTCAAAGTATAACACTACTCGAATGTTACCTATAGCTTTTAACTCTAGGCCACTACAGAGCACAAAATATTTGCCCAACTGGTAAATTGAACTGTAAGTCCCACTGTGGGAAATTGCTTTGCTGTGCTCCAAACAGCAGTTATCTTAGTAATTGTACCTGAATTCGTTGTGGCTAATAGAGCGTGGACGTCCATTTTACAAGCAGAAAATTATTTCTCTTAAGTACATTTAATTATAAAGCCTCCAAATGCAATGTGAATCCGTAGGCTATAGTGAGACATTAAAGTGCATCATTTTTAATTGTTAGTGCAGAAAAGTGAAATTCTTTTTTCCTTTTAGTGTAAAGCTGTACATATCTGGCATTTCACATTCTAAACTGGAGCTCCCAACAAGGAGCTTATCAGAGCAAATTGTCTAGTCCATCCCCTTCCTCACTCAAAACCTAATGACCCTTTATCATCATGGTTTAGATTGCTGGACACAGATGTGAGAAAATACAAGTAATCTACAGGTAACTACAGTAGCTGCACTGATGTTCTCAGAGAACTGACTGCTGGGAAGATAAAGAGCTTCCCACAGAGTCTGTGACTTTCCGGCAGCAAAGCACATCATGAGCTCATACATGAAGTTTTATTTGCTGAAGATTCACAATAAGATGCATTAGAACATTCAGCAGGGACTCTTTTTAGATGAGCATAGAAATTCTGGAGAGTTATTAGTTGATGCACCAGTGCATAGCATCACACTAAAAAAAAAAAGTTCAGCAATATTAATTCTTTCTATGGACACCAAAGATTATGGCCACAATGGAGCATTAATATTGACATCTTTTGATATTTATATAATCTACTACAGACTCTAATTACTTTCTCTTCACAAAAGGCTGAGTTTCTTGCTGAAAAGGAGTTTGGCTATGATTTTTAATATGAAAGCAGAACAGCAATTTCTCAACCTTTAGTACTAAATTGCATTTCAAAGGACTTGTTTATGGCCAGGTGCTCTGCTTTTGTTAGCTGCTTAGATTGTGATCTGTGAGGTAAACTCATTTATCTATTTGCATGCAATTGAGTAATTTGCCATGAAAAGGATGATTGGTTTTGGGATAAAGGTACTGCACCTGTAGCTTAAGTTTTATAATTGTTACTTTGATGATTATTTGCAATGATCATAGTTTCTTACTGCTTTAGGAAACTACAATGCAAAGTATATTTACTTAATCTTTTTTTTATGTATGAGATGTTTTGTTTTTAGTGAATGAATTCAGTTTTAGTTTACTAGATTGGGGTGAGTCTATATGAATTAGACTGTCTGACCTTCAGGTGTGTGTTTCTTTACAAAAATCATTTGCTCGTCATATTTTTCTAAAAGCTAATTAATTTTGTTTCTGTATAAACTACAACTACTAGATTAGGAATAGTCGTATTACCTTCATGTGTCAAAATGAATTACAGTCTTCACTTTATTGTTTTAAATTATCATTTTAGTAGCTGAAAGATAAAAATAATTTTCAACAATCAGTATTGGCTAAGTAGTTTACAGTCAACAAAATGAGGCAATGAGGTATTTGATTCATTCTTGCATGGTTGTGTATATGTACCTAGCCTAATTTTGTTTTTTGTGGAAAATATTGAAATACTTAGATAATTAAGAGAAAATGCTTGACTAATTTCTTACTCAATTTTGCTGCAATAATCTTGCAATGCTGTACCTTTAAAAATTTTTTTTGCAACTAAAGCACCAAAATTATCTCAAATACATCTGTGAACTTAAAACAATTAATATTAAGCTTTTAGCTTAGAAGAACCAGTGAGGAAAATATCTTATCAGAAAACAGTAAAGACAAATTATAAGTACTGCTAATCATTAGAATTCCTATTTTTGATAGCAATTAGAGTCATTCTTTTTTGAGATTTTTATCAGTGAAGAGTCTTAGTTTATCCTGATATATTTGAAATATTCGTAGTTGTATGGCATAGATTAATCTAAAAGCTAGAACACTGAAGAACTGTTTGAGGCGGTATTATGCATTAATTCTGTTTTTAGTTTGCTGTAAGATCTAAAGAAAAAACTATATTTGTTTCCATTTAGCAGCAAATAGGAAACACAGAACTCAAAATTCTACAAAGTACATTTTCTTGCCCTCTTCGTGTTTAAAAGGAAAGAAACCAGAGGAGCATGTGCAGTGTAAGATTGTTTTGCATTTTTGTTTTTACATCACCAGATTAAGTATAATGAAACCCATCTGCAAATTGTAGGAACTACTCATCGGTTTTGTCAAGGACTGTAGTATGGTTTTTTCTCTTCTTTTTCTTCCACAGTTTTTTTTTTTTTTTTTAAATTTCAATGAGATATACATAAAATTAAAAACCTTGTCTGTTATAAAGTTTTGTTTGAGCTTTTTAAACTGAGTGATTAGCAGAAATAATGACCCTGTCAGCCTTAATCACATTAAAATGTGGTTAACATCATTTAATTTTTTCCACTTAATATGCAAAAATTTCCAGTAGATTTGCAGTGAAGGCCATTGAAATTCCATTAGAACAAGAATAAAAATTTCAGGCATCATTTATTCAGAGAAAGAATAAAGGTCTCGATTGAGAACTGCTGAATCTTTCTATTAGAGACACTATGAATCATTATATTGAATTGTACCTACATTTTGATGGACCTGTTTCTGGCTCTTCAAATGGTTGAAAATCATATATTTTATCATTTTCATAAGAAGAAATAAACTAAATTGCTTCGTTGTTTTATAAATATCTAAAAGATTACTGAATAGTTTATTTTGTGCTTCTTCAACCTGCTTGAATTTTAAGTAGAAAGTTGGTTGTACTCTAGAAACATGATAATAAAAATTACTTTAAGACATGGAACAAACTGCCTAGCCAATCCACAGAATGGACAGGTCACATTTTAAATAGTTGTCTTGGTGTGTGCCAAGGAGGACATTGTATTAAGAACCAAATGATACCAGCTCTTTCCCAAAGTTCATAGCTTATCATTTATCAAGCTTTGACTGCTATGTTATGCTGCATTAGCTGTGTATGAATTATAACCCAAGAACATTCTATTATTTCTAGTATTATTTACCCTCTTGTGATCATTTTTGATATTTCATTGTAGTAATGTGTTCATAGTACAGAGAAGTAGGAAAAGCTTTTTTTTTTTTAGTTTAAGCAGTGCCTACCATTTATGCTTTTGTTGGCATGTTTTCTTTTGCCAGTATCCCATAAAACTCACATTGTGTGGGATGTTTCTCCCCCATGGAAAAAAAACATAACCGTTACTGTATATACCTGATAAGCGGAAATGGCTTTCTGTAATCACTCCTGTCCCTCGGGTAATTAAGTAATTATACAGTGTTTGGGTTTTTTTTTTTTTTTAATTTGTATTTTGTTTCTGAACCATTTGGACCATTATATAATTATACTTTGTGTACTTTGTAGTAAAAATACTTTGGAAAATTCATCAGGAAAGTAGCCCATGCATATGCTACCTGGAATGTATAAATTTCTCCATCCTTGCCTGTTTTTACATCCCTGGAAATCTAAGACTATTTAATTGTCCCCCACTGTGGTTGCCTAGTGCCTCCTCAGAACTACCTTATCTAGGGTGATGCCCCAGACTCTCTTTTGTTCTCTGTCTCAGTATCATGTGTATGTCCTTGCAGTCCTTATCACAAGCCATATAACCTCACGTGTTCATCTCCTGTTTTTCATCTCATGGGACTTTAAATTCCGTGAGAATAAGGAACATGCCTGTCTTGTTTGTTTTATATCTCCAGTACTTGGCACTGGCCTCAGTAAATATTGTTGATTGATCAAATAGCTGGCTGGATGAATTCCATTGAATTTATCATAACCCTTTGTTTCAGCACTGACTTTTAGTCTTCATTAATGAAATATCTTGATCGTTTGATGTCAGTGTGTTCTGCTTAGATACACCTTTGATTCAGAGCACAGATGGATGAGCTGTCCATGCCAGGCATCAGCAAAGGTTTTCTGTAGCAGGTTAAATAGTAAATATTTTCGGCTTTGAGGACTGCACAATCCGTGTTGCAGTTACTTTACTTTGCCATTGTAATATGGCAAGCAGCAAAGACAGTATGGGAACAAATAGACGAGTCATTGTTCCAATAAAATGTCATTTATGGACATGGAAATTTGAGTGAATTTCATTAGCATAAAATATTATTCTTCTTTTGTTTTTAAAGAAATCATTTAAAAATGTAAAAACCATTCTGCTTGCAGACCTTATCTCCCCTCCCCCAAATGTGTGTAATGATTTGCCAGCCCCAGGTTATGCTTAACCAAAACAGGTCTTCTGTTGCTGGACATGTAGTTGTATAGCCCCGTTCTTCTACTGAAATATTTCCCTCTCTCCTCTCCTACATAATCAGTTTTTTCTCACCTAGTTGATGTCTCCCAGTGGTATGTAAGCATGATATTATTTTTCCATTCTTTTGACACCCCTCCCCTTTTGTACTACAGCTCATTTCTTTCATTCCTCCTTGAAAGTATATGCTTGTATAGTGTTCTCAGGTTCTATATCTACACATTCTACTAACCACAGCTTTGAAACATTTTTTAGATGCACCTGTACTGAACATGTACAGACTTTTTTTCTTTGTCATTATTCCCTAAACAACAGAGTTTAATAACTATTTACATTGCATTAGGTATTATAAATAATGTAAAGATGATTTAAAATATATGGGAGATATGGGCAGGTTCTATACAAATACTACGCTGTTTTGCGTTAGGGACTTGAGTGTCCTTGGATTTTGGTATTGGGGTCCCACAGCTAATCCCCAGAGCAGCAGAAAAGTTCAGCAGTTTTCTGTGTACAAATAAGTAAATTTCATTTGAAAAGTTAAGCTCAACCTATAACTTGAGTTTTTAAAAATGAAGTCATTATATAGTGGAAAGAGCAGAAACTATACAACTGTTAAATGAAGTTACATATTACGATGTGAAATGCTTGTCAATTTTTCCTTCAAAGAAATGTCATACCTTTAAGATTTATTTGAAAGGAAGAACAACAGAGGTAGAGAGACAGAGAGAGATCTTCCATCTGCTGGTTCACTTCCCAGGTGGCCACAGTAGTCAAAGCTGGGCCAGGCTGAAGACAGAAGCATGGAACTCTGTTTGGGTCTTTCACATGGGTGGCAAGAATTCTCGTACTTGAGTCATCCAGTGTTTCCCAGGTGCATTAGCAGGGAGCTGTATTGGAAGTGGAGCAGCCAGCACTCAAATGGGTCATCTGATATGGGATGATGGCATCATCAGCAATGTCTTCTAGCAACATATCCTTTGTTATTGCTTTGCAGATGTTTCTCACTTATAAGATAGCTAGTATGAAAAATAAAACATGAATAATATTCTTCCTCAAAACAACATGGCTCCATTTTGGGGATGGGAGTTGGAATAAGTCTGTAATGGATGAAAGGGCACTTCTACACTATGTACTTTTCTCTATGTTTCTCTCTCTCTAGCCTTTTTTTTTTTTTTTTTTTTTTTTAAGATTTTATTTGAAAGGCAGAATTACAGAGAGAGAGGGAGAGACACAGAGAATTTCCATCCGTTGGTTTACATCCCAAATGGCCACAATTGCTGGGGCTGGACTAGGTGAAATCCAGGAGCCTGGAACTCCATCCAGGTCTCCCACTTGGGCCCTCTCCCACTGCTTTCCCAGGCACATTAACGGAGGGCAGGATACGAAATGCAGCCGCCAGGACCTGAACTGGTGCTCATATGAGATGCTGGTGTTGCAGGCAGCAGTTTCACCTGCTGTGCCACAGTGCTGATTCCTAGCCTTTCACTTCCACTCTGCTGATTTCTCTCTACTTGCCATGATGCTTATCCAGGGATTAGTCATTGAGGTACTCTGTTAATGTTTGTCACTGACCCTCCATACTTTAGCCTCACTCCAGTCTACATGCCAGTGGGTCTCAGACTTTAGTGTGCATGAGAATCATCTGAGAAACACAAATCTCTGGCTCTCACCTCCAGAATTTGTGATTTAAGTCTGGGGCAGGGCCTGAGAATTGTCCTGTCCAACAGGTTCCCAGGTAACACTGATGCTGCTGGTTCGTGTATGCTACTTTGAGAAGCTCTGCTGTCTGCTAATGATTCATAAGTCTACAGCTTTAGTGTCCCTCTTTGCCCCTCTCAAAAGTCATTGTTCCTAACTGTCAACAAGAAAGAATCTCCATCTACACTAAACTTCCTACTTTTTTAATATAATATCCACAGGGGAATCTACCTTCAGAATTTCCTATCCTATCAGTAACATCAATGCTCTGAATCATTTAGGCTTAAGTTTTCCAAACTATTTTTACATATTTTTTATTTTTGTTTTTTAAAATTAATTAATTAATTTACTTATTTGAAAGAGTTACAGGGGCCAGTGCTATGGTATAGAGGGTTAAGCCGCCACCTGCAGTGCCAGCATTGCATATGTGCAGTGGTTCAAGTCCTGATTGTTCCACTTCTGATCCAGCTCCCTGCTGGTGCAACTGGGAGAACAGTATAGGATGGCGCAGGTGCTTGGGCACCTGAGCCCATGAGGGAAACCTGGACGAAGCTCCTGGCTCCCTTCAGCCTGGCCCAACTCTGGCCATTACGACCATTTGGGGAGTGAACCAGCAGATGGAAGATCTCTCTCACTCTCTCACTCTCACTCTCACTCTCACTCTCACTCTCACTCTCACTCTCACTCTCACTCTCACCTTCTCTCTCTGTATTTCTGCTTTTCAAATAAATAAATAAATAAATAAAATCTTAAAAAAAAAAAAAAGAAAACGAGGAAGAAAGAGTTACAAAGAGTGAGGGATGCTATATGGGATGCTGGCACCACAGGTGGTGGCTTGACCCTCTTGCCACAGTGCCAGCCCCACGTTTTTTCTTCTGTGTACTGTATTTGTTTAATCACCAAATTTCATCTTATTTTCTTGGAAATCTGGACTTTGTTCTTCCATTTCTCTCCAATTACACTGTTCGTCAACCAAGACTAAAACCTTCTCTCTTCATGTTTGAATTAGGTAGTGGCCTCCTGAACTTGCTGTCTAAAGTTCATTCTGATTTCATTTTAAGTATTTTAGCTCTGCCATCTTCTCATTCTACAATCCTTTGATGAAATATAGGAGAACAGCTTCACAACTTAGATTATGCAAAGAGCTCCTGGGTCAGTCACAAAAGGTACTAACTCTATAAGCGGGGAAAATGGACCTCATATGAGAAACCTCTGGTCATCAAAAAACAGCAATAAGAAAGTGGAGACCATCCCTATTGGAAAAGGCCATTCACAGTACATATATCTGGCAGAGAACTTGTACTCAGAGTGTGTGTTTAAAATTACCATACATGAAAATAAAATAAAATCAGCACACAGGAGCAGTATAAAGATAAATGTCTTTAGTTTTAAAGGTGAGCAAAGGGCTTGTGCACTTTGCAAAAGAGGGAACATGAGTAAACTTGCTGGTGCATGGCACATTTTAGTCATCATGGAAAGGCAAATTAAAACTGTAATTAAATATTCTTTTAGGCCGGCGCCGTGGCTCAACAGGCTAATCCTCCGCCTTGCGGCGCCGGCACACCGGGTTCTAGTCCCAGTCGGGGCGCCGGATTCTGTCCCGGTTGCCCCTCTTCCAGGCCAGCCCTCTGCTGTGGCCCAGGAGTGCAGTGGAGGATGGCCCAGGTGCTTGGGCCCTGCACCCCATGGGGAGACCAGGAAAAGCACCTGGCTCCTGGCTCCTGCCATCGGACAAGCGCGGTGCGCCGGCCGCAGCGCGCCAGCCGCGGCGGCCATTGGAGGGTGAACCAACGGCAAAGGAAGACCTTTCTCTCTGTCTCTCTCTCTCTCACTGTCCACTCTGCCTGTCAAAAAAAAAAAAAAATTCTTTTAATACTCATTAGAATGGCTAAAATCAAAATAACTCACACTACTGAATGCAGACGGGGAAGCAGGACGAATCTGCCCAAACACTTTGGAGAGCTGGCAAATTTTTTTTTAAGTTAAGCATACATCTATCTACATTAGGATCCCAAAGTTCTAACTTTGAATATTTACTCAAAAGAAATGAAAACATGTCTATATGTATTATTATACAAAAATTTTAATAGCAAACTTCCTTGTGATAGTGTAATAGCCCAGAACTGGAAACAAATGGACAAATAAATTGTAGTATGATGATGGAAGCCATACATTTTAACAATCCATGGAGCAACATAGAGAGGAGGTGAGGATTGACTAGAAAGGGGTAAAGGGAACTTTCTGGGGTTATGAAAATGGAAATGTTGAATGTCTTTTTGCAGATAGTGGTAATGTGTGCATAAAATTTTCAAAATTCATCAAAATGAACATGTAAGGTGTGTGCGTTTTAATTCTTTGTTGATTCTACCTCAAAAAATAATTTACAAAAACTATCAATAGATTCTTGTTTCCTGTCAGATGTATACAGATATGGGGGGGGGGGGGAGAACTAGAAAGATCAACAAGCAGACAAGCAGACCTGTATCTTTATGGAGACAAAAACAGTATCAGTCTTCATTTATTGCTACCAGCTCAGCACTTAGGTAGCATAGTGTCTGACAGATAATGAGTATTTATTTAATAAATAAATACTTCTGGGATGAATCTATATTCTCTATTCACTATGTTTTCTCCACAAAATTGTTTTTAAATTTGTTTATTTATTAGAAAGTCAGTTACACAGAAAGAGGAGAGGCAGAGAGAGAGAGAAAGAGAGAGAGGTCTTCCATCCACTGGTTCATTCCCCAATTGGCTGCGCTGATCCGAAGCCAGGAACCTCCTCCGGGTCTCCCATGCAGGTGCAGGGGCCCAAGGATCTGGGCCATCTTCTACTGCTTTCCCAGGCCATAGCAGAGAGCTGGATTGGAAGAGGAACAGCCAGGTCTCAAACTGGTACCCATATGGGATGCCAGCGTTTCAGGCCAGGGTGTTAACCCACTGCACCACAGCGCTGGTCCCCATCTCCACAAATTTTATAATACTGTTTCTAATCATGGGATGATATATTACTATGTTGATATTTATTTACCATGTTCCCCAAAGTTTTTTATTTTGATTATTTCACTTTTTTAAAAAAAACAAAGTACAATGAGTTTCTATGCAGCCACTCAAGAAAGAGCATTTGCCTTAATCTCAGCCAATACTGGGCGCTACTGTTGGTTTGTTGGCTTGTTTTTAAGATTTATTTATTCTATGTATTTGAAAGGCAGAGTAACAGAGTTGGGGCAGAAGATATCTTCCATCCACTGGTTCACTTTCCAAATGGGCATAGTGGCCCAGGCATGGGCCAGGCTGAAGCCAGTAGCCAGAAACCCCATCTAGATCTCCCCAGAGGTACAAGAACTGAAGTGCTTGAGTCTTCATTCCCAGCCTCCCAGGTGCACTAACAAGGAACTGGTTTGAAGGCTGAATAGGCAAAACTCAAACTAGTACTCCAATAAGTAGGGGCTTAACTCAGTGTCACAATGCCTGTCCCATTACTGTTGTTTCCATCTTTATTTTTATGTTAATTTATTTGATTACAGTGAAAAAGTAAGTTACATTTAATGACTTTTCTTTGTACAAGATTTTATTAAAGATCTTTACAAAGTAAAATCCAGACTCTTGTACAGCTGCCAAGGAGACGCTGTTAAGCTGTGGGGACTAGCTGGGCCTTGGCAGGTGGCTCTGGCTTCTCTCGATTCTGCTCTGAGATAGGGGTGGTGGTCAGGATCTCATTAAGTTCCCCAATACTCAAGAACAGGCAGGGGCTTCTTTGGGTCAGTCTTATGACTTGGGTCCCAGAGCGGCATGATCTTCACCTTGATGCCTAACACACCCTGTCTGAATAGCACATGACGCACTGCAGTGTCAGCAGAGTCACACAGACTTCATGGATTTACCTTCTGTTCTCAGAGCTTCCTAGACACCACAACCTTGCAGCCCTTAGCTCTGCTCTCCATGATGAACCACAGCATACCATAGCAGGCTCTCCATACAGCAAGCCTTCCTAGGAGTTTGTAACACAGACTCTCTGCCTGGGTGATGACACACAGACCCCTTGGGGCTACCTTTTCAAGGTAAAGCTCTATGCCGCTGCCCTCTGGGAAGCCAAACCTCTGAACAACTGCAGTCAATTCACCGATTTGCTGACCCTTCTCCACAAGGACATTCTATACCCTGGTGACTAAGATAATGATTTCTGTCCTGGTTGGTGTAACTTGATCCTCAACTCCAGAGTAGCCATCTTCAGCCAGTTGCTGGGTGAGAAACTCATTCAGCTCAGCTTTGAAGATGCCTTTAGCAACAAACTTCCTCTTGGGAATTTGCACTGCCATCTTGCCGCTGTGCACAGCTGAAAGGCCATTTAATGACTTTTAGACTGATTATTAGAAGATGAAAACTTGTATCTCCACTGGGAACAAAATTACAAGTAGGCTTAAGTCAGTTGTATAGAAGTTGATTTCCCAGGGGCCAGTGTTGTGGCACCTTGGTTAAGCCAAAGCCACCTGTAATGCCAGCATCCCATGTGAGTGGTGCTTCAAGTCCTGGCCGTTCCACTTCCTATCCAGCTCCCTGCTAATGATCCTAGGAAAGCAGTGGAAAATGGCCAAGTACATGGGCCTCTGTACCCACATGGAAGATCTGGATGGAGTTCCTGGATCCTGGCTTTGGCCTGACCCAGCCCCAGCCATTCAGCCATTTTGGGAGTTAACCAGCAAACAGAAGATCTCTGTTTCTCCCTCTCTCTCTGTAACTCTGCCTTTCAAGTAAATAAAATATATTTTTTTTAAATTTGATTTCCCATTTATAATTATTGTTTTGGGCCGGCGCCATGGCTCAACAGGCTAATCCTCCGCCTTGCGGCGCCGGCACACCAGGTTCTAGTCCCGGTCGGGGCGCCGGATTCTGTCCCGGTTGCCCCTCTTCCAGGCCAGCCCTCTGCTGTGGCCCAGGAGTGCAGTGGAGGATGGCCCAAGTGCTTGGGCCCTGCACCCCATGGGAGACCAGGAAAAAGCACCTAGCACCTGGCTCTTGCCATCGGATGAGCGCGGTGCGCCGGCCGCAGCGCGCCGGCGGCGGTGGCCATTGGAGGGTGAACCAACGGCTAAAGGAAGACCTTTCTCTCTGTCTCTCTCTCTCTCACTGTCCACTCTGCCTGTCAAAAAAAAAAAATATTGTTTTGATGTATGCTAAGGGCAGAAATCTTACAGTGCAGCAAAACAATAACCACTCAAGAGTCTTCATTTAGCTGTGGTATGTCATTAATAAAATTTTTTTTTGTTAGTGAATTGATTTATTTGATAACAGTAACAGGCAGTTTGCCAGGATAGTAGAGAGACACTTTCACTGGGGGAGGGAACAAAGGAATAAGTGTTTGGTTGATTTTTATCTCTCCCAGTGTGGTGTGTATGAATCTGGTGTATGTGAAACTGCTCTTCATACCCAGAGCCAACTGACATATGATTCTTAGATAGCTATAGTTATACTGGTCTATCTTACTGGTACATTTCTTGTATATTTGTAATCCTAAATGGTTCTTTGCCCCTTCTTGGAAACTGCAGGAATATTAATCAGCACTGATTTTTAATGAGTAACAAACTTTGCCCTTTGTCTATACATCGAACAATATAAGGAGGAAAAGGAAGAAAAGAAATGTCAGTGAATTGGCTAATACTTAGACCTGGCTTCTCAGATAAATCTGATTAATATGCAGATCACAGGTAAATATAACATAATTTTGTTTAAAAAATGTGGTCTGGGGGCGGGCATTGTGGCATAGCAAGTTAAGCCTCCACCTGTGATGCCGGCATCCCATATGGGTGCAGGTTCAAATCCCTGCTGCTCCACTTCCCATCCAACTCCCTGATAATGCCCCTAGGAAAGCAGCAGAAGATGACCCAAGTACGTGGGCACCTACGTGGAAGACCCAGAAGAAGCACCAGGCTCCCTGTGCAGCCTTTTAGGGCACTGCAGCCTTTGAGGGAGTAAACCAACTGATGATATAAAATCTCTCTTTCCCTCTCTCCTTCTTTCCTTCTCTCCCTCTCTCCCTCTCTCCCTCTCTCTCCCTCTTTCTCCCCCTCCCTCCCTCCATCCTCTCCTCCTCTTCCTCCTCCTCCTCTTTTTAACTCTGCCTTTCAAATAAGAATAAAAAATAAAGAAAAAAAAGGAAATTGTGGTCTGAACCTTGAGTTGTTTCTTCACTTAATAAATAATAATAGTAGCTAATACATGTTGAGCACTTACCTTGTATGAAATATCATGCTAAGCATTTTACATATACTTTCTTATTTAATATTTACAATGGCCATATGAAGAAGGTACTGTTATTCTCTTCAGTTGTAGGTGAGAAACAGACTTTAGAAAGTTCCATATTGTACCCAGGACCCTTTGTCTGGTCCCAGTGTTCTGTAAACTTCCTATGTTCTGCCTCCTTTGCAAACAGGTTGCCTGAGGGAGTCCTTTAATTATAAGACCACTTTAATTAAAATAAAAGTTGCATTTTGCATGCAGTGTATTTATTTTAATTTTTTAAATGTACATAATTATTTGGGGGGGCACTTGCTAGTTCCCATCTGTTGATTCACCCCCAAATGACTGCAACAGTCTGGGTTGGACCAAGCTGAAACCAGGAGCCAGAAACTCAATCCAGGATTTCCACATGGGTAGCAGGGGCCCAGCTACTTGATTACCACCACTGTGTCTGAGGGTCTGCATTAACACAAGGCTAGACTCAGAAATTGGAGCTGGAGATCAAATTCAGGTACTCTGATATGGGACACAGGTGCCTTAACCACTAGGCCAAATATCTACCCTACATACAATTTTTTTTCAGTAAAATATGTTCTGGCTCATTACCAATTGCTAGGACAAGCTGCAAGCTATGAAACCAAGTACAGAGTTCAGTGGAAGAGAGAATAAATCTTTCAGAAGCACCTGAAAATTTTGCCATAGGTTGTACACAATTTTTTTTAAGATATCATCTGTTATCTAACATGTTTCCGTTTAGCTTCTCTGGAAATACTTGTTAATAGGAATTGTTCTGTGTCCCTTCTTGTAACTTTGTAAGTTTGGGGAAGAGCCACACTCCATTATAGCACTTCTTGTTCCTCCTCTATCTCAGATTCCTTTTCTCCAAAACCACAGAAGAAGTGACTTTCCCTCTTTTATAGTGACTGCCTTGATTTTGTACCTTTCTGTGTCTGCTCCTATGTGAAACTCACTTATACCCCACAATGGATAAATGGGATCATGGATCTTGTCAGAACAAGAATGCACCCTCCAGGGGCTACATTAAGAACAACTTTTACAACAAGGTCCCTCAGGAGAGGGCGTCCCTGCAGGGGGCTTCTGGTGCTCATGCCTGCATCGGCCTTTTCCTCAGAAATTTCTTGCTTTCTCATCAGCCCCACAAAATTCCAGCTCTTTTGAACACAAACCTTTCCTTTCCTGCTTTTCTTGTTTGTACTAAATAAGTATGTAGTTGAAAAGATAAATATTTCCTCATTTTAATGAAGCCAAAATCTTATATTGAGACTGGGTGTGGGAAGCACCCACCATTATGCCTGGGACGCTGCACTTCACCCTCCTTTGCAATAATTTGTTGCCTATTTCTTTCGCCAGTCTCTGCACTACTTTTTCAGAGATGTATCCTCAGGATCTGGCATAATGCCATTAATACAAAAGGTTGCTTCATACATATTTAGGTTTGACTTCTTTCCTTTCCTGTTACCTCCCTATCTGTAAAGATTCATTTAGGCAAGAGTTCCTCTCAGAAATGGAGACCTGATCTGTAAAAAGAGCCACCATTCTTTACTCCCAGGTCATTTCACAGTATTTTTTAACTCTACAGTAACAACTGAGAATGACCCAGTAACCGACAGGAGATGACCAAAACTGGAGTCACATTTGAAGACCTCCTGTATTCAAGGCACTTTAATCCTAACACCAACCTGTGAGAATAGGTATTATTTTTGTTATAGGTGATTAAACTAAGGCTTGAGAAGCTTAAATGGCTTTCCCAGGACCTTATTGCTAGTGTACAAAGGAGCTGCAATCTGAATTGATGCATGTCCTGCTGTAAAGCCTCTGGTTTTTCTATTGGCCCGCCCTGTCTCCACAAGAAGATCGGACATTATAGGATAATAATGTGTGTAATATCAACATTTCTGTTTTTTATCTCTAGATTGTTTCTCAGTTTAGTTTTAGGTTTTTTTTTTTTTCTTAAGATACAATTCACATACATAAAATTCTCTCTTTTAAAGGGCACAGTTGAGTGGCTTTTAGTATATTCACTGTGTTGCATTACCATCACCACTAACTGCAGAACATTTTCACCACTAGGAAAGGAAGCCCGTGCTCTTCAACAAGCACTCATTGCCTCTAAGTAGGCCCTGGTAATCACTAAGCTGTCTCTGTGGATTGCTATCTCTGTGGATTTGCCTGTTGAGGCTATTTTATATAAATTGAGTCTTATAGTATGTAGCCTTTTGCATGTTTCTTTTACTTGGCATAATGTTTTTAATGATCATCCATGTTTAAGCATTCCTCAGTATTTTATTTCTTTTTGTGACTGAATAGTACTTGTTGGTGTGGTTTGCCGCTTATCATTGTCTTTCTGATATAACCATTCTGATTGCATGTGTAATGGTATCTAGTTGTGGTATTTGGTTTTCATTCTGATAATGACTAATGATTAGTATCTTTTCATATGTTATTGTCATTTGTATATCCTCCAGAGGAAAATGTCTCCAAATCCTTTAATTTCTTTTTGTTCTTAAGTTGTAAGAGTTCTTTAAAAGTTCTGGATGCTGGCCAGCGCCGTGGCTCAACAGGCTAATCCTCCGCCTTGCGGCGCCAGCACACCGGGTTCTAGTCCCGGTCGGGGCGCCGGATTCTGTCCCGGTTGCCCCTCTTCCAGGCCAGCCCTCTGCTGTGGCCCGGAGTGCAGAGGAGGATGGCCTAAGTGCTTGGGCCCTGCACCCCATGGGAGACCAGGAAAAAGCACCTAGCACCTGGCTCTTGCCATCGGATGAGCGCGGTGCGCCGGCCGCAGCGCGCCATCCGCGGCAGCCATTGGAGGGTGAACCAACGGCAAAGGAAGACCTTTCTCTCTGTCTCTCTCTCTCTCTCTCTCTCTCTCTCACTGTCCACTCTGCCTGTCCAAAAAAAAAAAAAAAAAAGTTCTGGATGCTGGCATTCTATCAGATATATGATTTCCAAATATTTCCTCCCATTTTGTGGATTGTCTTTTCACTTTATTGATAGTGTCTTGTGGTACACAAAATTTTAGATTTTTTAAAAATTTATTTCACAGAGTTACAGTGAGAGAGAGAGACAGAGAGAAAGGTCTTCCTTCTGTTGGGTCACCCACAAAATGGAGCTACGCTGATCTGAAGCCAGGAGTCAAGTGCTTCCTCCTGGTCTCGTATGCAGGTGCAGGGGCCCAAGCACCTGGGCCATCCTCCACTGCCTTCCTGGGCCACAGCAGAGAGCTGGACCAGAAGAGGAGCAACCAGGACTAGAACTGGCACCTACATGGGATGCCAGCGCTGCAGGCGGAGGATTAACCAAGTGAGCCACGGCACCAGCCCTAAATTTTTAATATTTTTAACACATTGAGATTGGCCCATTTTAATTTTTATGTGTGAATATCCAATTGTTTAAGCACCATTTTTTACCCATTGAGTTATTTTGGTACCTTGTTAAAAAACAACCGTAAATTCAACAACAAAACAAACAATTCAGTTAAAAAGTGGATAAAGGACTTGAAAAGACATTCCTCCAAATAAGATATACAAATTACCAACAGGCTTATGAACAGATAATCAACATCACTAATCCTAGAGAAATACAAAGCAAAACTACAGCAATGTGTTATCTCACAGCCATTAGCATGTCCACTATCAAAAAAACAGCAAATAACAAGTGCTGACAGAGATGTGGAAAAATCCTAATCCTGTGCCTTGATGGGAATGTAAAATAGTGGAGCTACTGTAGAAAACAGTTTGGTGGTTCCTCAAAAGGCTGAACAGAATTACCTTATGATGCTGTAGTCTCACTTATGAGTAGTCATCCAAGAGAATTGAAAGGATCCCAAAAAGACAAGTTTTAAAAGTGGGAAGGGTGAGTCTCACAACTTTGTTCTTTTTTAAGATTGTTTTGGCTATTCTTGGTCCTTGCACTTTTCATACAAATTTTCAGATCTGCTTATCAATTTCTACAAAAAAAAAAAAAAAGTAGCCAGGATTTTCATATGGATTGTATTGAATCTGTAGTACAGTTGGGGTAATATTGCCATTTTCACAATATTAAATCTTCCAATTGTCTAACACAGGATAACTTTCCATTCACTTAGGTCTTTAATTTCTTTCAATATTGCTTTGTAGTTGTCATTATACAAGTCTTACACTTACTTTGTTAAGTATATTTCTATCTCAGGTCTGGTTTTTTATCATCTCTAAGCTCTGCATAAATTTCGGCCAATTTCCAAAACACTAGGTATTGATATCTTCATCATTTTTTATGTTGTTTCTTTAGCATACTATAGCTATGATGCACATACTGCGGTAAATGCTCTCTCTGCCCTACACATTGGCATTATCTTCTCTGTGTCTCTTTTTTCATAGTCTGGATATGGAAGTCCCATGTCTGATACAGTACATTCTTGTAAAATAATGTCTGTTAATGTTAAATCAAGATTTGTGGCTCTCCAGATAAATTTATGTTTTGATTATAGATTGCATCAACCTGGTATTGTTGTTTTTGAACAAAAACAGAAAAGAGAGAGTTTATCCTGGGGCCACTTGGCCAGAAATATTTTCATCTTGTGTATAGGTTCATAACATAGTTGAGAAATTTTCTTACAGCTAACAAAATTTAATAGTCTCAAGATACAAATATTGACTTCAAACCTCAAGATGACTGTAATTACAGAATATTTCTATGTATAACATGCAAGACCAGAATGTAGCACTACAAAAAAGTTGGTACGTGTTCAAAATAGTGACTCTCAGGAATCTGAGTGCAAAATGTTAACAATGGTTATGTGTAATTTCCCACATCCAGAGATTATAAATTCAGGGTTTTTGGTAAAGTGATGGATCCACAGGTTACCCACAAGCTATATTTTGAGAAATGCTACTCTAAAATCTCAAAAATGTACCCTGCTTGGGGCCACATAGCAAGAACACAAATCTTAACTTGGTAGCCTTGAGATGGAGTGGAAAAGAGTGAAAGAGGTAAACAGTCTGCGATTCAGAGAACATCTAAAAGTTGGAATTACTCATTTTGGTACATTCACAGTGAACCTTGAGATGTTAGTAGTTTGATGGTTTAGAGATGAATTGTAGTAGTTCATGTCACAGATACAACTAGAAAATGAAAATAATCCCACTGTACAATGAATTTTTGTTTGTAGCCTTACTGCCATTAAGTATACTCCTCCTAGGTTCTGTTGTGATTTTCTACTCACCATTCTAGTTCAAAAACAGGTGGGCTCCAGTAGCCAAGGCAACTATAGCTTATTGTTTTCTAAATGTTGAGTTTGGCCAAACACAGGTAGATAGGGTCTGTAAGGGTCACATATGTTTTTGAATGTTCTTTTTTACTTCATATTTTTAGAGTAAATTTCAACTGAATTAATTCATATTCATTGATCCACCCAACATTCATTGAGTATCTGCTTATGCCAGACTATTATATAGATGGTACTAGAGATCCTGCAGTGAACAAAATATTCAAAAAATTCCTTGTTCTAGGAACTAGGCAATAGGGTCAACCTGTGGTGTGTGGAAACAATAAACATGAAGTATGTAATGCAGTAAGTGCTGTGAAGAAAAATGAGTCAAGGTAAAGGAAAAGAGTGACAGAGAATGGGAAGGTAGAGGCTGTTTTGTAAAAAGGTGTTGGAAAGTAGCCTTTAGGGAGAGGTCTGAATGAAGTGCCTGAAGGTTTTAGCACTTGTAGTTGTTAAATTTCTGGCATATGCCATAAAGTGATAGAATTTTTCATCTGAAGAGGCCCATTCAGTGAGTGAACTTCAGAGTGCTTACAAGTAACAAAACTCTGCCTTACAGTGAAATCTCCTGCAGAAGACCAACATATAAAAATAAAATAGGAGTAGATGTTGTAGCACAGTGGATGTAGCTGCCACTTGGGATGCCCACATTTCCATATCAGAGTGATTGGTTCAAGTCTGAGCTGCTTCATGGTTGACTCCTCAGTTGGCCACAATGGCCAGAACTGTGCTGATCCGGAGCCAGGAACCAGGAGCCTCTTCCTGATCTCCCATGCAGGTGCAGGGTGCCAAAGACTTAGGGCATCTTCTATTGCTTTTCCCAGGCCATAGCAGAGAGCTGGATTGGAAGTGGAACAGCCAGGACTCAAAACTGGAACCCATATGGGATGCCGGCACTGCAGGTGGCATCTTTACCCACTACGCCACAATGCTGGCCCCTGCTCCATGCTTCTGATCCAGCTTCTGCTAGGGCAGACCCTGGGAGGCAGCAATGACAACTCCTGCCACCCATGTGGGAGACCCTGATGGAGTTCCTGGCTCCTGCCTTTGGCTTGGTCCAGGCTACGCTGTTGCTGGCATCTGGGGAGTGAGCTAGTGGATAGAAGATTGTGTGTGTATGTGTGTGTGTGTGTGTGTGTGTCCCATTCTTTGTCACTCTTTCAAATAAATTAAGTCTTTTTTAAAAAAATGAAACCACTTTGTTTGAAATACAAGAGTGTAGGGTCCAAAGCCTCACCATTCGTTCCCCCATTATTCTTCCACCCTTTCTCCTCCTGCCATGTTGGGAAATCCATTAGAGTCCAAAAACTACTAGTCAAGATCTGTTTACAGATGAGTAAATTAAAGCTAAGAGATTTATTTTTTATTTATTTATTTTTTTTGACAGGCAGAGTGGACAGTGAGAGAGAGAGACAGAGAAAGGTCTTCCTTTGCCGTTGGTTCACCCTCCAATGGCTGCCGCTGATGGCGCACTGCAGCCGGCGCGCCGCACTCATCCGATGGCAAGAGCCAGGTGCTAGGGGCTTTTTCCTGGTCTCCCATGGGGTGCAGGGCCCAAGCACTTGGGCCATCCTCCACTGCACTCCCTGGCCACAGCAGAGGGCTGGCCTGGAAGAGGGGCAACCGGGACAGAATCCGGCGCCCCGACCGGGACTAGAACCCAGTGTGCTGGCGCCGCAAGGCGGAGGATTAGCCTGTTGAGCCACGGCACCGGCCAAAGCTAAGAGATTTTAAATAACCAACTGGAGTCATGCAGCGGGTTACAGATTGAATATCCTTTATCTGAAGTGCTCAGGACCAGAAGTGTTTCAGCTTTGAAGTTGTTTGGATTTTAGAATATTTGATAAATTTTGCAGATTTTCATCCCTAAATTGAAAACCCAAAATGCTTGAAAATCTGACTTGACATGAATGTCATGTTCTGTGCTCAAAAAGTCTTCTGTCATAACATGTCATAACATGCATAACATGTCATAACATTCATAAGTTTCAGATTGTATGGTGTTTCAGGTTTAAATTTTCCGATTTAGGGATGGTCAACTTGTATTAGGTAAAACTCTTTCTACCCAATTCAGACCTATACAGAAAAACCTGACCATCCACTGTGTGCCAGGCAATTTATAGTGTCCAGCAGAATGTGGTCATAGGAGCTCAAGGACAGCTTTAGAAAAAATTGTGCCTTAAAGAACAAATTGGAGTTATACTAGTTAAGAGGAGCTATAATCAAGTGAGAATAACCCCCAAAATGTCATTATCAGTATTAGGATGTTTTCAGCTACAAATAGCAAAGACAATTCCTATACATAATAAGACTCAATGTATTTTTTTTTCATGGATTGTTTAATCCAGTGTTCTAGTGTGATTTCATCAAGAATGAAATGGTTTTGCAGTGGGTGTTGTGGTGCAGTGGAGTTGGAGTTAAGCCACCACTTGGGATACTTGCATCCCATATCAGAGTACCTGGTTCAAATCCTAGCTACTCCTTGCTTGCAATTCAACTTCCTGTTAATGCACTTGAGAACTCAGCAGGTGATGGCCCAAGAACTTGCTACTGCTACCCACATGCAAGACCTGGAAGCAGTTCTGGGCTCTTGGCTTTAACCTGTTCTAAGCCTGGCTGTTTCAGGCATTTGGGGAGTAAACCAGTGGATGAAAGTCTGTCTCGCTCTCTCTTTCCCTCCATCTATGTCACTCTGCCTTTCAATTCAATAAATGATTCTTTTAAAAGAATATCTTCCCTAAAAAAATAAAGGTTTTCCTCACTAATGTTCTCTTTTCACACGCAAAAAATTATTTATTTGAGAAACAGACAGAATGTTCCCGTCTGCTGGTTCACTCTCCAAATGCTTGTAGCAACCAGTACTGGGCCAGGCTGAAGCCCAAGAGCTAGGGGTGCAATTCAGGTCTCCCATGTAGGTAACAGGAACCCAGTTACTTGAGCTGTCACTGCTTCCTTCCAGGATCTGCATTAGCAGGAATCTGGAGTCAGGCAACAGAGCCAGGAACCTGAATCCAGGTACTCCGAAGTGAGACTCCAGCATCTTAGCCAGTGGGCTAAATGCCCACTCCCCTGTTCCTATTCTCATAGTCTCAGAATGGCTGCAAGAGTTTTATGAGCCACAATAATGTCTAACAGAGATTTTCTTTTCTTTTTAAGAGCTAAAGGCACCTTTTGAAACCTTTTCCTAAAGCCCCAAGCAGGCTTCTTCCACCCCCTGGTTGTCTCTATTGAGCCAAAACGATTTCACATGCCCACTTTGAAACTGTTTGCCAACTGAAAAATGGAACACTATGTCTAGCTCTGAGTATTTACTCTGATGTTTCTTTTCCATATGGTCATTCATTGAAGAGAACTTTTTTTAAAAATGAAACCTTTTTGTTAAACATAAACATTGTTTTCATATGGTGATTACACAATCATCACATAGAAATGAATTGTACACATTTTCTTTTCTAAAGCATATTGAGGACTAAAGAAATCTCAAAGTCACAGAGAGCCCAAAATGTTGGGCTTGTAGTCCAGGTTTTCTAACTTGCTTTTGAAGTATCTACCTACCATAACATCTGTTATTTCAGTTTTGTGATAGCCTTCCATTTACCACTAGTCAGAAACTTGGTTGATCTTTTAAAGAGAAAGTGTGAAATCTGATTTTCATTTGCTACACAAGAAATGCCCATTTCTCTAGAGTTTATTTCTTTACATGTGTGTTCATGCACACACATACCCCCTGCCTTATTACAGTGATTGCAAAATGAATGTGGCTTTTCAGACAATGGTTCTGTGAGGTCCTAATAGGGAACAATTTTTGAAAATATTTCTTCCACTTGATATGACTTCAGACTTCACAAAGTCCTCTCTGCTGACTCCAAAGGGCAGGCATTTGTCACAGTGGCTAGGTCACTGCCTAGGGCTCCTTCATGCCATATTGGAGTTCTTCGGTTTGGGTTTGTCTCAGGTCCCTGTTCCAGCTTCCTGCTGGTATGCATTCTGATAGATAACAGGTTTTGACTTGGATGGTTGGGTCCCTCCACTCGTGTGGGAGACCTAGATTGCATTCTGAACTTATTGCTTGGCCTAGATATTGCAGGCATTGGGGGATTGAACCAGAGAATGGAAGATCAGTCTTTCTCTCTCTTTTTCAAATTAAATCTAAACAAAATAATCTAAACTCTGAAGGGAAACCACTACAGATGTTTCTGCAGATATTGAATTCTATTAGAATAAAAGAGACATGATTATGTCTTATAAAGTTAAAAAAAAAAAAAAGATTGACCATAGTAATTCTGTCTAAATAAATTTTTACTGTGATCTGAAACTTTGACATTGTAGAGGATTCAGAGTAAATGTGTTTTTTCTTTTTTTCTTTCTTTCTCTCTCTCTCTCTCTTTCTCTTCCTTCCTTCCTTTCGCTGAGTTACAGAGAGGTAGAGAGAGAGATATAGACAGGTCTTTCATCCACTGGTTCACTCCTCAGATGGCCAAAATGGGCCAGGAGCCAGGAACTTCTTCCAGATCTCCCATATGGGCACAGGGGCCCAAGGACTTGGGCCATCCTCTACTGCTTTCCCAGGCCATAGCAGGGAGCTGCATCAGAAGTGGAGCAGCTGGGACTCAAGCCAGTACCAACATGAGTTGCTGGCACTAAAGGTGATGGCTTTACCCCCTACACCACAGCACCGGCCCCACAAATATTTTTCTTAACTTGCTGAAATTTTGGTGACTTTTTCCTTCTCTAGTTTTGTACCAGGGGAATGTAAGCAGGAATTTGTCCAACAAGCTTGTTCTATTCCTATGTCTGTGGAATAGGCAGCCATCATTTGCTTAACTGAGAGTTGGTGTACATAGTCATTGTTATGGGTTAATTATGATTTGGCTCCCCAACTCTGTAGACATTTAACTCCCAATGTCTTACATGATCGGTGCTGAGAGCATAGAAACTAACTGTAGCCACGGTATTTGAAAGTGGGGCTTTGGAACAAGGATTGCACCAGGTTGCCAAGTGGAGCTCATGATTGAGTCATGATGGCTTTAAAAAGAGGGGCCATTTGGACAGATGTGCTCCCTGTCCCCCTCTGCTTCCTGGAGTGCTCCCTCCTCCCTACACGTTCCACAATAGCCAGCCTCTGCCCTCATCAGACTCCAGACCAAGGGGATGCCTGATCTCACACTACAAACTCCAAAACTATGTGCCACAACAAACCTTTTTTTCTTCATGATTTGTTCTTCTCATGTAATTGTTATAGTGATGAAAATGTTGCTAATACAGTTATCTTGGATGTCATGCTTTCTGTTAATGTGCTATTATTTCCAAGGTCTTTTTAGTTCCTTGCTTCTGAAAGTTTAATAGACATATGAATTTCCTGGGGATCTTGTTAAAATGCAGATTCGGATTTGGGGTAGAACCTAGGATTGGATTTCTTGCAAACATTCAAGGGATATGATATATCTTCATTCCACACAACTCCCTGCTGTCAAACCACAACACTGAAATTTGAAGTCTCTTACATATATCAAAGATGTGTTCTTTAGAAGAGAGATTCTATTTCAACACATTAATCAATTAGACTAGAATTTAGGTTTGGTTGTTTCTGGTTTTCTGTTTGTTTTTGGTTTTAACCACTAACTTCCTTAATAACCTCTGTTAGCAAATGTTTATAAGAAGAAATAATATGAAAGTAAAGGTGCATTTTAGTAATTTTATTTATTAACATTTTGTTTAAGAATGGTTTTAATTTTACAAAACAAAAAATTGTGAGATGGCAATACAGAGAGTTCTCATATACCCCTCACCCCATTTGCCTTAAGATCTCATATTCATATCTTTGTCACAATGAACCACACCAGATTTTCTAGAGCTATTTTTTTTTTTACTTTGAAAGAACATTATTTGTGACATGTATTTCAGTTTTATATTGTTTATGGAACAATTAAACAATGCATGTCTTCTTTAGAACACACTATTACTTTCCATGAATCATGCATTTTGTTTTTAGAATATTGTGAACTGATGTTTATTTCCAGTCATGATGCTTAGAAAATGGAAAAGAGAACTGTGATATCCTGAAGTCATTCTTTAGGACTCTGAGCAATTATAACAGAAATCGAAGTAACTTGCAAGGGAGAAGAATAGAAGTGAGCTGAGTGTTTAGCAGTGCCCCCTGGATTAATGGAATACATACACCGTGGGCAACGTGAGAGAAGCTAGGCAAGTAAAGGCCAACTCCTCAATGTCATTAACTGAATAATGTTACATCACTGAATTAACCAGCCTTGGGGCCTCCTTTGTGTAAGTGGTAGTATATGCTTAATGTTGACATCTGATTCTTTCTACAAGTTATGTATAGTCAGAAGCAAGATACAGAGGCTGGTGTTGTGGCATAGCGGGTAAAGCTGCCACCTGCAAGGCCAGCATCCCATATGGGCATAGGTTTGAGTCCCGGCTCCTCCACTTCTGATCCAGCTCCCTGCTGATGCGCCTGGGAAGGCAGCAAAGGATGACCCAGGTGCTTGGGCCCCTAAACCACATGGGAGACCTGGAAGAAACTCCTGGCTCCTGGCTTCCACCTGGCACAACCTTGGTCATTGTAGTCATTTGGGGAGTGAACCAGCAATCGGAAGGCCTCTCTCTCTCTCTCTCTCTCTCTCTCTCTCTCTCTCTCTGTAACTGCTGTTCAAATAAATAAATGAATCTTTAAAAGAAAAAAAAAAAAAGGGAAGATGCCAGTGCTGATTTTTTAAAAAGTGAAAAAGACTGTGTAAGTTTACACAAGAAACAATGTAAGATTTATATGAGGCTCTAGTAATACCATACGTTTCTTTTTATATATATAAAGATTTATTTATTTATTATTAAATGAGAGGGGGAGAGTCAGAGAGAGATCTTCCATCTTCTGGTTCATTCCCCAAATAGCAGCAATGGTCTGGGCCATCCAAGAGCCAGGAACTTCATCCAGGTCTCCCACGTGAGTGCAGGGGCCCAAACACTTGGGCCATCCTCTGTTGCTTTCCCTGGTGCATTAGCAGGATCAGAAGTGGGACAGTCAGATCTTCAACTGGTGCCCGTATGAGATGTAACAGCTTAACCCTGTGCACACTATGCTGGCCCCAATGTTACATTTTTAAAAGACTTTATATATGCTTGACTGTTGCAAAATAGAACAATGCAAATTTGAGAGGCTCTAATGTTCAACAAAGATTCGTAAATGCTAGTGTAACTTGGCTTTAGTGTTGGATTGACCCATCTTTAAAGGATTCTCAAAAAATACAATCAGAATTTGAGTTGAAAGGCTCAAAGTGCCTGAGATATACAAAAGAACTCTGGAAGGTTCTTATCAAAAGCATGCTAGAGATAACTATTTCAAGGATGTGGTGTTTATGCAAAATGTCAAATGGTACCATTTTCCCTTTGCAAAGCCAACTATTGTTTGTGAAACATGTCTCAATTTGGATATGTATCTGAAAATAATGTATCTGTACAATGTAGTTTGAGTCAAAGCAAAAAATGTATTACAGTGGGTGTTGGGCAGAAAAAGTTTGAAAAATGTTGCAGTAGAACACTGTAAAATGAGGATTTAACTCTAGTATGGAGAGCTTCCTGTTAAGAAAGTGGACTGAGCCAACGTGAAAAGCTCCCTTCGTGTTCCTAATATATATAAACACCAGATAAAAATAGCCAAAAATGGGTGGCATTGATGGTGGTGTAGTTGTTTTCGAACACACAACAGGACTTAAAGGCAAAAAAAAAAAAAGCATTCTGTAGCTTTCAATAACAAGAGAGAAATGCAATGATGGTACATAATAGAATTGACAGTGCATGGGCTTTGGGTGAAACTGGTTTGGTATGTGGTTTAGAGGCCTTAGTGTCCAGATAGGAATAATGGTCACAGGAATAATGGTCAAGATGTGGGCTCCAAGATATAGCTACTGCAACTGAGCTCATCAGAAATCTTAGAAATTGTTCAAGATTGGGCAGCTACATCTCCTCAGCTCTGGTGAGGCTACTCTGGCTACATCACAACATAGAAGGTGGCTTCTTAGTGGAAACATGCATCTAGCTCACAAAACCAGCACTTTTTGAGCTCAATGCCCCTATGACCTAATTTGCTTTAACTTGGCCACACCTCATAATACCACCACACTGGAGGATGAACCATGTCCAAACCATAGCCACCCTTCCAGATAAGGGAGGTAACTTATTGTCTGGACAAGGCCTGCACTGTGAGAGGCATTGTCCATAGCCTAGTGGAGAAACACATGTTTTAAGTCTGAAAACAAAAGCTGATGTAGGTCCACACAGCAGATTCATAGAATGACAATCACTTTAAGTAACACTCTGACCTGTGAATCAGCCCTTAAGGCTTACAGGTCTGGCTGAAAAGCCCTTGAGAGCATTTCAGGCATGGAAAGCCAAGACACTATGGCAAAAACTGTTCTACATGAAGGATCTCTGTGAGTGAGACCCCAGCTGAAAGAAGTGGCCATCAAAGAAGGATGTACTCTTCTCTAAAGGGAGAAGAGAACTTCTACTTTGCTTATGGCCTTGTCCAAATACTGATGGAGTTTGTGGACTCAAAAGGCTTCCGTAGCCTAGGCAGGTCATGTCAAAAGTCTTGGGTGGTCACTGACATCATACATAAGAGTGTTAATTGTTAACACAGGAGTCACTGTGCACTAACTCCCCATGCAGGACCTCTGTCCTCAATGAGTTGTATTATGAGAGTTAACTGTAAAACTAGTTCTCAAACAGTTCCTGTGTGTGTGTATGTGTGTGTGTGTGTGTGTGTGTGTGTGTGCGCAAATTGTTGAAATCTATGCTTAGTATAGAGTTGGTCTTCTGTGTACAAAGTTAATTGAAAATGAATCTTAATGGAGAATGGGACTGGCAAGGGGAGAGGGAGGAGAAGGAAGGGTGAGAGTATGGGTGGGAGAGCGGGTATGGTGGGAAGAATCACTATATTCCTAAAGTTTTACTCATGAAATTTGTATTCCTTAAATAATCAATTTTAAATAAAGCTAATGTAGAACCTGGGACCCTCCATGGAACACTCCCTGAAAGAAGCAACCACAAAACTAGCCACAGTCACATCCCATCCCAGGGGACCACTAGACTGCCTTGGAACATAACTGGTAAACTACTGCCAAAATGACCAACTGTACACACACACACACAGAGCACATACACAGGAGCCAGCAGTTCAGAGAGGTTTTCAGCAGGTGACAAATAGGGGCATGGTGGGGGTGGGGGGGGTTATACTCAAGAAACTAGAAGTTAAAAAAAAAATCTGAAAGCAACTCTGAAGTTAATGTTGAAAGAGATGAAGAAGTCATTAAATAAGAGTAAAATATTACTGAAAAAGAGACAGTAGTTTTGAAAAAGAAATAATTAAAATTTTAGTGGTAATATTAGGAACTAGAAAAAGAAATATTAGCAGTGGAAACTAACCCTAATAAAAACAAATTTTGGAATCTGGAATTTCAAGTCAGGCAAAGAAGATCAGATTAAAAGACTAAAGATAAATTTGTGGCTTTTTTGTTTTTTTGCAATTTAATATTAAAGAACTCATTCTGCCAAAGAATGCAACAAATTATAACCTGCCAGTGTTTCTCAAAACATCACCCTTTTAGTCTTAAAATTGGTTGTCCTGCTTTGTTCCTTTGCTTTGGCATCATTGCCAAGGAGGGAAACTGCAGCGAATAGCAGCTGTTCGTAGCATTCACCACTCCTAAGAGTTTGAGGGAATCAAATGAGGCTTCTGCTCCTTATTTTGGTCACTAGCAATTGGATGGATGGCTCTCTTTACACATTTGTTAACATTTATACATGGAGATTGTTATTCAGCCACTTTGATGGAGTATGCCTGGAATTGTTCTCTAGTAGTGGTACTGAGCTCAACTTGAATTTCCCATATCCTTCATAAGCCAATGGCACACATTTTTTAGATGACTAGCTCTAGAGTTTGGGGTATGGTTTGCAGTAAGAGAATAGACATTTTCTGCAAAAGGTAACTGGTCCCTATGGGGTTCAAACTTGTGATCTTTCCCTCATTATCACACTTTTGATAATCAGACATAACAGATATGTTGTATATATCTCAGTCTGTAATCTTTAAATTGAGGCATGTTTTTTTAATCACCCGAGGCTTACTTCAAAATCTGTAATTAAAAATCACTTCAGGACATTTCTCACTTTTGTTTGATAGTAAAAGTCACAAAAGTAAAGCAGACAGCCAAAGAACCTAACGCACTTTTCATCTTCCCTGTGTTTTCTGTGACAGTGAAAGTCACAAAAGTGAAGCTTGCCGGCAGAGAGCCTAACTCACTTGACGGAGAGTGCTACGGTACCTTTTTCTTTTAGTGAGGCTATAGCAGGTCTGATGTCAGTCACTTTAGAGACCTTTAGACCTCAGTGCTCATTTACTGCTAAAATGTACCAGCTCTGCTTCTGCATTATGAAGATCATCTGTCAACACTTTGAGATATTCTCCTTTGTTATTAAGCTTGTGAGGCTCTACACTGTCAGGTTTTTTGCCAATTATAGTTAAGGTACAATGGTGTATTCACCAGATCAAAGTCTCACATTGGCGGTAGAGGAATGATTTGTAAGTCTTTATTCATCTGATTGTACAATAGAACACCTGAGGAATGCAAATAATCCCTCTGAGGACTCTGCAGGAGAGGCTGTTAAAATCACAGGGTAGAACTATTGTTATTCTGAATTGATATTTTAACCAAAGTAATTATTTCTTATCTTGCTTTAAGACAATGCTAGTCGTATTAGTTACGTTGACCATATTTGTGAAACAAAATGTGTGCATGATATTTTTATATTATCCTTTTACATGTCTTATTTCGCTTTCATTGAATCTGTATTTGGTATGTGATCTGCTTTTTGAAATTACATATTTGATTCTAACTTATAAAAGTATATTACTAAACCATTGATGCTTAAGTCTATAAAGTAACTTAGACTCTCATGGTATTTTTGTGGGTAGAAGTGCCAATTTAAATTTTCTTTATATTTTGACCTGTCCTTATTTTGGCTAAGAGGAGGGCTGGTTTGAATCACACTTTAAAGTCTACAAACTTTATTCCAAGATAAATCTTGGTAGTTGGTCCGATTTTTAGAATGTGAACAAAATGAGGAAATGCTATTATGAAAATCAAAACCCACTAAGAACATTTAAATAAGTAGTTACCCCTATGTAGCAAACATGTACAAACTGTTGTGTGAGTTTTTCATTCCTTTCTCTTATCCTAAATCCTATTCCGTGGGCCATATTCTTAATTTTCTGGTAACTATAATTTGCTTACATCTTTTAGTTGAGTATTGATAGATTTGTGACTTTGTTCTGGTTTCTTTTCCCCTAAAGAGGCATATACATCTTTTAAAGATTTATTTATTTGTAATTTAGACTTACACGGGGGGGGGGGGGTGTCTTCCATCCGCTGGTTCACTCCCCATTTGACTGCAATGGCCGGAGTTGCACCAAACCCACCAGCCAGGAGCTTCCTTAGAATCTCCCACGTGTGTGCAGGTGCCCAAGGACTTGGGCCATCTTCTACTGCCTTCCCAGGCCATAGCAGAGAACTGGATTAGAAGTGGAGCAGCCAGGACACGAACTAGCCCCCATACAGCATGCCGGCACTGCAGGTGGCAGCATTACCCACTATGCCACATTACCGGCCCCCATACATTTATTATTTAAGGAATTTGTGCCAGAACATTTTGCTATAATAGCTTTAAACCTTGATGTAAATCTAGTAGGCTAGTATTTATGTAAGGCTATGGCATACATTAAAATTTGTAATATAAATTTCAGTGGAATCTATAGTCAATCCTGTACTAAATTCAGTTCTAGAATCATAAGTATATGCTCTGATTATTTGAGAATGAAAATTAATAATTTGTTTCCTATCTACAGGCATTATTTTTCGGTTATTAATTGACTATGTAGCATGTATTATTGTTGCTCCATTTTTACAGATGAAAAAACTAAGATTTAGAAAGGGTCAGTAACCTGCCTGGGAAGGAGAAACTGGGAAGTAGGATTGGAACCTATTCAGTATATTCTCCACGCTTATTTCACTTATATTCTAATTAGTACTTTGCCAAAATACTCCATGCTTTGAAGTAAGAAAAAAAAGACTCAATAATATCTTTTCAGGTTGCAACTAGTATCAATTTCCAGCTGATTTGACTTTCCAGATCCTTTGTGATGAAAGGAAATTTGTTCTATCATTCATCATATACTGCAAAAGTCAGGTGTATCAGAACAGTGTGTACAGGATTGACCATATTTGTAAATCTGTATTCCTGCACATTTGTTTTGGTTAGCAAAAATCTCCCTAAAGACAAGTGACAACTACAACTTCTTTTAGTCCGAGAAGGAACTAAAGCTGGCATATAGATATCTGGGTGGAACAAATTATATTTATTTGTCAAAGACTTTTCAAAACTAGCTGGTGGCTTTAAACATGACTCCTATGCAAATAGAACTTTGTGTTTTTTCCATTTTCAGATCTGCCTTGTAAATAAGGAAGATAAGAAATTATAAAATATAGGCTTTATTCAAGGATCTAAGTGTTAGTGCTGAACAAATTTAGTGTAACTAAAAAAGTTATAAAATATTTGTATAATAGTTCCTATACATAATGTGCTAAAGTAAAACTAGATTACAGTAAAATATTATGGCGTGTACCTGAAGCAATTGCTGCCTGTTAATGCCTTGACCTTGGAAAGCTATACACAAAAAGATGGCATCATAAAACCGTGCAATTCTTATGAATATGTATGTGCTACTTGATAATAATGAATGTGGTACAGTCATGCATGCACTACAAGATAATGTTGTGCCCTTTTTTGTCTACAGGTTGATAAAAATTAAAGAGTGGGTGGACAAGTATGACCCAGGTGCCTTGGTCATTCCTTTTAGTGGGGCCTTGGAACTCAAGTTGCAAGAATTGAGTGCTGAGGAGAGACAGAAGTATCTGGAAGCGAACATGACACAAAGGTTAATTAGCATTCATTTTCCCTACACTTTATTATCAACTATTTCCTTGCAGTAATTTAATTGCTTGCGCTGATAGAATAATAAATGACAGAGTAATTACCATTATAAAGAGGGAATCTTCTCCTTTCTTTACCATGAGACAGAGTGAAAAGATTTATTTTAAATTAAGTTTTTAACTGTCATCTGTCATCTCCGTACAGTGTTTTAATTATAACATAGGTATTAGTTATGTATATTTTTGCGGAGGGATGATCGCCAAAACTCTTTCGTCATGTTGAGTGGGGGAGGGTAAAGGGTGAATCAGTTGCCATAATTTTTTCTGAGTAACAGTAACATATTGTTTAAATATTGGATTTCAGTCAAATAATTTTGCTTTCATGGCCCACGTCCTAGGTATAATTAATATTGAATGAAAATAGCCATAGGGTGGGTAGATCTAATTTTTCTTTTTTTATAGTAAACAATTCAGAATGCTGTCTTCAGGCTAATACAATTAAAACCAATTTTAGAAGAGCTCTGACTTGCTCTCCGACCTCTTTATGTTTTTAATGAAAGATGAATGGTCATTTACTCATATCTTTAACATGTCCCGCATGAAATGAATAATTTTAGCTCTATATCGATCTTCGGCCACAGTCGCCTTATGTAAGTATTGAGTGACTTTGTTTCATTTTATTTCAGTGCTTTGCCAAAGATCATTAAGGCTGGGTTTGCAGCACTCCAACTAGAATACTTCTTCACTGCAGGCCCAGATGAAGTGCGTGCATGGACCATCAGGGTAAGATTCATACTTATTCATCAGCTATATCCAGTTCCACACTATTGAATTCAGATTGATATCACTGACTTTGAAGTTTGTCATGGTGGCGGTTAGCTAGTCATTACAGATGAGGTTTTTGTCCAGGATAACTTTAATTATTTGTGAGCTGCTGAACAGTGAAAGTGGAGCGGCATTGATTGAGGCAGGTAACAATTGATTCTGCCTATTACATAGTCTGAATTTCTTCATCCTGTAGAATCTGTCTACCCTCCTCCTGTGGTCAGAGATAAGACGCACCAGTATTGTGCTTGCTTAATCTGTGTGACTGGGTTTGTCTGCAGTGAAATTGATGTTGCTTTTCATTTTGTATTCACTAAGTTTGTTTGGGTTGCGGGTGGTTCTTTCCTCCTTTGCTTTGCTCGGATTACATTTTCAGCAATAAAAGCAATATGACATCATTATGCTCTTCATAGATACACAGTTGAGCTCAAAAAGCTGAAGTCAATGTGTAATAATTCATGCTCTTTTTATTTGAATTCATGGAAATAATATTTATTTTTAATGTTATATGTTCAGTCTTCTTTTAAACTGTGATATGTCTTTTAAATATTGATGTATATTAAATACAACCAGAGAGAATGACTAATTTATTTCCCAGAGGACAATAGAAAGTGAACTGTAATGGTTTTCTTTTAAATGTAAATATATTATAATATACAGTTACTACTGGAAAATATTTTGAAATATATATAGCCCTAAATAGAGTGTTACAGAATGTGAAAATAATACCAGAACTTTTAGACTCAGAGTCTTGTTCAGTCTTTTGTTGTGCTTTTTAGAAATATGCTGCATGAGAAATTTTAATGCTGCTTTGATTTCTGTTTTCAGTGACTACTGTAATTTATTGGTACATTTATTTTGATCTAATATGGATAGAAACATGGAGGCAGTTCAACATAATGTTAAATGCTTGTGTGAATGTAAGATACACTCTCTTATCTCCTCTCCTCTTTGTAAAACAAAATTTTTTGATTGACTTCTAACCAGAGTCTAAAAATAATGTCAAAGCAAATCCAAGGTGCTAAACAAATTGCTGGTGTTGATTTGCTATATATTTTAAAGATGTATTTTAAAATCTTTAAACTCCAAAATTAAACGTGTGAAAAGAGAAAGATAGTATGTTCTGGGCTTGAAAATGTGAAAGCTGGTTTATCTGAAGACTGATTGTAAGTATCTGCGATTTAAGGTGCTCAGATATTTAGTCAGGGAAGCATCAGTGAGTAGCCGTATTAACCCAATACATCTTTTATTGTAAAAACTGTGCTTTATGGTGTCAGACTCCTTATCACTTTAACATGCTTTATTAAGCAGCCTTTAGGTCACCATTATTTCTCAAATTTCGTTCTGTGGTTGTGTGTGTCTGGAATGTATGTGCTTGTAATTTAACATATGGGGTAATTATAGAACATTTCTCTTCTTATGTCCACTTGAATTTCCTTCAGAATTATTAGAGGAAGGGAGTATTATGCAAAATGTTCAAAAATTGTATTAGAATTTCAAAATTATTTGCTGAACATAGATTGTAAGATTTGTTGGAAATGCCTTTTAAATGTCCTTTCATAAATTGATTTTTATATGTTCTTTAAATGAGCTGAAATTTTGAGAGCTTTTTATCTTTTTTAAACCTTTGATAATTCAGCTTGAAAGTTACTTAAAAATCTTTATTTTTTTTCCACTGTAAAGAATAGAAAATCGAAATGAAACCTACACCTAAACGAGATCACTGCATCTAAATCAATAAAACCGTGGAAGACTGTTAGGAAAAACAAAGCCATGCTTCTTTAATATCTACTGATCTATCTGTGCTAAATCTGCTGCACAGACAGTGCCTAGTGTTGAAAATGTGCTAATTGTATATCCGACATCTTCACTGGTACTAAACTAAGTTTTAGTTGAACCCAACTACAGATCAGAGAAAAGAAACTCTATGCTTACTGCCATCAATCATCTTACATGCAATTAGTTTTCTCTGGTCTTTCTTTTCAAAGAAAGGGACGAAGGCTCCTCAGGCTGCAGGAAAGATCCACACAGATTTTGAAAAGGGATTCATTATGGCTGAAGTAATGAAATATGAAGATTTTAAAGAGGAAGGTTCTGAAAATGCAGTCAAGGTAAGAAATTATTTTTATACTCATTTCACAATGCCTGCTCTGATGTGAAGATATTCATGATCAAAATGATGATAGTTACCTTTTAAACCATCAGCCCAAAATAAAATAGTCATATTAGCAGAGTTTAGTGTTAGTATCAACTGATTAAAGAGCTATAGATGTTTACATGCCTTTAGATAATTTTTTTAAATGTGTGAATTGTTGTGAGGAGTTTTGTAGGGTTTTTTTCTATAACTTAACATAAAAATAAAGTAGTAACTGCAAATAATTTCAAAGAACTTGTTGACTGATGGCCAGTGAAAAATTGTGCATTTTACGTTTGAATATCTGAAATAGAAATAGTATATTTTTATATTTAATTCAAAGAAAGGGATAGAGGAAGATAAAGGAAACCCATCTCTGCTGATACTTCAGGATTTTACTTTTTTTTTGTTCAAAGATCTTAGAGAATTTGATTTGCTTTCTCAACACTAGAGGGCATGTCCAAAATTCTGCTTTATTTTAGCTAATAAGGATAATTTGATTTGTAGACACTAATAGTGAAGCAGTGTTATACATAAGTAGTAAGTTATTTTTAAATGTAAATTTTGTTCAAAAATTAGTTTTTTTGGCTTATATGATTTTATTTAGAGAAATTCAGTAATTCCCAATGAATAGATAGGTTAGCGTATAAAATTTGACATGGTAGGAAGGATTCTTTAGTGTAATTTAATATTTGAAGACTATCATAGACTGTAACAGAACTTAGAGAAGATTCTCTTCTTGTTTAGTATTTCATCATGTGAATGAAATGCAAAAAACGTTTATTTCAAGTTGAGTTTGTTCTCATTGGTGTCATTGAAAAGATCATGTTGAGCTGTGGGGCTTTCATAAAACTGTTGGGCCCCCAGGAAGAGGAGGCAGAAGTATCCCGGAAGTGTACTTGGTGTTGTTGGCTCGATGTTGAATGAGAGCCATGTTGTTTTTTAAAAAGAGCAGAAGTTACAGTTTAAAACTATACAAAGTCATTAATGTTTCCATGGTGTCATCTGTATCTATAAATAGGTATGCAAATATTGAGGTAGAACTTGTCAAGAATATGAATTAGATTTTAAAAATCTCAAATTACTTGTCAATATGCTACATAGTGTTAGTATATCTGTTTTTTCAGAGTAAGAAGATGAAAATGAGGATATTTTCTATTACTAGAATTCAGAAATTAGATACTTTTTTTCTGCTCTTAGATGTTTTATGCTTGTTTTACCAATCCTTAATGATTGTGTGTTGTAATAAACTTGAAAGATACATGAATTAGGAATACTTCCTCTAACAATTCAGAGAAACATTAACATACAATA